>OY728144.1:572959794-574209794 GCA_963277665.1 Viscum album
TATAGATACCACCTTACCAATGTGTATTCAAGATGCATCTTATAGCCATGATAACACTATCTTTCCATCACACATTCATGATGCTCCATACCTTGGCGATGTCAAATGCATTCGTGAATCTAAGTAACTTTGAGAAACTCTAATTTTAACAAAATATATTCCTTTACCATATTTGAGAATATTTTTTCCTAGAAGAATACCTTTCATGAAGATTTCTCCTTCATCCTGATTTTGAGCTCCAAAAAATTGGAAAACACTGGGAAATGATGTTGCCTTCAAAACTGAATCCATCTACACCATAAGATCACTTTCCTTGCAAACTACCTGGTCAACCTTAGAGTAAATTGACAAAAAAAACAAAATACACTCTATTTTTAGTTATAAAACCCTTGGATCCAACAATCTCCCCCTTTGGGTTTATTGGAAATCTATAGATAAATTCAATAAAGCACTAGACTCAATAAAAAACCTGATAGGAATTAAATATCTCATCCATCGCTATAATTATATGTGAGAAAATATTAGTTTAGAAAATAAGAGTGTAAAAATAGAATTCCATGCTTCGATAGACCACAATCATGAAAACCTATAAATTGTTGAATTCCACTTATCTCCCCTACTGTAAATAAACCCAAAGAACCTGTATTTGAACTTTTAGTGCTCAAAAAAACTCCCACAGGATTGTATCTCCCCTATAGACCTACATCACATCCACACACATATTAAAATAGTTAACAAAAATGGGGTGATGGGAAAAAACTATAACCTCCTCATGTAATGGGAGGTGGTTTAACACCGAGGTTCAACTGATGATTCTCAAATATTGGTGTTTCCAAGGTCTTAGTCATGATTTTTTCCACTTGGTTAACAATTATAACATGATCTAATTTTATCACACCTTGTTCTACTTTTTCGTTGATTAATTGATATCTGGTCTCAATATGTTTTGTACGAGAGTATTGAACCGAATTATTCGTAAGATTGATCGTGGTCTCATTGTCACAGTGAATCACCATTAGTTGTTTCACCTTGTCCCCAATATTAGTCAGTTGTTTCTTTATCCACAATAGCTAAGTGCAAGTGTTTGTAGTAGAGATATATTATACTTCATCCATACTGAGAGAATTGGTTTCTTGTTTCTTTCTCAATTATCCTACAAATTTTTTTCTAATAAATAATTCTTCACCACTTGTGGACATTCTATTCACCACATATCCATCCCATTTAGTATTAGAAAATGTTGATAATTCATTATCTTTTATAGATACAAAGTAGAATAAAAAATTTAGGGTACTTTGAATATATCTCAGGATTATTTTAATGGATACAAAATGATCTTCCTTAATATTACTTTGGAAGAGGGTAGATAATCATGTTATAAAGAAGATATATGTTCATGTTTCAATTAAGTTTCATAATAATCTAATGATATTCCTGTACAGGGTGGGATCTACATATTTTCCATCCTCATTCTTTCCATGTTTTTTCCCAACTGAAATCATAGTTGACATTATCTTAGAGTCATGCGTGTTTAATTTCTTCAGTAGATCTTTTGCATATTTTTTCTAATAAATTAAGGTGTAATCCTTATTTTGAACCACCTATATCCCCAAAAAGTATGTGAGTTCTCCAATCATATAAATTTCAAATTCATATTTCATGTGATTAGATAATTCTTCCATTGATCCCTACCTGATTCCACAAAAAATAATATCATCCACATACACAAGAACTACAAATTTATCTTTCTGAGAATTATTCACATAGAGATTATAGTTGAAACCTTCTCTTTCAAATTATAGATTTTTTAGATAAGCATCCAATCGAGAATACCAAGCTCGTGGTGTATGCTCCAAACCATAGAGAGCCTTATTTAATCTACAAAACTTCTTTTAATCATGTACAATCATAAATCCCATTAGTTGTTTAATTATACTTCTTCTTCAATAAATCCATTTAATAATATCATTTTGAAATCCATCTGATAGACTTTGTACCCTCTTTTAATTTTTATGGAAATGAAAATCTTGATTGAATCTGGTTTAGCAACTAGTGAAAATTTATATTCAACATCAATTCCTTCAATATATTCATATCCTTTACACAATAAGAGTTCCTTTTTTCTAATCACATTTCCATGCTCATAATTTTTTTTAAAGATACACTTTTTATAATCACATTGTGATTTTCGAGTCTCTTAACAAGATCCCATGTCCAGTTCTTGTCAATCTAATCTAGTTCTTTATTCATGGCCTTAACACATGATTCATCTTTCACTTATTCTTAAAATGAGGTTGGTTCTAGAATTGATAGGAAAGTAGAATGTGTTTCATTCCACATTATCCATATCGTTGTAGGTGTAGACTAATCCCCAATGATGTTGGATTGATCAGTTTCTTATCTTCTCTGTCTCCTATGAGTTTTTGATAAAGTTTATTCAGCAATAATTTTATATTCTAATTATTCTTCTGAATCATAATCATTTTGTGATCACAGAATGTTTTGAAATCCTTTCTCTATTTATGAATTTGAATCTGTTTCTTTTCCACTTTATTCATTGTCATCAATCATATCAATATATGATATCCTCAATGTATTTATGGTTCTATACTCAATGATATTTACATCATTTATTTCCATAATATTTCTAATATTATTATTGTAACATTTTTAGGATTTAATCTTTATTAAATATCCATGGAATATTCCCTCATATGCATCATCAAAATTACTTTCTTTGATTGCATTATTTGTTTCAGATAAAACATTTACATCCAAAAACATTAAATTAATTTAAAGAGGGATTCCTTCCATACCATATCTCATATGGTGTCCTATTTTCTCCTATAAAAAATCTTGTTTGATTTTGAGTATACACAGCTACTTGAATAGACACTTTCCAATAATAATGAGAAACATGACACTTAATCAGCATAGTTTCATTCATATTGTTCACCTGTAAATTTCTTTGTTCAATGACCCCATTTTTTTAGGGGTTCTCACTACAAACATCTCATGCTTTGTCACATGTTTTTTTAGGAAATTTTCAAATTAAATGGATGTGTATTCTCATATATTTTCAAAATTTATAATCTTGATTGTGCATCCAATTTCATTCTCATCTATTTGATGATAAGTCTTCATGCAATCAATCACTTTTCATTTTCTATGTAAAAACATCACAAAATTCATTATACTATGAGAATCAATAAAAAGAATGAAATACCTCTCTCTATATATGTCGGCCGCATTCATTGGACTGCATACATCTATGTGGATGAGATCAATCAAATTTTATGCCATTTTGTTCTTTGACCGATATGAACTCCCAACCATCCTTCCTCGCATGAATGCATCACATTTATTTTATTAGTCACACTTTATATTGGGAATGTTGATGAATTTCTTAATCATAGATATGTATTCCATCCTCTTTTGATTAATTTGATCCAAAATTTGGTGTCGTAAGTTTTTTCTTCTTCAATTGATAAGTAACAAGTGTTTTATTTACTATAAACCCGATATAAATTATTATTTGTTATGCATCCTTTGATGATTCAATTACCTATATTCCCTTTGATAGTGCACCCCTTCTGATTAAATGTCACTAATGATCCTGATTCACAAAGTTGATTAACACTCATGAGATTGTGATGCAAATATTATATGTATAGAACTTCAGTTTCCTTAGATCATCATTTTCTAGTTCTGTATTTCCACTAACTTTGATCCCTAAAGCATTTTCATTGCTAAATATCATTTTTCCATCAACCCTATTCTTAAAATTCTTCTAAAAATCTACATTTTATTTCATGTGAGATAAAAATCAACTTTCATGAAACTAGGTTCAATTTTTTTGTATCTTTGAGAGTTGTTTATCCAATATTAGTTTTCTCAAACATTTTATATTCCTTCCAAGAGATACATGATTGAGTGGGGGATAAAGATTTCCCTTCCAATATATTTTTAGTATGTATGGGTTCATCATACTCATATTCTTATTCAAAAGAAGAATACCTATTTTCAAGATTAATTCATCTTGGTTGATGGGTATTTACTTGTCTCTGAGTTCTACGGGTATTTTTTCCACCTTTCCCCTACCTGTAATGAATATATTTATAGACATAATTATAATAATAAAAAATATACACAGAAACTATTTATTTTATATGATGAAGGATATGGTCCCATTCTCTTTTTTTGACTTTTAGGTTCTTCCCCATTCAGATATCTCCTTTCCTCTTCACAGTAAGACATGGTATGGACCAAAAATCCATAGAATTGACATTTCATAAGGGTAAATATATTCCTGCATCCATTACTCTACATGTCCCCTTATTTTGTAAAGGTTTTTTACCAAAGATCATCTCTAGATACTTGATGTTTATTTTCAGTTCCCTTTACTATTTGGTTCAAATATTTCTTTTTTAGGACATCAGGCACCTTTGTGATATGAGAAACTTTTATCTTCCCTTTATTTTGGATAACCCCATTTATATCCTTTAATGTTTTTACATCACAACCAATTCACCTTTTTCCCATAAATTTGGATCCCATGATCATTAAATACCTTACCTACTTATATAGAACCATATTTAACACTTTATAATATCTTTACATCTAAAAATATTTCAAAATTCAATTTATTCTTTGTTTCCATTAATATTGATTCAGTTTCAAGTTTACTTATTAAAGTAACAACTTCTTATTTAAGTCCCTCAACTATCTTATCCATTTCTTACAATCTCGATGTAAGTTAATTGATTAATTTTTTCTGATCTTCGATCCAGAGTTTAAATTCCACAACCTCTTTATAGATTTCAAGAGTTATTAAATGTTCTTCTACCTCTTCTTCCAATCGATCAATTTCTAATTCAATCTTATCAATATACTATGATGAATCTTTCAACATATATCCCATATCTTTTTTTATCTTTCTTTGAATGCTAATATCATCAAGAGAACCCTAAAGTTTCACTTTGAGATCAAAAAAACCAATCAACTAATTATTTTCATCTTTTATTGGTTCTACATTTTCAACTGTAGCCATCATGAATGCTTCGGGTTTAGATTAAACTATGGTTTTACATCCTCAAAAAAGACATTATCATTTTGATATTCTTTGTATATGAACCTATTTCTCTATAATTTATTTCTTGACTTGAAGTATTCATTGTTTGGGAACCTCTTATGAGTCTTATTCGTGATTTCTGATTCACTTTCTACATCATCAAATTTTCTTCTCCATCGAGCAGTAATGTGACCTACTTTTATACACCGAAATAAATATAAGGTAAGATTTCCTTAAAATATCCCTTTTCCTCTTGAATTTTCTAGAAAAAATAGAGATAAATTCCACATAGACATCATTATCATCATTACTACCTTTGGAAATGTCAATATTTTCCATAGATTTGAATTCTATTTCCTTTATTTCTCAAACTATTGTTTCTTCTAGTTTGACTCTCATTTCATAAGCCACCATACTATTAGGCATATCATCAAGAGAAATTTTCTATGGATCCATTTTTTCAAGAGTCGACACATTTTGATTTTACATAGGTGGAAACATTCTCAATATTTTCTTCACAATTTCTGTATCTTTAATTTCTTCCCCAAGTCCTCGAATATCTACAACAACTTCAATAATGTTATTAAAGAAACAATCTACATTTTCATATGGATTCATTTTCATATCATCAAACTTATTGTGAAAAACTTGAAGTTTGTCCTCCTTTAATTTTTTTTCCTTAGTATATATTTTCTAGATTCTCCCACAAGGAATTTTCTAAAGTTTAGGTCATCACCTTCATATAGATTTGATTATATAGTGTTGAAATAAGATAATTTTGAGCTTTAGAATCTTATCAATCATTTTCCTATCTATTTTAGTCATAGAAAGACTGATTACATATATGATCTTAATCCATTGAACTGTGTAAAAAAGGAGTTCCATCCCAAGGTATTTTAGATGAGTCATCATTCTATTCTTCCAAATTTGGAAGTTACTTCCATGAAAAAGGGAAACTCCCCTAACATTCACTGAATCCTCCAAAACCCCAGAGGACATATTTATCACAAATAACATGTATTCTCTTATACCACATGTAGGACCCTAAAACACCTTGAGAGGGGAGGTTTTAATTAGGGTGTCAAATTTTTCTTTTAAAACAGCGGATCTTATTCCCATGTTGGTAGGAACTTGTAAAACCTATCTGATGGAATTTTTTAGTTATTAAACATTCATATACAGAGAGGAAACATATTTGTTTTACTTGGTTTACAACTAATGGATAGTCCAATGAGAATATTTCAATAGTGTGTTGGTCTTACCTAAATCCACTAAGATTCACTATTTATTGTGAAGTGTAGAATATCAGACACAGACACTCTTTTCTAGGTAAACTAACTTTATAAGAATTATAGGGATGGAAAAATGCCTCCCTCAGAACACTTTCATTTACTCCCACTAGATAATTTCCTTGGGTGAATACTTACTTAGTTTAACAAATTGAAGTTCAATTACAATATTGGTAAATTAAGTCTTTATCCTTGATTATCATGAGACTCTTCTTGCACCGTGGTCCTGAGTTGATGCACATGAAAGCACTGTTCACTTAAAATATATGATCAACACAATTGTTTATGAAGATCACATCATTCATGAAACCGCCTTTATGTTTCCAATAAATTTCATCATTTGTGAACCCACACACCATCATGAAGATCTCAACCTTAGAAAAACTCACCACCTTCACGAAACAATAAGTCTTCGTGAAACTCCCAGTCTTTATGAAACTCCTTTTTATAAAAAAACATTATCATCAATTAAGACTTAACCATTTTTTTCATGATGCTCAAGCTCAAAAATAAATCCTAATTCTCAAAGATCTTAGCCTTCAAAAATTAAAATTAATTCATCCTTTTCTCAAAAACTCTTCATGTGTAAATGATGTAGTTATCCACCTATTTATATACTTTGACTTTCATAAAGATCTGAATCTCCAATAAACCTTTTCATGAAAAAATTATATCCTTTTCATGAAGCTCCTTTATTCATGAAGATATAGTGAAATTTTACCATTCCAAAAGCTTCTCATAGTCATGTAGATACCTCCTTCCCAACATGAATTCGTGATGCTTCTCATAGTCACGATTACACCATCTTTCCATTGAATTTTCATGATGGTCCATACCTTCACAACACTGGATGAATTCATGAAGCACCATACCTTCATGAAACTCAAGCCTTTGTGAAATCCATTCCATTACCATATTTGATAAGAGTTAGTCTTGGAAAAAACCTTTCATGAATCTTGATCCTTCATCTTAATTTTAAGCTCCAAAAAATTGGAAAGCCCTAGGAAATGATGCCACCTTCAACACGGAATCCATCTACACTATAACATAATTTTTATTGAAAAATCCCTGATCAACCATAGTATGGATTAAAAAAAACCCATTAAATACACTCTATTTATAGTTATGAAAATCCTTGGTTCCAATCATTCTTCTATACCAAGCTACATGCACCATCCTTTTGTTTTTCTAACACAACCAATGGTTGTACCCTGAAAACGCCATGTGTTTGCAATTTATAATCATTGATGTGACACCTCATCCTTCGCATGTATTTTCCACTAAATTTATTTTTACATATTTCAAGAAAAAATCTGATAAATATATCCATACCTATGACATCTTCCGTTTATCTTGAAAACACATCCAACACACACTCAGAGATGTCCAATAATCTCTCTATCCTATCAGCAAATCACCTTGGGCTGAGTACTCAATTATTATCAAAAATAAAACACAATATAATGGGTTTCCAACTATCCCCCCAGGATTTTTTGATAATAACGGATTTCGGAAATATCTCCCCCTTTTTCAATGAAATACCAAGCGTCAAAAATCATATTTTTCTTTTGAAGTTCTCTCCTTATTAAGGTGTATTCGTTTCTGCTCCCGTTTTGTAATAAGGTTCTATATTTTCATATAATTATCCCACTTAGTATATACTAAGCTTCCTAATTGTGTATGTCATGACCCGTCCTCGGGGCCCGTGTTGTGACTACCCCAAGCCCGCCTTCTATAGGCCAGCGGCTGGCGACAAGCACCAAGGTGTAAATCCCGGTAAAGGTAAGGCATTGCCTTTGTAAAGTAAACAAGCACCACAGAGTAAGCAAGCATAAAAAGTAAACACTAAGTAAAAACTGGTACAATAGTAAGTGCGGAAAGTAAGTGGGCCAGAATACAAACCCAAACTAAAAGTAAAGTACAACTCGAAAGGGGAAAACAGTAACTGAAAGGTAAAAGCCGCAACGTCGAGCCGTCCACTGGAAGTCCCACCTGAAGGGTGAGTACAGATAGCCTCCACAGCTCCTCGGCCCAGCCGTCCGCTCCGTGTACGTCCAACCCAGTGGTCCACCTCCAGGTACCGTCCTGCTCCGCAAGCCTCCACCACGATCAGCGTTGTCCGTCGTCTACAACCGACACAACGTAGTGCGGGCATAGCCCGTGCAGGGGTGAGTATAAGCTACTCAGTAGGGACCCTGAGACCCCCGAAGGTCTCCAAGAATTCACAAAGGATAAACCACAAAGGAAAGATACAATCACGAAGTAACATCCGACACGGCTTAGGTATATGCCCATACATATACCTAAGTCATCAATTCCCATTTGGCTCCAACATCCGAGCCCAAGCACAACCCAGTCCACACAAGAAAGAAAAACATAAATCCCCACAGGATAGCACAACACAATCCACAAAGGAAAGTAAAACCTAATCCATATAGGATAGCACAACACAATCCACAAAGGAAGGAAAAACAGGATTCAGCTCACGCAGGTATACTTCTTCGAATGACGATAGAGATGATCACTGATCCATCTAAGTCGTCGAACCCACAAAGGATCGATAGGTTCTAACCCCCGCAATGACCCACAAAGGATCTGACCCACAAAGGATCAATAAGTAACTAACCCCCGCAAAGACCCACACAGGATCGGGCCCACACAGGACCTGTAGGCGCTGGCCCACATAGGACCGCTGAGCGCTGACCCACATAGGATCGGACCCACATAGGATCAGTAGCACTGACCCACAAAGGATCGCTGAGTGCTGTAGTCGTCGTCGTCGAATCCACTGAGGATCTTTGCACAGTCGTCGTCGTCACAGTAGCAGTCGCAGCCAGCTCTAGGGTTCCCGCACACAGCAAGCTCGTTCGGGAGGGTCTGCTCCACGAGCCGAGAGGCTGATACATCAACTAACACATAGTCCAGAGTTGATGTATCCAAAAGTTCTGTATCGTCAACAGGAACTCAACGTCGCAGACGGCGCGTCAATCAGACGCCCAGTCTGAGAGTTATTGGCTTTTTCGTCCCAGGGGCCCGGTTGGTTTTTAAGGCAAAACCAACCCGACTGTACTCCACCTCTGTCCAAACCTCGGGCGGAGTATGCCAAAAGATCCATCTCACTTAGAGGAAATCAACAAAGTTGACGGAACGTCAATCGGACGTCTGAAGCTCAAGATATGAGCGTTTCCACTCCGAGGGCCCGGTTGGTTACGTATACGAACCAACCCGGCCGAACCCAAAGTATTCCTAAACCTTGAGTGTGATATACGGAAATGACCGTCTCGATCCAAGGATCTCATTTCCACTGACGGCGCGTCGTTCGGGGGCTCGTATCTCAAGTTATGAGCAAAATACCGAAACGGTCTGGAAACGGGGGGTTTGTGCCCAGACCGACCCCCCCCCCCCCCGGGTCGGCCCAACCCGGGTCGACCCGACTCGGGTCCGGTCCGACCCATTTGGGCGCGACTCGGCCAGCGGGTCGGCCCGGCTCGGCTCGGCAGAGCGGCCGCGCAAGGGACCGCGGGGCGCGCTGCCCCCGCGGGATGAGGTGTCGCGGCCCCGCGTGGGGCCGCGCTTGGTCAGCGGATGCGGCTTTTCCGCGTCCCGTGTGTCGCGAGACCCGCGCGGTCGCGGGTCTGGTCGGCTGCCGCCGCCGCGCCTTCAGCCGCGGCGGCTCCATCCGGCGGCGTGCCGGCGACCCGCGTCGCTGGTGGATTCCACGGGCCACCGGAGTCGCTCCGGTGGTCCGATTCCACTTCCGTCTGCGCCGTAGCTCCTCCCGGGTCCCATTCTTTATTGCAGAATCAACAAATTGTCTCTGTGGCCCGTTTTTCATCGTCTGTAGTTCCGTACATCAACGAATAACTGCGGAGGTATTGTCGGGCCGTGTTTATTTGGCCCGCACCCTCCGCGTTAGGTGACAACAATCGGGAAATAATGATCAACACATGAAAACATAACAAGATACGATTTAAATAAATTAAAATTGCACTTTGATCTCGGGCTCTTTGTTTTAGAAGGAAACAACTACGGAAATAAAATATTATTTTCAAATAAAATCCCTACCTCGCCGTCGACGTCGGATGCGAGTTCGTCGCGGAATTGACCGTCGCGGTAGGAGGTGATCGTCGCGTCGCGGTAGGGCGTCGCGTCGTCACGGAAGTGCATTGTGTCGACGATCTCTGAGGTTTAAAGGAAACACACGGATTTAATTATAAAAATTAAATCCATGTTGAGGATAAAAACCACAAAGAAATTTAAAATATATTATAACTCCTACCTCAAGAAGATGTTCAGAGATTTGTCGCGGAAGAAGGAACGTCGCAGGAGGAGAATCGTTGGCGTCACGGAACGCAGCGCTGCGCCGTCGATCTCTGAGGGTTCGGTGTTCTTCATCTCCTTTCGTCGAAGGTCGGCGTTCTTCACGTTCTTCGCGTTCTTCGCGAAGAAGGAGGAATATCTTTAGAGATTCTCCAAAGGTTTAACACGACATTCAAGAAGGAGGTGTGTTGGCCTTATTTTATTAACATGCCAACAAATTGAAAACATGTTAAGAAACAAACAAAATTAATTCATAGAATTAATTTCAACGAATAAACCGCCCAATTAAAAGGAGCATTTAATAGTTTAATAAATGCCCTAGTTGACTTTCACTAAAAAGGGGTTTTCGCAGGTGCGTTACTTAGCGGAAAAGAAACGGTGGGGCTCGTGCGGGCCCCACCTCAAAAATATCCTACCAAGAGGGTAGGATATTTTGGGTTCCACCCTATCTGCTTCAACTCAGCTTAAGCAGCTTAAAGTGGATTTTAAGCGGATTTAAGTGAAATAAAATAAAGTTTGTCGTACCACGTTATTTTATTTCTTAACTTAAGCCCAAAAATTAAAAACCACGCCCGAGCAAACACAACTCCGGAAGAGGCGTTTCTAAGCAATTACCGGCGCTGTGAATCCATTGGTGCCCTCAGAATTTGATTCTGAGCACCAGTTCAAAAGTTAGAAAAACCTGCTCGTTTATTCACTGAACGTACCCGAGTCAAACTTCGGAAAATGATTCCGGGCACACCGGGCCTCAGAATCACGTGCCGTTAGAAACTGCATTCTTGAAAAATTCTAAAGAAAATTAAAAAAAATTCCTTGTAATTTACAGGTCTTTACATCACTCCCACCTCAGGGATTTACGTCCCCGTAAATATACATCATAAGCTAGGGAAACAAATGTGGGTACTGAGCACGCATCTGAGCCTCCCACTCCCAAGTGCTCTCCTGGAGGTTCCCGTGCTTCCATCTGATGCACACTATAGGAATCGACCATCCACGTAGGACCCACTCTTGTCAATCCTCAATCTCTACTAGGACCTCCGCAAAAGTCGCCCCATCATCAACGTCTAGTTCCCCATGGTCAATGATGTGCGCCGGGTCGTGCATGTATCTCCTCAGCTGAGATACGTGGAAGACGTCGTGCACCCGGTGCAACTGAGGTGGTAGAGCCAGGCGATAAGCCACCTCGCTGATCCTACTGAGGACCTGGAAAGGTCTGATGAAGCGTGGAGACAACTTGTCGCCTCGGCCAAATCTCCGTAATCCACGTCGAGGTGAGACACACAAGAATACGTGGTCGCCATCCCCGAACTCTAGTGGCCTCCGCCTCCTGTCAGTGTAAGACTTCTTCCGGCTCTGAGTTTTCCTCATCCACTCCTGGATGACCTGGACCTTCTCTATCGTGGCCCGAACCATCTCTGGTCCCACAAGTGCTGACTCCCCAGGGTCTGTCCAGCACAAAAGAGATCTGCAAGGTCTGTCGTACAACGCCTCGTAAGGTGTCATCCTGATGGTGGAGTGGTAGCTATTGTTGTACGCGAACTCCACCAAGGGTAATTGGTCCTCCCAGCTGTGACCAAAGTCGAGGACACATGCGCGGAGCATGTCCTCAAGAGTCTGAATGGTCCTCTCTGTCTGACCATCCGTCTGAGGGTGAAAGGCGGTGCTCAGATGTAGCTGCGTCTCGAATGCCTCCTGCAACCCCTTCCAAAGCCGGGAAGTAAAGCGAGAATCTTGATCGGAGATGATAGATGATGGCACACCGTGAAGCCATACAATCTCCTGAACGTAGAGACGCCCCAAGCTCTCCATTGAGCCCTGCTCTCTGATGGGTAAGAAGTGAGCCGACTTGGTGAGTCGGTCGACAATCACCCCGATGGAGTTGTGACCTATGGAAGTGCATGGAAGTCCAGTCACGAAGTCTATAGATATCCCGTCACACTTCCACTCCGGGACCTCCAAGGGTTGTAACAAGCCTGCTGGTACCTGATGCTCTGCCTTCACCTGCTGGCAGGTGAGGCATCGTGAAACGAACTCTGCCACAGCCTTCTTCATGCCTGGACACTAGTGTTGTCGTCTGAGGTCCTGGTACATCTTCTCCACTCCAGGATGTACCACCAAAGGAGAAGTGTGAAACTCTCTCAGAACCTCCTCTCGTAAAGTGACTGGTACTAAGGTACGTCCTCTGAAAAGGATTTTGTGCTCTACTCCAAAGGAGAAGCCATCAGGTGCCTGTCCTGAGGATATCTGAGCATGCCACGTCTCACAGTTGGCATCCCCACGTTGTGCCTCTCTGACCCGCTGCAGTAGTAGAGGAGTGACTCTGAGAGACTTAAGTAAGGATGCTCCATCTCTATCCACAAAGGATATTTGCAAAGCGGCTAGCTGCTATGTCACCTCCTCAAGTAGTTGAATGCCTGTCCTCCTGCTGAGAGCATCAGCTACCACGTTCCCCTTCCCAGAAGTATAGACTATCTCAAAGTCATAGTCCTGGAGGAACTCAAGCCATCGCCGCTGTCTCAGGTTCAGTTCCTTCTTCGAGAAGATGTACCTGAGACTCTGATGGTCAAAAAAGACTGTAAAGCGCTCGCCCATCAGATAGTGTCGCCATGTCTTCAGGGCGAAGACTACTACTGCTAACTCCAAGTCATGGGTAGCGTAGTTCTGCTCATGTGGCCTCAACTGACTTGATCCATAGGCGATCACTGCCCGCTCTTGCATCAGGACACATCCAAGTCCAGTCCCTGATGCATCTCAGTAGACTACGTACCCTACTCCCTCCTCAGGAAACCTCAAGATAGGGGTGCTGGTCAATCTCTGTCTCAGCTCCGGGAAGCTCTGCTGACATCTGTCTGACCACACAAAGGGTTTCCCCTTCTTCGTCAAAGCTGAGAGTGGTGCCGCAAATCTGGAGAAGTCTGGCACAAATCTCCGATAGTATCCAGCTAGTCTCAAGAAACTCTACACCTCTGTCATGCTCTTGGGTGGCTCCCAAGCTAGCACTGCCTCGATCTTTGCGGGATCCACCGCAACTCCCACCTCAGAGATGACGTGTCCTAAGAAGTGGACCTCACGTATCCAGAACTGAAACTTAGAGAGCTTTCCATAAAGCTGGTGATCTCGGAGTGTGTCTAGTACAACCCGTAAGTGGTAGGTGTGCTCCTCCTCAGTCGTCGAGTAAATCAAAATGTCGTTGATGAAGACCATGACAAATCGATCAAGGTATGGCTAAAAGATCTTGTTCATGAGGCCCACGAACATAGCTGGAGCATTGTTTATGCCGAATGGAATAACCAAGAACTCATAGTGGCCATACCGACATCTGAAGGTCATCTTCTGCACGTCCTCGTCCCGAACTCTGAGCTGATGATAGCCTGACCTGAGGTCTATCTTCGAGAACCACCGTGCTCCCTTGAGCTGATCGAAGAGGTCATAAATCCTCGGTAGAGGATACTTGTTCCTCACTGTCACCTGGTTCAGGTGACGATAGTCGACACACAGTCTCAAGCTCCTGTCTGCCTTCTTGGCGAACAATATCGGGGAAGCCCAGGGTAAAACACTGGGTCGGATGAATCCCTTGCCCTGCAAGTCCTCCAACTGTACCCGTAGCTCTTGAAGCTCAGCGGGGGCCATCCGATATGCTGGAGTCGATATCGGGGTTGTCCCGGGGTACAGGTCGATATGAAATTCTACCTCTCTACGAGGAGGTAGCCCTGGAACGTCGTCGGGAAAGACGTCCGCGTACTGATCCACCACTGCAGGAAAACTAGGACTCCGCACGTCAACTGCTCCTAGGATGAGGCTAGCCATCTTATGAGTGATGGGATTTCCTCTCCTCTACGAAAGTCCATCCTATGCTGCGAAGGATCCCTTCTCGTCGGTGAAGGTGAACCTACTCCCGTCGGTGCATACACATCGCACCTTGCGCCTAATACAGTCAATCTGAGCATGGACTGTAGATAACCAATCCATGCCCAAGATGACGTCGTAAGGCCTCGACGCCGCTACAAGAAGATCTCAGCCGAAGCTCTCGCCTCCTAGAGTAAGCTCACACTGCTGGCACCAGTGCGTAATCATCGAGTCTGCTCTCGTAGGAGTCTCTAGCCGTAAGGATCGAGCCAACGGCTCAGTCGGAATCTCCGAGCTCCGAACAAGGGCAGCAGCTATGAAATAGTGACTCACTCCTGTGTCTATAAGAACTGCAGCAAGGGTGGAATAGACACAGATCGTACCTCGAATCATCTCGGGTGCGCCGTGGTCGTAGGCCTCCACTTCCTGGAGCTGTGCCTATCTCTGCCCTCCAGCTCCCTGTGGCCGGGGTGGACCTCCTGGTGGTGGTGGTGGTAGAGCCTCAAAGAGTCGCCCACCGCCTGTTGCTCGGCCAGCTCCTCTGCCTCGTCCGCCTCCTCCCTGCGGACCACCACGTTCGACCCTCTACCTCTGACTGGGTGGCCCCTCAACCGTCTGCTGCTCCTCGGCACGGTGGGTCGGGCAGTCACGAGCCATGTGACCCTGTCCTCCGCAAGTGTAGCACTGCCTTCCTCTCGAAAGACTAGCTCCACGCTGTGTTCCCCGCACTGCTGAGCCAGTGTCCTGAGGTCGTCTGCATGAGGGTCTGGTCTTCCTGGACCCCTGAGTCATCTGTTGACTGCCTGCTGCAGAAGACTCTGCTACGTGCTGCCCCGCGGTAGGTCTCGCCACAGAAGAAGTCTCAGCAAAAAAGATCTCGATCAAAAGGGCTCGCTCCAGTACTCCTGCCGAGTCAGAATGCTGAGGGAGATCAGCGATGCCCTGATCTCGTGTCTCAATCCCTGCTCAAAGGTCCGGGCCTGGAAGAATGGGTCTCGTACCATGTCTGTCGAGTAGCGCGAGAGATCGGTAAATCTCGCCGAGTACTGGGCGACCGTCATGCTCCCTTGCCACAGCTGAAGAAGCTCCTTGATGCGCACCGCACGGAGGGTGGTCGGGACGAACTCAGAGCAGAAGAGGCCCTCAAATTCTGTCCAGAGAAGAGATGTATCATCGTGCACTTGGAGCATCAAGCTCCACCATCGGCTCGCTGCCGCGTGCAGTAGGCTCGCTGCGAGGATCACCATGAGGTCTGCTGGTGTCCTCACTAGCCTGAAAACTCGTACCACTACCTCCAGCCAGTCCTCGGCTGCCTGGGGGTCCGTCTCCCCATGGAACCTAGGCAGTCGATGGTGCTGGAACTCATGCAGTGAACTAAGGTGACGTGCATCGTCAGCGGCTGGGGCTGGAAGCATCGGTGGCTCGGTGGGTAGAGGTATCGCCGGTGCCTCAGCTGTCAAAGGGCCATGTACCAAGGCCTCGTCGCTCGGAGGGCTGTCGTCACGTACAACTCTCAGAACCCTAGCTGGCTGCCATCATAGGGCCATCATGAAAAGAAACATGTGCGCCATGGTCAGAACAGTATACCTGGTGAGCTGATACAAGTAATCACAAAGAAAACTTGAAACATACATGCAATCAATGTTTTCGTGCATTAAGTTGGAAATCAGAAGTCAGGGTCCTGGTGTACGGATACGTCGGCCGCCGCACCAACACTGGGCTCCCTAGATTGATAACCACACCCAATACGCTAAACACTATTGCTTCACATAGAAGAAATATCAGAGTTTGCGGTAGAACCGACCACCTCTGATACCAATTTGTCACGACCCGTCCTCGGGGCCCGTGCCGTGACTACCCCAAGCCCGCCTTCCATAGGCCAGGGGCTGGCGACTAGCACCAAGGAATAAATCCCGGTAAAGGGAAGGCATTGCCTTTGTAAAGTAAACAAGCACCACAGAGTAAGCAAGATGAAAAAGTAAACACTAATTAAAAACTGGTACAATAGTAAGTGCAGAAAGTAAGTGGGCCAGAATACAAACCCAAATTGAAAGTAAAGTACAACTCGAAAGGGGAAAACAGAAACTGAAAGGTAAAAGCCGCAACGTCGAGCCATCCACTGGAAGTCCCACCTGAAGGGTGAGTACAGATAGCATCCACAGCTCCTCGGCCCAGCCGTCCGCTCCGTGTACGTCCAACCCAGTGGTCCACCTCCAGGTATCGTCCTGCTCCGCAAGCCTCCACCACGATCAGCGTTGTCCGTCGTCTGCAACCAACACAACGTAGTGCGGGCATAGCCCATGTAGGGGTGCGTATAAGCTACTCAGTAGGGACCCTGAGACCCCCGAAGGTCTCCCAGAATCCACAATGGATAAACCACAAAGGAAAGATACAATCACGAAGTAACATCCGACACGGCTTAGGTATATGCCCATACATATACCTAAGTCATCAATTCCCGTTTGGCTCCAACATCCGAGCCCAAGAACAACCCAGTCCATACAGGAAAGAAAAACGTAAATCCACATAGGATAGGACAACACAATACACAAAGGAAAGTAAAACGTAATCCACATAGGATAGCACAACACAATCCACAAAGGAAAGCAAAACAGGATTCAGCTCACACAGGTATACTTCTTCGAATGACGATAGAGATGATCATTGATCCATCTAAGTCGTCGGACCCACAAAGGATCGATAGGTACTAACCCCCGCAATGACCCACAAAGGATCTGACCCACAAAGGATCTATAGGTAACTAACCCCCGCAAAGACCCACACAGGATCGGGCCCACACAGGACCTGTAGGCGCTGGCCCACATAGGACCGCTGAGCGCTGACCCACACAGGATCGGACCCACACAGGATCGGTAGCACTGACCCACAAAGGATCGCTGAGTATTGTAGTCTTCGTCGTCGAATCCACTGAGGATCTCTGCACAGTCGTCGTCGTCACAGTAGCAGTCGCAGCCAGCTTTAGGGTTCCCGCACACAGCAAGCTCGTTCGGGAGGGTCTGCTCCACGAGCTGAGAGGCTGATACATCAAATGACACATAGTCTAGAGTTGATGTATCCAAAAGTTCTGTATCTTCAGCAGGAACTCAACGTCGCAGATATCGCGTCAATCGGATGCCCCGTCTGAGAGTTATTGGCTTTTTCGTCACAGGGGCCCGGTTGGTTTTTAAGGAAAAACCAACCCGACCGTACTCCACCTACGTCCAAACCTCAGGCGAAGTATGCCAAATGATCCTTCTCACTTAGAGGAAATCAACAAAGTTGACGACATGTCAATCGGACGTCTGAAGCTCAAGATATGAGCGTTTCCGCTCCGAGGGCCCGGTTGGTTACGTATACGAACCAACCCGGCCGAACCCAAAGTATTCCAAAACCTTGAGTGTGATATACCGAAACGACCGTCTCGATTCAAGGATCGCATCGCCGCTAACGTCGTGTCGTTTGGGGGCCCATTGCTCAAGTTATGAGAAAAAGACCGAAAAGGTCCGGAAACGGGGGGTCTGGGCCCAGACCGACCCGGACCGACCCCCCCCCCCCCCCCGGGTCGACCCGACCCGAGTCGACCCGACTCGGGTTCGGTCCGACCCGGTTGCGCGCATCCCGGCCCGGCACGGCCTGGGCGCGACCCGGCCGGCGGGTCGGCCCGGCTCGGCTCGGTCGAGCGGCCGCGCAAGGGACCGTGGGGCACGCTGCCCCCGCGGGATGAGGTATCGCGGCCCCGCGTGGGGCCGCGCTTGGTCAACGGACGCGGCTTTGCTGCGTCCCGTGTGTCGCCGGACCCGCGCGGTCGCGGGTCTGGTCGGCCGCCGCCGTCGCGGCTTCAGCCGCGGCGGCTCCATCCGGCGGCACGCCGGGGCGCCGCCGGTGGATTCCGCAGGCCACCGGAGTTTCTCCGATGGTCCGATTCCACTTCCGTCTACACCGTAGCTCCTCCCGGGTCCCTTTCTTCACTGCGGAATCAACAAATCGTCTATACGGCCCATTTTGTCGTCGTACGCCATTCCGCACATCAACAAAGAACTGCAGAGGGATTGTCGGTCCGTGTTTGTTTGGCCCACACCCTCCGCGTTAGGTGATAACAATCGGGAAATAATGATCAACACATGAAAACATAACAAGATACAATTTTAATAAATTAAAATTTCACTTTGATCCCAAGCTCTTTGTTTTAGAAGGAAACAACTACAGAAATAAAATATTATTTTCAAATAAAATTTCTACCTCGCCGTCGCCATCGGATGCGAGTTCGTCGCGGAATTGACCGTCGCGGTAGGAGGTGATCGTCGTGTCGTGGAAGGGCATCGTGTCGTCGCGGAAGGGCGTCGCGTCGATGATCTCCGAGGTTTAAAGGAAACACATGGATTTAATTATAACAATTAAATCCATGTTGAGGATAAAAACCACAAAGGAATTTAAAATATTTTATAACTCCTACCTCAAGCAGATGTTCGGAGATTGGTCGCGGAAGAAGGAACGTCGCAGAAGAACGTCATAAGAGGAGAATCGTTGGCTTTGCGGAACGCGACATCGCGTCGTCGATCTCCGAGGGTTCGGCGTTCTTCTTCGTCTTTCATTGAAGGTCGGCGTTCTTCGCGTTCTTCACGTTCTTCGCGTTCTTCGCGTTCTTCGCGTTCTTCGCGTTCTTCGTGTTCTTCTTGAAGAAGGAGGAAGATCTTTAGATATTCTCCAAAGGTTTAACACAACATTCAAGAAGGAGGTGTGTTGGCCTTATTTTATTAACATGCCAACAAATTGAAAACGTGTTAAGAAACGAACAAAATTAATTCATAGAATTAATTTCAACGAATAAACCGCCCAATTAAAAGGATCGTTTAATAGTTTAAGAAACGCCCCAATTGACTTTCATTAAAAAGGGGTTTTCGCGGGTGCGTTACTTAGCGGAAAAGAAACGGTGGGGCTCGTGCGGGCCCCACCTCACAAATATCCTACTAAGAGGGTAGGATATTTTGGGTTCCACCCTATCCACTTCAACTCAGCTTAAGCATCTTAAAGTGTCTTTTAAGCGGCTTTAAGTGAAATAAAATAAAGTTTGTCGTACCACGTTATTTTATTTCTTAACTTAATCCCAAAAATTAAAAACCACACCCGAGAAAACGCAACTCTAGAAGAGGTGTTTCTAAGAAATTACAGGTGCTGCGAATCCATCGGTTCCCTCAGAATTTGATTCCGATTACTGGTTCAAAAGTTAGAAAAACCCGCTCGTTCGTTCACTGAACGTACCCAAGTCAAACTTCGGAAAATGATTCCAGGCACACCGGGCCTCTGAATCACGTGCCGTCAGAAACTGCGTTCTTGCAAAATTTCAAAGAAAATTAAAAAAAATTCCATAAAATTTACGAGTCTTTACATTGTATTTAAACTTTTTCTCCCCCTTAATGTAAGAGAATAAACTCTAATATATCTCAACTCCCCCTTTGTCGAAGAGGGGTTCTTTAAGGATTTCAATTTTCCCTTTGAGGATAGGAGAGGCTTATTCACTTCTTTTTCATATCACCCATTATCAAACCACTTGATATTTCAATTTCCCCATTTTTAAATTCTATAAATGGTACTAATTTTTTATTTTATTATGCGTAAACATTTGATCTCTAGGGAAAAATTTTGTGATACAAATATCTATTTAGACTTTCCAATTCTATAATCACCACTTTTCATATAGTTGTACTTTAAAAAAGATCAGTGAGTGAATTTACCACTTAGAATTTGGGATGTTAACAAATTCTTTAATCCTATTAATCCTAATATTTTTTAGGAAACAAGAGTTTCTATAAAAAAACAAAAATGTTTTCTATGTCACTCGTGATTTTAATAAAATACTAGAAGCTTTATTTTTCACTTTCCCAAAAACAAAAAATTGGGATATCTATCACACTTTAACACCAAAAAGTTAGTATATAAATTTTAAACACATTTTATGTGAGTCATAGTACTAGGAAGATTTATTGATACCATTTGTTAAAATTTAAATAATAATAATACTTGAGCTTCAGGACATTTCAACTATTTACAGGCTTTATCTTGCTTCAAATAAGGCTTAAAACCCATGAAAAATCATCGTTAACTCCCCTTGAATTACATTTTCAGATATTCACACCAAATATTTATACTTTATTCATCTTGGGTGTTCCAATTATTGGGAGAAACATATCCATATCAACAGTTATGGGTATCCTATAAATAGTATACAGTTTATACCAACTACTAGAACAAAAACAAAAATAATCATTCAATGTAGTAATGTTATTACTATTAATTTTAGTTCTATCCAATTAATTTCAATGGGATTATACCACTTATTTTAGGACCTAATACCACTAAACATTACTCATTTTCATCTTGAGACCATCTGTAATCTCAAATATGGTTTTAAAACCACATTCGGCTTCATTTTAGGCTCATTTATCAATTAAACTATTACATTCTAGTAAATAGATTTTTGTTTCCTAATTTTACATTGTATTCCATCAAGAAACTTCTAGGTTAAATTTAGATTGAAAAACTTAATACTTAAAACCACCGGATGATTCAGGTTCATCCTTCAATTCCTTATTCATGTTTAATACTAAATAAGGCTTGAATTAGTCCTGGATTCCTATTGTTGCATGAAAATTTTATATTTGAATATATCTATATTTTATCTCCAAAACAAGGGATTTTATAGAAAAAATATTCCATGGATAGTATATCCACCATTGAACTACACCAACACATAAATAGTTAGTAAACATTAAGTAAATGGGGATAGGGGTACGTCAAATTTCTTCAAACTGATGAATAAGGTTGGTCAAGATGGACCAACCCTTCATCTTCCACCTTTCATTTTCAATTTTTTAGATGTAGGGATAGTAATGAAATCATATATTTAACTTCTTCATCTCCATCCTCAACAACCAAATTCTCCAACCTATTTCTTTATGGTTTCATGCACATATAAAAAACATGGAGTTGGGTGATATATTAAAATTTATTTTAATAATATTTTCCCGAAACTAAGAGCATGGATATTGCACATCAAATTTATAATTAGTTTATTTGATATTTGAAGAAATAAATACCTAGGATTAGGAAATTTCTTCATTGGTGAATGTTGACCGTCCAAAAAGACCCTTTCGGGTTAACTTCATTGTGTTGTGAGGATCCAAGGATAGAACCCCTCTAGCGATGATCCAAACGTACTCCTATGATCTCTGAGAAACAGCAATCGATATTCGAGTGCTAGTACGATGGATCAAATGTCTTGAATTATTCATACTTGATCGCTCATTCTTCTGTCTTGAATAAATATCTCTCTTGAACTTCTTGTTCTTGAGAGGGAGATAAAAGGAGCAGTTGAGATAGAATTCATTGTGCACAACAATTATCTATTCTCAATTTTTTGGATGCTTTGCACAATAGACATAGTCTTCTATTTATAGAGTTAGTATTTAAGTTAAAATATTATTTAATTTCATATCTGAAATTAAATAACAATTATTACCTCTAATAAACCCCATTCTACATAATAATAATTATATTGTTATTATTTTTTGGCATGTTTCAACTTTCGTAATAACAGATATTATGTAACAACCTTCTTAATTAATATTTGTGGTGGAACTCGATCTTGGTCCGTTCAAACTCCTATATCATTTATTTAACAACTAAATAAATATTTTATTCATAAATAAATATTTTATTCACAATCTAGAAAATAAATATTTGTTAAAATATCCAATAAATAAAATATATATTTTATTCATGTACCAGAGAATAAATATTTAATTAATTTATGCGATCAATATAACTTGAATAAAATTATTTCTCATACAGGAGAATAAAATTTATTCCATTAATTAAACTCAAATATAATTTAATCGATATAAATGGAAACACTTAGTGTGTGAACCTCTAGGATTCTTTCTCATTGGCATTAGGCGAGCTTTCCTAAAGTCTAATATTACTATCTAGAAATAGGTCAAGGCACCCAAGAGAAAGAAATTAATGTCTCAATGTCGACAACCACATATGAACATTAACAATGTAATATAATCCCTTTGTTACAATAACTCATTAAGAAGGTTAAATATCCATTTCACCAACCTATAGGATCGATATGTCTTTCTTTGAATCTCTAAAATAAACATGATGTTACACCATATCCATGGAATTTTATTTGATAGTTCTATTCCAATCAAAGGTTTGAGATATCATCTTCCATAAAGATGTAAGGGACAAATCCTTCCTCAACTTATTCATTAATGACATGTCACTCTTGATGCACCCAACATATCCAACTTCTATATGAACTGTTATTGTCATGGTTTATAAAGTACATCTAATTACACATGTTGTAAAATGAATTGATAATAATATTAAAGTCTAAGGACCATCACACACACTCGTAGATAGGAATATCTGATGACACCAAAACATGCGGAATTCTTACTAGAGGGTCTGTTCTCATAATCTCCCATCTAGGAGATTACTAAGTGTGAACTTCATGAGAAGAAGCATCATCTTCTTATGAATACTCACACTTGAAATTATATGTACTATGTTTCCTATCATATTAAGTTATCTAACCAGATAACATTATTTGATAATATCATTATAGCATATCAAAGTTATCATTATAGTGGGGAACTGTTATAACCTTATCAATGCGATGTATACTCTAGAAAATTATTACATTAGATTCATGTAGAATAGAAAAAAATATATAATAATAAGTTTTATTAATTTTTAATACATAAAATATTCATGTAATCAAACTACAAATAGTTGGTCCTAGGACACCAACTCCAACAAACTTCTACTTGGACTAAATCCAACTGCCTATGACCTTCAGTCTGTTATACCTTACTTATAGTGATATTTCTACTGAGTTAAGGCTTTAGTAAAGGGTTACACCATGTTATCTTCCATGGAAATACTACTCACTACAACTTTACCTCTCTGAGAAAAATCTCAAAGATAGGATACTTATAAATTATGTACAGCATCCACTTATGGGACCTTGGCTCTTTTTCAAGAGCCACCATTGTAGTATTATCACAATAGAGTGTAATATGATCTTTACTACTATATACCACATCAAGATCTTCGATGAAGTTGTGCATATATACTGCTTCTTTATCTACCTAAAAATCCACAATATACTTAGACTCTATTGTATAATCTGCAACCAAATCCTTATTTGAGCTCTTCAAGCTCATAGAACCTATATTTAAAATGACAATGTATCATGTTAGTGACTTCATGTCATCTTGATCAGTTTGGAAACTATCATCTGCATATCCTCTAATGACTAGTTCCTCATCTCCTCCATAAACTGGTAACATATCCTTAGTATGCCTTGGATACTTAAAGATAGTCTTGACTGCCATCCAATATTGGTCACCTGGATCATCTTGATAACTTCCTACCACACTTAATGTGTAGGCGACATATAGCCTAGTACATATCATAGTATACATGAATGACACAATAAATGATGTGTATGGAATATTTTTCATTATGTTTCTTTCCTCATGTGTCAACTAATAATTATTCACCATCCTTAGTGACTAGAAAACCATACCATTCTGGTTCTCTAACCACTCTAGTACTCCTACATTGTAATGGTGTATATGGAACAATTTCTTATTCCACAGGGCTTTGTGAAATTTGTTCCTAATCTAACTCTTGTGTTTCTTGATCATGGACTTCAGTGAAGTCTATCTCTATCCCACTATCTCTTTCAGAGATAATATCCTTCACAAGAAATATGGGATTCCTATCGACCAAAACCTTTTTTTAAGGATTTTATAGGTAATATCCCTTTGTTTCTTTGTTATATCATATAAAGATACCCTTTTTTCCTCATGGTTCAATATTATTACTTTAATAGGGCATAGAAAATGCTTCACAACCCCACACATGTAACTAAGACAACACGAGTTTCTTTCCATTCCATAATTGGTATAGTATACCATCTGTTTCTTTAGTTGGCACTCAGTTTAGTACGTATGGTGTTATTTTTAATTTGTATACCCAAAAGGATAATATAATACTCACATGACTCGTCATTGATCTTACCATATACAAGAATGTGTGGTTCCTCCTTTCACTTACACCATTCCATTGAGGCATATAAAGAGGAGTGAGTTGAGATAAAATTCTGAACTCCCATAGATAATCAATGAAGTCTTGATTAAGATACTCTCCACCATAGTCTGAGTTAAGTTTCTTAATATTCTTACCAAGTTGGTTCTCAACTTCCTTATTTTATTCCTTGAATTTTTTAGAATAATATAACTTATACCTCATTAATTATAAATATTCATATCTACTAAAATAATCAGTAAAATTTAAGAAGTATGAGTACTCACCCCTTGCTTCAATATGAAATGGTCCACACACATCGGTATGAACTGATTTAAGAAGATAATTATCCCTTTTACCTTTCCCATTAAATTAGGATTTGGTCATTTTTACTTGTAAAAATGTGTGACATACACCAAGCGGTTTTAGTTTGAAAGAATATAAATATTCATCTTAATGTAATTTATTCAAGTGATTTTCATTTACATGACCTAGCCAGTGATACTAAATTTGGTATGAGTCATGTGAAGTAACTTCATTATCAATTTCCATTATTTGGTTCATGTAATCCAACACATAAAGATATTATTTAAATGTGCCTTACTATAATAAATGATATATTTATAAAATAAGAAACATTTATTCCTAAATTTGAAAATAAATTCATTTGTATCAAGTATAGATACAGAAATAATGTTTTTGGTAAACATTGGAACATAATAACAACCCTTTAAAACCAAGATCATTCTAATCAGAAATGTGAGGTGGTAGTCCTTGATAGGTACAACAGTAAGTTTAGCTCTGTTGGCTACTTGGAGATTTATCTCTCATTGATCAATATTTCTGAATCTACTTGGTTCTTATATTTGAATACATATGTGAGCACCAAAAGCTGTATCTAATACCCAATTTGTAGAAATAGATAAATTACACTCAATAAAAAATGCTTCTGAAGAATCCCCTTATTTCTTTGGTTGGGTGCAGTTTTTCTTCCAATGGTCGTTCTTTCCACATGTGAAACATACATCATTTTATTCCCTTTCTTTCCCCTTGATCTTCCTCTTCTTTAAAGGGAATTGAGAATATTTGGGATTAAATATCTTCACTTTCCCTTTATATTTGTTCACCATAAGTATGGAAGGTTTTTCATGCTTAGTATCATAATATACTTGGAAAAGAAGAGTAATAATATCTGGTAGAGACTTCTCAATGTTGTTCATATTAAAATCCACAACAAAACAGGAGAATCCCTGAGGGGGTGATGCTAGAATGAGGTCGGTACCCAATTATTCTAGGATTTTAAACCCTAGAAAATCTAAGTGATCATTGTATCCAATGAGATTTACTATGTGAGGGCCATATGGGGAACCCTCTCCAATATTTATCTGAAATAACACTTGGAAATCTCAAATTGTTCCTATCTAACTCTCTCCTAGTAAATACCACAGAGGTTCTAAAACATTCTATACACATCCATGTTTTTTTATACTTTATTAGTTCACTATAAATCGATGAAAGCATCAAACATTGAATGTATACCACTTATCTCAAATGTTTTTCATAGACAAGGAACTATTCATCACTCACCTCATTAGTAGGCGGATCAAGCATTGAGTATTATAGTATGTAATATTTCCATTCATGGAATAGCACAACTCTAATGCATCTAAACAAATCCTAGAAGTTACTACCGGTTAAGAGGTTATCTTTCTCCAATATTGATCATAGTGATAGTGTGGATTATAAAATTTTCATTTATTCTATAATTAAAAAGAGCAGATTATTAGTACTTTTATTGATTACAAAATAAGTGAGATATAAAAAATTTAATGTTTTTATTTATTTATTTGTTAAATCACCCACTATTTTATCAAGTCTCAATAGCCTTCTCCATTGAACTAAGAATGTCTAGTTACTTTAACTTTCTAGTTGGGAGGATCCCCATTATGTTTCTTAATGATCCAGACTTTGGCCATGAAAACCATAATAAATTAATTAGGTAGGCAGTATTTCCAAATGTGAACTTGCATCTCCTTGATCCATTGAGTGGATTCTCCTATATTGAAATCCTGACTTGGATTTCCTCACCACTTTCCTCCAAATTTCTATTGAATAGAATTTGGATATTAAAATCAATATAATTTCGGTTAAGTCAACCCAAAACTCTCATGAGAACTCCCCGATAAAAGTAAGTGTCAAGTATTTGGCCATGTGCTACACTTATTTTTATAGTTTCATTCCCAATCAAGTAATGGAAGGCTTAGTTTGACTTAATATTTAATTGATGGATTTAAATTTATTATGCATAAATTTTTATCTTGTTTTTTCCTTTACATGACTTGTTAATATTAAGTGGATGTTACTTAATTAATTAATTGTATTGGATAAAACATTTACTCATAATTCATTTATTTAATTTATTTAGTTGCACATTAATTAGTTTATTTATGTGATCTCGGTCTTGCATCCATAAAATAAATAATTTCATATACATAAATAATTAATTAATTAAATGGTCCATTCATGAGATTTATATAATGGTTGATTTAATGATAATAAATTAAATCAACCTTTGACCTAGGGAAAATAACTCCCATTGTCGGTTTTATATCATGAGTTACAAAATTCTACTTATCCACCTATGTATCACCTGGGTTGGAATCATTGTGTTTTTGTCTTGAACCACCTCCATGCACCTTGGGATGCTCCATTAATTATAAATATTTATTACTCAAACATAGGTGAGGGTAACCAAATGATTGTTTAAAAGGGGTTATATAAATATTCTTGGACATGTAGGTCCTACATTATAATGGAGGGACGGATGCTTCACAGGTCATCATTTAATTTAATATTAAATAATCACAAACTCATGCAATAAATTAAATTAAAACATCCAATACATACACAAGTATTGGCCAAGCTCATGAATGGTCATCCATGTAATGAACATGAAAAAGTAAATGGATATCATTTATTTATTCATTCATTCTTTTATTATTTAAGATAAACACACTTGAATTAATTAATTAATTAATTAATTAATTAATTAATTCCTTTTCATCTTAATGATCATACAATCTTATTTGAAAATACTTATCGCTAATGGAATTCATGGAAAATAAATTGCAGAATCAATAATGACATATTAATTACAATAAATTAATTGAGAATTTAAAATTCCTTAAAACTATTATTAAATTTTCAAACACATAATGGTGTGTCAATAAATAAAATAAGGTTTTAATGATACAATTTTCAAATTTAATGTAATTTTAATTTTTCTCATTGATGGGAGACTACATGACCTGTACATACAGTTGCATGTCGTGTACCTTGGTTTTCATATATCTAAGTCACACATATGGGGCTTCAGTGTGGTAACTCGACCGGACTACATGGTGTGTACATGCCAGCTACACACCCTGTATCTACTTTTCGTGTGCCGAGTTAGCCCGGTCAACACGCAGTGTGTAATAAAAGAACCACATGTAATTAATTTCTCATCACATTTAGATACAATGTGCATGGGTATACGGTGTGTGCTCCAGACACACACTGTGTAACCAGGTTTTACCGGCCAAAGATTTGGCACTTCCTGATGGCATCTCCAATCATTCTTCATTTATTCTTAAACCTTTAATAAAATGAAATATTGGATGAACATGAATAATATGAAGAAAAAATGTTAATTCAAATTGTATTATGAAACAAATAATATGAAATAGAAATCTAACCACAATTGTGCATAGATCAACAATCAAATAAATAATTATAAATTTAAACATGACCGCTCTTATACCACTTTATGGTTCTGGGCACAGTGGAAGCGTGCGGAGGTGAGTGATATGTTCAAATTTATTTTAATATTTTTTTCTTAAAACCAAGATTTAGGATCTTGTACATAAAATTTATAATTAATTTATTTAATATTTTAAGAAATAAATAACTAGGCTTAGAAAATTTCTTCATTTGTGAATGTTGATCATCTGAAAAGACCCTTTTGGATTACCTTCATTGTGCTGTGAGGATCCAAGGATAGAATCCCTCTAGTGGTGATCCACATGTGATCTTATGATCTCTGAGCAACATCACTTAATCTTCAGGTGCTAGCGTAGTGAATCGAATGTATTGTATTGTTTTTTCTTGAGCACTCATTCTTCGATTTTGAAGAAATATCGCTTACACTTCTAGTTATTGAGAGGGAGAGAAAAGGAGGATTTGAGAGATAATTTATTGTGTGCAAAAATTCTCTATTCTAATTTTTTGAATGCTCTATTAAATAGACATAAAAGTCTATTTATAGAGTTAGGATTTAAGTTAAAATGTTATCTAATTTCATATTATCAATTAAATAATATTTATTACCTTTAATAAACCCCATTCCACATAATTATAATTATATTATTATTATTTTTTGGTGCACTCCAACTTACGCAATAAAAAATATTATGTAATGGTATTGTTAATTAATATTTTTCACTGAACTCAGCCTTGGTCTATTCTAACTCCTCTATCATTTATTGAACAATTGAATAAATATTTTATTCACAATCTTGCAAATAAATATTTACTAAAATATTCAATAAATAATATAAATATTTTATTCACATGTTGGAAAATAAATATTTATTTAATTTATGTGATCAATATAACTTGAATAAAATTATTCCCCAGACTTGAGAATAATATTTATTCTATTAATTAAACTCAAATAGAATTTAATCGAGATTAATGGAAACACTTAGTGTGTGGCCCCCTACGATTCTTTGTCATTGACATTAGGTGGGCTTGCCTACAGTCCAAGATTACTATCTAGAAACGGGTCAAGTCACCCAAGAGAAAGAACTTAAGGTCGCAATTTCGATAGCCACATATGAACACTCTTTATGTAATATAATCCCTTTGTCACAATAAATCATCAAACAGGTTTCAAATCTATGTCGCCAACCTATATGATCGATATGTCTTTCTTTGAATCTATGAAATAAACACATCATTACACTATGGACATGGAATTTAATGTGATGGTTCTATTCCAATAAAAGGACTGAGATATCGGCTTCCATAAAGATGGAAGGTAATAATCCTTCCACGGCTTATTCATTAATGACATGTCACTCTTGATGCACCCAACATATCCAACTTCACTATGAAATTTTATCATCATGGTTTAAAAAATACATCTAAGTATGATAGTTTTAAAATTCATTAATAATATTATTAAAGTCTAATGACCATCACACATGCTCATAGATAGGAATATCTGATGAAACCAAAACATGCAGAATTTATACTAGAGGGACTATTCTCATAAACTTCCATCATGGATATTACCAAGTGATAATTTTATGAGGATAATCCTTGCCTTCTTATGAGTACTTTCATATAACAATCTATGTACTATGTGTCCCATCATAGTACGTTATGAAACTACAGAACATTATTTGAGAATATTTTCATAGCGCATAAAGGTTCTCATCATAGCAAGGAACTACTATGATCCTATCAATGTAACATACACTCTAGGTCATTATTACATTAAATTCATGAAAAAAAACAATATGAATAAGAAGTTTTATTAATATTCAATACATTGAATATTAATCTAATCAGAGTACAAACATTTGGTTCTAGGACACCAACTCAAAAATTTATAAATTTTCTCCCTTATATGAATCCACTCACATACTCATATTTATATATGTGATCATTTTAATCCTTCCTTATATTGTTATTTACAATAATTATGGAATTGATCACACTTGTGAAAATTTTTTCTTTTGTTTCCTTTTTAGTGGATATCCCTTCTATATTCTTTCTTAATTGAAGGACCCTTCTTCCAAGCATCAACTCTTTCTATTTTGTGGTTTATTTGAGACCACATAAGAAAACCCCCTCCTTGATGTCCATAAGTTCAATCTTGGACCCCATATTATTCCTTATTGGATTCTCATTTTCTTGTTCTTCCACCTTTTTCACAGTTGATAAGACTCCATATATTGTTTTCATATTTGATTTCTTTCCTTAAAAGAGTTTTTTTAGAGTAAAATGATTTTGGCACTTTGTGTAGTTGAAATTGAGGCTCATTATTATTCTCATAAAACATTTAACCTATTTTCCAAATTAACTGTTCTTTTTATTTGATAAACTTTATCTTTCTATGTCTTTGGAGTGGAGTGTCCTCTTATGGAATTTTTCCCTTCCATGCATTTTTACAACTGTAATGTCTTTTCATATGATCAATTTTAGAATAGATAAAATATCTACCACAATAATAATACCACATGTGGTCTTCTATTGAATAATGTGTTGGAAATTCAGGAATTCTTACTTCATTTTTTGGATTTTGGCCTTCAAAACACATTCTCATAATGTTCTAAATTCTTCCACAAAAGTAGAATTTTGATGCCACATTTGATTGAGGAACCTCTCTTATTAGTTTTTCATGGAACATATGCTTTCTTCCGATTTCAAATTTGGAAGTCTTGTTATTGTTGAGGTTTCCTTTGGATATATTTTCATCTTATCATTTGAGGCATCTATCCTCTCTTTGAGTTCTCTAATTCTCTCATCTTCTTTATTCAATTTGGTAGCCATTTATTTTAAACTTGGTGAAACATCCATCCCAAATAGTCTTCTTTCTTGAGGATGTGTTTTAGAGGAATGATTATATCCTTAAAATCCTTCCCTATGATTATCTACTTTAGGTTTTATTGGGAGATCTCTTCAGTCATTTTGTTTTATTCCTTCATCTCTGTTCTAGTTTTTTTATGTTGAAATTCAAGGCCACTTATTCTATCTTTTTCTTCTTTTTCTCCATGGGAAAATATTTAATGATTTCATAAGAAACTTCAATCATGGATTCCCATTATTACACCCTCACTTTTAAAGTTGGGATCTCTACTTATCCATATCATGAACACCCCCTTGACTGAAAACGTGATTTTTTTTCCACTTTTCTAGATTCACTTATCCTTTTCATATCTAAGAGAGATTTTAAAACAACACATTATTTATCTAAATTAGTATGATAATTAGATATAGAAATATAATTATTTAACTTGGTTGGAGAGATTCTTCTTATGGTATTCTTCTTCTTCTTTCCCTTAAACATATGGATATTTTCATTTGACCTTTATTCTTTAACAAATGAATATTAAAACTGCATCCAAACACCTTTAGGGAATCTACAATGAGAAATTTACTTGTACATTTCATCCTTAAGAGAATCCTTTAATTCCTTTTTGACATAGTCATAAATTACAATATTTCTTTGAGTTATCTAAAAGATGACTCTATATTGTATCAACATAAAAATTCCATATAGCACAATCTCTCAATGAAATCCAAGTGAATTTTCCATGAAGACCATAAACTCATTTTTCTAAGTTCTGAAATACTTTTCATAAAACAATATATCCTTAACTTTGGATATCATTAATATTAAAAAAATAATATCAAGTCAGAGTAAGAAAAAATCCACACAAAAAAACTTATTCATTTTATACCATTTTTTAGTACCTAAAGGGTCTTAAAGTGACATATACCCTAAGAGTGGGTGAATAAGGGTATGCAATACTTAACTAATTTAAATAGTTTTCCCTTTTATGTCTCACTACCCTTACAGATCTTGACCTATCAACCTTGAGGATCACTTTTTATGCTCTTTTCTTTGGATGTTGATATGATTACAATCATTTGACCAGACATTTTACTAAATATCCATTAGTTTTTTTAACCCTATTTTGGTATGCATGTATAAAAAAATAGGACACATAGATTTTTACTTGTTTCACCTTCACTAGGATAATCCAAGGAGTATTCTATTTACAGTGTTTTGGTGCACCAAATCACTAAAATCTCACTATTCTTCAATGGAACTTAGACTAGGTCACACCTACCTAGGGTTAATCCACTTAAAAGTTTAGTTTAACATCTATCCCCTCCTCGTTGGATTGAGAAGGTAGAGGTACATTACTTGGAATTAAATGACATCCCCAAGGCACCAAAGTCTGGTAATAAATTCTATGGGCTTTATTAACTATTGGGGGTGATTTTCCCTTTAAAAATAAAACAACCCAACCAAAAATTCCATAAAAAAATACTAATACATGATTCATGATCAAAATGTAAAATAAATCAAATAATACCATAGATATAAAATCCAAACTACAATAGAGTACCATAGTGGAATACTACTATCATCAAATTATACAGTTGAAGATCAAACCAACAAAACCAAAGACTCCAAAGACAAAAATACAAATTTATCAAAATTCTTCATGATCTATCTCTACAATATAGCCTAAGTATCATGATGCGCCACTAAAGAACTGTTATAATTTACCTTTGCCTATGTCCCGATGAACAAAATCTAGAAAAGATCCAAATTTCCAAATCAAGGGTGAGTAATAAAACTCATTAGGTTTTCCATGAATGAATTCTTTACTTCTGCCACTATGATAAACCTTGTTATCACATTTATATAAAATAATTTATATAAAAAATTGAAAAAAATATATATAAAATCCAAGTAGGTTAATACCAAATAAATTTTCCATACTAAAATAGTTTCAAATAAAATCTACCAATAATACTTTAAAACCATTTCATAAATTCTATTTTGGTATAAATAATTTAATTACATATATCCACAAATCCAAACATGCATGAAACCATGGACCTCCCTAAACTCGCAAGTGGTGATTAATCCTTTCATTAAGTCATCACTTAATGAACCATTTTGATGGGGGAAATTTCATACCCTTGTCCATCCCACAAATTATGGGGGAAACTTGATACCCTGATCCATCCTGAATGCACATGAACACACACTAACTCTTTATGATAAAATACAATGACAAAAAAACTATTTCAACCATTTTAGTAAAACCATTATTTTATTGAAACCCTTTTTACCAAACCATTTTCATAAATCCAACATTCCATATTTTCAAATCTACATTTTAAAATTAAGGAAAAAAATAAATTTGCACAACCATTTTCCACAAATCCACAAACCATCACTAAATAAGTTTTATACTATTATTTTCACATCAATTTAAGAATAAATTTCAATAAATTTAAAAAAAATAAACCAATAATTCAAGTTATAATAATAGGAGTCGAGATTGAATCCACCTACCTCAAAAATTATGGTGAAAACGAATAATGACATTAAACTCCAATGAAACTGGTTTGAATCTCCAAAAACCCTTCCTAGATCTCTTCCCATAACAAAAACTAGGCCAAATATAACCATTATTGGAATTAAAAACCATATATATATCCTCAATGGACTAGATCTAAGAAACTGAGAGAGGGAATAAAGTATATCTAAGAAAAACCAAGAAAAACTACCATTAACAAAGGATTACCATGGGAATCGGGCTTCAACGCACCAAGAAATTCCTCTGGGATTCTTCTAATTTGATGGGGAGAGGTTCCACAGCCTCTGGGATAAATAATTATCAAGTTAGGGTTGAAATGGGAAAACGAGGGGTTTAAAGTTAATCTCGGCCTAGATCCACTTTTTTAGGATCTTGTTTTTAAATTGTGCACGGTTTGTCCCATAATGAGGAAAAATTGTGTGCTAAACATTCGCTAGAATCTGACTCAAGGAACGCCTTGCATGGTTTGCCAGTACGGTTAGACAAACCATGTGCCAACCATGCAAAATCTCTATGTCCCACTTTTCACGGTTTCTCTTTAATGATCACACGGTTTGGAAAAAACGTGTGCCTAACCATGATCCTTTCCATTATCCCCTATCTCACTGTGAATGGTTTTCGGTAAGAGTTTCACAGTTTACACTAACCATGTACCAACTGTTCACCTTCATAAATGTCCCAAAAACATTCCAAAAGTCTTAAAAACCCACCCAAGCTTCACCCAAACACTTTATATACTTAAAAGTCATAAATAAAGGGTTATTTAATTGAAATATGGGGTGATAAATTATCCCCACCATTATACTTTCCATACCAAGAAAGTAGAAAAATAGCACTTCCATAAAAAGAGTTTGGGTCATTACTCGACCATTTCCATCTCCTATTCCTAAGTCTCTTCCTGAATTGGACCATGTTTCCACAAAACCCACACTAGACCAATGCTTTTTTCATGCAATACTTTCTATTTTCTATCCACAATCCATATCGAGATATGAACCAACAAATAATTCAACTCTAGTTCAACATGATCTCATCGAATCACGTGGTCAGGATCAGGCTCATGCTTTTTCAACTGAGATACATGAAACACATTATGCACAGCACTGAACTGTGGTGGTAGGTCCAAATGATATGACACTTTTCTAACCCGTTAAAGTATCTCAAAAATTACTATGTATCTAGGGGATAACTTTCCCTACTTTCCAAAATTATGATATCCAAGCCTTGGAGAGATCCTCAAGAACACATGATCACTCACCTCGAATGACAAAGGTCATTAACATTGATCTACATACAATTTTTTATGACTCATTGTCGTCTCCATCTATTTCCTAATCAATAGAATCTTCTCCATTGTTTCATAGACAAGTCTTGGAAAAACTGGTTAAGTCTCACCTATTTCCACCCAACAAAGTGGGGAATGATAAGGATTCCCATACAATGCTTCAAAATTATCCATTTGTATCAAGGATAGATAATTTTTGTTATATGATAAATCCACCAATGGTATGTGATCTTTCCATGAGCCACTAAAATCCATTACACGGGCCTAAAACGTGTCTTCCAATATTTGTATCATCCTTTTGGATTGTCCATCCATCTGAGGATGATATACCATACTCATAGTAGTCCCAAGAGATTTTTATAAGGATTTCCATAAAGGAGATATAAACCTCATATCTCTATCTGACACTATCAAAATAGTTATATCATGCCTCTTTACCACTTATCATATATACATTTTTTTAAAATTCCTCTATCGTATGAGATTCATGAATAGGGATGAAATGGGACAACTTTGCAAGTGGATCCACTATCACCCATATGGAATCATGTTGTTGAACCATTCTTGGGAGACCTGTTACAAAATCCTTAACTATATGCTCAAATTTCGAAATAAGAATAGGTAAATACTGCAACATACCTATAGGTTGTTGATTATCTACCTTAAACTACTGAAAAGTTAATCATCTCAAAACAAACTCAACAAATTTCCTTTTCATGTTAACCCACCAAATATGTTCTTTCAACACCTTATACATCTTCAATATTCCAAGATGAATATCCCATGTTGAATGGTGGTAAGAATGAAGATTTTGTTCCTGGAAATCCATAGGTACAATCGTTTGTTTTTTGAACCACAACACTAAACTCTCATCTAGATTCAATCCCTCACTAGTCTCCCCACCATTGAGTTTTTACCTCATCGTAACACATTTTGAACCAGATGTCTATACCTCATTAACTGTCGCTACCAAATCAGGAACAAAATAAACTAGAAATAAAACTACAACATCACCTGATTCTTCACATTCCAAGTGAATTTTAGATAAGAATGGCATCAACAACAACCAATTTATAGATTATTTTTTCAAATGAGCATATAAATTTATGATTAATTCATCTTCCACCATATTGACTTTACCTAGTGTATACATCAAGTCAAATTCAAACATTTGAAGATACTTCATCCATATTAATTTCCTCATGCTCAATTCCCTTTCTTAGAAAATATGTTTCAAGCTATTATTATTATAAACACCATAAATTTTTCACTAAAAAAGTAATGACGCCGAGTTTTCAAAGCATAGACTATGAAAGCTAACTAAAAATCATATGTTGGGTAGTTATTCTCATGAAACCATAAATTTATTGATCCATAAGAAAAAACATGATCTCCCTTTATGAGAACACATCCCAACCCAATTCCCAAAGAATCACAATATACCACATACCCTTGTCCTAATTCTAGAAAAATCAATTTTGTTGTTGATGTAATGCGTAGTTTAAGCACTTGAAAATACATTTAACATTCATCATTCCATTGGAATGAAACATTTTTCCTTTTCAAGGTTGTCATGGGTGAAGAAAGTAATTAAAAATCACAAAAAAATTATCGGTAATAACCATCTAGACTAAGGAAAATCCATATATTGAACACATTATTTAGTGGTTTCCAAGGTATACCAGCCTCTATCTTTTCTAGATCCACAAAAACACCTCTTTCAAAGATTACATGTCCAGGGAAACATACCTATTATATCCAAAAATCAAACTTTAATAGTTTGGAATACAACCGATGATCCCTAATGATTCCCAACACTGTCACCAAGTGTTTATCATGCTTATCCCCTGTTCTTTAATACACCAATATGTCATCTGCAAACACCACTTAAAAATAATCCATATATCTCTAAAATATGTGATTCATAAATTCTATAAAGACCATTGGTTCATTCGTAAGACAAAAATTCATTATCACATATTAATAATGGCCATATATAATCCTGGAAGTTTTTTTAGAATATCCTCCTTCTGGACTCACAGTTGGTGATATCCTGATTACAAGTCAGTTTAGGAGAACTACTGAGCTCCCCTTAATTTATCGAACAAATCATCAATGCATAGATGTAACACCCGAGACTTTTATGAGAAATATTTTGTTTTTATGTTATATAAATCATCAAAGGAATCTTTCACTACACACAACACTAGCTTGGCTTGTTTTACACGCAACTGCGGCCTTCCTCAATAGCTTGTGTCGTACGCAATACCGAGTTTCACTAAACAACGATATTCTATTAAGATATTATTAAAACTAGACGTTATGAATAGTATTAACTGAATTTTGAATTTTATAACATTTTAATTCAACTTATACATGTTCTACAATGAGGTATAAAAGAAAAATCAGTTTTTTTTTATAAAAGAAGTGTTTTTCAAAAAATGCAGTTTTGCCGCCTTTTGACGGCGCACCCACATTAAATCTAGTTTTTGACATGTTTATAAGTTCAATTTGACAAAATAAAATTCTTATTTTGAATCAGGGTATAAAAATTTACTTTGGATAATGTTTTGATATTTTTCTGATAACTTTCATATTTTGATGAATAGTAAAAATACGCTAATTTTTAATTAAAAACAAATTTTTTTCATTGAGATAATTTATATGGATAAATTATAATATTGAATGGTTTTAAAGTATAAATAGAATATATTTTTACCATTTAATATAATTTATGTCATTATCATTAATTTCGCATTGAATTCATAGGTAAAAACATTTCAATCTTTCGCAATATTTTAACTTCTAAAACCCGTTTTCTTAACAACGGGATTTATTTTAAATTAATTACTGCAACTTATATGTTTTGAATTTTGAAAAATGGATTCTATATTCAGAATCAGAGGGTCCAAATTATGTTAATAGACTGCTTTTTATTTTTAGGCATTATGAATAGTAACTACGGTAAATTTTATTTACCATAGTGAAAGGTAAATCGGGTAATTAAGTGTAAATATAAGATTATAAAATTACCCTAACACCTGCCAAAATCCTATTGGATGACTAAAAGTAGACCCATATCACCTAAGGGTCGGATTAGATTCATTTAATGGACTTTTTTCATGAAAATAATTTAATTATTATTAAAACCAAAGAATGTGACAACATGTCACTTTCTTAAATCTTATAAGTATAATAATTTTAATTTGATGATAAACTTAATGAAACTTCGAACATGAATAGTCTCCAGAAAGATACTACAATTATATAAATCATAGGAATTAATTTAGAATTTTTAGGGATTAAATAATTATTATTAATTATGACACAATAGTGATGTTGAAATTATTTTATTAATTAAAATATCAAATAAATTGTTTTAAAAATATTAAAATAAATATTATATCAACTATTTAATGTGATACACTAATTTTCTAGATACATATGACATTTTATGGATCTATTAAATCTTTTAGTTCGAACATATCTTCTGTATATATTTTATTTAAATTCAAATAAATGAATAGTGTCAAAATTGACACTATTGTTATTTGATAAAAATAACATATTATAAAATTGTTTAAAAATCACAAAAATATTTAAAAATTATAAATTAAAATTTATATGGTCTAAAATGTCATAAAGTGTCAAATTATGGAAAATTCACAACACATATGTAATTATTTATAATAATTTAACATTTAGAATATTATTACCACAAATAAAATTAAATTGATAAATAAGGATAAATCAAGTTTATAATGTTTAAAATAAATTCCTAACATGTCTAAATTTTATTGGTTGATTATATTACAACCCTATATCATCTAAGATTCGTATATGAGTCATTTTGGAAGTTTTTAAGTGGTGTTGGGATTTAATATAAACTAATATTTCTTATATTTCCAAAGGTGCCCCCCTCCTCCCTTATAAAAGGGAACCTCCTCCCTCTCTTCCTCACACCAATTTGAGTCCTCAAGCTCTTCCAAACCCTGCCCATTTAACTTCACCACTTCCTTATAAACCTACTAGAGGTACTGGTCTTATCAAAAGACCAACTCTAGTGCCTTAAGAGAAAGTTTAAAGGAGGCACTTCGAGAAAGAGGTAATACCTTCTACCGTTTTCTTCAAGTTTCATTCTTCTTCTACTCCCTATTCTTTAGTTGTTTCATTATGAGGTAATAACATAAGTATAACTCATATACTTATATGTTATTATAAATATGAAACAACCCTATTTCACCCCTTATCCATCCTACGGAAAACAAAATCATCGTGCGTGCGTACGTACGGAATACCGTCTCCACGTCGTGGTGTAATCTATTTTCCACCACCACCTTACTTGGATGGGTATAAGGGTGAAAGTAATGAATATATATGGTTATTTTAAAGTTTTATTGATTCTAAAATAGTATACATATACTCCAATACAATTCCACGATCATGGGAACGATATCATCGCTCGTGCGTACGTACGGAATACCGTCTCCACGATGTGATGTGATTCGTTCTACATGATCTTCATTGCATAATGATTAAATAAATGAATTGAATGAATGAATATGATATATATTACACTAATACCATTCTGTAAATGAGGTATCTATAACCTAAAGAGAATAATAATAATTTATTCGACAAACACGCCTAAGAACAAAAAAAGTAATAAACACCCGAATAACAAGTAGTAATGAAATATTACTAATAAGAAGCTAATAATATGACCATATATGATATCATAACAATAATTATGATTCTGGAATAAGTCAATAACATTATTTAAATCATTATACAGGAGGTTCGGACACTTACAAAGAAAATCGGACCTAAGGTAAGGGAAAATATCACAATCTCATTTTTATCCGAGATTGTTTATACTTTGGTATTTACTGGGGTGTATTTTATCATCCACATCCATGTTTCCTTAATATTTAATATTATTTCCATCCACCTACAATTGTTTAAATCCAATTTTACCCTTCAGTGAGTTTTTAGTAAAAGATATGAAAGGAATCTTTTGTCGTTTTTTTGTACGATGTACTTTTTGACTTTTCTGACAAAAGTACGAGAAGAATGTTTTTTTTTAACTTATACGGCATGAATGGATTTTTAAAACATTATTTTCAAAAATATTCCTTTTAAATTTTTCAAGTTTATTTTTAATCAACTTCTTTTAGTTTAGAATTGTATGACATGTTAAGAAAGGAAAAGTGTTTTTGAAGTAGAAAGGATATTTTCCTCAAGAATGGAGTTCAAGAGTTTTATCAAAATTATTTTCCATCTAAGATAATATAGGGTTCTGTTTCTATCCATATTTTTACATTGATTTGATTATGTTGTGATGGAATTATTTTTATGAATTCCTTTATCTTATATGAATTGTTTTATGATGTCATGATGTTTAAGAATCTCAGTTTTATTACATGGGTTATGCAATGATGTATGATTTATGATTTTGTGGCACACATAAGAATGGTATCATTATGATATGGGTGGGACCTATATCTCCCTCCAATGCATTGGGTAAATATTTTATATCTCATGAGGTAGACATGGCTGGAACGGCAGGTTAAACCGGTTCAGTGAAACAGGACTGAAACGAGGAGTGAACTTGGTTCAAAAATGGACTTTGTCCACTAAGATAGTATTGGCAATGAGTTTTGACTAATAAGAAATGATTCTATATGATTATGTGTGTATGCCAAAAAGTTTCATGTTTTAAGTTATGATTATTGGGATTTCATTTCACTACTATGATTTATCCCATGTTATGAAATTATGCTCTCTTTTGCAGGTTAAGATTTACAAAATGTTATGTTCTTATGAATATGATGTGATTGATATTTCTTTTGTTTACCCTTACTGAGCATTTGAGCTCACCATTTTTTATGTTTTCTTTCCCCAGGTCAGGAAGAAGCTTATTAAGTAAGATATGCCAAAAGGGACTATAGATATGAATAAGTGGGAGACAGTGTAGACGCTTTATGAACCAGTTGTTTATGTTTCCCAGTTTCTAAAGACACTATACTTATACGGTCCTTTCATGGTTTTGTTATATGTTGTAATAAGTACGCTTCAATTTTGAAGTAATAACAATGTATGTAACGTATGGGTCGTTATAGTTGGTATCAGAGGAAAGGTATAGTCAACCTTTGGAAACTAGGATGTGAAAGCCTTAGTAAGAACCCTAAGGAAAAGTCTAAGCATAGAACACAATATTAGTGTTTTAGAAATGACCATGAATAACCTAGGATAAGACCTTAAGTGTGAAATTTTATTCTTTATTATGTGTTTTTCCTATTATAATTAGTGTTGCTCACATTATTCTTCTTGGTTTTAGTCAATGGCTGGAACCCGAAGGAACCGTGTTAATGCGGAATGCGACGGGCAATGCAATGATTGTCCCCCTGAGAAACCAAACGTTATGGGAGCTAGAATGAAAAATCTTGTAGCCATGATCACACAACTTTCTCAAGCTATGAATCATGCAGGACTTCCAAACAAGCAAAGGAAGTAGCAACATTCTGTTGAATCCTTTATGAGGCAGCGTCCACCTTCTTTCAGCGGGTCTACTGATCCATTAGTTGCTGAACAATGGATTAGTACTACTGAAAAGATATTTTCAGTTCTTCAATGTTCTGAACATGATAAAGTCATCCTAGCAGTGTATCGTTTTGAAGGAGATGCTGATAAATGGTGGAATCTTATTAAGAATACCAGGAAAAGGGATGAAATTGAGTCCATGGAATGGGACAAGTTCAAGAACTTATTTTTCAATAAGTAATTCCCTCGTATTCTCCGAAAAAAGATGGAGAAATAGTTTCTTGAACTGAATCAAAAGGATGATGAATATGTTGGTACCTATGAAGCAAATTTTACAAGACTTTCAAGGTACGCTTGTGGTATTATTATCCAACCTGAGAGTATGATCGATCGATTCTTTAGTGGCTTAAAACCAAGTCTTCGAAGGGCGTTAGCCATAAGGGACTTCAATAGCTACGAGGAAATCGTTCGATGTGCTCTCAAAGTCAAGATGGAGATTGGAGTAACCCATCAGTCATATGGGTTTAATAAGAAGAGGAAAATGGAATTCAAAGGAAAATCTAAAGAGCACACTGAAAAGAAGATGAGCTTTCCCTTATGCTCAAAGTGTGGAAAGAAACATGGAGGGAGTTGTCTTAAAGGGACAAGTAAATGTTTCAAATGTGGAAAGGAAGGTCATCGGGCATTTGAATGCCGCAATGATGGGAAGAAGATGTCTAATGATGCAAACAAAGGAAGGGACACACAGAATGAACCTACTACACTTCAATGTTTCAAGTGCAAGGAGATAGGGCATTATGCCAATAAATTCCCTAATCCAAGGGTTGTTGATGATGATCTACATCAACAAAATCTTAAGTCTAAAGACAAAGGAAATTCACTTGCAATTTCTATCAGCGATGTGGAGTATGATAACAATGTGGTGAAAGGTACACTTGCCATCCACTATAAAGTAGCAAATGTTTTATTTGATTCTGGATCCACCCACTCTTTTATTTCTGAAGATTTTTCTAAGGGTATCACCGTATTACCTCAACAATTAGATGTTTAGTTAGTTGTGACAACACCTAATGGCACAACAGTCACATCAAAAGTTTATAATTCTTCCCCGATTGAAGTTTATGGGAAAGTGCTTCCTGCAAATCTTGTGATCCTTCCTATAGTGGAATTTGATGTGATTCTTGGCATGGATTGGCTTTCTTTATATGGATCTCATATCAATTTCCAAATAAGGGAAGTCACATTTCATATTCCAGATCAATCTATGATCATCTATCGATGTAAGGATGAACATAACCTTCCAGTGGAAATTTCTTCCATATTATGGGTCTTGATTCCACTTAATGAAGGTTATTTATCTCAAATGGTTGTTGAGAAACTCACAATTAAGAATATTCCCATTGTACGGTAGTTTGATGATGTCTTTCTGGAGTAATTTTCGGGTCTTACACCAAATCGTGAAGTTGAGTTTTCAATAGAACTCGTACCGGGTGCTTTGCCTATTTCAAAAACACCTTATAGAATGGCCCCAATTGAGTTGCAGTAATTAAAGAAGAAACTCCAAGAGAATCTTGATAAGGGATTCATACGCCCTAGTGCGTCACCTTGGGCAGCACCTGTTCTATTTGTTAAGAAGAAATATGGATCAATGAGACTCTGCATTGATTATCGATAACTTAACAAGCTCACTATCAATAACAAATATCATCTCCCACGCATTGATGACCTATTTGACCAACTACGCGGATCTCAATACTTTTCCAAGATTGATCTTCATTCCGGGTATCATAAATTAAGGGTCAAAAGGGAGGATATACCAAAGACGTCTTTCCGTATAAGGTATGGACACTATGAATTTATAGTGATTCCATTTGGTCTTACTAATGCCCCTGCTATCTTCATGGATCTGATGAATAGAGTCTTTAGAGACTACCTTGATCAATTTGTGGTAGTCTTTATAGACGATATTCTTGTCTATTCAAAGAGCAAGGAAGAACATGAAGATCACTTGAGAATTATATTAAAGACCCTGAGAAAGGAGAAGCTTTATGCCAAATTTACCAAGTGTGAATTTTGGCTTCAAAAAGTTGCATTTTTGGGTCACATAATCTCAAAATAGGGGATATCTGTGGATCCAGCAAAAATAGAGGTTATCGAAAGATGGTCGAGACCAACAACAGTAACTGAGATCCAAAGTTTTCTTGGTTTGGCTGGATATTATTGACGTTTTGTGAAAGATTTTTCACGATTATCTAATCCACTCACCAGGTTGACTTGAAAAGGAGTTAAGTTTGTGTGGATGGACGAATGTGAAGAGAATTTAAAGGAGTTTAAAAGAAGGTTATCCAGTTCACCTATACTCACACTTCCTTGTAGTGGAGAAAGGTTTTTGATCTACAGTGATGCATCCAAGAAGGGACTGGGATGTGTTCTCATGAAAAATGATATGGTGATAGCTTATGCCTCACGACAGTTGAAAATCCATCAGCAAAATTACCCAACTCATGATTTGGAGTTAGCTGCGGTAATATTTACATTAAAGATTTGGAGTCATTACCTTTATGGTGAAAGGTGTGATATTTATACTGATCATAAAAGTTTAAAGTATATTTTCACACAAAAGGAGATAAATATGCGTCAAAGAATATGGTTGGAGCTGATTAAGGATTATGACTACTCAATTCATTACCACCCCGGGAAAGCAAACAAGGTGGCAGATGCATTAAGTCGACAAGACCATTCTATTTTATCCATGATGAGGATCATAAAAGATCCAATATTTATGGATTTACAAAGGATGGATCTTGGAATTATAATGGAAAGGGGAAAATCATATCTTTCTCAAATTAATGTTCAACCATCTATACATGTGAATATTAAAGAGGCACAGAAAGAAGATGTAGAGTTACAAAAGAAGGTGAGAAATGTTCCTGAATTCAACCTTGATTGTGATGGGATAATAAAGTTCAGGAATTGGGTTTGTGTTCCTCCCATCCCCAAATTAAAGAAGGAGCTGCTGGATGAGGCTCATAGTTCTTCATTCTCTATTCATCCTAGAAGCACGAAGATGTATAGGGACCTGAAAGAGTACTTCTGGTGGGATGGCATGAAAAGAGATGTTGTTGAATATGTCTGTCGATCCTTGGTTTGTCAGCAAGTTAAAGATGAGAGACAGAAGTCTAAGGGGATGTTACAACCATTACCCATCCCCAAATAGAAATGGGAAAACATCACTATGGACTTTGTCACAGGACTTCCTAAAACATCTAAAGGAAATAATGCTATATGGGTCATGGTTGATCGCCTTACAAAGTCTGCACACTTCATTTCTATTAGAGAGGATTTCTCTCTGGATCAGCTTGCCAGGATATATGTAAAGGAAGCGGTAAGATTGCATAGAGTACCACTTTCTATTATATCTGATCGGGATCCGAGATTTACCTTGAAGTTCTGGCGAAGTCTTCATCATACTCTGGATACAAAGTTGAGTTTCAGCACTGCTTATCATCCTCAGACAGACGGTCAGTCTGAGAGAACAATTCAAACTCTAGAAGATATGTTGAGAGCTTGATCTATGGATTTCAAAGGTGGTTGGGATCAACACCTACCTTTGGTGGAATTTTCTTATAATAATAGCTTTCACTCCATTATTCAGATGGCTCCTTATGAAGCTCTCTATGGAAAGAAATGCAGGACTCCAACTTGCTGGGATGAAGTTGGGGAAAGAAAGCTATTAGGACCTGATCTTGTTGATGAGATGGCAGAAAAGGTCCGATCTATTCAACAACACATAAGAGCAACTCAGAGTCGACAGAAAAGTTATGCCGACAACCGAAGAAAAGACCTAGAGTTTGAAGTGGGTGATAAAGTGTTCATACGAATATCTCCCTGGAAGAGGGTCATGAGATTTGGAAAGAAGGGGAAGTTGAGCCCTAGATATATCGGTCCTTTCGAAATAATGGATCGTGTTGGAAAGGTAGCTTACTGATTGGCGCTTCCACCGAATCTCTCTCAAGTTCATGATGTTTTCCATGTATCTCTCATGAGAAAGTACATACTTGATCCTTCACATGTACTCAGCTCAGAAGTTGTACCGCTGGAGCAAGATATTTCTTATGAAGAACAGCCGATAGAGATTCTAGATCGTAGTGAAAAAGTCTTACGGAACAAGACCACTCGCTTGGTGGAAGTTTTATAGAGGAACCACCAATTAGAAGAAGCTACATGGGAGCTTGAGGATATGATGAGGGAGAGGCATCCTCATCTATTTGTTATAAAGTGACGAATTTCGAGGGCGAAATTCATTTTAAGGGGGGTAGAATTTAACACCCGAGACTTTTATGAGAAATATTTTGTTTTTATGTTATATAAATAATCAAAGGAATCTTTCACTACACACAACACTAGGTTGGCTTGCTTTACACGCAACTGCGGCCTTCCTCGATAGCTTGCGTCGTACGCAATACTGAGTTTCACTAAATACCGATATGCTATTAAGATATTATTAAAACTAGCCATTATGAATAGTATTAACTGAATTTTGAATTTTATAACATTTTAATTCAACTTATATATTTTCTAGAATGAGTTATAAAAGCAAAATCAGTTTTTTTTGGATAAAAGAAGTGTTTTTCAAAAAATGCAGTTTTGCCACCTTTTGATGGCGCACCCACATTAAATCTAGTTTTTGACATGTTTATAAGTTAAATTTGACAAAATAAAATTCTTATTTTGAATCAGGGTATAAAAATTTAATTTGGATAAATTTTTGATATTTTTCTGATAACTTTCATATTTTGATGAATAGTAAAAATACGCTAATTTTTAATTAAAAACAACTTTTTTCATTGAGATAATTTATATGGATAAATTATAATATTGAATGGTTTTAAAGTATAAATAGAATATATTTTTACCATTTAATATAATTTATGTCATTAGCATTAATTTCACATTGAATTCATAGGTAAAAACATTTCAATCTTTGGCAATGTTTTAACTTCTAAAACCCGTTTTCTTAACGGGATTTATTTTAAATTAATTACCGCAACTTATATGTTTTGAATTTTGAAAAATGGATTCCATATTCAGAATAAGAGGGTCCAAATTATGTTAATAGACTACTTTTTATTTTTAGGCATTATGAATAGTAACTACTGTAAATTTTATTTACCATAGTTAAAGGTAAATCTGGTAATTAAGGGTAAATATAAGATTATAAAATTACCCTAACACCTGCCAAAATCCTATTGGATGACTAAAAGTCGACCCATATCACCTAAGGGTCGGATTAGATTCATTTAATGGACTTTTGTCCATGAAAATAATTTAATTATTATTAAAACCAAAGAATGTGACAACATGTCACTTTATTAAAGATTATAAGTATGATAATTTTAATTTGGTGATAAACTTAATGAAACTTCGAACATGAATAGTCTCTAGAAAGCTACTACAATTATCTACATCATAGGAATTTATTTATAATTTTTAGGGATTAAATAATTATCATTAATTTTGACACAATAGTGATGTTGAAATTATTTTATTAATTAAAATATCAAATAAATTATTTTAAAAATATTAAAATAAATATTATATGAACTATTTAATGTGATACACTAATTTTCTAGATACATATGACATTTTATGGATCTATTAAAGCTTTTAGTTCAAACATATCTTCTGTATATATTTATTTAAATTCAAATAAATGAATAGTGTCAAAATTGACACTATTGTTATTTTATAAAAATAACATATTATAAAATTGTTTAAAAATCACAAAAATATTTAAAAATTATAAATTAAAATTTATATGGTCGAAAATGTCATAAAGTGTCAAATTATGGAAAATTAACAACACATATGTAATTATTTATAATAATTTAAAATTTAGAATATTATTACCACAAATAAAATTAAATTGATAAATAAGGATAAATCAAGTTGATAATGTTTAAAATAAATTCCTAACATTTATAAATTTTATTGGTTGATGATATTACAACCCTATCTCATCTAATATTTGGATATGAGTTATTTTGGAAGTTTTTATGTGGGGTTGGGATTTAATATAAACTAATATTTCTTATATTTCCAAAGGTGCCCCTCTCCTCCCTTATAAAAGGGAACCTCCTCCCTCTCTTCCTCACACCAATTTTAGCCTTCAACCTCAGTCAACCCCTGCCCATTTCACTTCCCCACTTCCTTAGAAACCTACTAGAGGCACTGGTCTTATCAAAAGACCAGCTCTAGTGCCTTAAGAGAAAGTTTAAAGGAGGCACTTCGAGAAAGAGGTAATACCTTCTACCGTTTTCTTCAAGTTCCATTCTTCTTCTACTCCCTCTTCTTTAGTTGTTTAATTATGAGGTAATAACATCAGTATCACTCATATACTGATATTTTATTATAAATATGAAACAACCCTATTTCACCCCTTATCCATCCTACGGAAAACGAAATCACTGCGCGTGCGTATGTACGGAATACCGTCTCCACGTTGTGGTGTAATCTATTTTCCACCACCACCTTACTTGGATGGGTATAATGGTGAAATTAATGAATATATATGCTGATTTTAAAGTGTTATTGATTCTGAAATAGTATACATACACTCCAATACAATTCCACGATCATGGGAACGATATCATCGCTCGTGCGTACGTACGGAATACCGTCTCCACAATGTGATGTGATTCGTTCTACATGATCTTCATTGCATAATGATTATATAAATGAATTGAATGAATTAATATGATATATATTACACTAATACCATTCTTGAAATGAGGTATCTATAACCTAAATATAGGAGTAAGAATTTATTCAACAAACACGCATAAGAACAAAAAAAGTAATAAACACCCGAATAACAAGTAGTAATGAAATATTACTAATAAGAAGCTAAGAATATGACCATATATGATATCATAACAATAATTATGATTCTGGAATAATTCAATAACATTATTTAAATTATTATACCGTAGGTTCGGACACTTACGAAGCAAATCGGACCTAAGGTAAGGGAAAATATCACAATCTCATTTTTATCCGAGATTGTTTATACTTTGGTATTTACTGGGGTGTATTTTATCATCCACATCCATGTTTACTTAATATGTAATATTATTTCCATCCACCTACAATTTTTTAAATCCAATTTTACCCTTCAGTGAGTTTTTAGTAAAAGATATGAAAGGAATCTTTTGTCGTTTTTTTGTACGAGGTACTTTTTGACTTTTCCGACAAAAGTACGAGAAGAATGTTTTTTTAACTTATACGGCATGAATGGATTTTTAAAACATTATTTCCAAGAAGCTTCCTTTACAAGTTTTCAAGTTTATTTTTAATCAACTTCTTTTAGTTTATAATTGTATGACATGTTAAGAAAGGAAAAGTGTTTTTGAAGTAGAAAGGATATTTTCCTCAAGAATGGAGTTCAAGAGTTTTATCAAAATTATTTTCCATATAAGATAATATAGGGTTCTGTTTCTATCCCTATTTTTACATTGATTTGATTATGTTGTGATGGAATTATTTTTATGAATTCCTTTATCTTATATGAATTGTTTTATGATGTCATGATGTTTAAGAATCTCATTTTTATTACATGGGTTATGCAATGATGTATGATTTATGATTTTGTGGCAAACATAAGAATGGTATCATTATGAGATGGGTGGGACCTATATCTCCCTCCAATGCATTGGGTAAAGATTTTATATCTCATGAGGTATATATGGCTGGAACGGCAGGTTAAACCGGTTCAGTGAAACAGGACTGAAACGAGGAGTGAACTCGGTTCAGAAATGGACTTTGTCCACTAAGATAGTCTTGGAAATGAGTCTTGACTAATAAGAAATGATTCTCTATGATTATGTGTGTATGACACAAAGTTTCATGTTTTAAGTTATGATTATTGGGATTTCATTTCACTACTATGATTTATCCCATGTTATGAAATTATGCTCTCTTTTGCAGGTTAAGATTTCCAAAATGTTATGTTCTTATGAATATGATGTGATTGATATTTCTTTTGTTTACCCTTACTGAGAATTTGAGCTCACCCTTTTGTATGTTTTATTTCCCCAGGTCAGGAAGAAGATTATTAAGTAATATATGCCAAAAGGGACTATAGATATGAATAAATGGGAGACAGTGTAGACGCTTTATGAACCAGTTGTTTATGTTTCCCAGTTTCTAAAGACACTATACCTATACGGTCCTTTCATGGTTTTGTTATATGTTGTAATAAGTACGCTTCAATTTTGAAGTAATAACAATGTATGTAAAGTATGGGTCGTTATAATAGAAGTGGATACTGATTATTTATCATAACTTTATTTAACTTATGATAATCCACACACAATCGAAGAGTATTATCTTCCTTTTTGACAAACAAGACCGGTTCTACCCATAGAGAAGTGCTCATACGAATGAAACCTTTTCTTTCTAGCTCATCCAAATGCACTTCCAATTCCCTTAAAATTTTTTGTTACATCTGGTAAGATATAATGGAAATAGTACTAATTCCTTTAAGGATAACAATCATAAAATCCACTTCTATTATGGGTGTAAATGCTGATAAATTTTCAAAAAAGACATCCCGAAACTCATCAACCACTTCTGGAAAACTACTATTGTCGTTCTCTTTCATTAATTCCAAAGTCAATACTTCCAACTAGTATGATATTGTTTCATCTTTTGGTTCCAACAATCCCATTACACCTTCCATTACATTCTGGTCTCCTCAAAATAGATGCTCGTCGCCATCGTCGGTCATAAAACTAACACTTCTAGTGTAATATTCAATGTGAGCCTTGAACATTGTCAATAAATCCATACCAAGGATTATGTCATAGACATCCATCTCAAGTAAAGATAAATTCCATATCAACTCAACTCTATCAATAGATATAAAACATTCTTTACACATAGAGGCTCAACATTCTCTTTGACCAAGAGAAGTTTGAAGTTTTAACATTGGAGGAATAATCTCAACATTTAAAACCATAAAATCAATAGCATGAGAGAAATAAATGAATGGGATTCATCTGTATCAAATATATCTTCTATAAGTGTAGAATTAAAAAGAATTTTACATCTCACCATTGATGTTCTAGATTGATAATACACTTTGTTCCTTATTTCCCTATTGAGATTTTCCATGTTGAGGAGTCATGGTATTCTTGAAATCACCATGGCTAGATTTGTTCTGCTGATGAGAGGTATTATGCTTCCCTCACCCTGTCAAAGCATATGACATCTACAGAACATGAGATGTATCCTAAACACCCAAACTTGGAGAACTATTACAATAGGTCTGAAGATACCCCATCCAATTTCAATTGTGTAATACTCTAGGTTGTGTCGTATAATTCCATTTGATCTGATTCAGTGAACTATACTGAAAACATCCTCTTTTACCTTTGGGACTTATAGGAAGTTTAATTAATCCTATGTCTAGATTCTAATGTATTACACGTCTTTGAGAATATGTGTCCCTCTTCCTATTTCTATGTTAGTGTTCACAACTCCTCTCATGAAGAAAACCATACTTCCTCCACTTGGATTTCTATTAGTGATATCTATCATAAAAAGAGTATTTGGTTGAAGTCCTGACTCAATGGTTTGAAAGGCCTAAATGATTATTTGAACCAACTATTGGTTCATTTATGTCTGAGGTGCAACCACATTCTCAATAGCCTCTACCATTTGGTTTCTATAACAAACACTAGGTTCCATTTTCTATAACCAAAACAAAACACCAAAAGTCTCACTATCTAGCAACTGAATTCTTAATAATTTCAAATTTTTCCACATGATATATCACAACATTGATTTCTAATATTTAATATTCTCTCCATTCAACTATTTTTTAAATTTCCACCAAGATTTTTAAAATAAAATCATTTTCAAAATATCACAACCATTACCTTTTTCAAAATCTCATATTTAAAAATAATTTGAAATTTTTTCATAAATCAACATTTTTTTACACAATCATAAATCCTTACTCAAAATGAAATATGAACACCTAGTGGGAATTAATTTCTAAGATGTGTTTCATGATTGTATCATTGTCAAAACCCATGACAATGATATTCCAAATCCTATAAGTGTCTCTAAAACAATTATGTACCCAACTACCTTGTAACTTGAATTTTAGCATAAAAAGTCTAGCTACATCTTTTTATGCTCTACATTTCTAGTCCTGACTATCCTACTCCTTTCTATCAACCCAACACAAGGAATATAATAGAATGAATTTCAACTCCAAGACTGAAAAAAAAACTAGTCAAATACTAACCAAGACTATAACACTTGCAATTCAAGGACCGAACAAGATGATACCACTTGTATCATCCCAACCCTCCTCATTGGCTTGAGAAGACGGAAGGATATTATTTGGCCTTAAGAAACATACCAAAGGTGACAATGGCTGGAAATAAATTCCAAGGGATCCATTCATTTATAGGGGGATATTTTCCATTTGAAAATAAAACAACCCAACCAAACATTCCATAACAAAAATACTACTACATGATGTTGTAGGTTTCGAGCATAGTGGAAGTGTGGGAGGGATGGTGCCCAACTTTGATTTTTGCTATATTCAATGAACAATATGGTATCTATGTGATGATGAATGCCATGATCCACATAATTGAATCAAAGAAATAAGAAAATGGAATATAAACCCATAACCAAGAGAGAGGATCAACATATATTGTTTATAATTAATTTAATTAAATAAGAATTACCTCTAAGGTTTATTCTTTTTTCGTTGATGTGTCCATCCATAGATTTGCAGTGCACTATTATTGCATTGTAAAGACCAGGGGTAGATATCTTCTAGTGGTGATCCACACACATTCCATGAATCTTTAGATGTCGTTGAATGAGTCTTTGGGTGCTAACACATAAGATCTGTACGCTTGCGTCGTCCACCTTTAATCGCCTTGAGAATAGCTTCCAAAGCATTCACCTTGATCCAGTGGAGGAGGATCACTCTAGTTCTTGAGAGCATTGTTGGAGAGGAAAATAACACTCTAGTTTTGAAGTGTTTTATCCAAAATTTTATGAACAATAGAATATTCATTCTTTGCTTTCCCTTGGCTAATGACAAAATAATATAACCGGTTATTAATTTCACTAGTTTAATAATAAAATAATTTTCACAAGTGACTTTAATTATTTTATTAATTATAGTGAAACCCCCATGTAAAATAATAATAGAAATATTATTATTTACTAAAATTATCTTAACTTATGATTTATTATTAAATATTATTTAATCAAATAATATTCAATATTATAATTTCTCACTAGACCATTAAAATCGGTCTGCCAATCCTCATCAATATTTATTAACTATTCTTCCCACAATATATTCTCTCGAATAAATAGAGAATGAATAAATGTTATTAGGAATACATGAATAATTATTAAACCATGACTGGGAATAATATTTGTTAAACTTGTTAAATGATAAATTATTTAATTTAGATTCTTGATACACTTAGTGTGTGACCCTCTAGGACTCTTTCTCTGTGGCATTAGGTGAAGCAACCTAAATTCAAAGGTTGGTGTCTAGAAACACACTAAGGTATCCATAGAGAAAGAAGTTAATTTCATAATTAAATTTCACCTTATATGAATGTTTACCACCTAATATAATCTCTTTATCACAATATCACTAATCGAACAAGTTTCATGCCAGTGCCATCAACCTATATGCTTGATATCTCTTTCTTTGAATTTTCCGAAATAGAACTTGCCTATAGAACGCCATAGATGTGGATTTATTTAGTATATATCATTTCTATCAAAGGGCCTAAGATATTAAATTCTATTAGTGAATAGAAGGGATAAATTCTTTCTCGCATTATTCATTAATGAAATTTTACTCATGGTGTTCCCAACATATCCTACCTCACCTTAAACATTTTTTGTCACAATTTTCATCAGTACATCAAATTAAATGACTTATAATATCCATTAATAATAATATTAAATTCTACGGACCAATACACATGTCCAAAAATAGGAACTTCCAATGAAACTTATAAATATGTATTTCCTACTATCATGTCTCATTCTCATAATATCCTACTGGATATAACCAAGGGGTTACACCATGAGAAGGTTCCTTAATGTCCTATGAGTATCCACCCTTGATATATTGTATCATTTGTGTCCCTTAAATGATATTATCTTTCTATAGAACATATATCTAATAATAGTGTCATTGTAATTCTGGGTTCTCAACATAGCGGGGAACTTCTTTGACCTTTTAGTGTGACAGCTACTCTTGAGACATTATCACATACAATGTCACATATAATAAAAATCATTATGTGATAAGTAATTTATTGATATTAAAACCCATGAATATAATTTATCATAAAGTAAAAATAAGTTGGTTCTAGGGAACTAACTCCAACAGACTCTCACTTTTACTAGAGCCAACTACTAACAACCTTCAGTCTATTAGCTCTCACCTGATACTCATACTTCTGCTAAGATAGGCCTTTTGTTAAGGGGTGCACCATATTCTCTTCCATGGATACAATTCTCACTGCAACTTCACCCATCTAATAAAAATACCTCAAGAGGTGATACTTTCAGAGTATGTTCTTTATCTATTGATGTGACCATGGCTCTTTTTCAAGAGTCACCATTTCAGTATTATAAAACTACAATGTGATAGGGTATTTACTTATAGTTACCACGTCAAGATCCTGGACAAAGTTCTTAATCCAAATATCTTCCTTAGTTGCATCAAAAGCTGCTATATACTCAGAATCCACTATAGAATCAGCAAAAACTGGCTGCTTTGAACTCTTCCAGCTCACAGCTCCTCCGTTGATATAGAAAACATATCCTTATTGTGACTTCATATCATTCTGATCTGTCTGAAAACTAGCATCAGCATACCCTCTGATGATAAGATCCTCATCTCCTCCATACACCAGTAACATATCTTTAGTTCTTCTCTGATACTTAAGGATCACCTTAACAACAGCCCAATGATTTTCTCTTGTATCTTCTTGATATCTGCCTACCGTGCTCAGTGCATAGGCAACATCAATTATAGTACATAACATGGCATACATGATTGATCCTATCATTGAAGTGTATGGGATCTTACTCATTCTCTATTTCTCTTGTGGTGTCTAGGTTCAAATTTTTGTAGAATGATGTAAGCCATGTGACACTGGAACTAATCCCATCTTGGATTGTTCCATACTAAATCTCTTTATTATTTGTTCAGTATATGTACTTTTACTTAGTCCAAGTAGCCTATTGGATCTATCATGATTTATCTTGATTGCTAGAATGTAGGCTGCTTCACCTAAGTATTTCATGGAGAATCACTTGTTCAACTATTTCTTAGCTAACTATAAGACTGGTATGTTATTTCCAATAATTAATATGTCATCAATATATACTAATAGGATAAAGACCTCATTCCCACTAAACCTTTTGTAAACACACATCTCACATTCATTTTTAATAAAACCAAATTCTCTTATGGATTCTTCGAATCAAATTTTCTATGACCTAGATGCTTGCTTCAATCCATAAATGGATCTATGCAACTTTGAAACCCTTTTGACATCACTTGGTTTTACAAACCCTTCTGTTTGTATCATATATAAATATTCCAAAAGGTTCCTATTAATGAATTCAGTTTTTAAATCCTTCTTCCAAATCTCATAGTCATGGTAATATGCTATGGAAAGTATGATTCTAATGGATTTAAACATGGAAACTGGAAAAAAGGTTTCATCATAGTCAATTCCTTGATGTTGTTTGAACCCTTTAGCCACTAGCCTCACATTATAGGTACTAAATTTACCTTCTATGTACAACTTCATCTTGAATACCCATTTAAATCCAATAGGCCTTACATTAACTAGCACATTGACCAAAACCAATACTTGGTTCTGATGCATGGAATCCATCTCAGAACTCATAGATTCTAGCCATCTTGCATCTTCTGAGCTCTCTACTACCTTCTTATAGGAGAGAGGTTCATTATTGTCCAACAATAATGATTCACCATCCTTGGTGACTAAATATCATATTTGTCTGGTTCCCTTACCTCTCCTACACTCATATGTAGTACTTGTGTTTCAGGAACTATTTATTCCATGGGGACCTATGGAACTTGTTCTTGTACCAACTCCTATGTATATTGAGCATAAAATTAATCAAATTCAATATTACTCCCACCATCCTTTTTGAGGATGTAATCCCTCTCAAGAAAAATTCCTTGTCTGGCAACAGTCACTTTTTGTTTGAGGGGTTGTATAGGAAGTATCCCTTTGTTTCCTTGGGATGCACTATAAAGATACACTTCGTGCCTTGGGGTGCTAGTTTCTTTCATGAGAAATCCTTAACAAATTCATCACATCCCCATACACATGTATGTGACAAAATGGTTTTATTTCCACTCTATAGCTCGAAAGGAATTCTATTTTCCACTTTAGTCGATACTTGGTTTAATGCATATGTCATAGTTTGTAATGCATATCCAAAAAAGGATAATAGAAGATCTGCATGACTCATCATCAACCTTACCATGTACAACAAGGTACAGTTCCTCCTTCCACTAACACCATTCCACTGTAGTGTATAAGGTAGAGTGAGTTGAGATAGAATCCCAAACTCCCGTAGAAAGTTGATGAATTCTTGGTTAAGATATTCTCCACCTTGATCTAATCGAAGCTTATTTATCTTTTACCAAGTTGATTCTCTTCTTCATTCTTGAATTCCTTGAATTTCTCAAAGTACTCGAACTTATACCTCATCAAGTAGATATATCCATATCTACTCAAGTCATCAGAAAAAGTTATGAAGTAAGAATATCCACCTCTAGCTTCTACTAGAAATGTTCCACACACATCAGTGTGTACCAATCCTATAATCTATATGGCCCTTTAATCCTGTCCACCAAATGTCATTTTGGTCGTTTCCCCTTGTGAACAAGCATGACATCTATCAAGTGGTCTTAACTCAGAAGAGTCTAAGTAAACATCTTGACAAATATTTGTCAAACGCTTCTCTTTTACATGACCAAGATGGTGATCCCAAATCTAGGTGTTAAATGAGTCATGTGAACTTGATTTCTTATCAATTTCCAACACTTGGTTTTCATAATTTAATATATACAGACTGTTATTTAAATGATTCATACCATAGCATATGTTGTCCTTATAAAAGAAACAACTTTTTTTTCAAAACTTGAAAATGAACCCATCTATATCTAAAGTTGATAAAAAATTATGTTTTTGGTAATAGTAGGTTCATAATAACAATCATGCAAAACCAAAATCATTCTCGTTAGCAATGAAAGGTGGTAGTCACCAATGGAAATAGCAACCAGCCTCGCACTATTGGAAACTTGCATATCCACCTCTCCTCTGTAAATTTCTAAAATATGTACTTGGTTCCTACATTTTAATACATATGTGATCACCACAAGTGGTATCTAATACCCAATGTGTAGAAATGGAAATATTTCACTCAATAACAAATAAACCTTTGGCTTCCCCTTACCTCTAGGTGTAGTTCCTCTTCTAGTGGCCTAACTTGCCACATGAAAAATATACTACCTATTTTTCCTCTCCCTTTTATTGGATCTTATTATACTTATTTGGATGGTTCTTGGGGGATTTAGACTGATTATAAGTCTTAGTCCCTTTTTCCTTATCCTTCCTCTTCCTATTCACCAAAATGACTGTGGGTTTTTTATTCCTCATGTCCTTATCCACTTGTAGAATCAAGGTCAGAAGTTCCGATAGACTCTTATCATTATTTCTCATATTATAATTCATAATAAAACTAGATAAGGTATTGGGTAGTGATGAAAGTATAAAATATATACCCAAATCATATGATAATCTAATCCCTAAGATGTTCATGTGCTTGATGTAGTCAATAAACTTGAATACATGAGGCCCAACTGGAATAGACTCTCTAATCGTAGTTATGAAAAAAGCATTAGAGATCTCATACCTCTCTTGTCTCACCTTCTCTTGATAGAGATCATGAAATTGACACATCATTATATGAGCATTCATTTCCTCAGGTTGCTTCAAGAGCTCGTTGGACATGGACGATATCATGAAGCATTGAATATCTATAGCATCATTTGATATGTTTCTTAAACAGAGAGAGATCTTCATCACTTACCTCATTTCAAGGTGTAATGGGTAAAGGTTCTTCCATAACATATAGTTTCCTTTCATGGAGAAGGATGACTCATAGGTGCCTTTGCCACTCCTAGAAATTAGTATTGGTGAGAATTTTCTCCTTCTCTAAAATGGATCGTAACGATATGTTTGATTTCATTTTTAATTCTATTTCTACAAATAAGATAAACATATATTTAGTAATTTATCTGATAAATTTAGAAAAATAAATAAATATTATATTTATTAGCCTCCCACTATTTTATCAAAACCCAATATCCCTCACCATTGAAATGAGGTAAGTGATTTTAGGTAGGAATTCCAAATTCCAACTACATTAACTCACAGTTTATTAATCTGTTGAGTGGACTTCCCAATCCTGAAATCATTAATTTAGATTTCCCTGACCTTTTTCCTCTCAGTTACACCAAGTCATGCTTTGGTAGTCCTCCCTTGATGTGAAACAAGTCAAGTCAACCCAAAACCTCATGTTAGAATTCTCCAATAATTGAAAGCACCCCGACTTTGGTAGGTAAATCACTTTGAACTATGGTTCGATTCTAACTAAAGTATTATAAGGATATACCAACTTAATATTTTTATTGATGAATTTTATTCTTTATACGTAAATTTACAATTATTATCTTTATCACATTCTTGTTAATATTATGTGGTATTACTTAAGTGATTAACAATGTCTTTAGATAATACTTAAGCATAAGCCGGTTTATTTTAGTTCCATATTACATTCTTGTTAATTCATTAATTATGTGATCATGACAAAACATCCATAATGAATAACCATGAAACTGACAGAAATAAAATAAAGGGTATTATCATGATCTTTTTCTAATTATTAGTTTATATAGAAATTAATAAATTAACCACTGACCTAGGGGAGAAACACTTAAACCATTTAAGGTTCATGTTTACAGCTTTCCACATATCTACCTTTGTATCTCCTTTGATTGGTTTCACCTAGGCTCCTAACTTGAACCTCCTCCACTAGCTTAGGAGCTCCATCCATTACATATTCTTTTACTCACACGCAGGTGAGGGGTAAAAGGGGGTTTACATAAAATAAACCATGGGCACACAGGACCTACATATTAATGAGGAGAGAAGGCATGCGGGACAATAATTTAATTTAATAATAATTTAAAAGGAAACCAATCACATACAAAGGTTTGGTCTAACTCATAATCATCCACATGCATGAAATGAATTACACATTCAATAAAACTAACATTCAATTCTTTAATCATTTTTATTTAAGATAATTCATGATCAAAAAAATTAATTATTATCTTTAATTAATCAATCCTTTTATCTTAATAATTTTATGAATTTCCTTGAGATTCTATTATATTATAAGTTTAAAAAAATTAAAATTCATTTAAAATTAACCTTGTACATAAATGTAACTTAGAGGTAACCTGGTGAATACTCATCCAAATCTACTCAACATGTATTATACTTGTATACTCTTTATTATTTGTTACGTATAGCATGCACGACTTATCATGTACTTTCATGACATGTACTTCACTGATGATTACATGAATTACATGACATTTCAGTAATTTATCATGCTTTAATACACATAGAATAATAACTGAAATATAAATTATACATGATATGAAGATCTAAACATTATGCAGATAGTAATGTTTTAATTCTGCATAATTTGGTAATATTACATGGTGTGTATTTCCGATCTACATGGAATGTACTACCTTCACCGTCTATCTGAAGTACACACCCAGGGACTCAGTGTGTGAAGCGTACTTCAGAATTCTTGCAGTATGCGGCATGTCTAGTGGGCCACATGCCATGTTGACTCCATTTTACATGGTCATCGGTCAGCTAATCCATGTATGGCATACGGCCCGGCCCTGATCCAAAAGGGACTACACACCATGTCTAGTGGGCCACACGGTGCGTAGTCCATCTGACTGTGCACTAGTCTATCCCAGTCAAAACGTGGTGTAATAATTAACTACACCATGTGTTTTTAATGCACATGGGTTGAGTAATTGCCGAATTTACTCCTGGTAAATTAATCAAAACTACACAGTGTGTAACACTAGTTACACGGAATGTACAATTGTGTTATCTGGGAAAAATCCTTGTCACATCCGGATGAGTTACTTTATTTTATTTTAATCATAAAATTGATTTTTTCTATTAGATTTGTGAGAAATGATGGATAAAGAAAATGGATCTCATAATTCATATTAAAATAATGATTAAACTAGAATTGAAAAACTAAATTATGAATGCATAAATCACCAATGAATTTGAATAATTATAATCAATAATATGCCAACTCTGATACCACCTGTAGGTTCTGGGCATTGTGGAAGTGTAGGAGGGATGGTGCCAGAGTTTTATTTCTTCCATATTCAATGAAAAATCTAGGATTTATGTGATGATGAATGCTGTGATCCACATATGAATCAAAGAAATTAGACAAAGTAATACAAACCTAGAACTAATAGAGAGGATCAATATATATTGTTTATAATTAATTTCATTAAATAAGAATTACCTCCAGGGTTTATTCTTTATTCATTTATGTGTATGGACACAAATCTATAGTGAAACTTCATTTAGTTGTAGATATCAATGGTAGATATCCTCTAGAGGTGATCCACATGTGTTCCAATAATCTTCAGATGTTGTCGAAGGAGTCTCTAGATGCTAGTATGGAAGATCCTTTCAATTGCATTGTCTACCTTCGATCATCTTGAGAACCGCTTCCAAAGTGTTCTCCTTGATCTTGTGGAGGAGGATCTCTCTCCTTGAGAGAATTATTAGAAAGGAAAAGAACTCTCTAGGCTTGAGAGGGTTTCTCTAAAAAATTATACAATGGAATCAACTACCTTTTATTTCCCTTGGATAGTGAGAGAATAATATAACTGAGCATTTATTTCACTAGGGTGATAATAAAATAATTCTCACAAGTTCCTTTAATTATTTCATTAATTATAGAGAAACCCTCATGTCAAATAATAACAGAAATATTATTATTTCCTGAAATGTCCTTAAATTTCAAGTTATTATTAAATAATATACAATATTATAATTTCTCACAAGACCATTAAACACGGTCCTCCAATTCTCCTCAATATTATTAATTATTTAGTCCCTAATATATTCACTTGAATAAATAATGACGGAATAAATTCAATCATGAATACATGAATAATAATTAAACCACGACCGAGAATAATATTTATTCAACTTATTAAATAATAAATTATTCAAGTGAGATTATAGATACATTTAGTGTGTGACCCTCTAGGCCTCTTTCTCAGTGGCATTAGGCAGAGCAATGTAAAGTGCAAGGTTAGTGTCTAGAAACATGCCAAGGAACCCATAGAGAAAGAAGTTAATGTTTCAATGACATGTAACCTTATATGAACATTTACCGCATAATATAATCCATTTATCACAATATCTCTAATCAAGAAGGTTGCATGCCAGTTCTATCAACCTATATTCTCGATATCTCTTTATTTGACTTTTTAGAAATAGAACTTGAATATAAAACACCATGGACATGGATTTATTTAGGCTATATCATTTCCATTAAAGGGCATGATATATTAACTTCTTTTAGTGAACATAAGGGATAAATCCTTTCTCATATTATTCATTAATGCAGTATTACTTGTGATTCACCCAACGTATCCTACCTCACTACGAACATCTATTGTCATGGTTTTTGTCAATACATCAAAGTACACGACTCATAATATCTATTAATAATAATATTAAATTATAAGGACCAATACACACATTCACAGATAGTAACATCCAATGGAACTTATAAATGTGTATTTCCTATTTCCAGGTCTCATTCTCATAATATCCTACTATATGTCACCAAGGGAATACACCGTGAGAAGATGCCTTAAAGTCTTATGAGTCTCCACCCCTGATATCCTGTATCATTTGTGTCCCTCAAATGATATCATCCGACCATTGAACATATATCTAAGAATAGTGTCTTAGCACTTCTGGGTTCTCATCATAGCATGGAACTTTTCTGACCTTTTAGTGTGACAGCTACTCTTGGGACATTATCATATACAATCCCATGCATAAGAACAATCATGATGTGAAGGAATTTATTTATATTCAAAAATCATGAATATAAGTTATTATAAAGTACAAAGAAGTTTGTTCTGGGGCACCAACTTCAATAGATGCATGATAAAAATATAAAACAACTCAAATAATACCATAGAAGTCAAATCCAAACTATAATAGAATACCACAGTGAAACACTATTATCATTAAAGTACAAAACAAAAGAAAAAACCAACAAAACCAAAGACTCCAAAGACAAAACTCCAAAGCTCCCAATATGCTCCACAATACATCCCAAGTATCACGATGCACCACTAAAGAAGTGCGGTACTTTACCTTTACCTATGACCCAATGAACATGTTGGGAAAAATCCCTCAAGGAATCCTCTCAATGTTTTGGGGTGTGTTTTTGTTTGTTGACAATACCATATGACCAAAAATAAGAATGGTTGGTGTTTTCTGAAGTAGGTTATTAAGATGGAACAGTTTCTCATTGTTTTCCAAATTTTTAGGCCTCATAATCTAGAGTTTTTTTTTGGAAAAATAATATTTTCTGCATAGGAGTACATAGTTCACGGACTGCGTTGCACAGTTCAGGGACTGAAAAAGGTGGTACATGGAAGGGATAATGAATTTCAGAAAATTAATATTTCTACATAGAAATATATACAGACCATGAAGCATGGTACATGGACCACATAGGGAAAATGGTTCACGGGGAGGCTTGCAGTTCGTAGGAGGAAAGTAGTTTGCGGAAGGCTTGAGGTTTTTGAAATGGTTCTTCATTTGTAGAAGTGAGGTGGTAATTTTTTAGAGCTGTGAAGGTATTTTTTTGTAGAAGAGATCAGCCATAGATAAGGAACGAAGATGCTATATGGACCGTGAAGGGAAAATGGTTCACGGGAAGAGCTTAGTACACGATGAAGATTGTACCACATCAAATATTTAAGTAAAATGGAATATCTGATTTTTTGGATCTATTTTTCTATATAAGGATCACTAATCCCATTATTACAGGGAGTTTTTTTCATTTGAAAACATCTTCGCTCTGGGAATAAATTTGGCTAAGTCCAAAAGAGTTTTCGAGGAGTCCTCAAAGGAGAAGAGGTTCATGAGTTGGATTCTGTTAAAGGGGAAGGAGTCTGTGGGAATGGTTCGATAAGGTGTTTTATGGGGAACTATAGACCAAAAATGAAGAAGGATCCATGGAGAAGTGGAAGTCTCTGGGACATCAAATATTCTATGGATGAGAGGAAGTCCGCGGAAGAATAACTCATTTGCGATGCAAGGACGGTTTTTGAAAAAAGGGTTGGTCCATGAAGGAATAAGCGGTCCACAAAGGAGATATGGTCCATGAAATTAATGGAAGTTTGAGGATGATAGGTGGTACACAATTAATATGTGTTACATAGTGCATTATAGTTCATGGATGAAGCAAGTTGTTCTAAAAGGGACTTAAACAGTTCTAGGATGCAATTTTCTCTAAATAACAGTACACGGAAAAGTGGATTTAAACTATGGGTGAAATGTGAATTCAATAGATCATCTATATATAGTTGAGGATTCTTGATTTCATGAAAATTAAGGGACCTACAAATTCATAAATTGTGAGTGTATACCTTCTAAGAGAAATGAGTAAAGGAAGAGGAATACGGTGATCCTTTCCACTGGTAGTGAGCCAGAGAAAGATACATAAAGAGTGAAATTTGTAAATGTAGTGAGAAGATCCTAAATATAGTAAAGGAAGTGAGATTGGTATAGAATTTATCTATCCCTAACCTTGTAATTTTGCAGTAAGCCCTAGTGGATTAGGTACAATCGGCACATTGTCATTGTATGTTCCTTAGATGTAGCTCATTGAGGGTAAACCAATTAAAAATCGTTGTGTCTCATGCATGATTTAATTTCTATACATATATTTCTATTGTAAGAAGAGAGAATGGGGTTTTGTATAAGGATGAAACATGATCTGAAGGGGAAGTTGGTTTAATTTTTCATACCCTGATTCACCACCCCCCCCCCTCAGGGTATTTAACCTAATTGGGTTGACAATTGGTATCAGAGCTAAAGGTTGAAAGTCAGTGGTTCTTTATCAGTAGAATAAATGGAGGATTTCAAACACAAATGGATTCTAATATTCAATGGGAATAATTTTCAACTATGGAAGAATTAGATGCATCACTACTTATGATCATTAGTAATGGATGTCTTTATAGTAGCTATACATGGAATATCAGCCAATATCAATAGTGGTGCTTTATTATAATCTTATAGAATGGAATTGGATTTTGATTATAAAGGGATTAATGCTTTAGGGGGAGCCCTATCCAATGAAATCTGTATGAATATGATGTCATTTAAAACATCACATGTTATGTGGGAGAAGCTATTGAACATTTATGAGGGTGACTCAAAAGTTAGATAAGCAAAGATGAAGGTTCTATGGAACAAGTATGAGGATCTCATAATGCACCCTAATGAGTTTATTAATACATTATTTGGACAAGTGAATTTTTTTTGGAAGACATGTGCGGTCTTGGAGAAATTTTTGAAGAATAAAGATTGTCAAATGCATCTTGAGAAAGCTTCCCCCTTGGTTTAATATGAAGGTTTCTGTATTATAAGATAAATATCTGAAGGAGATGAAATTGCATAACTTGAATAGTACTCTTATTGCATATGAAATGATAAATGATGATAATGATGTTGTGGAAAAATGGAAGTCCAAAGAAATGGAATTCAATTCCATGAAGAAAATCCATGTTAAAGATAGTTAGGAGGGAGACAATTTGGATGACTTCATGTCATTTCTCTCTTCAAATATGAAAATATGAATTGGAAATTTTAAAGGTAAACTTCCACTTGCATGCTTTATATGTAGAAATATTGGACATTTTTCAGAAAAGTTTCCTAAGATGTTTGAAGATGATGATGAAGATAATGATGAAATTGCTTAGAAGAAGTATTCAGCCAATGTGAAAGGTAGGATAAGTGCTAAGAGAAATTTTTTCAAAAATAATAATTTTCTTTCAAAAGAAGATGAATGTTTAGAATAATCTAAGGCAGAAGAGTTGGAGGACTAAAATTATCGTGAAGATGATGCTATAGTAGAAGTTGTGGGAAATTCCCAAACAAAGAAAGAAAGCGACAATGATGGGGGAGAAGTAGAAGGAATAGTTGACCTTTAGGATGAATTAGAAGATGATCTTGAAGAGATATATGTTTGGAGAGACAAAAAAAAGAAATCCAACAAAGTGGTTTATGATGCTAACCTTTATATGTAGTAGTAGGAAGAACATAATTCTGAGATGAATGAAGAAATTGAAAAACTGAAGTATTCAATGTCAGAAAGCTCAAAAAAGGTGGTAGAGTAAAAATTGAAAATTGAAAAATAGAAAAGAGAGATTTATAGTTTTACAAATACTGGAAAATATCAAATAAAATGTATTAAAGATATTGAAGAGGAATTTTTTAGTATGAAAATAAAAGTTAAATATTAGGAGAAACTCTTGATTATAGTGAAGCACACAAAGGAATATCAGGAAAGGAAAATGATTGATCAGAATGATACAGATGGTATAGGGCTTGATCACAAAAAAAATAGTAATTGTTGAATTTAGACCATAGGCTTACACTTCAAGATTGAATATTTATTTGTCTATTAATCTGAATCAGAAGACTTTGATATCCCAAGGGATAACTAGTATTTCAATATTTCCACATAGAAATACACCCCACATTAGATTCTATTGTTATGGAAATATGGGACGCTAACAAAATGTTTGTTTTATAGAAAAGAGGTATCAGAGGGAGAAGGAACAATAGAGATAGTAATATAGGTCTCAATATTCTAGGACATCATTTTATGGACACTGTTTTAGTTTTGGAGGATTTAGGCACATAGAAAGATACTACTCACCAACAATATAGAGAAATGTGCTTAAGCAGAATGAATATATCCATAAGAAGCAGTTAAAGGTATCATAAAATGATATTAATATACAAAATTGATTTTTAACTCTTCAAGATTAAGTTGATCCATCATACTTCAAGGAAGATTAAGATTATCAATTTATACTGGGTATGAAGTAAAAAACATGTATGAAAAAGAAATAAATAGTTGAATAAGTAGTGGTTGTAGAGATTGATTTTAAAGCATAAAATCACAATAGAATATGGGTTACTGATAGTGGATTCACCTCTTATATGACAGATAATAAAGATCTAGGGACTAGAATCAGGTATGATAAGGAAGTTATCATAATATTTTGTATTGATGAAGTCTTGAAGATTTTTGACTCAGGAAAATCCAAGTTTGAGGGAAAAGACATGAGACATACTAATGTCTTGGTTGTGGAAGGTCTCAGTCAAAAATTTATTAGTTTCAGTCAACTATGTGACTCAGGAAATTCCATAATATTTGCAAAGAAATTATGTCTCATCAAGGAAAAAGATGATGCAGTTTTTTTCAGGGAAATCATAAAAAAGGAAACCTCTATCTTGTGAGTGGAGAAGAAGATATATGATTTATGTCTAAGGAAGAAGAAAAAAAGTTATATAATAAACATATTAACCACTTGATCCAAACGTTCTTAAAATATCTAGTGAAATGTTATATTTATCATGAACTTCATAGGTTATCATGTGATTATACTCATACATGTGATTCTTGTCAATAGGGTAAGATCATTCGAAAGACATATAAGGCAAAAGAGTAATGGTAAATAAGAGTGCTTCATATGGTGCATATTTATGTTTTTAGACCTATTTCACCAAGTTATATTAATGGGAGGAGATATTATTTTATCTTAATTGATGATTTTAGTAGAATTTCATTGGTATCAATCATCACCCACAAGTCTGAGGTGTTCAGTTTCATTACAAGATATCGATGGTAAGTTGAAAATTTGCTAGGTCAAAAAATATAGAAGATCATAACAGATAATGGAACTGAGTTCAAAAATATCCAAGTAGAGGATTATCTCAAGAAACATAGTAGAAGGCCCCAAGTTTCAGTAGTGAGAACTCTATAGTAAAATAGAGTAGTTGAGAGAAGAAACAGAATTATCAACAACATGGCTAGAAAAATGCTCATTGAGAAAGACCTACTAGAGAATTTTTGAAAAGAAGAAATGATAAAATCATTTTACACATAAAATAGAGTGTTGTTATGTCCAAAATAAGAGAAGACTCTATATGGTCTATAGTATGGAAAGAAGTTATCATTGAAGTACTTTCAAATATTAGGTTGTAAGTGTTTCATTCTTAATATGGAGAAACATAGGAAGTTTGAATCTCATGGAGATGAAGGAATATTTATTGGATACTAAAAGAAAATAAAATCATATAAATTATTCAATAAGTGGATGGGAAAGGTAGTTGAAATCCATGATATAACTATAGTGGAGAATGATTAGAATATTCAGAAAATAAATGATCAGTCTGAGGAGGATAGTGATGAAGAGATTGTGAGATCAGAGGATGATCCAATTCTAGAGGATAATTCAGAAGAAGATTTAGATAATGAAAAGGATGAGAACAATTTAGTATCTACACAAAGACAAAATATAATATCTAAAATTGATAGACATAACATAATTGGTGATCAGACAACTCCAGTACAGATGAGGAAGATGAAGACTCTACAACAAGCACCATACATATCATAGGTAGAGACTAAATGTTTTAATGAAGCAATTGGAGATGAGAATTAGGTTGAGGATATGAATGAAGATCTTGAAAATTTGAGAAGAATCGGACAAGGTATATTATTTTAAGGAAAACATATAATAATGTCATTGGGAATAAATGGGTCTTTCATGATAAGATGAATGAAGACGGCATAGTGATTCGAAACAAAGAATGAAGAGTGTGAAAAAAGGTACTCCCAGATAAAGGGAATTAATTTTTGTGAGAAATTTTCACTTTTTGTGAGGCTTAATACAATCATATTATTCTTGGACATAGCAGTGAAAAGAAAGTTCAAATTTTTCTAGATGGATGTCAAGTAATCATTTCTAAATGAGGTTCTAGAAGAATAAGTTTATATTGATCATCTAGATGGTTTTCTCATTAATAAAGATGAGAACATAGTTTTTTGGATAAATAAGTCTTTATATGGTTTGAAGCAAGCACTAAGAGCACGGTATTCAAGGCTAGATCATTTTCTAAAGAATCTTGATTTTCAACGTGGTGTAGTTGATTGAAATGTGTATTTAAATAATGAAATTAATCAAAGGATGATGGTATTTTTATATTTCAATGACATAATATTCGATGGATTATATTAAGAACAATGTATAAATTTTTCTAAATTTTTTAAAAGTGAGTTCGAAATGTTAATGATTGGTGAACTAACATTTTTCCTTTGTTTATATGTAACATAAGGAAAGAATGGAACATTCATTTATCAATAAAAATATTCCAAGGAGGTCTTGAGATGATTTGGAATATATAATTATAAGGAGATGATGACTCTAGTTGCTACATGGATGAAACTGTCACGGGATGATGAAGTTAATTCAATTAATGTCATAGAATACAAGAAAATCATTAGAAGTATATTATACTTGAAAATAAAAAGACCTGATATTTTTTCTTCCACATGCCAAGCAGCAAGATATTAAATTAATCCCAAGTAAATACACTTGCTTGTAGTGAAAATAATACTTCGATATATCAAAGGCACGATGGATTTCAGTTTTCTTTACAATGAAAAACCTCAGCAATAGCTATTGGGATATACATATATAGATTTCTCCGAATCAGCTGATGATATAAAATCAATGTTAGGTGGTTTATTTTATATTGGAGGATTGTGTATTCCTTGGCTAAACAAGAAAAAAGATTTCATTTTTTTAGCACCGCATAAGATGAATATATTGAGGCTACTCAAGTGTGCACATAGTTATTGTGGCTGAACCAGCAACTTGATGATATGGAGGTTGAATTTAAGTATTAGATAAGAATCCATTATGATAATTCAAGTGATATAAATATTAAAAAAAATTCAGTTCATCTCTCAAGGAAAAATCACATTGAAATAAAGTATCTTTTTATCAAGGAGAAGATGGAGAAAGGGTGTGTGAAGTTGGAGTATGTGCCTACAGAAAAACAAGTTGCAGATATTCTGACAAAGGCCTAACCCAAATAATCATTTGAATGGAATTTATAGGCTCTATGAGTGCATTCAACTCCTTCCACTTGAAAAAGTGTGGATGTCAAACCCCTTCTCCCTGAGATATGGTGTGTTTTCCCTAATGTGTTAACCTGTGTTCTTTACCCAGTTACAGACCACAATGGAGTGACCTTTGGGTTCATTGAATAAGGGGGAGAAATTATGGCTATCAAAAGGGATAAAATGTCTTAATGAAGAAAGGGGGAGAATATTTTTGGTGTAGCAGTGAGATAGTGGGAGTTAAAGCTAACAGGTGGAGCAGTGACGTAGGGGGGGTATCAAATCTGATGATGCTAAAGGTGGTTGATCAAAGATTATATATCACGACAGATGAGGTTCATGATGAAAGTAGATGAGTGGTTTGTGGGATGGAATGAAGTGATTAATTGATGAACTTTACATTTTACTCTTGTTTCTCACACCGAGCATTTCTCATTTGGTGTTAGAGTATGTGTTGAGTAAATCTTTGATCACTATCTTAATTGAAAGCAGTGAATGTGTGTAGAAGATTAAAGAAGCTTTAATTAGGTATTAAAATATAAATATTCATCAACAAACACAAAGGGGGGTTATTGGGAAAAAATACCTCAAAAAATCCTCTCGATGTTTTTGGGTGTGTTTGTGTTTGATGAAAAAGCCATATGACTATGAATAAGTATGGTTGGTGTTTTCTGAAGTAGTTTTTTAAGATTGCATATTTTTCCCGTGTTTACCAAATTTTTAGGCCTTAAAATCGGGAGTTTTTTTGGAAAAAGAAGGTTTTCTGTGTTAGAGTACGTAGTTCATGAATTGTATTTCGCAGTTCAAAGACCACAAAAGGTTTCCAACGGAATGGAGAAGGAATTTCAGAAAAGTAATATTTCTACATAGTAGTGTTATATGGACTATGGATTGTGGTGTGTGGACTGCATAGGGAAAATGGTTCATGTGAAGGATTGCGGTTTGTGGGAGGCAATTAGTTCGTAGAATCCTGGAGGTTCGTAGGATGGATCATTGTTTTCGGAATTGATGTAATGATTTGAGGATATCCAAAGGGATTCGTTCACAAATTAGATCAGACACCATGAAGGAACAAAGATGTTATGCAGACCACAGAGGGAAAACAGTTCATGGGAAGTCCTCAGTACACAGTAAAGGTTGTACCACATCAAAGATTTAAGTAAAATGGACTATCAGATTTTTCAGATCTATTTTTCTATATAAGGATCGTTTATCCCATCATTATAGATAGATTTTTTCATTAGAAAACATCTTTTCTCTGATAAGGAATTCAGCTAAGTTCAAAAAAGTTTGTGGGGAGTCCATGAAGGAGAAGAGGTTCGCGAGGTGGATTCTGTGAAAGGGGAAGGAGTTCATGGAAATGGTTCATGAAGGGGTTTTTTAGGGCACTATATCCCACAAAGGAAGAAGGATCCACAGAGAAGATTCAGTCCACGGGACATCAAAAAATCTATAGAGGAGAGGCGGTCTGAAGAAGAAGAACTCATCCATGAAGCATGGATGGTTCACGGAAAAAGGGTTGGTCTATGGAGGGAGAAGTGGTCCGTGAAGGAGATATAGTCCATGGAAGCAAAGACAACCCATGGAGGATAGGTGGTTTGTGAATCATATGCACTATGCAGTGTAGTGAAGTTTATGGAGGAAGAAGGTTGTTTGTGAAGGGATATAAAAAGTTCACAAAAGCAATTTCTACTAAATAGTGGTATGTGGAAAATTGAATTTCATCTACGGGTGAAAATGGGACTTTGATAAAGAATATATATATATAGTTGAGGATTAATTATTTCATAAAAATGAAGGTACCTACAAGTCCATAAACTGTGATTAGATCCCTTCCAAGAGCAAAAAGAAAATGAATAAAAATATGGTGATCCTTTCAACCGGTAGTGATCTAGAGAAAGAGACATAGGGAGTGACCTTTGGGAATATAGTGAGAAGACCCTAAATCTTGTAAAGGAAGTGATCCTAGGCATAGAAGTGATCTTTCCCAAACCTTGTAATTTGGCAGCGAGCCTTAGTGGATTTGGTAGAATCAGTGCATTGTCATTGTATGCTCCTTGGACGTAGCCTAGTGAGGGTGAAATAAGTAAAAATCATTGTGTTTCGTTCATGATTTCATTTCTATTCATATATTTGCGTAGGAAGAATAGAGAAGAGTGTTTTTTTATGGAGAAAAAAGATCTGAAGGGGCAGTTGGTTTAATCTATCATACCCTGATTCACCCCCCCCCCCCCCATCAGGGTATTTAACCTAATTAGTCTAACAGAACAAAATCTAAAAAATAACCAAAGTGCCAAAGCATGGATGAGTAATGAAAAATAGTAGGTTTTCCCTGAATGAATTCCCTATTTATGCAACTAGGATAGAACATGTTAGCACATTTATATAAAAAAATTATACAAATAATTGAAAACATCTTATATCAAAACCAATAAGTTTAATACCAAAAACAGTGTTTCATACTAAAATAGTTTCCAAGAAAAGGAACCAACAATACTTTAAAACAATTTCATAAATTACATTTTGGCATAATTCATTTCATTCCATATACCCACAAATCTAACCATTCAAGCAACCATGGACCTCCCTATACTCACGAGTAGTGATTCATCCTTTCACTAATTTGTCACTTAATGAAACATTTTGATGGGGGAAAGTTCATACCCTTATTCATCCCACAAATTATGGGGGAAACTTCATACCCTGATCCACCCCTAATTCACATGAACACACACCAATGATTTATTCCAAAATCCAATACTAAATCAACCATTTCAATAAAACCATTATTTTATTGAAAACCTTTTTACCAAACCATTTTCATAAATCCAAAATCTATATTTTAAAATCATCAATTTAAAATCAAGGAAACAAATCACTTTGCACAACCAATTTCCATAAATCCAAAAACCATCACTAAAGAAGGTTTTTACCATGATTTTAACATAAATTTCAAAATAAATTTCAATCAATATAAACAATTTGAAACAAATTCTTCAAGTTATAATAATATGATTCGAGAGTGAATCCACCTACCTTGGAAATTATCGTGAAAATGAATAATAGTACTAAAACACCAATGAAACCAGGTTGAATCTCCCAAAAATCATCTTAGATATCTTCCCCTACCAAAAATAAGGAAAAATATAACCATGATTAGAATCAATAGCCTAAGATCTATCAACAATAGACTAGATCTAAGAAACTAAGAGAGGGAAGAAAGTAGATCTAATAAAAACCAAGAAAAACTACCATAAATGATGGATTTCCATGGGAATCAAGATTCAACGCACCAACAAATGTCTCTATATTGCATCCAATTTGATGGGGAGAGGTTCCATAGCCTTTGGGAGGAAGAATTGTCGATTTAGGGTTGAAATGGGGGAAAATGAGGGGTTTAAAGTTAATCACTTCCTAAATTAACTTTTTTAGGGTCTTATTTTCAAACCATTCATGGTTAGTCGCACAGTTAGGAAAACTATGCATTAACTATGCACCAGCCTCTACCTCAAGGATCACCTCACATGGTTGGTGTGTATGGATATAAAAACCATAAACCAACCATGCAAAATTATTCTGTACCACTTTTCATGTTTTCTTCTTGGTGGTCATATGTTTTGGCCAAACCGGGCGCCTTCCCATTATCCATTGTCTCACTTTACATGGTTTACTATAGAAGTGTCACAGTTTCCAATAACCATGCAACAACTATGAACCTTTATAAAAGTCCAAAAAAATCCAAAAGTCTTCCAAACCCTCCCAAACTTCTCTCAATCACTTTACAAACTTAAAAAACATAAAAAAAAGGTTACTTACTTGAAACTGGGTGTGCTATATTTAGGTACAACTCACATTACCAAGGTTCACTCCCTTTCCTTTACCTTTTCATGCTTCTGATAGGTAGTACACCACATAACCACTTCCCTCTCATCCTCCTTGACTCACTACTTTAAGTAAATAACACCATAATTTTTATGGACTTTTATGTATGTCTTTAACCAAAATCATGTTCATGGATTACATCCTCAGTATATATGCATTATTGAACTACTTATTTGTTCTTCACAGACCTATTGTAAACTCCCTCTTCACAGTTTCTCCTTTCCAACACAAATCTAGAATGCTTCCTTCTTCTTCACTACACAATAGTAACTTCTTATCCTTCACTAAGAATACAGATCTTCAAGAAAGTTCTTGGTTCTCTTCTTCTTCAACTTGTAATATTATTTGATTTAAACACACAGTATGGTCAAACTCATATTCTAGTTCATTCAAACTATTGATGAATACTCACAAACTCCTTTCTTTTTTTTCTTCCTTTTTTTCTTCTATTTTAAAGAAAAAAATCTTCGAGCGATATTTATTATTACTTCCTTAGTGTTGTTGCAAAAGATGTAAATGTGAAGTGATTTCCCATTTTCCAGAAAAATAAACCTGAGAATACTTCATGTATAGATCCAAAATAGAACCCCCTTCTTTTTTAACTTTTATAGCTTCTATCATGATAGAAAAAATGTATATTTAAAATAAAGGCAGGTCTTAACTACTAAAACTTCCATGTTTTTACTCCATTTTTCATTGGTGTGTTGCATGAACAACCTCTAGATCTTCCATATCCATGATCTAAAATAGCTTCCAACATTAAAATTTGACTAAATTATATAATATCTTCAAGATTCATGGAGGAAGGATGCTTCAAATATGGATCCTTCATTTACAGCGTGAAACACTCTACTACAACATGAATATTTCACTACACTTCACCAAAAAGTTCATTATTCATTCTCAACTTTCATCATGGATATAATTTGAAGTTATATTATGTTTCAAGCAATTTAAAATAGCTCTAACATTATCTAATGATATTTTAATGTTGATTAACATACCAAAAAAATACAAAGGAAGAATCCCCTACATCATTGAGCAACCCCATACAATAGGCCATTCGGTTATGAGGACCCTAGGTTCTAAAATATTTCATTCATGAAAACCTATACATGGTGGATCACATACCTAAAATCCTCACATCAACATATTTTTATATGTGATTCCTCACATAGCCATATTCGCCTATGTTTCCATTCTCATAAATGGATAAATATCATATGTTTTCAGAATTGCATACGTGAACTTCCTCATGTAGTCGAATTTCATTATGTCATATATTCAAATTCACTTCCATTGGTCCTTTTTTGAATTCACATATCTTGACCCCTGATAAATTCACGTATGTGATAAATCCCCTACATGGGTACTTTGAAAGATTTATAGAAATATTCTAATCTTCCATTTTTAGTCTGAACTTCCTCCAACTTTAATTCCCATGAATCCTGACCTTCATGGATCATCCCATGAACTCTTCAAGTGATTATTACTGGCCTTATGCATTCATATGAACATTTTTCTTTCATACCAAGATCCACACACCATAATTTTTATTTTCTAACACATTCAATGGTTGTTCTATGGAAACTAAATTTTTTAGTAATTCCAGTCATTAATGAAATGAATCATTTTCCTTGTGTCTTTGCAAATAAAATTTCTTTTACAAATTTCCAAAAAAACCAAAAAAATATAGACATGAATCGACCATATTCCATTCATCTTAGAAAAAAATCAACACACTATTAGGGGTGTCCAACAATATCCTCATATTGTCAACAAATCACCTTGGGTTGAGTACTCACTTCTTTTCATCAAATCAAACACAACCCAAGGGGTTTCCAATGGTATGTTTTTTACTAGGTAACAGCACACATATTCCATATGACACATTCTTAACCCTAATATATAAACACCCCCATAGCCTCATTTATGTAACTATGTTCTATCACTAAAAGAGAGGGATACCTTCACTTTACATTCCCTTGAATAAGCACTTCTTGATAACTCCAACTCTTACCCACTGGTGTCATGTCATAAGAAACATGCATGTCGTTGTTGTCCATAAGGATCATGTGAAATAAAAAAGGAAAAAGGTATCTCCCATGTCATATCATAATCCATTAGCCTAAATAATGTCCCAATGTTTAACCATGATGCTTTAGAATCCACTCAACCATCTCACCTTGTCATGAACCAACCTGGGTCAACCCCAAACCAGTTACCCGATCTGATCTAAGATAAGGCCTAAAGGAAATTCTCAATCCCCACAGGCTGGATACTAGTTTTGGGGCATCAATAGAGAAACCAAGGAAATTATTTCTCCCAATATAAATAAACTGAACATTGGAAATAAATATAGTATCCCAATATAAAAATAAAATATCCAATCTAAACATCCCTTACATATAAACTTAAAATACAATAGAACTATACAACAAAACCCAACTGAGTTTGATGAACACAATATCTCCATGTGACCTGAGAGTCACTCTCCAATACTAAAACCAACTGTTTGACCCTCTTTGGTTTTAATGGTTTTAATAATCACAAATCAGTTACAATCATTTAAATCATGTTTATTTAAGTTTAAATGTGTTTAATTATGATTATCTATGATCAACTATGTATTTAACACATTCTTTGTATATTCATATCATAAGATAGTTAAAATAAAAAAAATTGACTAAGTATGAGTCACTGATTGGCTAAGTATGAGTCACTGACACCGATAGAACAAGTGTGACACGGACAACACAAATTTAATCATTGATACCAATAGAGTAAATGTCTCACTGATAGTTCAACTGAGACAATAATAGAAGGAATGTCTCATCGACATAAGGAATGTATCACTGAGAGTACAAATTGACTCACCAATAGATGACTCACCGATAGAACAAATAAGACACTGACAAAATGAATGACTCGTCAGCAGAACAAAATGAGTCATTGATGCATTGAGTAACTGACACATGGAGATACCAGTAGAATGACTCATCAATATAATGAGTCATAGATACCAATAAAAGGGTTCACTGATAGAAGGAGTCACTAACAGAATGACTCATCAACAAAGGAGTCATCGACAGACTGTTTAAACTTTATTTTATTTAAAATTATCTCTAACAGTCATATTTGAGTGTTTTAATGATATTGATTAAAATAAATGATTTTTTAAGACAACATTAATGACTATGTCAGTGGATAGTATGAGGTACCACCACATGCTCCTTGTAGGATAACACAAGACACCTGAAATACAATTAAATCTTGGCACATGAACTGTAAAGAAGAAGATAAAAACAAAAAATGACATACGAGCAGAGATACTAGACCAAGAAGAATAACACATGAAGAACTCTCATTCATACTAAATGTGAACTAAAGGATGATTGTTGCACATAAAATATTCAATCAAACTTACATCAAAATTAAGGAGGATAATCCAATCTTCCTATAAAACCATAACACAAAGCTTCATGACACTCTGTTTTCAGTGTCTGTTTCTAGAAGAGGACTCAATCTTTACATCTGTAACATCCAAAGATTCTAGATATATTTTCACAACACTCAGAGCATTCTAAACTCAATCTCCTTATTTCCTGCTCTGTTGTGAGAATTTTTTTTACATTTTGAGTAGTGTGTTCATATGTCTGTTAAACACACACTATCACCTGCACTGAATTGAAGGATACGTGATATCCTCATACAAACATCTTTTTACATCTATTATATTCCATGTAAAACTATGGTAGAGATCCTGTTTGACCTGGATATTTTAGTTCCCACATAGAAATTTGGTTGAGGTCTTGTGACCTAGATAGTTTTTATACTATTATGTAAACCCCAATCCAGGGTGTGGATAAAAGATTTATATATATATATTGCTTGGGGAAGGTGATCACCAAGTGGAGAGGACTAGGTATCAGCTTGATATTGAACCTCATGTTTTAATCCGATGTGTTTTCAAATTTAGTTTACTCTGTTTTAACTCATATTTCAGAAAACTAAGTTTCACTTTGATAGTTAGTCTTGGATGGTATTTATAATTGTTTTGGGTTAGTAAATTTGTTTCAAAAGTTATATCAATATCTCATATTGTTATAATTGATAAATAATCAATCTTATGAGAAATTAATTGAACAGTCTGACTATTAGAAATTTACTACTTTGATTAATTAGGTTGTCTTGTTTTTAAATTGGGGTATTCTTTCAAATAATGTATTTAATAGAAATTTTTATAGGAACTCAATTCACCCCCTATTGAGTGTCCTACTTCGACCAACATTTGGTATCAGAGGATGTTTAAAATATTTTTCAAATCATTTCAACTGTGATTTTAGTTTTGTTTTAAAGATATATAGATTTCTATTAGTTATAAATTTTTAGCTCTTTAAAAACCTATTATTTGTTATTTCTTATGGATAATATAAAAGAAGGTGTTGCTACCAAAATACTTCCCTTTTTTAATGGAAAATATTATTCCCAATGGAAAGTTAAGATGAAAATTTATTTAAAAAGTATGGATTTTGAAATTTGGTCTTCCATTATAGAAGAATATAAGATTCCTACTACTTCCTGAAATAGTTGGAATGACCCAACTAAGACTGCTTATAATAATAACAGCAAAGCTATTAATGCCTTATATTTTTCCTTAGGAGATGAAGAATTCAATAGGATTTCTGCATGTAAAACAGCCTATGAAATTTGGGATACCTTAGCTATTTCACACGAAGAAACCACTAATGTCAAAGAAATGAGACTTACTACCTATACTATTAAATATGATAAATTTAAGATGAAACATGATGAACCCATTTCTGATATGTATCTAAGGTTCAATGAGGTATTAAATACAATGAGATCTCTTGGAAATCCAGTGGATGCCAAAGAACAAATCATGCGGCTACTTAGATGTCTACCCAAAAGTTGGAGGGGAACCTCAGTATCAATTATAGAATCTTTTGATATCATTAAGTTTCCAGTCAAGGAGATGATAGGTAAGTTGATGATGTATGAGGAAGAATTAAAAGTTAAGAAGGAGTAGGAGGATGAACTAAAGATAAAGTCTGTGGATTTTAAAACTGCTACTTCCAAACATAAAGAAAAGGAAAGGATACAAACTCATTCTAACGGTACAAGTAATGAAGATTCACCATCAGATAGTGATAATGAAATGGATCAATTATCCAAAATATTTAATAAGTTTTATAGAAGGAAGAAATTATTCAGGAATCCCAGCTACAAAGGTAAATATGATAATAATGAAAATTGGAAAAAGGATTGGAAAAGGAATGATAATTCAAATGAAATAGTTTTTTGTGAATGTAATAGAAGAGGACATGTAAAGGCTGACTAACTAATGTTAAAATATAAGAATAAATATGAGGACAAATATAAAATATACAAGAAGGCAATGAAGGCCACCTAGAGTGCTTCTGAAGATAGCTCCAATTTTTGAAATAGTGGGTGCCCTAGACCTAACTATGCAGTACTATTGATTACCATATCATGTGTAAAATTGGTTATACATGATTTTATCTTACCATTATAATGTAGATATTTATGCATCCACTATATAATGGTAATTTCTAAAGATTAATTGTCATGTCGAGAGGTTATAGCAGATCCCAGGCTATAATGACAACCTCGAGATACTATGACATTAATCTTAAATATATGTTCTATAGTCTAGATACATCTTACTGACTGGACATAGTAGATGTTTGACTATCAAGTGTTGGGGGCTCATAAGCATTGATACTTCTTCTCATGAAGTTCTCACTTGGTGATCTCTAGTAGTGAGATCATGAGGACAGACCCGCTAATAGGAACACCACATGTTTTGGGTGTCATTGGTTGTTCCTATCTATGGACATGTGTATTGGTCTCCTAACTTGAGACCATTACTAGTGTGTACCATTTTATTGTGTACTTTTATGCAAGTCAAAAACCATGGTATTGAAATTGTGGCGAGGTAGCTTGTGTTGGGTGCATCATTGGTGGTATGACATTGGTTGAATGGTTAAGAAAGGATTTGTCACTTCCATGTTTAGGAAGTTATGTATCACAGGCTCGGTTGATCAGGATGGTGCTGCCTTCATAAGTCTTTGCCCAAATCATTACAAAGGTAAATCCATATGGATAGATCAAAAAATAATAAAGCAAGAAAAGTACGATGACACAAGTGTGTGTCATGCTTTATGAGATATTTAATGATAAAGAGATTATAGTACACAGTCAGTGTTCTTAGGATGGTAGTCGTTTCTATGACTATCCTTATCTCTTTAGGGTCCATGAATGGTTGCTATACTCTGCTCTTGGTCTATATATTTATTCACTACTATCAATATAAGGGCCTAGAGGGTCACACATAGTAGCGTATTCAAGAATCCTCCCTATTCAGTTGAATAGGCATATGGGCATAGTGGGCCCCACCATGGGGTCCGAGTGTTGTCCAAAGTATTGATCACCAAAATAATTAAATAAATTAATTAATATTCAAGTTATTAATATTTTGGATTGAATTTATTTAATGTATTTACAAGTTTATTAAATACAAGATAATATTAATCGAATGAATATTATTTTAATATTCAAGGTCTGTTTAATATTAAGAAGGATAGAGAGTTTAGTTAAATGACTTGGGTTTTATCACGCAATATATTTTATATATATTATAAGTATGTGATAAAATAATAAATAGTTTTTGCGCATTTTATTTCATCAAAATTATTTATTTAGTGGACGTTGAAATAAACAGGGGCTGTGGAACCCAACCGGGTAGTTCTCAACTCTACTATAAATATAGGAGGAGGCTCTCTCTTATATTGGAAAATTAACTATTCATTCATTCATGGAATAAAAAATTAAGAGACACTCTCTCCTCCCTCTTCCTAGATAGAGAATTTGTTGATCTAAGAGTTCGGATCATGATCTTCTTCAAGTATCAAAGGCATCTCGATGCAGTGATCATCGGGATGTCTAAATCATCATTAGATCTTCGTGCTAGCACCAAAAATTCAATGATCAACACTACCACATGTTTTTGAAGCATGTGTGGATGATCTAGAGGGTTCCTAATATGGGTCCTTCAAGCGACGATCACCATCGACTAGTTTCAGTTGACCACAGCTTCAGATTTGAAACGGGTACATTTTTCAATTTATTTTTTGCTCCTTATAATTTATGCGAGATCCTAGGACCTATCCAGGGCTCAGATCGTCAGCGAAGACAAGTTCCATCATCTCGCTGACGAAAATTTTAAAATCCCCAGCCCACCGAATTCCGCTTCGGGCCTCGGAACCTTACACCAGTGAGTTAGAATCATCACATGATGAGAAAGGTGACAAGGAAAACATGTGTTTCATGAAAAACACGTCTGAGGTAACCCTTGAGTCTCCTGTACATAATTATTATTATTCTAGAGATGAAATTGATTTGAAAAATATGACTAATGAGGAAATATTTTAATATTTCCAAATTCCTGAAGATACATGCAATGAATTAAAATATAAATAAAAAATTTTGAAGAAACAACATGCTCTTACCTATACTGTTAAATCTGATCTTACCATATATAAAGAAAATAATGCTCAATTTCTTAAACAAAAAAATGATCTTAAATTGTATAATGAGAAATTGAAAAGGTACTTAGAGAAGTTTACCGATGGGAAAAATACTATTACAAAAATTCTTGGAAAAAAAGTTGCTCCTAGGTATATTACTGGTATAGGATACCAACCTAGACAGAGGAACATAGCTAAAAATCATTTTGTAACCAAATATGGAAAAATAGTTTTTATGTCCAAAATTGAAAAAAATTATACTAGTTCTAAAACTGGACAACCTTCAACTACTTTTAGTTTTTCTAGACCAAATAAATTTTATTTTTCAAATACTTTACAAACTACTTATAGAAAATCCATGAAGTAAGTATGCATTCCCAAATCACTTATTACTAATATTAATGGACCCAAACAAATATAGGTACCAAAATCTTCTCTTGTTTGATCATCTTGTAGGAAATATTCTTAAAGAGATCCTGTATAATTATATAGTACTTGGACAGTGTATTTTTAAAACACATGATAAGAGATTATTCATGCTTCAATAATCTAATAAATATTGATGGTGGACATGTCACTTTTGGTGACAATGATAAAGGAAAAATAATTAGCCTTGGATAAATTTGTAACTCTAATTCAGTTTTAATTTCCAAAGTAATATTTATTGATGGATTAAAGTAAAATATGCTTAGTATATCTTAGTTATTTGATGATGGTTTTCATATTAAATTTAAAAATGATACATGAAATGTATTTAATTCCAAAAATGAGTTAGTATATACTGCCTTTAGAAATGAAAATGTGTATGATATAAACTTAGATTCCTTAGTGTCTCAAAATTTTTTATGCTTAAGTGCCTTTCAAAAAGAGTCTTGGATTTGGAATAGGAGATTATGACATTATAATACTCATTATCTTATAAAGATTACTAGGAAATTATTAGTTAAGTATCTACCCAAACTTGAGTTTCCAAATGAAAAAGTTTGTAATCCTTGTCAAAAGGGTAAACAACATAAAATATCTTTCAAACCAAAGAAATAAGTTTCAAATTATAAGCCTCTTGAGTTGGTTCATATGGATTTTTTTGGACCATCTATAGTTTCAAGTTTAAATGGGAGGCATTATGTCTATGTTCTAGTAGATGACTTTTCTAGATATACTTGGACTTTCTTTCTTTATCACAAAAGTGAAGTTTGTTCTAATTTCACCAAGTATTCTAGAATAGTAGAAAACCTAAGTGGTCTTAGAATTAAATCCTTAAGAAGTGACCATGTCTGTGAGTTTGAAAACCGGGATTTTGAATTTTTTTTCACAAAATGGCTATAGTCATAATTTATTTTCTCTTAGGACACTCCAACAAAATAGTGTTGTAGAAAGAAAAAAATAGAACATTATAAGAGATAGCTCAGAATATGATTAATGAATAGGACTTACCTATCTATTTTTTGGTAGAAGCTGTCAATACAGCTTTTGATATAATTAACAAAGTCTTAATCAGGCCAATTCTTAAGAGAACCCCCTATAATCTATGGAAAAACAGAAAACCCAAGGTTAATTACTTTAAAGTCTTCAATTGAAAATTATATATCCTTAATACAAAAGAAAATATTGAAAATTTTGCATCTAAAAGTTAGGAAGGAATATTTTTAGGTTATTCAATATCTAGTAAATCCTGTAGAGTGTTTAATAAAAGAACTAATTTTGTGGAAGAATATGTACATGTCAAATTTGATGAAACAGAACCACATGAACCCAAGACCTCTCTAGAAAATATTAAGGATGATCTATCCAATCTGGACATAAATGAAAAATAATTTAACCCTAATGTTAAGAAACCCATTAAATCATCTATTTCTGAAAATTCTCCAGACTCTAGTCATGATTAACTTGAACCTGATGATGAACCTGAAATAACTAGCACATCTTCTTCTATAGCCACAAGAATCCTTAAGAACCATATTTTAGATATTGTAGTTGGAGACCTAGATAAAGGTACACAGACTAGAGCTTCTATAAGAAACCAAGTTGAGAATTAATCCTTTTTTTCACAACTTGAACCTAAAAGCATTAATGATGCAATCAATGATGAATTTTTGGTAATGTCTATACAATAAGAATTAAATCAGTTTGAAAGAAATAAATTTTGAAAACTTGTTGATAGACCCAAAGACATCTTGACTATAGGCACTAAATGGGTGTTTATAAATAAAGTAGATTAAGCTAATAATATTGTAAGAAATAAATCTATATTGGTTGCACAAGGTTATAGTCAAGAAGAAGGTATTGACTATGAGGAAACTTTTTCACCAATTTCTAGACTTGAGGCCATTAGAATCTTGCTTGCATATGCAGTACATCTAAATTTCAAGCTTATCAAATGGATGTTAAGAGTTCATTCCTAAATGGGAATATAATTGAGGATGTTTTTGTTGAATAACCTATAGTTTAAAAAACCCTCATTTTCCAAATCATGTTTTTAAATTTACAAAGGCTTTATATGGTTTAAAGTAAGCTCCAAGAACTTGGTATAATAGATTAAGTAGTTTTATTATTTCTAATGGTTTTACAAAAGGTATATCTGATCCTATTATCTTTATAAAAATAATTTCTAAATATGTTTTAGTTGTTCAAATCTAGGTTGATGATATTATTTTGGGATATTCTAAAAATTCTTTATGTACTGATTTTTCAAAAATGATGCAAAGTGAATTTTAAATGAGTTTAATGGGGGAACTAAAATTCTTTCTTGGATTCAAAATCTTTCAAAATAATGTATTATTTTAAATCAATGTAAATATACTAAATATATTTTAAAAAGGTTTGGATTTAATGGTACAAAAAGTATTGACACTCCAATGAGTACCGCCTGTAAGTTGGATCTTGATGAAAATGGTAATTTTTTTTATCAAACCACTTACAGATGAATGATTGGGAGTTTACTCTACTTAACCTCAAGCAACCCTGAAATTATGTTTAGTGTGTGTGTATGTGTTCCCATTTTCAAGCTAACCCTAAAAAATCTCATCTAAATGATGTTAAAAGAATTTTTCAAATACCTCAAGTATACTACCAGCTTAGGACTATTCTACCCTAGAGGACAACCTTTTGATTTAATGAGTTATTCTGATACAGATTTTGGTGATAGTAAGTTAGATAGAAAGAGAACCTTTGGAACATATCGCTTTTTGGGAAAGTCTCTAGTTTTATGGTGTAGTAAAAAAGAAAATTTTTGTTACATTATCTATTGCTGAAGATGAATACGTAACTGCTGGTAGTTGTTGTGGTCATATTTTTTGGATGAAACACACTTTACTAGAATATGGATATCAATTCATACATGTACCTATAAACTGTGATAATACCAGTGTTATTAACATCTCTAAGAATCTTTTTTCTCATTATAGAACAAAGAATATTAATGTAAGACATCAATTTTTGAGAGATCATTATCAAAAAGGTGATATAACACTAGAGTATATTATCACTTAACATTATCTTGATGAAATATTCACTAATCCATTAAACTCTAAAAGAATGAATTACATCAAACATGAATTAAGGATGATTAATTTATATGGACCTTATGTTAATAACTCTTTGTGAAAAATGAGTTTATTTGTCATGCCGACACATTTTTCATGCCAACACTTTGTCATACCGACACCTATAGTTTCATGTTGATATTGTCATGTCGACACTGATAGAATCTGTTGTTTTATCTGTTTTATGTTTTAACCAAAACAATTCTATTTCATTTATTTTTTTAATCCCGGTTTATGAATTTGCGATCTATATTCCCTAACTGATATAAATTCAAGTTTATCCAATCTGCTACTTACCCTTGTAATTTAACCCTTACACTCATGTTGTTGTTCTCTACCCTTGACCTTTCACCTCCCAACCTTTAAACCAATCCGTTAGAATGGTGAGAGTGAAGCGCATTCTCGAAGGAGAATCTTGAGATGAGTCGCAACCTGTAAAAAGGCGGAAAAGAGATTCAATCATATCTCTACCTATCAATCCAACTCTTATGAATCATATGGTAACACTAGAGAATAAAGTTTTCATAGAGTGGATATTAGAGAGTAAGTCTCTATTATTAAAGGTACTATAGGCCCAAGGTTGGCGGGACTAGTTTTCAAATAATGAAATACCATTCTATCCTAATCTCGTTAATGAGTTTTCACTACTAGAATTTAGAGCTACGGCTACGGAGATATACCCACGGACAAAAGGAAACGTGGCTATATCCTGCTTATAGCCATGGAAATTTCACTGTCCGTGGCAATTAACCCACCCCACTCCTCAATTTATTGTAACCCTCTCGTGCCCCTCCTCCTCGCGACTCTTCTCCCCGACGTTCTGCGATCCTCCTCCTCCGATGGGCCACCCAACCTCGCCATGATCATCCTCCTCCGGCGCGGCCACTCCACTTCCCCACTGTCGTTGCTCCGACGTGGACTCCCCACCTCCTCTGGCGACGTGCCTCCGATGAGGTCACCCCACTTCATCGCAATTCTCCATCTTGGACGCTGCCCCGACACGGCTTCGACGCTGCCCTGACCGGCTCAGACGCGGCCACTCCACCTCTCGGGATCCTCCTTCCACGCGTCCACCCCCAATTCTTCTCCTCCGACACAACGGCCCCACCTTTCCGATTTCTCAGCCGAACCAAGTCCTACCTTGGCATCCTCCTCCCGTGATTTTTCACTGACCCCACTCAGGGGACCCTAGAAAAATCCACCCTTCTTCAATTTCTCATGAGAATTCCCTACCTACTGCACTCCTTGCCTAGCCAGGTATTTTCTGAATTTTGGCTCCAACGTGGTATTTAGGTCTCATGTTTTACCTTCTCTATATCAGTGGATCAATTTATTCTAATCTTGGGTTTCATAGAACTGACATTCAAGAGGAATGGTAATTGTTTTAATTAGGCATGTGATCCTAGTTCAGTTGTGACGTGACTTCTAGAGCTATGAGATGGGTTGCAACTGGGTGGTACAGGAGCATACACCTATTGAATTTGACATAAGTTGAGTAAGCACAAACAATTCATGCATGGAATTTGTGTATTTTTTAATCAGTGTTAGATGAAAGAGGGTAGAGAATCAATGGAAATTTTAGCGAGATTATCATAGGTGAGGTATCTCATAGCTTCAAATGAAACAGAGGAAGTGCCCTATGAAAAAGGGCTCTTTGGAAATATATTGGGTATGGTTATACCAGATCTTGGTTAAGGAAAAGTGTTTCCTAGGGTGATTTGATAATGGCTTGAAAGAAGTGGTATATAGATTTAGATTTGGATCTTCGAGGTGTTTCTTGTGGGGCAATTTTAAGTAAATCCATGTGGTGGTGAGTGCACCAATGGATGGTGTGGAAGGTGATAATCTTTTTTTCTAGAAAACTCGTCACATGCCAAGAATGGAATTATCATGCACATAGAATGGGTATTGAGTAGTTTTTTGGTTATCTCTTAAGAATTCATGGGTTTTGGATGAATCCAGTCATCATGTTTGGGGATAGACAGAATGTGGGTTGTGGTGCTTGGATTTTGATCAAGTGATGTTATGACAAGGGTTATCCTATAGTGGAGAGAGTGACATCATTCATGGGAAATATAAACCCATGAGGGTAGAGTTCTAGTTTTGGGAGACCAATAGGTAGGTATTTCAAATGGAAATTCGTTTCCAACAACCCAATGAGTACCTAAATTGAGTTGGTTTTTCTTGGAGATTAGAGTCCGAACATGGGCATTTGGGTTGAGTGGAAATAGTAAAGATCCAAGGTTTCTTTAGATTTGAAAATTAATTGGTTCTTATGGAAATCATAACATGGGATTGATTGAATAATGACTCAAATGAGGGAATCGCACTAGTTTTCGGACTTGGGGTGGAATTGATGATCCAAATGTGTTAAATCATGGTTATGTCAAAGCTGGAGATAGGGCTTGATGGTAGTCTAGTTGGTGGAGGCCCAGACCTAATAATTTCACCATGTTTCAAGAGTTTAATTCATTGGTCTATAATGTTGAACATGATGTGCCTCCTGAAATAGGGGGATTGGGAATTGAATGTTCTGAAAATGTGGTGACGTTTGGAGTCTATGCATCATCATCAGGATCAGGATGTCTTGTGATGAACCAATATGATTGGGTTAGGAAATGTCAGTGCTTTCAATAGAGTACAATGATAGGTTTATATGGTTGAAAATTTAACCTTATATTCACACCATGATTTGGAATGAATATCAAAGTGCCAAGTTATAATAATGGAATTGAATTCACTTGTTATTTAGTTAAGAAGCATCTAGAGAAATATGATATTGCTCAACAAGCTACTGTAATGTAGACACCCTAATAGAATGGGGTGGTTGAGAGGTAAAGTAGAACCGTCAATAATATAACACAAACTATGGTGATCTCTAGTGGTATTACAATGTATAAAAAAAAGTTTCCTTCTGAACTAAGTTATAAAAGGAAACCAACATTGAAGTATTTATGAGTCTTTGGTAGTAAGTTCTATATTCTTAACATGGAAGGGAATCAAGAAAAGTATAGAAATAACACGATTAATTTATATTTCATATATATTCTTTAAGAAGCAAGTTTTATAGATTTTTTAATAAGATTCTCATTAAAATTTTGGAAATAAAATTTGTAATAATGTATAGGAAAGAAAAAGGAATCTATGACAGGAGCATTGAAGATAATGTAGAGAAAAGTGAATCTTTACAAGAGCCTAGAGAGTCTCTTAGGGTTAGTGAGGACTCCATCATAGATTTTTTTGATGAATATGAGAAAGAAAAAGACATAAAGATTCCAATTACACCTAAAAGATTTACTAGTACTAAACATATTGATGAAGAGAACATTTTGGGAGACAAATCTGTTGTAGTATAAACTAGGATGATGTATAGAATTAAAAGAAATGCCCTCTTATATTTATTTGAGTAAAAAAGATTTGATTAAGCATCCAATGATTAAAATTGGATTAAAGATATGAATGAGGAGTTAAATTAGACAGAAAATAATGACATGTAGAAATTTGTTCCACAAAAAATAGATGAAAATATCATATTTACGAAACAAGTATTCATAAATATGCTTAATGAAAATAGAGAAGTTATAAAATTCATAGTTATAATTTTTTGAAAGGGATATTCATTGATTGGTAGGGTGGTTGTAGATAAAATATTTTCACCAATTGATTGTATTGAGGTTATCAAATTGTTTCTTACCATAGTTATATAGAGAATATCAAGGTATATCTAATGTATATAATAAAAAGTATTCTTTTCTCAATGGAGTTTTTTAAGGAAGTTTAAATTGGTCAACTATGTGGATTTCAAATAAATGATGATGATAATAAATTGTGCATTTTTAAGAATGGTTTTTGTGTCTTAAAACAAGTACACGTAGCTTGGAACTCAAGGCTTGAAAATGTTCAATTTTTTTGAGGTTTATGAGAGTAGTTAACTATAATATCTATATTAATAGGAATTTTTTTAAGGGCACAAAGGCCTCTTTATTTTAATTATAAAGAAAAAGAATAAATTTCAGAGGAAATACAAGAACACAACACTTAAAAAGACATCAACCCATTTTATAATGGGTATTCATACTATGCAAAGGAAGTCTTCCACCCCTACCGTGGGAGTTCTGACCTCTCCTCCCGGTCCTAGCTTGTATCCATGGACCTTCACCATTAGCATCATCAAGGTGCTCCACAACAACATCAGTCTGTATGGTTTCCTCTTTATTCACTTTGTCACTTTTATTCCCATCATCATCACTGCTAAGCGAGGAAAGGATTTCAAAAGTGTTATGAGTACCAACATTTCTGTTTGTCTGGGTCCTTGATGCTTGAGGTGGGGCGCTGCTTGTAAGAGAGGTAGAAACCTTTGATCTCAACAGTTCAACATTCTTCATAGGTGTATGTACCTCTCTTGCTGGAGGAGGCATTATAGTCGACTCCATCACATTGTGTGTTTGTCCAATTGGCTTGGAAACACCCAAAATAGAGATGGGGTTCGGAAGGGAGCCCTTTTTTAGAGAAGAATTTTCCTCCTCTCGAGCAGGAGTTAACTCTTTCATCATATCAGAATCAGGATGGATTCTCAGTCTCAGATTCTTTCCACTTTGAGATGGATGACTTTGGGTGGAAATCACCCCTTCCATTGTGTTGGGTATCTTAAACTTATCCAGTAACTACTCATCGATGGGAAACTTAGATTCCACACGAGTGGGTTGAACATCCATGCCATGAACTTCTATGGAAGTTCCAACAAGAGTACTATCAGGGTGAGCACTGGGCACCATTTTAGGTCCAAATTCAGAAGTAGAGTGATTAACTTCACTTCCCACCATAGGAGGGTTAATGCTCAAACTCAAAACTTGCAGATTTATAGGAACATGTAGCGCCTTATCAGTTGCAGGAAATTTTTTAACTCCACTTCCCACTGTAGGAGCAGGTTTCGGGAGACAAGATTTTTTTGAAGTCGCACCTTGTGTTTGCTGTAAGTCCATTGAAGGGCTAGCAACATCATCTTTTTTCACAGATTCCTTGGACTTGGCAGGGCAGGGGACCTTTGCATTGCCATTGTCAGTAGTCACTTCCTTGGATTCCTTGTTTGTGTTTTTATTCTTAACCTTAATTGAGGTCGATGTCTCTAACTTGTGATTCAGTTTTCACATTTTGTATGATTTTATGTGAGTAAAATAAATCTGGATTGATTTGTTGATTTTAGTGATAACATTTTTATGTTTTCATTAATTAAATGTGTTTTCATTAATTAAATGTGTTTTCATTAATTAAATGTATTCTCATTTATTTGTGTTTGATTTATAAGGATTCTTCTTCTCCTGCAATTGATTTAGGTGCATATGCCAATGCAGATGTTTATGACAATGGTGGTCTGAGAGGAGGAGATGATGATGTTGGTGTTTTTGAAGGAGATGATGAGGGTCGTAATGGTTTTTATGATACTGATATTGAGGTACATTTTAGATGTAAATTTTATTCTTGGTTTATACATTGAATTCTACCATATAATGATGTTAGTGTTTGGTAGATGTTGTGGTGTATACATGTAGGAAAAACTAAGTCGAGTAGTTTAGAAAATATGATTCAGTTGATGAGATCAACCAAAATTAGGATACTGGTTCAAAGGTATGGGGTTTAAATTAATTATATACTTCTATTGAATGAATAGAAACATGAATGTGATATAGCCACAATTGTTTTAAAATCGTGGCTACAGGTAGCTCACGGTTTCCTCCCTCTCTCGTATACCCGCTCCTTCTTCCGTCGCGATTATTCCACCTCCTCCTTCGCTGCTCCTCCTCCCCTCCTCCCATCCTCCCCCCCCCCACGATTCCTCCTCCTCCTCCTCTAGCTCTGATGCAGTCAGCACGACTCCCCACCGATGCCCTCCGACGCCTCCCTATCGACGTGGATCCGGCACTGCCAGCCCACCTCCTGGCCAACACGATCTCCCCACCTCTCTACCGACGCCCCCCCAACCTCACCGCGACCCTCCTCCTCTGGCACTGCTAGCCCACCTCCTGCATGAGATCCCATAGTCATGCGCACCTCCCTCCTCTGACCACCTCTCCTCTTGAATTTTTTTTTTTGTGATTTCGTAGTGATTCATGGATGATTCTTCAAGGTATGGCCTCTACTTCAATTATCCATCCTTTTCCCTGCATTTTTCTTCCTTCCCCGTTGTGATTTTAGTTTGGTAAAACACTAGGGGTTTCGATTTGGCCAATTCTTGATGTTCTATTTGTTTCTAGGGCTCACGTGGGTATGTTCATACTTGTTTGGGAATCTTCCACTGAAGGCTATGTGTTTCGGACGGTTCCAGCTCACCTGCCATTGATTTTAGGTAGGTGTTACTGTGGAACTCCCTTGTATTATGTGTTATAAATTGATTGAGTGTTTTAAATGATTCTTTATGAATTTAAAAGCATATTTCATGCGCTTAGTAAGCTCAAAATGGTGTTTGTATGGTTTTAATGCTTGGAATGGGCTTAAGCTATTCCAAGTGCTTTTAAAATTTCCCATGAAGTGACTGAGGGCATGAAATATGCTTATGATGTCATTGTTGATAGATTATAAAAAGTTTTAATAAGGATGGTCAATTATAAAAATGATCCATAAGATGGTCAATTATATAGAGGTTTGGATGATGTCATTGTGGAGATGATGTCCATAAGATGGTCAAAAGTACGGTCAATCATTTTTATAATTGGCCATCCTTCTTATAATTGAATGCAAAAGTAGCATGTATGATGTCATTGTTGATAGATAATTGACCATCATTCTTAAAACCTTTCTTTATTTCTAAGTGAGAAATCTTCAAGAGACACTCTTTAAGTTTCTTTTTCAGCATGAACTCTATTTTTATATCTCTTTCATTTTCATCATTTCTTCTATCATCACTTTTAAATACTTCATTATTCACCTTCTCAGTTAGTAGCATTTCACCATATTCACTAGATGATTCTACCTCTTTATTATCCTTACTAAAATCACTATCTTCACACTTAGATAAAAATTTTCACATCTTAAACTTAGATAAATTCTTACCTTTCCCATTAAGAGAATAATTTTATGCCTTATTATTCAAGTAATTTCTTGGAATATCATCTTCATCTTCACTCTATTTTTATATCTCTTTCATTTTCATCATTACTTCTATCATCACTTTTGAATACTTCATTATTCACCTTTTCAGTTAGTAGCATTTCACCATCTTCACTAGATGATTCCACCTCTTCATTATCCTTACTAAAATTACTATCTACACACTTAGATAAAAAGTTTCACATCTTAAACTTAGATAAAATCTTACCTTTCCCATTAAAAGAATAATTTTATGCCTTATTCTTAAATTAATTTCTTGGAATATCATATTCATCTTCACTCTCTTAATTCAAGATGTTTACCAGCTTTCTTTTTCATTTGATCATAGAAACGTCAGTCACAACCAATTTTAGGGCCAACTTCCTGATATGTTTTGAAATCTTTCTGTCATTTCCAAACTGTAAGGATTTCTTCACTGTCTTTCTCATTTGAATAACCCCTTCAGTGATGTCAGCATGTCGATGACTACTTAATTGGTTCCATCATTGACAGGGACAATTAGTAATTATTTTTTTTCACTTGCTATTGTTTTTTTTCTTATGCTAGATTCTGTTTAAGATTCATCCATTGAAGTTAAGGCATTATCTCTTATAATATATGTTTTTCTTGCTTGAAAATGGAAATATTGTACGGATTTCCTTGAATTACTTTCATTCATGTATTCCTTTATCTCAATCTATAAAAGTCTTTGTCTCAACTTGAGGTAAGGAGATTTCATCTTCTACATGGTATCAGTGGGTGCTCTTTAAACCGAACCCTCCCTCTTTTTTTTCTCTCCCATCTAGGGTTGCCAGAAAATCTTGCGGATTCCCGGTTCTATCCGGACCGCCCTCCTAGAAGCCTCCCAGCTACGGATGGCCCCTGCCCAACACCACCCTTCCTCTACCCTGCGGCCTCTAGCCTCCGACCTCCCAGCCTATGTGGTGCCTCTCCAGGTCTCCGAACCACCCTTCTCAGCAGAGTTGTCTCTCTTCCAGCATCGATGTGGTCATAGTTGTAACTCTGAAAAACTTCATGTGAGAGAAAAAAAGACCATCACTCTAGACTTTGAGTATCTCTGGAAGATACTACCCTCAAAGAGAACATTATATGCTCTAAGACACTGCTCTAGTGTTCTAGGTTTAGTCTCCTCAAATTTCAGGTGACACCACAAGCAGATCTTTCAAAACTCCCACTTCTTCTAAACTCTAAACCTCACAGATCTAGACTTCAAGAATCTCTACCATATCTCTCCTTCAATTTCATTGACTATTCCTGCACATGAGATAGATATTTGAAAATCATATAATGCCCCCTTTATGAACTATATGTCGATTGATTTTTATCCTTGCATAATTATCAATGCTAAGTCCCCTACCATGGGCTCAACTACAAAATTATATAACTTTACATGTCTTGGCATCATGATATTAAAATGCACAACTACCATCAATGGCTATAAGTTAAGATATAGCCTCACTTTTTTTTAAACTGTGGCTTTAGAGTAGAAAAACCCACGGTACCGACCTCCTCTCATTTTATTCGTGGGTTTAGAAACCCTCCCTCCGTCGTGACTCATCTCCATTCCCTCCCTTCGTCGCGAGAATAAGGGCCAATACATTTTTGGTCACAATAATATACTGGAAGACATATTCGATTGAAGCATTGAAATATTCTGAATGTATCCCTCCATTTTATACTAGGATATGCTAATGGTATTCTTGTGAAGTGGTGGGGATATGTGCATAATCCCTGTTTTCTTCTGGAATATATTGGTAAACTTGCAATATTAGCTCATTCCCTATGATCGACAACTCTCTATTCCTAGAAAGATTTCCAAAGGGCCCTAATTTCAGAGTTTAGGGTGACAACCTATAGCGCGACACCCTCAATAGTAGACTGAGGGGTAGTAATTGTATTTCCCTATGATCAACAACTCTCTATTTTTATAAATAATGTTTGAATAATAGGTTCTTGGGAAGACCATGACATAGACAATGTTTCCATGAGGTTATAGAACTTTTAGAGATTATCATAAAAGAGCTTTTTCAAGAAAATTAGCTTAGAAAAATTGAAATTAAAAATGGGTTATAGGATCTAGATATGACATGAATCACTTTTTAAAGCATGTATAAACTTGGTTAATGTTTTAAAACCATCCAACATACCCATTAGTTTTAAATATTCCTGAAAACAGAAGCATATTTCAGTATTCTACATCACAGTTTGACACTTTAGCATGTAGTGGTAGGTCCATAGAAGCTTACTACACCTGTTAAGCATGTTATACTTTTTACATTTTCAAACCCATGTTTTTATGCTCTTTTCAATGGTTGGTGCATCACCTGATAATATGATTTTGTTGAGCATGAGATTAAAAGAGAGATAAGGCGTGCCTAAAAGTTAACGAGGATGAATTGTTTCTATTCACAAGCATAAGAATGAGGATATGATTACATGAGTGTAGATTATTAGATGCTTTCAGCCACCTATGTTCAATATATGAGTAGTCATTCAATTTGACATTACCGTTTATCTGCTTATAGGGTGCTTCTTCTGGTGCAAGATCCCAAACAACTGACTCAGGTACTATATCAATGTCATCATTGTACCTAACGGTATGTAATAACTTATTCCATCATGATTTTTGTTTTATGTACTCTGAATTCTTTATTCAAATTACAAAATTGTAAATGTGCTTTTCAAAATATTCTCTTAATGAAAAATATAATTTTATCTTATGCAATTTAATTTCTCCATGCATCCAAATCTAACATATCATTCTTTATATATTGAACATCAACTATTCTCTATACTTTCAAGGGAGTTATATGATTATTAGCTGCTTTATTGTATTTATTACTCAGCTTGATTGTATTATTATCACATGATCATCAGTAGTTGCATTTTTTTTGTGATCCAACTCTTGTGTATGTAGATTCATATCATATTCTTTCAAACTTTTCTACTACCGGGTATGTTATACCTGAATCATCTGATCATAGGGTTTCTACTTAGCGTACAATTTTATTGGACCATCCAATGATCCTCCATTGCATATTGTATTCTCACAGCGCATATTCTTTCCTCTGATTGCAGTGTACTCCATCCGATGATCAATCTGATATTCTCACTCTGCCCATTCGTGTCATTGCACGACCCCTTTATTTGGTTGTTTTACATTAAAATTTTCATACTGTGTCTGGCTATCTTGAACCATTTCATTTATGATTATAACCTTCTGATAGTTACTGCATGCGGAAGTATTGCTAGATCACCTCTATCTGAGCAATGGAGTCTTGGTTTATCCGAGCATCTCGATCGGTGTATTTATGTCTGAACATCCCCCCTGCCCGAAACACCCCCCCTGCCGCCTTCGAATCAGCCCACACCATCCCCCCAACACCTGCAACCAGCCCCTTTCAACCAGCATTCTATCCTCCTCCTTCTCCCTTCGTTCCTGGTCTGAATATGTTGCCCCGCGGATGTCACTGGATTGGGCCAACATGCAGCGGTCACGCTGCGGTCATGTCGCGGTCACGCCGCGGTCACTCCGCGGTCACTCCGCGGTCATGCAGCGGTCACGCCGCGGTCACGCCGCGGTCACGCCGCGGTCACGCCGAGGTCATGCCGCGGTCACGCCGCGGTCACGCCACGGTCACGCCGCGGTCACGTCGTGGTCACGCCGTAGTCACCCCGTGATTTGGCCCTGCTCCAGCCACATCCAGCCCACACCAGCCCCCTTCCACCTTCATTTCAGCACGCTGCCACCAGCATTCTAGCCCGCAACAGCCCCCCCCCCCCCCCCCACCACCACCACCTTCGAATCAGCCCGCACCATCCCCCTAACACCTGCAACCAGCCCCCTTCCACCTGCATTCCAGCCTCTTCTCGCTCCCTTCGCTCCTGGCCGGAAGATGCTGCCCCGCAGATGTCGCTGGATCAGGACAACATGCTGCGGTCACGCCGTGGTCACACCGTGGTCACGCCGCGGTCACGCCGTGGTCACGCCGCGGTCACGCCGCGGTCACGCCGCGGTCACGCCGCGGTCACGCCGCGGTCACGCCGCGGTCACGCCGCGGTCACGCCGCGGTCACGCCGTGGTCACGCCGCGGTCACACTGCGGTCATGCCGCGGTCACGCCGCAGTCACGCCGTGATTTGGCCCTGCTCTAGCCACATCCAGCCCACACCAGCCCCCTTCCACCTTCATTTCAGCCCGCTGCCACCAGCATTCCAGCCCGCAACAGCCCCCCCCCCCCCCCCCACCACCACCACCACCACCTTCGAATCAGCCCGCACCATCCCCCCAACACCTGCAACCAGCCCCCTTCCACCCGCATTCCAGCCTCCTCCTGCTCCCTTCGCTCCTGGCCGGAAGATGCTGCCCCACGGATGTCGCTGGATCGGGCCAACACGCTGCGGTCACGCCGCGGTCACTCCGCGGTCACGTCGTAGTCACGCCGTGATTTGGCCCTTCTCCAGCCCACACTAGCCCCCTTCCACCTTCATTTCAGCCTGCTGCCACCAACATTCCAGCCCGCAACAGCCCCCCCCCCCCCACCACCACCACCTTTGAATCAGCCCACACCATCCCCCCAACACCTGCAACCATCCCCCTTCCACCCGCATTCTAGCCTCCTCCCGCTCTCTTCGCTCCTGGCGGAAGATGCTGCCCCACGGATGTCGCTGGATCGGGCCAACACGCTGCGGTCACGCCGCGGTCACGCCGCGGTCACGCCGCGGTCACGCCGCGGTCACGCCGCGGTCACGCCGCGGTCACGCCGCAGTCATGCCGTAGTCATGCCGTGATTTGGCCCTGCTCCAGCCACATCCAGCCCACACCAGCCCCCTTCCACCTTCATTTCAGCCCGCTGCCATCGGCATTCCAGCCCGCAACATCCCCCGTGCCACCTTCGAATCTGCCCGCACCATCCCCCCAACACCTGCAACCAGCCCCCCTTCCACCAACATTCCAGCCTTCTCCCGCTTCCTTCGCTCCTAGCCAGAAGATGCTGCCCCACAGATGTCACTGGATCGGGTCAACACGTTGTGGTCACGCCGCGGTCACGCTGCGGTCACACCGAGGTCACGCCGTGGTATTAATATTTTTCCCTTTCAGAGCATGTAGGTTATGAATGTCTCTATAGAGAAAATGAAGTGCTGTCCAGATCTAGAAAATATCATAAAACATCCCACAGATACTTCACAGGCACCAGGTATAACTATTTCACCACCTATAGATAGTGAGAACGGTGCTATAAAATCTGGTAACTCTATTTCAAATCATAATTCCAATGTTTTGTTTAATGCAGTACTACATGAAATATGATGATTTATGTTGATGACATGATTACAATTTGTAAGAACATGAGCCTCATAATTATTGTAAAATCACAAAATAATGGTAAGTTTGAAGTGAAAGACTTAGTCATAGCTAATAAAACCTTAGGCATTGAAATTGTTAGAGATAGACCAAATAAATTTTCTTACTTATCTCAAAATGGTTAAATATTAAATATTAAAAATAGACACATGTTTGAATCTCTCAAAATTTCCAATGTACTCCTAGTAAAACACTTTAAATTTTCTTTAACACAAAAACCCATTGCTGATGATGATATTCAATTTAGGTGTAAAATCCATTATGATAATATTTTTGGTAGCATTATGTACTCTGATTTCCATGGGACCTGATATTGCCTATGAAATCTACAGTCATGGCAGATTTATGACCACACCTGGGATGCCATATTTTCATGCCCTTAACTGGATTCTTTGATACCCATCATGTAACTCTAATCTGTCTTTGTGTTATGGTAAAGATGTCAACAATTCTGAAATTGTGGTTGGATATGTAGATGCAGACTATGAATGTAATATTTACACTAGAAAATCCTTGAATGGTTATGTGTTCACTTTCCTATGGTGGCCTCATTTATTTTAAATGTAACATGCAGTCAATGTTTTCTATTTCAACCATGGAATATATGTATATTTCCTTGATTGAGGATGTGAAATAATCCATATGGATGAAAGGTGCATCTTCTAAACTTATCCTTTTCAATTCGGTTATAAATGTTTATTCTAATAGTCAATCAACCCTTTATTTTTCCAATATTTTAGTTTTTCATGGTAAACTAAAACACATAGACATTAGGGGGGGACAGGTGCAGGTGTGTTGGGGTAGCAGGGGGCTGGGGAGGGGGGACAGGTGCAGGGTGGCTGGGGTAGCAGGGGGCTGGGGGGGGGGGGGGGCTGGTGCAGCTGGGGGTTGGGGTTGGGGGATGGTGCAGGTGGGCTGCGGGGGGGGGGGGGGGGGGGGACTGGTGCTGGTGGGCTGGGGGGGCTGGTGCAGCTAGGGGTTGGGGTTGGGGGCTGGTGCAGGTGGGCTGCGGGGGGGGGGGGTGGAGGTGGGCTGGGGGTGGCAGGGGGGCTGGGAGGGGGGACAGGTGCAGGTGGGCTGGGGTAGCAGGGGGATAGGGGGGGCTGGTGCAGCTAGGGGTTGGGGGCTGGTTCAGGTGGGTTGCGGGGGGGGTGGAGGTGGGCAGGGGGTGGTAGGGGGGCTGGGGGTAGCAGGTGGCTGGGGGGGCTAGTGCAGGGGATGGGGTAGGGGCTGGTGCAGGTGGGCTGTGAGAGTGGGGGGCTGGGGTAGAAGGGGGGGCTAGGGAGGGGGGACAGGTGCAGTTGGTTGGGGTAGCAGGGGGCTGGGGGGCTGGTGCAGCTGGGGGCTGGGGTTGGGGGCTGGTGCAGGTGGGCTGCGGGGGGGGGGGGGGGGACTGGTGCTGGTGGGCTGGGGGTGGCAGGGGGCTGGGGGGGCTGGTGAAACTAGGGGTTGGGGTTGGGGGCTGGTGCAGGTGGGCTGCGGGGGGGGTGGAGGTGGGCTGGGGGGTGGCAGGGGGGCTGGGGGGTAGTAGGGGGACTGGGGAGGTGGGGATAGGTGCAGGTGGGCTGGGGTAGTAGGGGGCTGGGGGGGGCTGGTGCAAGAGTGATGAGGGGGAGCTAATACTGAATTTCTTTATATTGTAGAGTATGCACTAAAAGAATCTATACCATGTCCATCTACTATAAAGGTATGGTGTTTATTTTTTTATCTCTATGTTGTTAGAGTTAATTGGTATTGAAGTTACTCATTCTTTTATATCATCAATTTTAGTTGAAATGTAGTTCTTAAATCCAAATACTATATAATTCTTTTTGGATCCATACATGCCTTTAGTAAATAGGTCCATGTAATGTTTTAAATTTCATGTGTGTTATGTGATGGTTTCCAACTTTGAAGTGGTGTGGCATCTCTTAGTGCATGATCTGGAGGTATTTGACATTATTATTTGAATAGATAGAATGATCGGTGTTATGTACTAGATTGAATTTTTCTCATTTTTGAGTTCAGTTTAAATCTCTTTTTGGGGTCTCTCTTGTCTTTTAGGGTAAGTGGGATTCTAGATTTGGGATAGTAGGGGGGTGTCCAGACGGGGGAGGGGGTGTCCAGATAGGGGGGAGGTGTGTCCATACAAGGGGGATGTCGATGGACCGGGCCAACACGTTGTGGTCACGCTGCGGTCACGCCGCGGTCACGCCGTGGTCATGCTACGGTCACGCCGCGGTCACGCTGCGGTCACGCCGCGATCACGCCGTGATTTTGCCCTGCTCCAGGACGAAACCCTGCGGCGGTTACTCCTCCTTAGAGAAACATTGAATGGTTATCTCTATAATTTTTCGTATTTCCTCATTCCTAAACTATATCTCCTCTCAGCGCTGCCTCTCATCCATCTTTCCACAAAACGTACATAGCAGGTGGTACAAAGGCTCAATTCAACTGAAAACATTGGTTTGGAATTGTCTGGCATATTTTATTGTACATGTATCACATAATATTTGAATGGTTAGCTCTATAATTGTTGGATGCTGCCACTTGTAATGAGGTACTTAATTTCCTCTCCCTCTTTCTTCCATTAAATATTATACAGATCCTATGTAAAAAAATCATTCTCCACCTCCGGGGAAGGAACTCTCAGCTACCGTTCTTTTTTTCTTCTTCCTGGTGATGAATAAAATTCCCCAAGTATATTGGGAAAATTTTATTCATTTTTCTTCATTTACCTCTTCTTACTTACTGCTGATTTCATCAGCCGGATTTGGTCTTTTAGCAATAGCCCATGAAATCCATCCGTTGTCTAGGGGGTCCAGTGGGGGGGGTCCAGTGGGGGGGGTCTGTCCTGGGGTGTCCAGGGTCTGGGGGGGCTGGCAGGGGGACTAGCATGGGGGACTGGCAGGGGGTGGTAGGGGGGACTGGCAGGGGGCAGGGGGGGCTGGCTGGCAGGGGGGGGAAACAGGGGGTGGCAGGGGGTGGGGGGGAACTAGCAGGGGGGCAGGGGGCAGGGGGGGATAGCAGGGGGGGTTGGTAGGGGGGACTAGCATGGGGCAGGGGGGAAAGGCAGGGGGACAAGCAGGAGGTGGCAGGGGGGGCTGGCTGGCAGGGGGGCAAGCAGGGGGTGGCAGGGGGGGAACTAGCATGGGGATGGGGGATGGGGGGCTAGCAGGGGGTGGAAGGGGGGGACTAGCATGGGGCAGGGGGGAAAGGCAGGGGGACAAGTAGGGGGTGGCAGGGGGTGGCAGGGGGGTTGGCTGGCAGGGGGGCAAGCAGGGGGTGGCAGGGGGGAACTAGCAGGGGGCAGGGGGTGTCTAGTGGAAGGTGTCCAAGGGTGGGGGTGTCCAGTGGAAGGTGTCCAGGGGGGTCTAGGGGGTGTCCAGGGGGGTCTAGGGGGTGTCCAGGGGGTCTAGTGTGTGTCATAGGGCACAACAATGTGAGATTTTTTACTTTTACATCACTTCACACCAAGATTTCACTTATTTGCAGTTTACAGTGCTAGTTCTGTTTTATCTTGCCCCCTAATGTGTAACGTGAATATGTAGATCGGAAGTGGTAAGACTTGCACAATGTTGGGAGACATTGAGAGAGGCAGTAAAAGATACAATGTACTAGAAAAATTCTGGTCACAGTGTGCTAGTTCTGTTTTCCTTTGCATCTCTTTTCCTTTGTCTCTAGTTTTGACCAAGGAAATTCTAGGAGGAAAAGTAGCATGGCAGGGAGTTTATGATAGCCCCTATGTCACTGCATAGTTCTTTTATTGTTATTTGGTTAAGTAAAGTTTTGGTTTTTATCTCCATGGAGTTCCAGGTCAGAACATGGAAATTTTTGAGGTTTCCATACTCTTCATGGTTAAGGTGCATGGTTTGAGGAAAATAGTATGACCTCCCTTCATGAGGATAATTTTAAGTTCATTTTGAATTTCACACATTTTTTTAGCATTAGTTGCACATAGCCAAGTCTAAACCATGTAGCCCCTTGGTGAAACAATGTAGGATCCTTGGGCCAGTGCAGGGGGGTTGGGGAGGGGGGACAGGTGCAGGTGGGCTGGGGTAGTAGGGGGCTGGGGGGGGCTGGTGCAGCTGGGGGCGGGGGTTGGGGGCTGGTGCAAGTGGGCTGCGGGGGGGACTGGTGCTGGTGGGCTGGGGGGTGGCAGGGGGCTGGGGGGGGCTGGTGCAGCTAGGGGTTGGGGTTGGGGGCTGGTGCAGGTGGGCTGCGGGGGGGGTGGAGGTGGGCTGGGGGGCTGGGGGTAGCAGGTGGCTGGGGGGGTGCAGGGGGATGGGGAGGGTGGGGGAGACTGGTGCAGCTGGGGGGTGGACTAGTGTAGCTGGGGGCTGGGGTTGGGGGCTGGTGCAGATGGGCTGCAAGGGGGGGCTGGTGCAGGTGGGCTGGGGGGTTGCAGGGGGTAGGGGGGACTGGCAGGGTGTGGAAGGGGGGACTAGCAGGGGGCTGGGGGGGGCCAGGGGGGACTGGCAGGGGGCAGGGGGTGGGCTGGCAGGGGGACAAGCAGGGGGGGCTGGTAGGGGGGGGTGGCAGGGGGCAGGGGGCAGGGGGGGCTGGCAGGGGGACAAGCAGGGGGACAAGCAGGTGGGTGGCAGGGGGCAGGGGGGGACTGGCGGGGGGTGGAAGAGGGGGACTAGCAGGGGTGTGGCAGGGGTAGGGGGGACTGGCAGGGGGCAGGGGGACAAGCAGGGGGGATGGCAGGGGGGTGGCAGGGGGGACTGGCAGGGGGGTGTCTGCAAGGCAGTGGGGAGGAGGGCAGGGGGGGTCTGCAAGGCATAGGGGAGGGGTGCAGGAGGTGTTCAGGGGGGTGTCTAGGGGGTGTCCAGGGGGTGTCCAGGGGGGTGTCCAGAGGGTGTCCAGGGGGTGTCCAGGGGGGTGTCCAGGGGGTGTCCAGGGGGTGTCAGGGGGGTGTCATGGGGGTGTCCAGGGGGGTTTCCAGTGGGTGTCCAGTGGGGTGTCCAGGGGGTGTCCAGAGGGTTGGGGGGTATTTGTTTTTATGTATGTGCACACCCTATAGCCACGGTTTTAAACCGTGGCTATTTGCTTATTGCCACAGTTTTTAACCGTGGCTATAGACCTAACTCCACGGTTTCCAACCGTGACTATAAAGCATGTCTGGCGTCTAATATAGCCACGGTTGAAACTGTGGCATTAAGTATACAGCCACGGTTGAAACCGTGGCTTTAGGTATATAGCCATGGTTTGGAACCGTGGCTATAGGTCTGGGGCTATAGCCACGCCAAACTTAGCCACGGTTCCTCAAACCGTGTCTATTACCTATAGCCACGGTTTGAGGGCCTATAGCCACGGTTTAGAACTGTGGCTATAGCCCGAATTTCCAGTAGTGTTTACATAAATGATGAATTTATTTTGGGAGGTAGTGAGGTATGTGTAGATGCCGGAAAAGTCCGTTACTCCTCAAACGAAGTTCCGGATGAGGAAAGCGAGGTCATATTTGGAGTCAGAAGCATGTTTCGGAAGGCCCGAAGGCCTTGCGCGAAATATCGGAGGCCCGTACGCAATATTGGCTTCTCGCACGCAATCCTTCCGGGATTCACGCAATGGGGCGAGTCGGCGCGGAATTTTCCGCGCCCGACGTCCCTGCCCGACACTATTGCACGTCGGGCCCCTATTTCTCGCCCGAGCCGATTTGCGCGCCTGCGAACCGAATTGCGCGCCCGGGGTTGCCTATAAATACAAGGCGACCCCCGACATTTTGAAGGTTGCCAGAATTCGAAGGGTCGCTCGTGCGCGCAATTCCACCCCCTCCGCGCGCAATGCCGATCTTCAGGTAACCTCCTTTATTTCGTGCAAGCAAGCCTCAGGGTTCGCCTTCGCGCGTAAACCCTTTGGCTTCTTTCCTTTGACCAATTCCTCACCCGAAGGCCTTCACGCGCAAAAGAAGCCTCTTGCGTGCAATTTTTCCCTGGGTGCGCGCAATCCAGCCTGATTGCGCGCACCCCCCCTTACTAAGTGGTCATTCGTTAAAGAATGGGTCATTGCCCCGCGCGCTATTAGAGGCCCGATGCGCGCAATCTCCATCTTCCGCGCGCCAAGCGCTGGCCCAATTGCGCGCCAGCCCGCCCAATTGCGCGTCGACCCGCGGTATTGCGCGCCAAGCTCTTCTTTTGCGCGCAAACCGCCAGGGTCGCCCCCTTTGACCCCCTGAGGGTACCCGCCTGCGTGGCGCCTGATGATCTTCATCCCGGGTGCCCGCACTGTGCGTTGTCTTCCCGTGCGGCCCTCCAGGCTCGCGCGAAGTGACACGGACCCATTGGCGACAACAATTCGTCCCGCACGACGTTAAACTGCATTCGTCCGCGCAGCAGGACGTTAAACTGCCAGGCATCCATCGTCCTGCAGGACGCTAAACTGTACCACGTCCGCACTGCAAGACGTTAAAATGCCAAGCGTCTTCGTCCTCAACACACGACGTTAAACTGTACTTCGTCCGGCAAGACGTTAAACCGTCCGCTTCGTCCTCAACACACGACGTTAAACTGTACTTCGTCCGGTAAGACGTTAAACCGTCCGCTTCGTCCTCAACACATGACGTTAAACTGTACTTCGTCCGGCAAGACGTTAAACCGTCCGCATCACCCGATCCCATGCCTCGCACGCAGGGTCCCCCCCCCCCCCGGTTTGGATGTGGCCCCCACCCGCTCGTCTCTGCAGGGATGTCGGGATTGCCCCTCTTTAGGGATGATTTATTGGAGTGGCCTTCGCCCACGGGGGTAGGGTATTACAAACCCCTAGTTTCTTGTGGGGGACTGCACATGTGTATCTCCATTGTGTTTCCCCACTACCGAAGCCAGTAGAGGACGTGACAGGGATCGAGGTCTCTCACCTTCGGCCCAAGTCCCTCTTCAACTGAGCTTTGCCGCACTCAGGCTGCCTCGGTGCGTAAGTCCTGACAGAATGAACTACGTGGACTTTGATCCCTGTCTCCTAAACAGGGTACGTAGGAAGCCTCCCTGAGGTTCAAGCCCACCACCTGGTCGTCCCGATCATATTTACGTCGGTTCGTCCATCAGTGGACCCCTCCCGGGTTCACATTCGCGTCGATTCACCTATGAATCCGCTCTTGTGGGTGACTGCACGTGTGTATCTCCATTGTGCTTCCTCACTGCCAGAGCCAGTAGAGGGCGTGACAGGGATCGAGGTCTCTCGCCTTCGGCCCAAGTCCCTCTCCAACTGAGCTTTGCCGCATATGGGCCTCCTTAGAGTGTAAGCCCCAAACACTATCGTCCAGCAAGACATTAAACTGTGATCCACCCACTTCGTGCGTGCTGGTCCACTCCGCCCCACTTCGTGCATGTCGGCGGCCTCGACCTCCTCGTGAGTCGGCTTGCCAACGTCCAGCATGACGTGAAACTGTGATCCACCCGGCCGTTCCATCCCCCTCTGTGTGAGGTGGTTCGGTTCAATCCTCCGCCCGGCAGCCTCGACCTCCTCATGAGTCGGCTTGCCATCGTCCAGCATGACGTTAAACTCTATATCCGAACTACGCTAACTTTGATCCGCGCTAACGCGCGGTACGTAGGAAGCCTATACGGGGTCCAAGCTCTTCACTCCATCATCCATCCTGATCCTTACCCGGGCCGCCACATCCCGATGGGGTCATTCCATTTCATTCCACTCCACTTCACTCGGGAAGCCACCCATGTGCTGGCCCTAGCGTCGGAGGTTCCCCGCAAGGGGTTCTGTCATCTGATCCACTCCTCGTGTTGATCAGTCCGATGTCGTCCCCGTTGGACGTTAAACTCGCGGCATACCCCGTGTTAAACATGGGAAGCTGAGGAAAACCTCAGGTAACGTAGTTCCCCGCACCCAGCGCGGGATGCCTCAGGCCATCATGCCTTCGAGAAGCCCTATTGGGGACGGAAGGCAGACATGCAGAGCCGCAGTGTTAAGACACGCCCCCAACACCCGGAGCTACCCGGTCTCCTCACCGCAGGTTGCTGCCCCGACCAAACTCCTTGGAGCGTCTGGGCGGAAGTAGCGTAATTAACCGGTGTCCATGAAGATATGGCGCCAGGAACGAGATTCACGAACATTCTTAAATCTATGAGGGAGACCCGGATTAGGCGACGAGTTCCGAGGAGACGTCCACGGAAGGAGGAGCCGACATCTCATCATCCCGGTTTCGATTAAGGAGAAGACGTCCCTGAAAAAGGGACGGATGCCGCCCGCCTTTGGAAAGCGGGACTGCGGGGCCACAAGCCGCGCTCCCGTCCCCTCGGGTCGACGGGCGCACGCGTGAACGCGTCCTGGCGGAACAGCGTCGGAACAGAAACCCGACGCACATCCGCACCGAAACAGTATGTTGGATCAAATATATAGGTAAAGGAAGGATAATTTCTTTTGCTTCAAGGAATTGGGAAGAATTCCTCAAGGTTCCACATGAATGAATATTTGATGACTATCATTGAAGTATTCCACCTGAAAGTGACATCTTTTTCTTTGATACATCACTGAAGGAGCTTACTGAAAATGAAGAGTACAGAATACCAATAGCTACTCAATTATATGGTGAGTGTAGATTGCTGTTTAAGTTCATTCAGCACTATCTTTGTCCTAGAAAAGGGTAATTTTCATCTTTGAAGTATCAAGATGTATACTTGTTATATTTTCTGAAGAAAGGGCACAAGGTGAATCTGTGAAGATAACTTATTGTTAAAATCAATGAGATGGTAAATCCCTACTATAAAAAAAAATTATTTTCTATCTAAGGATGATTTCTTCCATGTTAAAGTAGAAAGGATGTGTTAGTGAAGATGATGAGATTGTATATACTTGTAGTAGAATCTATTTGAATAAGGAAATTTTCAAAATAATGAAGATTCATTGGAATCCATGTAAGAGGGAATGGGTTGTAGATGAGGAGAAACTTTATGAGAGGTTTAATTCTATTGATCATATATTTAGGCCAAGAGATTTAGCTGATCCCAGTCTTAGATTAGATGAAGAAGATGAATATTATGATGATGAGGAAGAATAAGAGGAAGTTGGACCTTCTATAGAGGAAGGATCTCCTATATATGATAGGAGTGACCCAGACATTTCTGAAATCCCATGGAGAATGACCTTTGGACCACCCAATCCACCTCTTGATCTACCTTCAAAAGAACCAATTGTAGGTGATAATGAAGAAACTGTAGAATCTAGTAGTGTTGAGTATGAGAACAAATCTAGTGGTTCTAAAGATGAATCTAGAGTATAATAAGAAGAAGATAGATAATAAGAAGAGGAAATTGGTAGTAGTTCTGGTAGGGAATGTGATTCATCTAAACATGAAAAAGATAGAGAGGATGAAATAAGTGGGATTGTTAGTGATTCAGATCATCCTGGTGATGATCAATATACTAATATAGATATGGATGGTACTGTGAATTAGAAACCCATTATAGACCCTCTTGGTTCTTCAGTAGTTGATACTATAGAAGTGGAAGTGGTTTAAGTTCAAATAGAAGTACAAGATAAATTAATCCAAGTGCCTTAGTTGGTTTATGCTAGAAGAAGATCTCAAGTTGAAGGGGAGAAGCAAGTAAGAGGAGATCCAGTTGAGGGGGAGCTTCAAGATAAAAGATCTCAAGTTGAGGGGGAACCTCAAACTATAAGAGTGATTGTTAACACACTCACTCTTTTGGAAGAATTAGTGTTTTTTTAATAGAAAAGGAATCCTAGATATGTTATCCTTAGCTTAGAATATTCTGATTCTAATTCTGAATCTAATAGAGTAGTTCCAATGAGACCAGTGGTGGAGGAGCCTGTACAGTCTGAGATACTTATTATAGGTGCATCTGCTTCTACTCCTGCACCTTGAATAGTTCAAATTCCAGGAGACTATGTCACTAGAGCTGATTTTGATAATTTTAAGGAAGAAATTTTCTCCACCATAAGGAATTTTTTCTTGCCTATTCCCATGTTAATATTGAGTGAAAGTGATGAAAATATTCTCTCTAGCACTATTAGTGTACAATTGGAACCCAGACTAATTGCACTCATTGAAGCAATTGTGATTGATAATCAAAAGGTGAGAAATGAGTTGACTGCATTGGTCTCCACTATCAATAATTTGAACACTGAGTATAGGACATCCATGGAAAGAATCATGAAAGGACTTGATGATATTATTTCCCACTTTCAAGTTCTTGATTTCACCCAGTTGATATATGATGTTAGAGACATTGTATAAGGGGAATCTAGCTCCATATCTCCTGTATCTCACTCACCAGATGTTGAGGTAGTGAGAAATGTGATTAGAGAAGAGTTTCAAGATCTTCTAGGTGGAACAGATCAAGAGACGCTTTCAAATCTTATGAAAAATAGTGACTATATTCATGATATGGTTAGGCTCTACTCCAAGAGTGTTGAAACTGAAAATGATCATATCACAGAGAAATTGGACTATTACTTCAAGAGTATTTATACAAAAACTAGTTGACAGGTCACTTTAAATATTTGGTAGAGAATCTCAAGTTTCCTCCAATTACTCAGGCATTTAAGGAACAAGTTAGGAAACTAAAGGACTTCACACATACTCTATAAAAGTTTATGGATAACAAGGATTATTTTGAAAAGGAAATTCAATATGGTGGGGAGATAATCTCATATTACATCAATCTGTTGAATCCCTATCTCATTTTTTAGATTGAAGCCATAGTGGTTCCATTTGTTGCACCTATCAGACCACATATGACCTCTTCAGCCTCTTCTGGTACATCTTTTCCACCTCAACCTTAGTCTATGTCAGTTTCTCAGGCCTTGAGCCAGATCCAACCTATCATCATAGAGCATATATAGCGTCATGATTTAACCAAACCTACCCTTTTCCCTTATGTTCATGAATCTGTTGTACTTTCTCCCATGAGAATTCATTTATATCCTCTAGTCTCTTAGCCTTCATCCACTGAACCTACCATTGATCCTTCTAACAAAGGAAAGGAAAAACTAGATCCCAAGGAGTATTTTGGATAGGGCTTCTTGATTGTACTTTTTTTTATTCCACTAAATTGTATTGTGCATTCATTATGAAATTCAATGCTCTTTCATTTACCTTATTTCTGTTATGTCTCTTTCCTTCTTGTATTTTATACTTTAATATCTTTACTTTTTTTTATAATCCCAAAATGGGGAGAAAAAGACAAGTCATTATTCTTTTTTACCTCTGATTATGTATGACCTTTATCTATGGAAATATGAAATGGGAGATAACAAGTAGAATGACTATATTATTCATAAAATAATTGTACTTTATAATGTCATGATTTATGATCATCAAAAAGGGGGAGATTGTTGGCCCCTCTCTAGTTTTAATGGTTTTAATAATCCCAAATCATGTCCAATCATTTCAATCACGTTTATTAAAGTTTAAGTATGTTTAATTATGATTATCTATGATCAACTATGTATTTAACACATTCTGTGTATATTCATGTTATAAGATAGTTAAAATAGAAAAATTGGCTAAGTATGAGTCACTAATTAACGAAGTATGAGTCACTAACACTAACAGAACAAGTGCGACACCGACAGCACAAACTGACTCATTGATACTGAAAGAGTAAATGTGTCACCGATAGTTTAATTGAGACATCGATATAAGGAATGTCTCACTGATAGAAGGATGTCACACCGATAGTAAAAACTAACTCACCAATAGACGGCTCATTGATAATACAAATGGGACACCGATAGAAGGAATGACTCACCGATAGAAAAAAAATGAGTCACCAACACATTGAGTCATCGATGCATGGAGATACCAACATAATGACTCACCGATAGAATGAATCGCTAATACCAATAAAATGAATCACTGATAGAAGGAGTCGCTGACAGAATGACTCACTGATAGAGGAGTCACCAAAAGAGTTTAAACTTTCTTTTATTTAAAATTATCTCTAATGATCATATTTGAGTATTTTAATTATACTGATTAAAATTAATACTTTTTGCAGACAGCATTAATGACTATGTTAGTGGATAGTACGAGGTACCTCCACATGCTCCTTGTTGGCCAACACAAGACACCTGAAATAAAATGAAATCTTGGTCCATGAGCTACAAAGAAGAAGAGAAAAACAAAAAATAACATATGAGCAAAGATATAATACCAAGTAGAAGAACACATGAAAAACTATAATTCCTACTAATTGTGAACTAAAGGAGGATTTTTGTGCATCAAATATTTAATCATTCTTGCAGCAAACAAACATTAAGGAGGAGAATCTAATCGTCCTGGAAAACCATAACACAAATATTCACGACACTCTGTTTTTAGTGTCTATTTCTAGAAGAGGACTCAATCTTCACATATTCTACATCCAAAGAGTCCGAATATGCATTTCACAACACTCAAAGCATTATAATCTCTATCTTCTTATCTATTGCTCTATTTTGTGTATTGTTTTTTACATTTTCAGTAGTGTGTGTATCTATCTATTAAACACACATTGTCTCCTACACTGAACTGAAGGATAAAAGATATCCTCATACAAACATCTTTTTACATCTATTATATCCCATGTAAAACTATGGAAGAGGTTATGTGTGACCTCGCTATTTTAGTTCCCACATAGAATTGTTCTAGAGGTCTTGTGACCTAGACAGTTTGAATACTATTGTTTAAACCTCGATATAGGGTGTGGATTAAAGCATTATACATATATAATGCTTGGTGGCAGGTGATCACCAAGTGAAGAGGACTAAGGCTCAACTTGAGACTGAACCTATTTATTTTAATCCGTTGTGTTTTCAAATTTATTTTACTCTCTTTTAACTCATATTTAAGACAACTATGTTTCACTTTGATAGTTTTTCTTGGATAGTACTTAAAACTATTTTGGGTTAGTAAATTAGTTTCAAAAGTTATATCAATATCTCGTATTATTATAACTGATAAATAATTAATCGTATAATAAATTAATTGAACAGTCATACTATTATAAATTTACTACTTTGATTAAATGGGATGTATTGTTTTTAAATTAGGGGATTCTTTTAAATAAAGTTTTTAACAAAAAAATTATAGGAACTTAATTCACCCCCCTCTTGAGTATCCTACTCCATCCAACACCAACCATCTCCCACAATGATCGAAACCAAGATGAAACCTACACCACAAGATAAAAACAATAAGGAACTATAGGAATGAGTATTAAAACTCAGTAGGCATGCCTAAAAAATCTATTCCTAAATCACTTACTTTAAATAAAATAAAATTGAACTTCATGTTTGAAATATAATATACAAAACTAGGCTTCTCACACACAATTTCTCTTTAAAACCAAGCATAGTCCATTTCCCTTTTCTCATTTAAATCCAAGTTCCTTTCCAAGAAGCAGACATTAACATTTTTAAGTAATAAAATGATTTTTTCATTTAAAAATATGTAAATGATAATTAAAAAAAAAATCTTATCACCTTTCGTAAGCTTTGAAACCCAAAACAAAGAATTTAGTGAAGAAGTACACCATACATGAAAGCTATAGAAATAACCAAAAAACAAGGGCAGTGGAAAAATAGAACACACAAGTAACCAACAAATACTGAATCTCAATCATCTTCCATAGACAACTAAGTTCCATAGAAAATGGGAGAACCTAGGATCTCATGAAATAATATAAAACATATTATATATCTTGACTCATCCTGAAGACATGCCTTACTCAATAACATCAAATTTTTCCCACATGATCATTCATACCCTGGATGGTCTAACTGAGGGGAACTATCCCATATAAACAATAAAAAAAACAAATTCTTTGATTTGGGCTGATATCCAGAGTGTAATTCTAATCTAGTGTAGTAAACATTCTCATAAAATTCACTAGTAATGCTAGGTTCCCATGTCGAGATTTAAAGTAAAGTTCGGGTGAGCCAACAATTCCAACCGATCATCCAATAAAATGAATATATATATATATATATATATATATATATCTTATAAAAGAAACTCACACAATAAATCACCATGTTCCACCCCAAGGATCAATCTCTTTCCTTAAAACTAATAGATATCAAAGGAGTCCACATCGAGGATCTCCCATTACACTCAAAGTAAATGGATCATGATGAGTCTATATCGAAGACGTCCCATCCATTCAATATAAATGGATCATGAGGATTCCACAACAAGGACATACCATACATTCAACATAGATAGGGAAATAGAATTATCCAAGAAGATTTTTCATGATAATCATTTTCACCAATTTCACAAAAGTTTTAAATGGCCTCAGGAACCCTTTTTCAAATAACCAAATCCACCATTCCAAAAAGATACAAATGTTCCATTTTCAATTCACAGCCATTTTACAAAATTACAATTAACCACTCACACCACATTTACAAACCAAATCCACTTTCATCAAAATTCCAAATGGTCCATGCATCACCATCACATGCCGAACCATTTTATAAGAACCAAATACACACCACTTTCAAGTTATAACCATTTAGAAATCCATTTGATAAATCCAAAACACCATTTTTGATGTCACGTTAATATTTACAAGTACAATCCATGCTTTAAAAATCAAAAAACACTTATAAAATCCAACCGAGAATTTTATCAAACACTTGGTGTGTATCACAAAACAAAACAATATCATATACTTCAAGAAAATTATGAAAACCACTTAATTTCAAATCGATCAATTATTACAAGGATCATGCATCACTATTTAAAATATAAAAAAGGTGTTAGAAGAAAGAAACCAATGATCCTTGAATAAAAAGGGAAAGTGAAAAGGGAAACCTACCTCAAATCACATGTGCTTCAACAACACCCACTCGGAACAACTATATGAAGGTTCGAATAAGTAAGAACAGCCATAAGGAACCTTAAACAAAAAAACCCTAATTTAAACACAAAAAATAGAAAACCAAGATCCAAATTTTCATGGGAGAATAATAACTCAATAGAAAATAGAAGGAGGAGGAAGAGGAAGAAGATAGGAGGAGATTACCTTGATAAATCTAGCCCAAAACTTGAAGAATCACTAGATCCACACTATGGGAGAGGATAATAGGCTTAAATAACAAATGAGGTGTCCCTTTGGTTCAAACAAACCAGATAATAAATAAATGAAAGATTTTGGGTTAAAAATCTGAGAGGGTAGAAAGGTAAAATCACACTTTTAATACACCTAGAAAAGTCGCATAGTTTTCCTGCATGGTTTACCAAACCAGGAGACAACCGTGTGGTCACCACTGTCCAAGAGGGATATGCAAAATATTTAACCCACATAGTTTACCAAACCGTGGGACAACCATGCGGTCGCTACTTTCCAAAAATGAAATTGACCACACGGTTTCCTAGTCAAGGGAACACAGTTTTCTCTAATTGTGCACCAACCTTGCTCCACCTGCTGTCAAGCCCAAAATAATCACTTTTCACCAAAAATCCCATAAGAACTAAGGAATAAAAATAGTACCAAAATTAAACAAAGGATCACCTCAAAATTTTAAAACTGTCACACCTAGAAATTAAGAGAAAAAACAAGATCTAAAAGTTGAACCAAAATAAGGGATGAAAACAAAAATATGGGTGTGACAATTCTCCCCACCATAATGATTTATACCCCCAAAAATCCACAACATTTTCCAGTTTACTGATCAAATACAAGGGATTCCCACAACCGCATGATCCAACCTCTCTAACCAAGAATGTCTCAACCACCACCAAAGGAAAATCATACCTCTTAAATGAAATGAACTAAAAAACTCAACTCACTTCTTAAGAAATGACATAAAACTTGAGATATATATCCCACAACATTACTTCAAACCATACCACTAGTCTATAAGTTTCGGGATGGGAAGTAGAAGCCGATGGGCTGGGAATTTAAAATTTTTCATCTCAATGGAGAAACGTTACGACATCAACTCTAGTGAACTATCCCAGTATAGTCCAAGGACCACTCATGGATTTGACAGAGCACAAAAATAAAAAAAAACAAGTACCTTGTTTAGATCTGACGTGTGCAAGTTCATCACAAGATGTCAGAGACCGTTGTTTAAAGACTCTAACATCAAAATCCTCTAGATCATCCACACACGCCTCTCGAATCTACATGTGTGTCATTTTTTGGAGTCTGGGTGATAGCGTGGTACACCAACGAGCTCTTCGACACAGTAGTGATCACCACAAGGCAATAGACTTCGATCCAAGAAGGATAACCTTGAAGTTTTTCCTTGCTTGAGAGAATATCTCTCTAGAATCCAGGAGGAGATAGAGGCTCTCAAGTTTGACACATGAATAGTTCCATGGGGGAGCCTCTCTCTTACTTATATAGAGAATATCTAGAATACCCAGTATGGGTTCCCATCCCCCGTGTAATAGATATTTTCATTACAAGTTTTATAAATATTTATTTATGTCAAATTAAATTATGCCATAAATAATATTTATAATTTTATCACTAACTGTAATATATATTAAATATATATTTTGTGATAAACTTGATTCTATAACTCGACTCACCTCTCCTAAAAATATTAAATGAACCCTGGATATTTAAATCCGTTCGAATAATATTTTATCTTTGTATTTACTAATCACTTGTAAATACATGTTATAAATAAATTCAACAATTATTCTAAACTTGAATAATTAAATAATTTATTCATTACTTGGTGATCCATAAAACTTGGATAATACTCATACCTCTTGGCGGGTCCCACAAAGTTCTATATTCCTATTTCTAGAATAGGGAAGATTCTCAAAGCGCTATAGTGTGTGACCCTCTAGGCCCTTATCTCAATAGTAGTGAATAATATTCACCAACCAAGAGCAGGGTCTAGAAACCCATCGAGGCCCCTATAGAGATAAGGTAAAGTCAAAGAAATGACTACCTTCCTACGAACATGGTCTGTGTAATATAATCTTTTCGTCATCGATATCTCAAAAAAGAATAATGCACACTAGTGTCATAATCCTTTATCTTTCTTTATTTTATTCGTTGATTTTTCCATACGGTCTTACCTTCCACTACCATGGCCATGGATTTAATGAAGGTGTAACCATCCTAATCAACCAGGACCAAGATATATCTTCCTCAACTCAGAAGTGAAAAATCCTATCTTGATCATTCAATCAATGTCATGTGACCAATGACATACCCAACACAAACTACCTCATCGTGACTTAATTTCCATGGTTTTTTCCTTGCATCAAAGTACGCAATTAAATGAAATAAATTAATAATGATTTCAAGTCTGGAGACCATTACACATGTCTGTAGATATAAACGACCAATGAAACCTGAAACTTGTGGTGTTCCTATTATGTTGATGATCTCAACTACTAGAGATCATCAAGTGCAAACTTTATGAGAAGAATTCTCAATGCTTATGATCCTCCAAGCACTTGATGGTCGCACATCATCTGTGTCCTTTCAGAATGATGTAACTGGACCATAGAACATTACTTTAATATTACTTTCATAGAATCTCGGGGTTATAATTATAGCTTGGGATCTGCTATAACCCTTTGATATGACATGTAATCTAAGGAAATTTCCATAAACAAAGTGGATGCAGAATTATCTACACTATTATGGAAAGATAAACACATGTATATATAATAAATTGCATGCATGTAGTGGTAATCAAAGTACAACATAAGTTTGGTCTAGGTAACCCACCTTCAAGACTCCCCCTTACACTAGAACCAACTGCTAACAGGTTTCAATACACTATCCCTCACATGAGTATCATGCTTCTGCTGAGAAATGTATTTAGTCAGGGGGTCTGCCACATTGTCATTTGTGGCTACTCTGTTAACTATGACTTCACCTCTTTGAGTAAAATCCCTCAAGAGATGAAACTTCTGAAGAATATTATTTTTCCTCTAGTGAGACCTAGGATCCTTAGAAAGCACCACTGCAGTAGTATTATCGCAATATACTAGAATAGGGTCTGCACTGCTAGGCCAACACCAATGTATAAGATAAATCTATGTATCTAGACTGCTTCCTTTACTACATCGTAAGCTACAATATATTCAGAGTCTACTGTAGATTCGGCAACCACATCTTTCTTCGAGCTTCTCCAGCTCACTACACCACCATTAAGGCAAAATATGTATCCTGACAGCGATTTTAGATCATCATGATCTGTCTAGAAACTAGCATTAGTGTATCCTCTCACTACTAGTTCTTCATCTCCTCTATATACCGGGAACATATCCTTAGTACGCCTCAAGTACTTTAGGTTAGTTTTAACAACTGCCCAATGCAGCTCTCTTGGATTGGCTTGATATCTACCCACCATGCTTAAAGCAAAGCGACATCAAACCTAGTACATAGCATGGAATACATGATAGAACCCACTATCGAGACATAAGGGATTCTATTCATTCTATAAATATCCTCCTGTGTTTGTGGAGACATTTTCTTGGAGATATTTATCCCATGTGACATAGGAAACAATCCTCTCTTGGATTGTTCCATATTGTACCTTTTGAGAACCTTTTCAATATATGTACTTTAAATTAGACCAAGCAGCCTTTAAAATCTATCTCGATAGATCTTGATGCCTAGAATGTTGGCTACTTCACCTAAGTATTTTATGGATAATCATTTATTTAACCAAGTCTTAACTGACTGTAATACTTGCACCTTGTTTCCCGTAATTAATATGTCATCAACATATAACACTAGGAAAACGATGGAATTCCCTTAAACCTTTTTATAGACACAAGCATCACTTTCATTTTTGACATGACCAAATTCTCTTATGGCCTCATAAAAATGAACATTCTATGATTGTGATGCCTACTTCAATCCATAAATGGATCTCTATAGCTTGCATACTTTAGTGGCATTATTTGATTTGAAAAACCCTTCAGATTGATTCATATAGACGTCTTCAGCCAGCTTCCCATTTAGAAAAAGCAGTTTTGACATCCATTTTCCAAATTTCATAATCATGAAAGGTTGTTATTTCAAGCAATATTCTGATGGATTTCATCATTTCTACTGGTGAGAAGGTTTTATCATAGTCAATGCCTTAACATTGCCTGAAACCCTTTGCAACCAATATTTCTTTAAAGGTATTAACCTCACCATCCATGTCCATATTCTTCTTGAATACCTATTTGCAGCTAATGGGCTTTACATCAGCTGGGGGTCTACCAAAATCCAAATTTGATTTTGGTACATGGAATCCATCTCAGAATTCATGGCTTCTTTCTATTTAGAATATTCTTTTCCTTCTACTACTTCCTTGTAGGTTATAGGTTCATCATCTTCAAGGACTAATGTTTCACCTGACTCGGTGATAAGAAAACCATAACGCTTTGGTTCTTTAACCTCTCGTGTAGACCTACGCAGTATTTGTGTCTCATAAACAACTTCTTCCTCCACTTTTTCTTGTGGAGATTGTTTCTCTACCAACTCTTTTTCATCTGGAGCATTAACTACATTGAATTAAATCTTTCTCCCACTATTTCTAATAGAAATGTGTTCCCTTTCTACAAATATGGCATATATTTCCACAATAACTTTTCTATCTAAAGGGTTATATAGGTAATATCCTTTGGTTTTCTTAGGATAACCTATAAAGATGCACTTTGTACTTTTGGATGCTAATTTGTCACTTGGTAAAGTCTTGAAAAATATCTCGCACCCCTATACATGTATGTGTGTCAGAATGGGTTTCTTTCCATACCATAACTCATATGGAATCCCATATTCAGCTTTAATCGGTACTCGGTTAAGGGTATATGCTGTTGTCTACAAAGCGTATCCCCAGAAGGATAACATAAGAGTTGCTTGACTCATCGTTGATTTGACCATGTCAAGAAAGGTCATATTCCTCCTTTCACTAACACCATTCCATTATAGTGTATAAGGAGGAGTGATTTGGGATACACACTCCTTCAAGTGATCAATGAAAGCTTGGTTAAGATATTCTCCACCTAAATCTGAGCGGAGTGCTTTTATCTTTTTAGAAAGTTGGTTTTCTACTTAATTTTGATATTCCTTAAATATCTGAAAGGAATCATACTTATACCGCATTAAGTATATATAGCCATACCTACTATAGTCATCAGTAAAAGTAATGAAGTATGAAAAACCACCCCTTTCCTCTACTAGAAATGGACCACATACATCAGTGTGTATTAATTCCATTATTGCATTGGCTCTTTCTCCCTTTTCCTGAGAATGGTGCTTTGGTTATTTTTCCTTGTAAACAAGCTTGACATACATCCAAGGGTTCTAACTATACCAAGTCTAAATACCCTTCTTGATGTAATCTTCATAATCGCTTCTCGTTTACATGACCAAGACTGAAGTGCCATAGGCGGGTGATATATGAGTCATGTTGGCTGTTTTTATCATTGATTTCTATTACGGGGTTCTCGAGTTATAGTATGTATAAATCATTATTAAGATCTGCCATACCATAACATATGTTATCCCTATAAAAGAGACAACATTTATTTCCAAACTTGAAATAAAATCTCATAGTTTCTAAACTTGACATAGAGATAATGTTCATGATTATAGAAGGTACATAATAGAAATTTTTTAAAACTATAATCAAACCACTTGGAAAGGTTAAGTGATACTCTCTCACTACCAAGGTTTCCACACTTGCACCATTTGCATCTCAAATATCCACTTCACCTTTTGAAATCTTCTTGAACCTACTTGGTTCCTGTATATGAATACAAATGTGTGAGCCACATGTTGTATCCAATACCCAACTTGTAGATAAAGATATATTGCATTCAATGAAAAAAATACCTAAAGTAGAAGCATCAGTTTTCTTCTTCTTCCCAGCTCTGCAATTCTTCTTCCAGTGGCCTTTCTTGACACATCCAAAGCAAATAGATTCCTGCTCATTACTCTTCCTCTGAATCTTTGTCTTCTTTGTAGGAAAATGTATTGGTTTATTTTTCCTTGACTTGGCCTTGGACCCCTTTGCCTTGCCCTTGTTTTTCTTGTTCACCATAAGGACAGATGAATTGGTATTTTTTATATCCTTGTCATCTTGGAAAACTAAATCCAAAAGGTCTGGGAGAGACTTTGTCATGTCATTCATGTTATAATTGACAATAAAAGTCGAGAAGCTTGATGATAAATATATAAGAATGAGATCTACTACTAGTTCTTGGTTCAATTTGAACCTAAGGGCTTCAATCCTCTCAATATACCCAATCATATTGAGTATGTGAGGACTGTCTTGGTTCCCTTCTTCTAGCCTGCACTTATAAAGGGCACTTGAGATCTCATACCTTTCATGTATGTCCCTCTCCTAATATAATTCTTGGATATGTGAAATCATCTTGTAGGCATCCTCATCCTCGTGCATTTTTTTCAATTGGCTGGACATGGATGAAAACATGATGCATTGGACATCAAGTTCATCATCTACATGATTTCTCTATTTATCTTTTTCCACCTTACTTTCTCCCTGAGGAGGATCAGCATGAACTAGGGATTCCAGCACATATAATATCCTTTCTTGTCATAGTACTATGCACAAGAGCCTGTACCACTCCTAGAATTTATTACCAGTCAGGACATTTTCTTTATCCAGAATCAATCACGGTTATAAAGTACTTGTGGTGATAGTGATTTCTATTTTAAATCTACATCATAAAAACATTTATTAGTTAGTAATTTGTCTTGATTACCTTTTGACATTTATGATTAATAAATTATTATATCATTTTAATGTCTCTCACTATTTTTACAAACCTTAATAGCCCTCGCTATTAGATTTGGAATACTATGTCGCTTGAGTACTCTTGTGTCAAGGATCCTTGAAACCTCCCTCGTAGTCTACAAGCTATGGTTATGCCACTACTCAGAGGGTTTCAAGGCAGGCACTAGGTTGTCCAACCACTTGACTTGTGGTTCCTTGTGTTGTTGAGTAAAGTTCCATCTTTTGGAATCCAAACTTTATTCCCTCAACATCTTGCCTCTAAAGTGATATAAAGTTAGCTGTGGATAATCCTTGACTACTCACTTTAGTTAATTTGACCCAGTTCTCTCATGAAAATTCCCTGGTAGTAAGAGGCACTCTCAATTATGGCTGACGAGCCCCCCAAACACCCGATTTTGTTTAGATGTGAGAAATGGAAGGCTTTTGGACTTAATATATCTTTGAGGTATTTTAATATTTATTGAATAATATAATCCTTTTCTATTTATATGTTCAAACTAGATTATTGCGCTCACAACTGAACATGCAATAGAAATACATTTGCCACTTATTTATGCATTTTTTTATCTTGTTTACTATTCTATGTGATCAAGAAACAATCATGCATTTGCATAAAACAATAAACAATGAATAAAGTTAAATCATGCAATCTGATTGGTCTTGAGAATTCTATTATGATCGATCCATAAATGGATAAATATTGACCTAGGGGCATCCATACCTGAGTCGACACCTGACTCATGTCACAGTCATCCCTAGTGCAATGTGCTCGGCTCCCATCTGGATTACTGCCTTGACTTGGTGGGGTCTATGTCTCGGATCATCACCATTTAATTTCAAATATACTCGAATGCAGGTGAGGAGGTCTAGGGGTATAAAATATAACTTGTGAATTGGATATGCAGGCCCTTATACATATTTGAATTAAAAGATGATTCGTAGACCATCATTTATCTAATTAATTGTTACAATCATCGCACGCATTGAATAAATAATTAAATAAACAAATAAACCAGACATGCACATTTTAGTCACTTGCTCAATACCAGTCGGTATAAATAAAGCACAATCAAAATTAAACTACAATAAAATTTAAATATTACAAGGACGATCTAATAAATTAAATGAATTTAAATAAATTCAATTAATTTATTTTTATCAGTTTCAATGGTTTAATTTAATTTTAACTCCAAAAAATAAATTAAACCATTAATTTAATTTTAATTCAAAAAATTAAATTAAACCATTAATTTAATTTAAAACTTAATTAAAATAATGTTTTCAGATTAAATTAAACTAAACCCCCAATATAATTCCAATTAATTTAATTTAAAAAACCAAATTAATTAAAAATAAATAACGGGGTTACCTCTAGCCTGGGTAGGACTCCAGATTGACTGTGAACTACGCAAGGGTGTGTTATTGGAGTAGAGCCGAATCATGGCGTAACCGCAAAGTGACTGCGGCGCGGGTGTAAATGTGGCGTTACAACTGCGCGACCACGGTGTGACTGCAGCATTACCGCGGGGAGACCGTGGCGTGACCGCAGCTTGACCATGGATTATCCTCTCGGTCCAGCAACACCCCATGGTGATGGTGTCTTATGGCAAGGTGAGAAAGTGGCGGGGCACCACTCTAGCCAGTCGTAAGGGCATCAGCCTGCTGTTCTGACCATCCACAAGGGCAGAAGCCCTCTACTCCGGCCATCCACATGGGCAGCAGCCGGCTGTTTCGGCGCAGCATTGAACAGGGAGGCAGGGCGAGCTGACAGTAGGAAGAGAGGTGGCCAGGGGTCTAACAACACAACTTGGGTCCGGCAACGCGACCAGGGTCTAGTGGCAGCAAGCCGGAGCCAGTTCGGGGGGGACCTCCAAGATGGCACGAGGAAGAGGTGACTCGGGGCGAGTTGGCCTGGTCTGGGAGTGGCGAGCGGGGTATGGTGAGATTGGTGGGAAGAGCAGTGTGAGGCAAGGGAGTGTCCAGGGAGGGGGGTGCTACTCGAGGCAGGCTAGCCATGGCGTGGGGTGTGAAGGTTCCGAGCGTAGTGGAAGCATGATTGGGACAGGACCCAACTTTGATTTTTACCATGATCAATGATTATTCTAGGATCAATACGACTATAAATTCTTATCTCCACATAATATAATCAAAGATTTAGATAAAAAAGGAAGAGACCCGAATCCTTTAGAGAGGATCTGGCACATCATGTTTATAATTAATTTAATTAATTTCATAAAGAAAATAATACCTTGATCTTTGGTATTTTCTTTTTTGATGATGTTGATCATCTAAAATGACCCTTATGTATTATCTCATTATTCTTGTAAGGATCCAAACTAGAATCCATTTAGCGGTGATCCACACATGATCTGATGGCCCCCGATCAACACCGCTCATTCTCTGGGTGCTAGCATGGTGAAGAGAGTGTCTTGTGTCAGTCGTTCTTGATCACTTGTTCTTTGGCCTTAAAGAAAATCTCTCATTCTTTAGAGGGGGAAGAAGAAGATTCAAGAGAGAAATTGTTTGGCTCAACAATTCTCAATTCACCAAGCTTGGGGTGTTGTGTGTTATCTGGAACAATAGGCATACTTGTCTATTTATATGCATGGAACTTTAGTTACAATATTTAATTGAATGACAGCAATTAAATACATTCATGAACTTAGAAAAAACCCATGCTCATAATAATAATATCATTTCATTATTTATGGTGCGCCAACTTGCGCAAAACAGAATTATAAATAAAATTCTGCATCACAAAATAATAGCAGCGTCATTATTATTTTAACTTGTTCCAACTAGTTAAATAATTATTTACCATCTTGCAAATAATTATTTTACTACCGGACCGGCCTTGGTCTGCTCAAAATACACTTCCATTTATTGAACACCCGAATAAATAAATAAATAATTTATTCTCTTAAATAAATATCTTATTTACAAACTAGTAAATAATAATTTATTAAATGTTCAATAAAATAAATAAATATATTTTATTTAATTTATGCGATCATTTTAACTTGAATAAAATTATTCCATGGTCTTAAGAATAATATTTATTTCATTAATTAAATTCAAATAGAATTTAACCAAGACCACCAAAAACACTTAGTGTGTGACCCTCTAGGATTCTTTCTCATTGGCATTAGGCGGACTTGCCTAAATTCCAAGAGTATTTTCTAGCAACAGGTCAAGGAACCCAAGAGAAAGAACATAAAGTCACAATAACGACATCCACATATGAACATTCACTGTGTAATATAATCTCTTTGTCGCAATATCTCATCAAGAAGGTTTTATGATAGTGTTATAAACTTTTATGCTTGATACGTCGTTCTTTGAATACCTGAAATAAACTCATCATTACACCATGGCCATGGAATTTCACATGAAGGTTCTATTTCAATCAAAGGGCTGAGATATCAACTTCCATAAATGTAAGGGACAAATCCTTCCTTGACTTATCCATTAATATCATGTCACTCATGACGCACCCAACATACCTTACTTCCCGCCAACTGTCTGCATGATGGTTTTTGTCAGTAAATCAAATCGTGAAAGTCATGATGTATATTAATGATAATCTTAAAGTTTAAGGATCATTACACATGATCGCAGATAGAAATATCTGATGACACCAAAACATGCGGAATTCCTACTGGCGGGTATGTTCTCATAATCTCATGTCTTGGAGATTACCAAGTGAGAACTTCATGAGAGGAAGTCTCATCTGCTTACGAGTACTCTCACCTGACGGTCTGCATGTTATGTGTCCCTTTATAGTATTTCATCCAACCGTAGAACTATATTTAAGAATATTTTTATAGCATTTAAAGGTTCTCATCATAGCAGGGAACTTCCATGACCTTATCAATGCAACAAATACTCTAAGAAATTATTACATCATAGTCATGAAAAACAATGAATAATATGTAATAAGTTGTTTAATATTTAAATAAATTAAATATTCATGTAATCAAAGTACAACCTGTTGGTTCTAGTACACCAAATCTTACAAACTCCCACTTGGACTAGAGCAAACTGCCTATTAATTTTAGTCCGCTAGACCTCGCATGGTGATCATGTTTCTGTTAAGTCAATGCTTTAGTAAAGGGGTCTACCAAGTTGTATTCCATGGAAATACTGCTCCTTGAAACTTCACCTCTCTAAGAAAAATCCATCAAGAGATGATACTTCTGAAGTATGTGCTTCGTCTGCTGATATGACCTTGCCTCTTTTGAGAGATCCACCACTGCAGTATTATCACAGTACAGTGTGATGGGATATTTACTACTAGGTATCACATACAGCTCTTAGATGAATCTTTTCATCCAAACCACTTCTTTAGCTGCCTCAGAAGCTGCGATATACTCAGAATCTACTGTAAAATATGTGACCACACTCTGCTTTGAGATCTTCCAGCTCATTGCACCTTTATTCAAAGTGAAGATGTATCTTTTTTGTGACATCATGTCATCTTGATCAGTCTAGAAACAAGCATCTGTATATCCTTTGATAACTAGTTCATCATCTCCTCCATAAACCAAGAACATATCCTTAGTATGCCTCAGATACTTTAGGATAGTCTTGACTACCATCCAATGGCGGTCACCTGGGTCAGCTTGATATCTTTCTACTGCATTTAATGTATAGGCGATATCCAGCCTAGTACATAGCATGGAATACATGACTGACCTAATAACTGATGTGTATGGAGTCCTTTCTATTATCATTCTTTCCTCATGTTTCTAAGGACACATCTTCCTAGAAATATTAATTCCATGTGATGCTAGAAACAATCCCCTCTTGAATTGTTCCATACTGAATCTCTTCAGTGTCATATCATTTTATATACTTTGACTTAGGCCCAATAATATCTTGGATCTATCACGATGAATCCTGATCCCAAGAATATATGCTACCTCGCCCAAGTCCTTCATGGAGAATCATTGATTCAACCATGCCTTAACAGACTGTAATATTGTTATCTCATTTCCAATAAGTAATATGTTATCAATATATACTATTATAAAAATGATTGCACTCCCACCAAACCTTTTGTATACACAAGGTTCACATTCATTCTTAATAAAACCAAATTCTGTTATGGATTCATCAAAACAAATGTCCCAAGACCTGGATTATTTCTTTAATCAATAAATGGATTTCTGAAACTTTCATACCTTATTAGAATCCTTTGGAATCAAAAACCCTTCAGGTTGTGTCATGTAGACATCTTCCTGAAGGTTCCTGTTAAGGAAGGCTGTTTTGACATCCATTTTCCAAATCTCATAGTCATGGTAATCCACAATGTCAAGTAGAATTATGATGGATTTTAGCATTGAAACTGGTGAAAAGGTTTCATCGTTATCAATTACTTGACGCTATTTAAACCCTTTTGCAACCAGTCGTGCCTTATAGGTACTGAATTGTCCTTCCATGTCTATTTTCTTCTAGAATACCCATTTGCAACCAACAATCTTTACATCAACTGGAGGATCTACCAAAATCTAGACTTGGTTTTAATACATGAAATCCATTTCAGAATTCATGTCTTCTTGCCACATGGAAATTTATGTGCCACTTATTGCTTCCTTGTAGGTTATAGGATCATTATTATCTACTAATAATGAGTCATCATCCTCAGTAACTAGAAAATTGTATCATTCTGGTTCTCTAACCTCTCTTTTACTTCTATTTAGTACTTGTGTCTCTAGAATAGATTCTTATTCCATAAGGCTTTGTGGAATCTTTTCATGTACCAACTCTTGTATACCTTGAGCCTCAACTTCATCGAATTCTATCTCGCTCCCACTATCTCTTTTGGATATGTACTCCCTCTCAAAGAATATGGAATGTCTTGCCACTATAACTTTTTTATCTGAGAGATTGTATAGGTAATATCCCCTTGTTTCTTTGGGGTATCCTATAAAGATACACTTAGTTCCTTGGGTGTGAGTTTGTTTCCTGAAGAGGCCTTAGAAAATTCTTTGCTACCCCACACATGTAAATTTGATAACATGGCTTTTCTTCCACTCCAGAAATCATATGGAATACCATTTATTGATTTAGTTGGTACTTGGTTTAGTATGTTTGTTGTTTTTGTAACGCATATCCCCAAAAGGATAATGGAAGACTCATATGACTCATCATTGATCTCACCATGTACAACAGGGTGCGGTTCCTCCTTTTGCTCGCACTATTCCACTGGGTGTGTTTGGAGGAGTGAGTTGGGATAGGATCCTAAACTCCCGTAAGTAATCAATGAAGTCTTGATTAAGATATTATCCACCTCGGTCTGAGCATAGTTTCTTAATATTCTTACCAATATGGTTCTCAACTTCATTCTTGTATTCTTTGAACTTATCAAATGAACCCTATTTATACCTCATTAAGTAGATATATCCATATCTACTAAAATCATCAGTAAAGGTTATAAATTATGAGTACCCTCCCCTTACTTCAATTGTAAATGGTCTACACACATTGGTATGAACCAATTCAAGAAGTTATTTAGCCCTTTCACCTTTCCCATTAAATGGGGATTTGGTCGTTTTGCCTTGTAAACATGCATGACATACGCCAAGTGGTTTTAGTTTGAAATAATCTAAATATCCATCTAGATGTGACTTTTTTAAGAATTTCTCATTTACATGACCTAATTGGTGATGCCAAAGTTGGATGTGGTATGAGTCATGTGAAGTATCTTTGTTATTTATTTCCATTACTTGGTTTGTGTAATCCAACACATAAAGACCATTGTAAAAATGTTCCCTACTAAAACAAATGATATCTTTGTAAAAGAAGAAACATTCATTTACAAACTTGAAAACAAATCCATTTGTATCTAATATGGATACAGAAATAATTTTTTAGTAATAGAAGGCACATAATAACAACTCTTTAACACTAAGATCATCTCAGTTAGCAATGTGAGGTGATAGTCCCTAACAGCTACAGCAGCAAGTCTGGCTCTATTGGCTGCTCATAGATCCACCTCCCCTAGGTTAATCATTCTAAATCTACTTGGTTCCTATATTTGGATACATATGTGAGAACCACAAGTTGTATCTAATACCCAATTTGTATAAGTAGATAGATTTAATTTGATAAAAAACGCACCTGAAGTTTCCCCTTACTTCTTAGGATGGGTGCAATTCTTTTTCTAGTGGCCCTTCTTACCACATGCAAAACAAACATTCTTCTGTTCCTTTTCCTCCCCTTTGATCTTCCTTTTCTTGGAAGTCCGTGAAGAATCTTTGGGCTTAAATCTATTCACCTTACCTTTTTTCTTATTCACCATAAGGACATAAGGCTTTTCATGATTCATATCTTTGTCTACTTGGAAAATGAGGATAAGAATATCAGATAGAGACTTCTCAATGTTGTTCATATTGAAATTGACAACAAAGCTAGAGAAGCTCTGAGTGAGTGATGAGAGAATGAAATTGGTGCCCAGTTCTTTGGGGAGTTTAAACCCTAGAACCTATGGGCACTCAATGTAGCTAATGAGCTTGACTACATGAGGCCTAGCTAGGGAACCTTCTCCAAGCTTACTCTAAAAGAGTGCCTTGGAGATATCAAACCTTTCATGTCTTTCTCTCTCCTAGTAAAGACCATGGCGGTGCTCAAGCATTCTATAAGCATCCATGTTTTCATGAGATTTCATGAGATTACTAGACATTGATGATGGCATCAAACATTGAATGTCGACCGCATCATTCATGTGTTTCTCATAGACCAAGAAATCCTCATCACTCGCCTCTTTGGCAGGCGGATTAGGTAATACTAACTCCAGCATGTAAGACTTCTGTTCATGGCATAGGATAACCCAAAGGCGTCTAAACCATTACTGGAAGTTACTACCAGTGAGGATGTTGTCTTTATCTAGAATTTATCACAAGGATAGTGTGGTTGAAGATCTTGTCATTTTTATTCTACAATTAAAATAGCATATCATTAGTACTTTCTTGATTACATTTTATGAGAAATAATAAATTTTTATTAAGTCTCCCGCTATTTTATCAAGTCCCAATGGCCCTCACCATTGAACTCAGAATGTCTAGTTGCCATGACATTCTAGTGGAAAGGATCCATATTCCCCTTTGCATAACCCCAATAAGGGAAGTTCAAGCTATTAGAAGGTATTTAGGTAGGAACATCTTTTCCAACTGTGGGTTTGCATCTCCTTGATCTGTTGAGTGGACTTCTCAATCTTGAAATCATGAATTTTGAATTTCCTCAACTCTTGCCTCCAATATTACACCAATTCTAGCAAGGGATACTCCTCTCGATACAATATGTTTAAGTTAACCCAAAACCTTTCATAAGTTCTTCTTTTATAAAAGTAAGTGTCCCAAAAAAGGGTTGGTCAAACACATAGTTTTATTGAGTTTTTTCCTTAATCAAGTAACAGAAGGCTTGGTCTGACTTAATATTTTATTTGAGGGATTTTTATCTCTTATGCATGAATTTCTTATTATCATTATCACATGCTTGTTAATATTAAGTGGAACTTACTTAGTTGATTAACCATGTCTTGATAATATTTATGTATAAGTCTGGTTTATTTTAGTTCTATCTTGCATGCTTGTTTAATTAATTAATTATGTGATTGTGACAACACATCCATAATGATAAACCATGCAACTGACAAAAATAAAATAAATATAATGATCATGAGATTTTATAATGGTTAGTTTATCTAGCGGTTGATAAACTAACCCTGACCTAGGGGAAAATATCTTGAACCTTTTGGGTTTGTATTTACAGCTTTCCACCTATCCACCTCTGTATGTCCTGGGATTGGTTTCGTCTCGGCTCCAGCTTGAACTGCCCCCACTAGCTTGGGAGTTCCATCCATTACATATGCCTTTTTTTAACTCACATGAAGGTGAGGGGTAAAAAGGGATTTTACATAAAATAAACCTTGGGCATGCAGTCCCTACATATAAATGATGAGAAGGCTCATAGGCCAACAAATTTGATTTAAATAAATAAATTAAAAGAAACCATAAACATACAAGGGTCTTGTTTAAGTTCATGATCATCCATACATTCAATGATATTTACGTGTAAATAAAACTAGCATTCAATTATTTAATCGTTCTTGTTTAAAATAAATCACACTTGAATCAATTAATTATCATATTTAATTAATAAATCCTTTTATCTTAAACCCTTTTCTGAATTTCCTTAAGATTCTCATCCATCGTAATTTTAAACAAATATTTTAATTTAAAATTATCTTTGTACATAACTTGTACCTTGGAGGAAACTCGGTGAATTCCTATTCATAACTACCCAATGAGTTGAAATGAATATTACACAGATGTTAAATTAAACACATATATATATAACACCTATCACATGTTGTGCCTCAACTTTACGCATGTATGATGGTACACGTCTCAAGGGTTTTTATAATATAATAATAAATTTTAATAAATCTACATAATTTGGATGAGTACACAGCGTATAGTTCCAACTACACGGCATGTACTATTTTTCACCGTTCATCCGAAGTACACACCTAGGTAAACGGTGTGTGAGTGTACTTCGGAAATCTTCGGAGTACACGGCCTATCCAGTAGGCCACACACCATGTAGTTCCTCATTACACGGTCTCCAGCCGGGCAAGCTGTGTACGAGGTACACGGTCCAACCCTAACCCAAAGGGACTACACATTGTGTCCAGTGGGCCACACAATGTGTAATATAGAAATCGTGGGCCACATGTTCTTGGTAAACACACTGAGTCATTAAGACTTAGACAAACTCCAATGACACGGCTTGGTTTGGTAGACCAGACCTGATGCATTGAGCCTTGGCTACACGATGTGTACTGTCGAATACACATCGTGTGTTCTTTTGTTGTACATCCAGGAATCTTTGGAAACTCTGGATGATATCCTCTGTTTTGTCTTAATCAAAATTAAAAGAAAAGATCATTTCTGTAAAGTGAACAAGAAGTGAAAGAGGTGGAACATATATCGAGATTCAGATTTGCAGAACGATTAACTTGAACTGAAACAACTAAATTATTAAATGTGTAAATCATCAAAGAAATATTTAAATAGTTATTAACTATGATGTAACTACTATGATACCACTTGAAGGTTCTGGGTGCAGTGGAAGCATGGTTGGGACGGGACCCAACTTTTATTTTTACCATGATCAATGATTATTCTGGGATCAATACGACTATGAACACCAGTCTCCATAGAATATAATCAAATATTTAGATAAAGAAGGAAGAGGCCCAAAACCTTTAGAGAGGATCTTTCACATCATGTTTATAATTAATTTAATTAATTTCATAAAGAAAATAATACCTAGATCTTCAGTATTTTCTTCGTTGATGATGTTGATCATCCGGAATGACACTTCTGAATTATCTCATTGTTCTTGTAAGGATATAAACTAGAATCCCTCTAGCGGTGATCCACACATTTTGTGATGGCCTTCGATCAACACCAATCATTCTCTAGGTACTAGCGTGGTGAAGCGAGTGTCTTGTGTTGGTCGTTCTTGATCACTTGTTCTTTGTCCCTAAAGAACGTATCTCGTTATTGAGAGGGGGAAGAAGAGTATTCGAGAGAGAAATTATTTGGCTCAACATTTCTCAATTCACCCAGCTTGTGGTGTTGTGTGTTATCTGGCACAATAGGCGTACTTGTCTATTTATATGCATGGAACTTCAGTTACAATATTTAATTTCATAACAGCAATTAAATACATTCATGAACTTAGAGAAAACTCATGCTCATAATAATAATATCGCGTCATTATTTATGGTGCGCCAACTTGCGAAAAATGGAATTATAAATAAAATTTTGTGTCACAAAATAATAGCAGAGTCATTATTATTTTAACTTGTGTCAACTAGTTAAATAATTATTTACTGTCTTGCAAATAATTATTTTACTACCGGACCAGCCTTGATCTGCTTGAACTCTGCTTCCATTTATTGAACATCCGAATAAATAAATAAATAATTTATTCCCTTAAATAAATATTTTATTTACAAACTAGTAAATAAATATTTATTAAATGTTCAATAAAATAAATAAATAAATTTAATTTAATTTATGTGATCATTTTTACTTGAATAAAATTATTCCATGGTCTTGAGAATAATATTTATTTCATTAATTAAATTAAAATAAAATTTAACCGAGACCACCAAAAACACTTAGTGTGTGACCCACTAGGATTATTTCTATTTGGCATTAGGTGGGATTTCCTAAATCCAAGAGTAATGTCTACCAACGGGTCAAGGCACCCAAGAGAAAGAATGTAAAGTCGCAAAAACGATATCCACATACGAACACTCACTATATAAAATAATCCCTTTGTCGCAATATCTCATCAAGAAAATTTCATGATAGTGTCATAAACTTTTATGCTTGATACGCCGTTCTTTGACTACCTAAAATAAACTCGTTGTTACACCATGGCCATGAAATTTCACATGAAGGTTTTATTTCAATCAAATGGATGAAATATCAACTTCCATAAATGGAAGGGACAAATCCTTCCTTGACTTATCCATTAATATCATGTCACTCATGACACACCAAACGTACTCTACTTCCCGCCAACTGTCTGCGTGACGGTTTTCATCAATAAACCAAAGTGCGCAAGTTGTGACACGTATTAATGATAATAATAAAGTCTATAGATCATTACACATGCTCGCGGATAGAAATATCTAATGACACCAAAACATGTGGAATTCCTACTGGTGGGTCTATTCTCATAATCTCTTGTCTTAGAGATTACCAAGTGATAACTTCATGAGAGGAAGTCTCATCTGCTTACAAGTACTCACACCTGATAGTCTACAGGCTATGTTTCCCTTCATAGTATGTCTTCAAACCGTAGAACTATATTTAAGAATATTGTCATAGAATTTTAAGGTTCTCATCATAGAGGGGAACTGTCATGACCTTGTCAATGAAACAAATACTCTAGGACATTATTACATCATAGTCATGCGGAACAATGAATAATATGTAATAATATGTTTAATATTTAAATACATTAAATATAAATGTAATCAAAGTACAGCCAGTTGGTTCTAGGACACCAACTCTTATAGGGTGGTGTGGCCACTAGGGTTTTTGGGGGGGTGCGCCATGCAAGGAAGAAGACCCAAAGGGTCTTTTGTCCCTTTTTATTGTTTTGTCTTTTGACAAAACATAAACCCTTTTTTTTAATTTAAAAAAAATAAAAGGAAGAAGACCCACTTTGGGGTCTTGGTCCCTAATTTTTTTTTAAAATTATAAAGTCTAAATACATTAAATAAATAAAAAGACCTAACCCCAAATCTTCATTGACCCCTTATATATATTTTTATTTGAGTAAAATAAAATAATATTATATCATAATATTTTTTATTTAACTCCTAAAATAAAAAACTACCTGAAATATTCCGAAAACCGGATTCCGACCAAAGTGTGGCTGGATTTTGGTACTTTAAAGACTACGTACATAAAATTATAATTCATTCTTTATAAAATTTTAATCTGAATAATTTTAAACCGACGAGTCGATCCAATTAAAATTTTTAAATGACTTTAACTTGTCCATTCATAAATTAATTGACATACGGTTGGATCTGTTGGAACTGATTTTATGCCCCATACTTAAATTTAATGCAGTTTAATTTTTCTTTGACTCTGAGAAATCGCGCATCCCTCTGATACCACTATAAGGTACTGGTACGGGAAGCAGAAGCCGATAGGCTAGGAATTTAAAAAATTTCGCATCACGATAGCAATGTTATGATGTCGACTCCGGTGAACTATCCCAGTACAGTCCGAGGACCACACGTGGATTTGATAAAGCACAAAAATAAAACGAACAAGTACGCTGTTCGGATCTGACAAGTGCAAGTTCATCGTAGGATGTTAGTGATCATTTCTCGAAGACTCCAACACTGAAGTCCTCTAGATCATCCACACACGCCTCACAAATCTGCATGTGCATCGTTCATTAAAGTTTGGGTGCTAGCGCGGTACACCAACGATCTCTTCGATGCAGTAGTGATCACCGCAAGGTAAGAGACTTCAATCCAAGAAGTATAATCTTGAAGTTTTTCCTTGCTTGAGATAATATCTCTCCAGAATATTAGAGGAGATAGAGGCTATCAAGTTTGACACATGAATAGTTCCATGGGGAGAGACTCTCTCTTACTTATATAGAGAATATATAGAATAGCCAGTATGGGTTCTCATCCCCCATGTAATAGATATTCACATTACAAGTTTTATAAATTTTTATTTAGGTCAAATTAAATTATTCAATAAATAATATTTATAATTTTATCACTAACTGCAATATATATTAAATATATATTGTGTGATAAACTTGAATCTATAACATGACTCACTTCTCTAGAAAATATTAAACGAACCCTGGATATTTAAATCCGTTCGAATAATATTTTATCTTTGTATTTACTAATCACTTGTAAATACATGTTATAAATAAATTCAATAAATTATTCCAAACTTGAATAATTAAATAATTTATTTATTACTTGGTGATCCATAGAACTTGGATAATACTCAGACCTCTTGGAGGGGCCCACCAAGTTCTATATTCCTATTCCCAGAATAGGGCAGATTCTCAAAGATCTATAGTGTGTGGCCCTCTAGGCCCTTATCTCAATAGTAATGAATAATATTCACTGACCAAGAGCAGGGTCTAGAAACCCATCGAGGCCCCTATAAAGATAAGGTAAGTCAAAGAAATGACTAACTTCCTATGAACATGATCTTTATAATATAATCTCTTCATCATCGATATCTCAATAAATCAGAATGCACACTAGTTCCATCATCCTTTATCTTGCTTTATTTTATTCATTGATTTGCCCGAACGGTCTTTCCTTCCACTACCATGGTCATGGATTTAATGAAGGTGTAATCATCCTAATAAACTAGGCCCAAGATATAGCTTCCTTAACTCGGAAGCGACAAATCCTATCTTGATCATTCAATCAATGCCATGTCAACAATGATGTACCCAATACAAACTACCTCACCACAACTTAATTGTCATGGTTTTCACCTTGCATAAAAGTACGCAATTAAATGACATACATTGATAATGATCTGAAGTCTGGAGACCATTACACATGTTCGTAGATAGAAATGGACAATTACACCTGAAACATGTGGTGTTCTTATTATGCGGTTATGTCCTCATGATCTCAACTACTAGACATCATTAAGTGAAAACTTCATGAGAATAAGTCTCAATGTTTATGAGCCTCCAACACCTAATGGTCACACATCATCTGTGTCCTTTCATAATGATGTAACTAGACCATAGGACATTACTTTAAGATTACTGTCATGGAATCTCAGGGTTCTCATTATATCCTGGGATCCGCTATAACCCTTTCGTATGACATGTAATCTAAGGAAATTTCCATAAACAAAGTGAATGTAGAAGTATCTACACTATTATGGAAAGATAAAAACATGTATATATAACAAACTATATACATGTAGTGGTAATCAAAGTACAACAGAAGTTGGGTCTAGGGAACCCACTTTCAACATGGAAATACACTCAAAAGCCCAACATTCACCCAGATAAAAAGGAACTTTAAATTAGATAACACTGAACGAGAGGTTGGAATGGAATCCCCATGATTAGAAATAAACTAGAACTGATTTAATCTAGATGAAATATCAACGAGACCCATAGTAGGTCTCCCCACAATTAAGAACCAATTGGCTTAAACCAAATTGAGAATTCCCCGCACATACCACATCATGAACTTTCCACATAGACCAAAAGCACAACCCCCGAGAATTCCCAATCTAAACCAAAAACTTCCAATACACAGGGAACCCATGGAAACAGCTAAAACCAAATAGTGAACTAAACCATGATTTTACATTACCCTAATAAAAAAATGCAAACCAAAACCAAAACCACTTCATGAAGGCTGACCAAATGAGGAAAACCAAAAAAATATCTACATCCCAAAAAGGAACAACCACTAGAATTGCACGAGGCCAATACCACCAAGATTTTCACAACAATGAGAATCTCACAATGGAAAGGAAAACCACCACAGTAACATTTAAACCACACACACTCCAATGGTATAAGAAAGAGTCCAGTTAAGGTTTCACATACCCCCAAAGATTTCTAGACTATGTGAAAAGATTCACTCCAGGACCTATGGTTAGTGCCCTGATATCTTGAAGCATCTTCTTCCCCTCAGTCAGTAGTTGATAATCCCCAATCGAAACTCCTTCTTTTGGTATCACTACGGTACTCACTTCACTTCAATAAGGAACTTCCACTAAAACATGTATTTAGAAGATGCACATGCATTGTTATAATTCACCCTAATGAAAAATAGCATGAACAAGGAACACAATGAAACATACCTCCACTCAAGACTAGAAAATTTTAGAGTTTTTTAATAGACATGAATCCATTAAAATAGAAGTTCCAGGAGATCCAAAAAATCCACTTCTACAACTTAAAGAAGATTCAACACCATAAAACACCACTGGACACAACCAAAGTAATAAAAGAATCATTATATAGAAAGGGGATTTAAATTGATCCCCAAGAAACACTCTACTTCTAAAAATGAGCATGGGTGTTTTCCGAAGGGGTGGTTCTGGCTTTATAGTGCTTCCTCAAAACACCCTGAAAAAACTGTTTCAAGTGACCTAGACATCCACAGGCACAAAAGATCTTCAGAGTACTCAGAAAGGATGGATTATTGTGATTTGGTTTTCCACATTGATGACACACCTAATTATACACATAGAACAAGATGATGAAATATATAGAGGACTTTTAATTATATGAACAGCACCAATAACTTTAGACCGATTCCCCATCACTTTACTAGAATTCCCTTCAACTATTCCAAATATTGGAGGAAGAATGGATACCTCAAGAACTCCCATTAGTAAAGCTTCAACACAAACAAATCTCCTCACTACGTTTTCAAAAGAGGTTAGACTGAACTCTGACAACTTCATTTGCAATTCAGGATGAAGCTCGCTCTAAAAATGTCAAGCCTTCGAGGAATTATCTATAAATCGCTCTATAAGGTAAGGAACTAGCTTCAAAAAATGATAAAAGTTCTCCAGTATTGATCCATCACCTTTCTAAAGAAAACACATCTCCACTCCCTTCCTTAACTTCACTATCTCAAAGAAATACTTTTGGATAATGAATACTTGAAGAAATCCCAATTAAGTTCTTCCCGAGGCTTAGTTTGAGAGACCGACTTCCACTACTTCCAGGTTAGACCTTCAATCATAAAGATATAAAACTTTAGCTTTAACGACTTATGCACCCCAAGGAAACTGAATTTTCTTTCAATATCCCATATCCACTCTTCCGCTTTGAGGGGATTTTATTGACCATAAAAGAGGGGGGGTTCAACTTCTGAAACTCAAGAAGGAATTATATAATTTGATCAACTATAAGGGGTGCTAATGGTAAAACACATTTATCCACACTTCTAATATCCATTGAATCTTTGTGGGGTGTAGACTAGTAAATAAGAAAACCAAGAGATCAATCAAAACCATCTCTTCAAAAATAATTCTCAACTCAAAACACGATATAAACAACAATTATGAATTATAAGAAAGTGCACCATACAATCACTGGTTATCAAAACATCACAATTTCTTTCCCTTGAAAATAATTTTGATAAAAAACAAACTTGGTGGATTGCACACTCACCAATGGTATTCCATTGAGCCTTACACATGCACATTCTCATGCCACCTCAAATCATTCCAATCTAGGAACTCATACACACATATCATCATCTTTCCACTTTCCCACACATATCAATGCATGTGAGCACCCATGAGAATATCAAAGGTCAAAATAAACCATTATAATTTCTAAAAACAAAATATTCTACCAAAGTTTTCACAATCACCATCCACTTCCCACTTCAAATTTCTCAAAACCTTTTCAAAAGACCACCAATCTCTAAACCAAAAACCATTTTCAAACTCTACAATTCAATTCATTTGGTTTTATTTAGAAATATACATCCCATGAGTTCTATTAAAACCCCAATCCATCTATTAAAACATTTTTAGTGACTCAACAAATCCCACTCCATAAAAATCATTTCATTAAAAACTCATTTATTCTATTTTGAAATAGATTTCCAAAACCCTCTTTCAAAATAACTTTCTATTTCCCAAAAAAAACATTTTCAATAATCATCATTTTTTTATTATAGAAACCCAATCTTGGTAAACCCATCCTTATCTTACCCAAAAATCAGCTTATAAAAATCCATTTTTGAATGATTTCTTCAAAATAATCTTGAAAACTCATTTTCCATCTTCCCAAAACCAAACCATTACCACTTAAAATACATCTTTTTCAATTTAAAAACAAGGAGTTTCAAAAAAATATTCCAGATCAAGGAAGACCCAAAACAATTTACAAGGGGAAAACTAGTGTCGATGGGTGACTTGGTCGTATGGTTAGCATCCATATGAAAATTGCACCACCTTCATGGATAGTATTTTAGGAGCATGTCTATGAATCCACATATATTTCTAGGACCTTTGAGGCCACTGAGACCATTGGCCCAACTCTCATTTCATATCCCAAACATTAAATAACCAACAAAACCAAATAAACTAAATAAAACCCAACTTCATAGGGAAACCCAAGGTTTAGTCTAGAAAGTGTTGAGCAGACACTCCCTCAGACCTGGACCCCAAGTTTTGATAGTCCTACTCCATCTACCTTGACAACCCAAATAACAAAGGGTGCTATGAAAGCTAGGTCCTCTAAAGAACCAGCCTAGTTTGATACCATTTTGTCACAAACCAACCCGGGTCTACCCCAAACAGGTTACCCAAGCCAATCTAAGGCAAGGCCCAAAGGGCATTCTTGATCCCCACAATATGGAAACTAGTTTTGAGGAATCAATAGAGAAACTAAGGGAATTACTTCTCTCAATATAAATAAACTAAATATCTTAAATAAACAGATCAACCCAATATATAAATAAAATATCCAAACTGAAAATCACTTACATATAAACTAAAAATACAACATAACTATACAAAAAAACTTAACTAATCCTGGTGACCAAAACATTTCCATGTGACCTCGAGATTCACTCTCCTATACCAAAACCAACCATCACCCATGGTTATCAAAACCAAGTTGAAACCTGCACCACAAGATAAAAACAAGAAGGAGCTATAGGCGTGAGTATTAAAACTTAGTAGTCATTACCAAACAAATCTATTCCCAATGAACTTCATTTAAATAAAAGAAACATCAACTTCAGGTTTGAAAGATAATATAAAAAACTAGGCTTTTCACACACAATTTATCTTTAAAACCAAAAACAGTCCATTTCCTTTTTCTCATTTAAATCTAGGTTCCTTTCCAAGAAGTATAAATTAACATTTTTAAGGAATAAAATTATTTTTTTCATTTAAAAAGAGGGAAATGAAAAGTAAAAAATTTTATTATCACTTTTTATAAGCCTTTGAAATCCAAAACAAAACTTTTAGCAAATAAGTGCACCATATATGAAAGATATATAAATAACCACATAATAAGGGAAATGGAAAAATAACACACACAAGTAACCAACCAAGAATGTATCTCAATTATATGTTATATAGAACTAAGTATTATAGAACATGGGAGAACCTAGGATCTTGTGAAATAAACCAAAACATATTATACATCTTGACTCATCCCGGAGACATGCCTTACTCAATAACGTTAAATTTCACCCACATGCTCAATCATACCCTACATGGTCTAACTGAGGGGAAATATTCCATAGAAATAATAAAAAAACAAATCTTCTTCTATGGTACACTAGATAGAGAATAATCATAATCTAGTGTAGCAATCGTTCTTAGAAAATTTTCTAGTTATGTCAGTTTCTCGTGTCATGATTTAAAGTAAAGTGGGTTCGAGCCAACAATGCCAACCAAACATCCAATCACATGCATATATATATATATATATATATATATATATATATTAAAAAATAAAATCACACAACAAATAACCCCTAGGCCACCCCAAGGATCAATATCTTACCTTAAAACCAATAGATCTCAAAGGATTCCACACTGAGGATCTCCCATTCCACTCAAAGTAAATGGATCACGAGGTGTCCATAGAGAGGATGTCCCATCCATTTAACATAAATGGATCGTGAGGATTCCACAGCAAGTAAATATCATACATTCAACATAGATAGGTCAAGAGTATTATCCAAGGAGAGTTTACATGATAATCATTTCCACCAATTGCACAAAAGTATCGAACAGGCCTCAAGCAAACTTTTTCAAAGAACAAAATCCACCTTTATAAAAAGGTACAAATATTCCATTTTCAATTCAAAATAATTTTACAAAATTTCATTTAATAACTCACACCACATTTACAAATGAAATCCACTTTCATCAAAATTTCAAACGGTCCATGCATCACAATCACATGACAAACCATTTTCAAATAATTAAAAGAACCAAATACACACAACTTTCAAGTCCAAACCATTTATAAATTAATTTGATATATCCAAACCACCATTTTGGATGTCACATAAACATTTAAAAAGATAAGACATGATTTAAAAATCACAAATCACTTACAAAACCCAACCAGGCATTTTATCAAACACTTAGTGTGCATCACATAACAAAACAATGTCATATACTTCAAGACAATTATGAAAACCACTTAATTTAACATTGATCAATTATTACAAGGATCACATGTCACTATTTAACATATAAGGGTGATAAAAGTTATAAACCAATGATTCTTGAATAAAAAGGGCAAGTGAAAAGGGAAACCTGTCTCAAATCACATGAGCTTCAACAACACCCACTCAAAACAACTCTATAAAGGTCCCAAGAAGAAAGAACAACCACAAGGAATCTTAAGCAAACAAAACCCTAATTTAAACACACAAAAATAGGAACCCTGGATCTACATTACTAAGGGATAATAAGAACTCGAGAGAAATTTTTTGGATTTGGTTCCCTAGAACCAACTTCTTTTGTACTTTATGATAACTTATATTCATGGTTTTGAATATTAGTAAATTCCTTATCACATCACGATTGTTCTTCTATTTGACATTTTATGTGATAATGTCGTAAGAGTAGTTGTCACACTAAAAGGTCATACTGGATCCCTACTATGATGAGAACCTGGAAGTGCTATGAAAATATTCTTGAATATATGTTCTATATCCATATGATATCATTTGAGGGACATAAATGATACAAGATATCAGGGGTGGATACTCATAGGACTTTGAGGCACCTTCTCATGTTGTACGCCCTTGATAATGTCTGGGAGGATATTATGAAAATTAGACTTGTTAGTAGGAAATCCACATTTATAAGTTTCATTGGATGTTCTTATCTTCAGATGTGTGTATTGGTCCTTATACTTTAATATTATTATTAATGAGTATTATGACTCGCATACTTAGATGTATTGATGAAAACTGTGACGACATATGTTTGCGGTGAGGTAGGATATGTTGGGTGCATCATGAGTAATATTATATTAATGAATAATGAGAGAAAGGATTTGTCCCTTCTATTCTTTAACATAATTTTATGTCTCGAGACCTTTGATGGAAATGATATAGCCTAAATAAATCCATGGCCATGGTGTTATTCAGGAAAGTTCAGTTTTTAGGAAATCAAAGAAAGAGAAATCAATCATATGGGTTGATCGCATTGTCATGCAACCCACTTGATTAGAGATATCGAAACAAAGGGATTATATTACACAGTAAGCATTTGTATGAGGATATATTTTATTGTGGTATTAACTTCTTTCTCTATGGGTGCCTTGGTGTGTTTCTAGATGCTAACCTTGGACTTTAGGCTACTTCATCTAATGTCACTGAGAAAGAGACCTAGAGGGTCACACACTAAGTGTATCCATAATCTCAGTTAAATAATATATTATTTATTATTTAAAAAGTTGAATAAATATTATTTCTAATTGTGGTTTAATAATTATTCTTGGATTCCTGATTTCATTTATTCTAATACTAGTTATTCGAGAGAATATATTGTGGGTGGAATATTTAATAAATATTTATTTGTTTTTTAGTGAATATAATATTTATATATTTATTGGAAAATAATGTAGTGATATTTATATAATAAATAAATTTAAATTATTCAAGGTCCAATAAATATGGTGGAGGATTGGTGGACTAAGTTCAAGGGTATGGTGATAAATAATAATGTTGAATATTATTTTATTAAATAATATTTAATTATAATTCGCAAGTAAGGTGCATGTAAAGAAATAATAATAATAATACTATTATTATTTGATATGAGGTTTTGCTAGGATTAATAAAATAAATAGGGTCACTTGTGTAATTATGTTATTCTAACCCTAGTGATATAAATACCCAATTATGATTATTTTCTCATAACCTTATCCAAGAAAATATTTGTGCATAACGGATTGGATAAAATCTCTCAATCCTAGAGAGTTCATCCCTCTCCAAGACCGCTCTAAATAATGAGAGAGATCCTCCTCCATAGTATTAAGGAGAATGATTTGGAAATGATTCTCAAGGTGATCGAAGGGGGAGATTGCAAGTGCAGGGATCTTTTGTGCTAGAACCTGAAGACTCCTTCTATGACGTATGGAGATTCGTGGAGCATGTGTGGATCACCATTAGAGGAATCCTACACTGGGATTCTACAATGAAATGGAAGTGTAGTGTAGATCTATGTTCAAACACATCAATGAAGAAAGAATAACCTTGGAGGTAATTATTATTTAATTAAATTAATTATAAATAACATGTGTCGATCTAATTTTTCTTGGTTCTAGGTTTCTATACCTTTTTTGTTATTTGATTCAATTACATGGATCACGGTGTTTATCGTCGCATGGATCTTGTATTGATCATTGATAATGGAAAAAAATCAAATTTGGGCATCGTCTCTCCCGCGCTTCAGCTATGCTCGGAACCTATAAGTGGCATCAGAGCGGGAACATAGTTGTTTATAATTATTTATATTTTTTGGTGATTTATGCGTTCATAATTTAGTTTTTCAATTCAAGTTTAATAATTATTTTAATCTGAATTATGAGATCTATTTTTTCCTCTATTGTTTCTCACAGATCTAACAGAAATGATTAATTTTATGATTAAAATAAAATCGATGAACTCATCCGAAGGTGACAAGGTTCTTGGATGTACAACACTGGACTACAAACCGTTTAATTATCATTACAGGCCGTGTAGTCACGTTCAATGCATAAATATTGATTTAGAGATCAATTCAATATTTTTCATTGATTAGGGAATTAATTACACCATTAATGCACCATGTGTTGACCAGGATTAACTAGCACACAATAAACCATACTACACATCGTGTGGCCCATTGGACATGGTGTCTAGCCCCTTCAAGTCAGGGTAGGTCCGTGTATTCCATACACGGACTACCGGACCGGTGATCGTGTAACACAGAGTCAACACGACATGTGGCCCACTGGACATGTTGTGTAATCCAAGATTTCTGAAGTACACCTCACATGTTGAGTCCCTAGGCGTGTACTTAGGATACACTGTGAAGGGTGTATATGTCATGTAGATTAGATCATCACACTGTGTAATTTTACCAGATTATTCATATTTAAAATTTATTTATTTTACTATGTAAACCTTGAGACGTGTACTTACGTGTGGTCGTAAAGATAGGACACTCCATGTGATAGGTTTTAATATACATAAATATTTAAATGTTTAATTAATATCTGTGTAATGTTCATATATGCATATCATGTATGAGTTGTATTACTTGTTGTTGCTCTACATGCATTTGAGCATAACACGTGACCCAAAAATTGTGTAATTCATGTAATCATTCATGAATTACACTTCATGAAAGTATGTGATAATTCATGTATGTTATATGTCACAAGATTAAAATAGTATATGAGTATAATACATGTTTGGAAAAATCAGGTAGGTATTCACCGTATTGCTTCCAAGGTACATTTATGTACAAGGTTAGTTTTAAATGAATTTATTTAATTTGTTTAAAATTATATTATATGGGAATATTGAGGAAATTTAGATAAGGATTAAGATAAAAGGATTAATTAATTAAACATAATAATTAATCGATTCAAGCGTGATTTATCTTAAATAAGAATTATTAAGAATTCAATGCTAGTTTTATTTAATGCGTAATTCATTGCATGCTAGTGGATGATCATGAGCTAGAAAAAACCTTTGTATGTGATTAGTTTCATTTTAATTTATTATTAAATTAAATTTTTTGGTTTGTATGCCTTCTCTCCTCATTAATATGTAGGGCATGTATGCCCATGGTTTCTTTTATGTAAACTCCCTTTTACCCCTCACCTATATGTGAGTAAAAGCATATGTAATGGATGGATCTCCCAAGCTAGTGAAGGTAGTTCAAGTTAGGAGCCTAGGTGAAACCAATCCAAGAAAGATAAAAAGGTGGATAGGTGGAAAGCTATAAACACGAACTTAGGATTGGTTCAAGGTGTTTCTCCCCTAAGTCAGAAGTTAGCTTATCAACTGCTGGATAAACTAACCATTAGAACAAGCTCATGATCATACCCTTTATTTTATTTATGTCAGTTACATGGTTTTTCATTATGTATGTTTTGTCGTGATCACATAATTAATGAATTAGAAATCATGTAATATGGAACTAAAATAAACTGTCTTATGCATAAACATTATCAAAAGACATGGTTAATCGCTTAAGTAATCCCACTTAACATTAACAAGCTTGTGATAATGATAATAATTTGAAATTTACACATAAAGGATGAAATCCATCAATAAAATATTAAGTTAGTATAGCCTTCCATTACTTCGGTTAGAATCAAACCATAGTTCAAATTTCTTGACCATCCAATGTTGGGGTGCTTTTAATTATCAGGGAACTCTAACATGAGTTTTTGGGATGAATTGACTTGGTTCACATCAAAGGTTGGTTTCCAAAGCATGACTTAGTGTAACTGAGAGGCAAAGGTTGAGGAAATCTAATTATAGGATTTCAGGATTGGGGAGTCCACTCAACGGATCAAGGAACTATGAGTTAATACAGTTGGAATTTGGAATGCCTACCTAAAACCTTTCAAGTTTCTTGACCAACCAAATTTTGGGTAATGAGAAGGGAAATATGGATTCTTGCTGCTATAATTTCCAAGAAACAAGATATTCTGAAGACTAATAAATATAATATTTATTTATTTGTTTAAACTTATCGGATAAAGTACTAAATATCTACTTATCTTATTTGAAGAAATAGTATTAAAAATGACATCAAACATATTGTTGTGATATATACTCAAGAAGGAAAACCTTCTCACTAGTATGAATTTACAGGAATAGAAGTGACGTTTACACGTCATCCTTCACCATGGAAGGAAATTATATGTGCTAGAATAACCTTTACCAGTTGAACCTAGAAATAAGGCAAGTGATGAAGAGCTATCTCTCTATGAGAAACATCTAAATGATGCTACAAATGTACATTGCTTTATTCTATCATCAATGTCCAATGATCTCCTGAAGAAACATGAGGATATGGATTCATATTGTTTGCGCTCAAATTTACCCTACTAGTAAAAGCAGTCGTTGAAGTACAAGTAGGGATCGAATCCACAGGGACCGAAGAAGTAACCTTGAGACGCTATGATTTGGTACGGGATGGGCTTTGAAGTAGCCAACTTTGGGTTCGATTTTGGATGTTTTAAATAACACTAAGAAACCTACATGAATTCAATTTAATGAAAATGGGTTGATCTAGGATTATGCTCGGGGTGGATTGAATGAATTTTACTTCTTTAAACAATTTTGGTTTTATTAATTCTTGATGAATACATTCTTCAAAAATAACACTACCTTCATCATTTTCTGGTTTGGTGCTTACTAAACACAATTACTAATCCCTTATACACTTAGAGAACCAAATTCATGATCTCTTCGAGGTATATGGTCATTTAGTAATTGAATTTATTTTGCTCAAACATAGTAAAGATGAAGAGTAGAAATAACTGAAGAATGGATGTCTTAAATTAATTATCCAATTAACAACAATTCGTTCATAAAATAACATTCAATCCAGCCTTTGCATCCTCCTAAGATCAACCCATTAAGGGTTTAGCCCTCCATTGATGGTATACTCTCAATGGTGGGCGGAAGATGGCTAACAAGAATTGGATTGAAGAAATTAAAACCGCGGAAATAACGAGCACTCCTCCGTGTGTGTGAATGAAATTCACACCTATTGTGAACTAATTCACAACAACACAGAGATATCACTGTGCTTTGTGATTATAAAGTTTTAATAAATGAAATGGAAAATATAGAAGAGAAATAAGTTTATTAAGAATATAAAGATACAAAAAAGAAACTTACATGGAAATGGAAAATATTACAAAGGAAATTTGGAAGCATAACCTTACAATGAAACAAGCAACAAAAGATGATATGCAAAATATTCACCCCTATTCCCTTCACCAATAGCTCCTTATATAGGAATATTAGGAGCCTTAGTTCCATCCCCCAATAATTAATTCACCCCCCAATAATTAATAGAGTCAAAATGAGGGTGAATAATCAAAAGGAAATTGACGTTTCGAAGTTGACCCGGAAAACTGTCCAGATTCGTCCTCCATTTTGACGTGTGTGTTTGACACTTCATATGGCAGAATCAGAAGGTGTCTTAAATATAACATATCTTAGTACATGTGTCCTCTAGAAGCTCTAAAAATTTTAGGACATTTGTCTCATCCGTTTGATAGTTATGGTCGAAATGGTGGGAAGGATTTCTGTGCATTAATGACGAGTCCTCCATTTAAATCTCAACTTCAGATCCCTTTATCATCATGAAAACATCAGAATTAGCTCCGGACACAGTTTAATAAAATGATCCTCATATTTTTATATTTCTACTGTATAAATTTGAGCTTCATTGGTCTTGGTTTCTGGGCCCCACATTTGTTTGATGGGCCTTAGGCCCATTATGCTTTTTCCAGCAAGTTTCTGCCTTCAGGGAAAAATTCTCCATCTTCCTTTGGGATTCATCCATCGGACCTAAAAGATAAAATGTTCCAAACAAAGTGATAAATAATATCCCAAAATTTCAAATTAAAATGATGAATATTGTAATTTCCAAAAGCAAATTATTGAGTGGGCCCAAATTGACATTTTAAGCATGAATTGCACAATGATGGGAAATGAAGTTCAATTTCTGAATTGGACTAAAATTGATGTTTATGAACTTTTAAAAACATTAATATTAAGATCTTAACAATGAATATTATCCACTTTCAGTGACTAATCACACCCCCCAACTTGAGTTTTTCTAGTCCCGAGCAAAATAAATTACAAATATGAAATCCAAATCCCCTTTTTCAAAAACATTTAAATACACATTGCTCACTCAAAAGACCTCATATCAAAAAAATTATGGAACCCATCAAAATCATTTAAAACAAGATAGGTCCATAATCATATCCCAAGCCCAAGCCCATTCCTTTGTTCAAATTCATTGCCACATTTCATCCAATTCCAATTAAGCATGATAAAGTGTTGTGCATCATAAAAGATATGGGGCCCATTTTATTGTTCAAGGGGAAAAAATGGAAGCGCTAGGTGGGAATCACATTAAAACTTAATATGAGTATCCATTTTTTTTTTATTTTTTTTTTATGCTTTTTTTATCCACAATAGATATGAAAAGACTAACTCTGGGCAAGACAACTATGGAGTCATGATCCCCAAGTGTCGGACGCCACACATATTGTCAATTTCATGCTCTACAATAGAGATATAAAGCCTAACTCTGGGCAAGACAACTATTGAGTCACGATCCCCAAGTTCCGGACACCACGCATTTGGACAAAACATTGCTCTATGTGGTCATTTTTTTGTTTTGTTTTTTTTTGTTTTTTTTTGTTTTGTTTTTTTTTTTTGTGTTTTTATTTTTTTGGATACTCAAATTAAACTAAAAGTGACCCCAGAACCCTATGCTATAATTAAATGGACCCAAGAACTAAAATTTACACCCACGATCCAGTAGACGTGCATTGTGGCATTTTTATTAAGAGGATGAAAATGTAAACATTGAAAAATCACATCGGACAACCGCACTTTCCAAAAACTATGCTCATGAACTTAAACTTGCATTAAAATCGGAATCAAGGAATGCAAAATTTATTTGATATCAAATTTTAGAGTTTGCAATGTGTGTTTATCATGTTTAAGGTTAATGGAATTTTTCTTTTCATGCATGTTTTTATTCAAAAAAAATCATTTTTTATCCCCCCCCCAACTTAGAATAACACTGTCCCCAGTGTTTAAAGAAAAGAAAAGTTAGAAGGGGGTAGGATATGAGTTCAAAGATGAAATTGAGAATGATAAACATGGAACAAATTCACCTGGTTTTTAAAGTTGAGGTTCATGATGCTCCAAATTACTCCTTTGATCTCTTTGGGGATGTAGGCACCTCCTTGATTGAACATGTATCACCCAAAATAGTTCTTGAACCATAAAAAGAAGGACAACGAAGACAAAACAAACAACACAATGATTTATTTAATTCCAAGTACCATCATTTTCATGTTTTTTTTAAATCAAACTAATGATACATTGTCTTCTTTAAATTTCTGGGTAAGGTATTACTTAGGGATCACACTGTGTGACACGGATGAATACGGTGCTCCCCTTTCATACCCATCCATACTCATAAAAGAAGAACAGGTCAAGAGTCTAAAATTTTTTTTTTAACCTACAAAAACATAAATAAAATAAACTGATGATACATTGTCTTCTTTAAATTTTTGGGTAAGGTATTACTCAGGGATCACACCGCGTGACACGGATGAATACTGTGCTCCCTTTTCATACCCATCCATACTCATAAAATAAGAACAGGTCAAGAGTCTAATTTTTTTTAACCTACAAAAACATAAATAAAATAAACTGATGATACATTGTCTTCTTTAAATTTCTGGGTAAGGTATTACTCAGGGATCACACCGCGTGACACGGATGAATACGGTGCTCCCTTTTCATACCCATCCTTACTCATAAAAGAAGAACAGGTCAACAGTCTATATATAAAAAAAATAACAAAATTAAGCAAAAGGAAACAAAAGATGATTCACAGTGATTGGAAACATGAAAACCACGGGTTGCCTCCCGTGCAGCGCTTTTGTTTAACATCGTTAGCCCGACTTGTACCCTCAATCTATCAATTTTTCTCTGGTTCATATGTTGGCTCAGTTAAATCCTCCTTGGTTTCTTGTTTATTGAATGATTCAATGAATGGTTTTAACCTATGACCATTGACTTTGAAGACATGACCACTTGTGGGATCCTGAATCTCTATTGCCCCATGAGGGTACACATGATGCACTAGGTATGGACCAGACCATCTGGACCTTAGCTTTCCTGGGTGTAGATGAAGTTTTGAACTATACAAGAGAACAAATTTTCCCAGTTCAAAGTGTTTGACTTTGAGATTCCTAGATTGGTAGGCTTGAAATTTAGATTTATTGATCCTTGAATTTTCATAAGCCTCCATCCTAAGTTCCTCGAGTTCATTAAGATCTAATTTCCTTTTTGTTTCAGCCAAATAAATGTCAAAGTTCATTTTTTTTATTGCCCAAAAGGCCTTATGTTCAATTTCAACAGGTAAATGACATGCTTTTCCATAAACCAATCTATACGGTGACATGCCTAGGATAGTTTTTAAAGTAGTTCGATATGCCCAAAGGGCATCTAAGAGTTTCTTGGTCCAATCTTTCCTAGAGGGATTGACAATTTTTTCAAGAATTTGTTTAATTTCTCTATTTTCCAACTCAGCTTGACCATTGGTTTGAGGATGGTATGCAGTGGAAACTTTATGAGTAATACCATACTTAGACATGAGTGAAGCGAATGGGCGGTTGCAGAAATGGGTTCCACGATCACTTATTATAGCCCTAGGAATTCCAAATCGAGAAAATATATTCTCTTTCAAAAATCGGATCACAACATGGTGGTCATTGGACTTGGTGGGAATGGCTTCAACCCATTTTGAGACATAATCAATAGCTAAGAGGATGTAGAGGTATCCCTTAGAGTTTGGAAAGGGTCCCATGAAATCAATTCCCCAACAATCAAAGATTTCAACAACCAGAATGGGAGTGAGGGGCATTTGATTCCTTTTGGTAATGGATCCTAATTTCTGACACTGAGGACAACTTTTGCAGAATTGGAAGGAATCATTAGTGAGGTTTGGCCAGTAGAAACCACTTTGGAGGACCTTTGTAGTGGTTTTCTTTGTAGAAAAGTGGCCTCCACATGCCTCTCCATGACAAAATTTTAGAATGGACTCTTGCTCAGACTCGGGAATACATCTCCTGATGATTTGATCAGGACAGAACTTGAAGAGGTAAGGATCATCAAACACATAGTGTTTTACATCATAAAGGAATTTCCTCTTATCTTGGGTCCCCATGAATTTTGGAATGTCACCCATCACCAAATGGTTTGTTATGTCATCATACCAAGGGCAATCACTCACTGAATAGAGGTGCTCATCGGGAAATGAATCAGACACAGAGAGGTGGTGTGAGTTGTCTTTGAATTCCATCCTAGAGAGGTGATCAGCTACAATATTTTCAACACCCTTTTTATCCTTAATGGTTAAATCGAACTCTTGAAGAAGAAGGACCCACCTAATCAATCTAACCTTGGCATCTTGTTTTTGGAAAAGGTATTTTAGGGCTGAATGATCAGTGAAGACAATGATGGGTGATCCTAAGAGATAAGACCTGAATTTCTCTAAGGCAAAGACAACAGCAAGCAACTCTTTCTCAGTGGTGGTGTAGTTTATTTGTGCATCATTTAAAGATTTGCTTGCATAAGAAATGACATGTGGAGTTTTCTCACACTGTTGTCCTAAGACTGCTCCTACAGCGAAATCACTTGCATCACACATGAGCTCAAAAGGAAGTTTCCAATTTGGAGATTGCATGATAGGTGGAGATATAAGAGTTGACTTGAGTGTAGAGAATGATTCCTCACAGCTTTCTGTCCATAAAAATGGAGCATATTTTACCAATAGAGCACAAAGTGGTCGAGAAATAGAGCTGAAATTCCTAATGAACCTTCTATAAAAACCAGCATGTCCTAAGAAGGACCTCACTTCCTTAACAGTTTTAGGAGAGGGAAGGTGACGAATGATTTCAACCTTAGCTTTATCAACTTCAATCCCTCTACCAGATACCAGATGACCTAGAACAAGTCCTTCCCTTACCATGAAATGGCATTTTTCCCAATTTAGTATGATATTCTTATCCTCGCACCTTGACAAAACCTTTTCAACATTTATAAGGCATCCCTCAAAAGTATCCCCAAAGATGGAGAAGTCATCCATGAAGACCTCTAAAAAATCCCCCACCATATCCGAGAATATTCCCATCATGCACCGCTGGAAGGTACCAGGGGCATTACATAACCCAAAGGGCATGCGTTTGAAGGAAAAAGTGCCAAATGGACAAGTGAAGGTTGTTTTTCCTTGATCCTCTAAGGAGACTTCGATTTGATTATACCCTGAGAATCCATCTAGGAAGCAATAGAATTGATGACCCGCCACTCATTCGAGGACTTGATCAATAAAGGGTAAGGGGAAATGGTCTTTCTTGGTACAAGAGTTGAGCTTCCTATAGTCAATACAAACTCTCCATCCACTACTGACCCTTGTTGGAAGCATCTCTCCATCCTTGTTGGTTATTACTATGATTCCAGCCTTCTTTGGAACCACATGGATTGGTCTAACCCACTCACTCTCAGCTATAGGATAGATGATACCGGCTTTTAACAATTTCAAAAGTTATTTTCTCACTACTTCCATGAGATTAGGATTGAGTCGCCTCTGAGGTTGACGACATGGCTTTGACTCAGATTCAAGAATAATTCTATGAGTCCCGATAAGTGGGCTAATCCCAGGGATATCAGATAGGGTCAATCCAATGGCTTTCTTGTGTCTCCTAAGAACATCTAGAAGCATCCTCTCATGATCGGCTTCAAGGGAGGAAGAAATGACAACAGGAAAGGATTGATTGTCCCCTAAGTAATCATACTTTAGTGATGAAGGTAAGACTTTAAATTCAAGATCAGATTGGTCATGAATTTTCAAGAATGGTTGAGACTTTGTATTGAACTTAGTTTCTTTGTTCGGATTTCTTGACAAAATTGGTTCCTTGTGAACAGAATTTTCATCCACTAAATTTTCCAGAGTAGTGTCATGAATGGATATGGACTCAATGTTATTGATTTCAACCATGGTATCATTGATTGGTGATTCTAGAAATTCATCAATAGAGCTGTCTGAAAGGGATTCAATCCAAGGATGCAAATTTCCCTCATGTGAATAAAGAAAATAAATCTCTTCTTGACTTAACCATCCTTCGGTAACTCCTTGATGTTCATTGAGTTCATTATCAACACTACCAATCCAATTAACCTCATGGATCTCTTCATCATCGCCAATTTGAGAGTTTTCATTGTAGATGTTCAAGTCTAGACTCATGTTCCCAAAGGTGATGGTCATGTTCCCATTTCGGACTCGGATTACAGAGTTGATTGTTGCAAGGAAGGGACGACCAAGTATGATTGGGGTTTGATTCCTAGGACCTAAGCTTGGGTGATTGTCCAGAACAATGAAGTCAGTTGGGTAAATGAAATTTTCAACTTTTACCAAAACATATTTTAAGATCCCCTTTGGAACTCGAACACTACGATCAGCAAGTTGAAGAGTGACAGATGTGGGTTGGAGTTCTTCAAGCCCTAACTGACAGTACATGGCATAAGGAATGAGGTTAAAACTAGCACCTAGATCACACAATGCTTTGACAACTTTGTTCTCTCCTAGTTCAACATTTATGTAAGGGCATCCTGGGTCTTTCATCTTAGGAGGAATGGTCCCTTGAATGGTGGTACTCACATTAGCAGCCAAAAGGACTTGGTTTTTATGTGAAAATTTTCTTTTAAAAGTGCACAAGTCCTTAAGATATTTTGAGTAGTAAGGTATGGTTTGGATGGCATCGAGAAGTGGAATGTTCAACTTGACTTGTGAGAAGATTTCCCTCAATGTTTCACTCAATTCAGGCTTGGTTTTCCCCCTCATGCGTTGAGGAAATGGTGCAGATTGTGGAGTCGTTTGATGAAGTGTTGTTTCATTCACATTATTATCAGTTTCTTCAGTTTGATCTTGTATTTCATTTGAATTTTCATTAGATTTTGAAGCTTCACATGGTTTCTGACTTATCTGTTCAGGTTTTTCAACTGATTTCCCACTTCTTAAAACTGTCACAGCCTTTAGTTGTTCGTGAGTTGTTTGAGTGAAACTTGTCTATCCCCTTGATGTTTGTTGTGGAATGGACTGTGTGGGAATGGGTGCCTTTCCAGTTTTTATGGTTTGAAGTTCTTGTTTAATGGATGAGAATTCTGAGTTCATTTTGTCCATTTGTTTGCACAGTTGTTCTAGTAGGCTTTGTGGAACATTTTGGGTTGGTGCTTTAGCTTGTGGGTTTATTCCAGGAGGATACTTTGGTTGTTGGATAGGTTGTTGATATTGGACATGAGGATGTTGGAATTGGACCGGTTGTGGTTGGAACTGATTATGAGGTTGAAAGTTTTGTTGAGGGTATGGGTTGATACATTGTTGTTGTGTTGGTTGTTGATTGTCCTTCCAACGAAAGCCCGGATGGTCGTTATACCTTGGATTGAAGGTGTTCGTGAATTGTGGCTTTTGAAAGTTCATTGCATTAACTTCTTCTGGTGGTCCTCATAAAAGAACATCCTTGATGGAATGAATGGTTGGACAATTATCAGTCTTGTGTTCATTCTTGTCACAAATTGTACAAACAAGCTCAAAAGTTTGGGTTTTGTGGACCTTCCTAAGATCAATCTCCTCAACTTTCCTCGTGAGTGCAGCAAGTTTTGCTCTAAGGTTTTCTTCTTCTCCAAGATTGTACATTCCACCAGATTTGGGTGGCTTCTCATAGTATGGTGATGTTCCCCATGTTTGGTTTTGTTCAGCAAGATTTTCTAGATACTCGTAATCATCATTTGGGGCTTTGTTTTTGAAGGTTCCATTACACATCATATCAATGAATTGTTTGTTTCCGGGACCCAACCCTTCATAGAAAATTCTCACTTGTTCTGGGATTAAGAAACCATGGTGTGGTACCATGTTTAATGTGTCCTTGAACCTTTCCCATGTTTCGTAGAATGTTTCTCCCTCTCTTTCAAAAAAGTTTTGTATGCTCTTTTTAAGTGCAATTGTTTTGTGATGGGGGAAGTATTTTTTATAAAATTCTCGTTGAAGTTGGTCCCAAGAGTGAATGGATGCTGGTCTCAAATTGTTTAACCAATTATTTGCTCAGTCCTTAAGGGAAAAAGGGAAAAGTCTCATTTTAGCAGATTAAATTTGATTTGGTGGGCACATGGTTTCGACAATGTCGTTAAATTCTTTAACATGAAGGTAATGCATCTCAGACTCCATCCCATGAAAGGTTGGAAGGTGGTTCAGGACATGGGGTTTGAAAACATATTGGGCATATCATATGTTATCATGCCTAATGCATGAGGGTGCATTGGTCCAGGTTGGTGTGAGGTAGTCATTCATGGTCGGGTCTGCAACAATTCCCAAGTTAGGGTCCTGCCCGTTATTTTGGTTCCCTCCCCGGTTTATGATTTGGTTTTGTGGGAGATTCTCCATTGTATCGAACTCAACGTCTGAATTTGGAGTATTAGGAAGATTTGGATCTAAAGGAAATAGACCTATTTTAGTGCTTGACTCCCCAGCCCTAGGAGTATCCACCCTAACTAATCTGTTTGAGTTATCAAAGGTGTAGGCGGACATGCGCCAAAAGAAAAAAAAAAGCGAGAAAGGGAAAAGATAAGAGAATTGGGATGAGAATAGAAGAATGGGGTTAAGAAAAGAAGGTTTTTGGTCTAAGGAACTTACTTGGTCCCAGGAAACGGCGCCAAAATTTGGTTGTGCCCAAATTTACCCTACTGGTAAAAGCGGTCGTTGAAGTACAAGTAGGGATCGAATCCACAGGGACCGAAGAAGTAACCTTGAGACGCTATGATTTGGTGCGGGATGGGCTTTGAAGTAGCCAACTTTGGGTTCGATTTTGGATAGTTTAAATAACACTAAGAAACCTACGTGAATTAAATTTAATGAAAATGGGTTTATCTAGGATTATGCTCGGGGTGGATTGAATGAATTTTACTTCTTTAAACAATTTTGGTTTTATTAATTCTTGATGAATCCATTCTTCAAAAATAACACTACCTTCATCATTTTCTGGTTTGGTGCTTACTAAACACAATTACTAATCCCTTATACACTTAGAGAACCAAATTCATGATATCTCCGAGGTATATGGTCATTTAGTAATTGAATTTATTTTTCTCAAACACAGTAAAGATGAAGAGTAGAAATAACTGAAGAATGGATGTCTTAAATTAATTATCCAATTAACAACAATTTTTTCATAAAATAACATTCAATCCAGCCTTTGAATCCTCCTAAGATCAACCCATTAAGGGTTTAGCCCTCCATTGATGGTATACTCTCAATGGTGGGCGGAAGATGGCTAACAAGAATTGGATTGAAGAAATTAAAACCGCGGAAATAACGAGCACTCCTCCGTGTGTGTGAATGAAATTCACACCTATGTGTGAACTAATTCACAACAACACAGAGATATCACTGTGATTTGTGATTATAAAGTTTTAATAAATGAAATGTAAAATATAGAAGTGAAAGAAGTTGATTAAGAACATAAAGATACAAAAAAGAAACTTACATGGAAATGGAAAACATTACAAAGGAAATTTGGAAGCATAACCTTACAATGAAACAAGCAACAAAAGATGATATGCAAAATATCCACCCCAATTACCTTCACCAATAGCTCCTTATATAGGCATATTAGGAGCCTTAGTTCCATCCCCCAATAATTAATTCACCCCCAACAATTAATAGAGTCAAAATGAGGGTGAATAATCAAAAGGAAATTGACGTTTCGAAGTTGACCCGGAAAACTGTCCAGATTCGTCCTCCATTTTGACGTGTGCGTTTGACACTTCATATGGCAGAATCCGAAGGTGTCTTAAATATAAAATATCTTCTTCCATGTGTCTTATAGAAGCTCTCAAAATTTTAGGACATTTGGATTATCCGTTTGAAAGTTATGGTCGAAATGGTGGGACGGATTTCTGTGCATTAATGACGAGTCCTCCATTTAAATCTCAACTTCAGATCCCTTTATCATCATGAAAACCTCAGAATTAGCTCTGTCCACAGTTTAATAAAATGATCCTCATATTTTTATCTTTCTACTTTATAAATTTTAGCTTCATTGGGCTTGGTTTCTGGGCCCCACATTTGTTTGATGGGCCTTAGGCCCATTATGCTTTTTCCAGCAAGTTTCTTCCTTGAGGCGCAAAATTCTCCATCTTCCTTTGGGATTCATCCATCGGACCTAAAAGATAAAATGTTCCAAACAAAGTGATAAATAATATCCCAAAATTTCAAATTAAAATGATGAATATTGTAATTTTCACAAGCAAATTATTGAGTAGGTCCAAATTGACATTTTAAGTATGAATTGCACAATGATGGGAAATGAAGTTCAATTTCTGAATTGGACTAAAATTGATGTTTATGAACTTTTAAAAACATTAATATTAAGATATTAACAATTAATATTATCCACTTTCAGTGACTAATCACATATATCATGATGTCTCACCTTTAGGATCTCTATCAAGAGAAAGCAAGACAAGAGAGGTATGAGATCTCCAATGCTTTGTTTACCACTAATCTTAGAGAGTTTGTTCTATATAGGCCTCATGTAGTTAATATTATTGGATAAATTGAATTCCTAGAAATCTTAGGGATTAAATTCTTGGATTATTTTCATAGATATCTCATACTTTCATCACCGTCCAATACCTTCTCTAGTTTTATTGTGAATTATAATATGATCAATAATGATAAGAGTCTATCAAAACTTTTGACCTTGATTAACCAAGTGGATAAGGACATGGGGTGTGACAAACCCACAATCCTTATGGTGAATAAGAAGAGGAAGGACAATAAAAATAGGGCAAAGACTTTTAAATAATCTAAAGCTCCTGAGCACTATCCTACAAAGAAGAAGAATATCTAGAGGCAGGTTAAGGAAAAGGAGGCAGTTTGTTTTTCATGTGGTAAGCCAGTCCACAGGAAGAGGAATTGAACCCAAAATCATGGGGAAGATAAAGGTGTGTTCATTATCAAGTTAAATCTTTCCATATATACATGTTGGGTATTAGATACAGCATGTGGTTCTCACATTTGTACCCAAATGTAGAAACCAAGTAGATTTTGGAAGATTTCCAGAGGAGAGGTGGATCTGTGAGCTGCCAATGGTGTAAGGTCGGGTGCTCTGGCCATTAGTGACTACCACCTTTCATTTCCAATAGGAATGATTTTGGTTTTACGTGATTTTTATTATGTACCTATTTTTACCAAAAACATAATTTATGTATCAAGTTTAGATACATATGGTTTTATTTTCATGTTCAGAAATAAAAGTTGTTTCTTTTATAAAGACAACATATGTTATGGTATGGCGCATTTAAATAATGGTCTATGTGAATTAAATTATGAAAACCAATTTTTGGAAATTGATAATGAATCAAGTTCACACGACTCATATTACACCCAAGTTTGGCATCACCATCTTGGTTATATAAATGAGAAGCGTTTGACAAATCTCTATCAAGATAGTTATTTAGACTCCTCAGAGATAAAACCACTTGATATATGTCATGCTTGTTTATAAGGAAAAATGACAAAACAACCATTTGGAGAACATGGTGAAAGGGACACAGAGCTTCTAGGATTTGTACACACTTGTGTGTGTGGACCATTTCCAGTAGAAGCTAGAGGTGGATATTCTTATTTCATAACTTTTACTTATAACTTGAGTAGATATGGTTATATTTACTTGATGAGGTATAAGTCTGAGTCCTTTGATAAATTCAAGGAATTCAATAATGAAGCATAAAATCATCTCGGTTAAAAGATAAAGAAGCTTTTATCGGATCGAGGTATAGAATATCTTAACCAAGAGTTCATCAACTTTTTATGGGAGTTTGGAATTCTATCTCAACTCACTCTGCCTTATACACCACAATGGAATGGTTTCAGTGAAAGAAGGAATCGTACCTTGTTGGACATGGTAAGGTTGATGATGAGTCATGTAGATATTCCATTATCCTTTTAGGGATATTCATTACAAACTGTGGAATACACATTAAACCAAGTACCAACTAAAGTGACAAACGGAATTCCCTTAGATATATGGAGTGGAAAGAAACTCTTTTTTCGCATAAACGTGTATGGTATTGCAAGGAATTTATTAAATATTTATTAGGAAACAAACTAGCACCACGGGGCATGAGGTGTATCTTTATAGGGTATCCCAAGGGAAAAAATGGATACTACCTATACAATCACTCGGACAAGAAAGTGACTATCGCCAAACAAGACGTCTTTCTTGAGAGGAAGCACATCCTCAAAAAGGATAGTGGGTGAAAGATTGACTTTGATGAAGTTGATGCACAAGATACACTAGAGTTGGTACAGGAATAAGTTTCACAGGTCCACATGGAATAAGTAGTTCTTGAAACACAAGTACTACGTAGGAGTGTAAGAGAGGTAAAGGAACCTAATAGATATGGTTTTCTTATCACCAGGGATGGTGATTCATTATTGTAGGACAGTGATGAACCTATCTCCTATAAGGAGGCAGTAGAGAGCTCAGAAGTTGTAAGATGGAAAGAAGATATGAATTCTGAGATGGATTCCATGTATCAAAACAAAGTTTGGGTTCTGGTTGATGCACTAGTTGATGTGTAAATGGGTATTTAAAATAAAATTGGACATAGAAGGTAAAGTAAGAAACTATAAAGAAAAGCTAGTGGCTAAAGGGTTTAAACAACATCAAATAATTGACTACGATGAAACCTTTTTGTCAGTTTCCATGTTTAAATTCATAAGAATCATACTTTTCATAGCATATTACCATGACTATGAGATTTGGTAGATGGATGTCAAAACTGTATTCCTTAACATGTATCTTCAGGAAGATATCTATATGACACAACCAAAAGGTTTTGTTACACCAAGTGATGCCAAAAGGGTTTTCAAGTTGTGGAGGTCTGTCTATGGATTGAAGCAAGTATCCAGGTCATGGAATATTCAATTTTAATTAAGCCACAATAGAATTTGGTTTCATTAAGAATGAATTTGATCCATGTGTTTACAAAAGGTTTAATGGGAATGTGGTTGTTATCCTAATAGTGTATGTTGATGACATGTTACTTATTGGAAATGACATACTAGTCTTACAGTTAGTTAAGGACTGGTTGAACAAGTTTTTCTCCATAAAGTACATAGACAAAGAAGCCTACATTCTAGGGATCAATATAATTCGTGATAGATCCAAGAGGCTGATTGGACTAAGTCAAAGTACATATGTTGACCAGATACTAAAGTGATTTAGTATGGAACAATCCAAGAGGGGGTTGGTTCCAGTGTCACATGGTTTACATCTTTCTAAGAAAATGTGTCCCTAGATACAACAAGAGAAAGATATAATGAGTAAAATCCCATACGCTTCAGTGATAGAATCAATCATGTATGCCATGTTATATACTAGAATTGATGTTGTCTATGAATTGATCATGGTAGGAAGATATCAAGTAGATCCAGGAGAATAGCATTAGACTACTGTTAATATTATCCTCAGGTATTTGAGAAGAACTAATGATATGTTCTTGGTGCATGGAGGAGACGAGGAGATTGTCATCAGAGGGTATACTGATGCTTGTTTTTAGACAGATCAAAATGATTTGAAGTCACAATCAGGATATGTTTTTTTCTCAATGGAGGAGTTTTGAGTTGGAAGAGTTCAAAGTAGCCAGTTGTAGTTGATTCTATAGTGGAGTTTGAGTATATAGTGGCTTCTAATGCATCCAAGGAATCCGTGTGGATTTAGAAATTTGTCCAAGAGCTTGATGTGGTACCTAGTAGTAAAGAACCTATCACATTGTATTATGATAATACTACAGTGGTGGCTCTTACAAAAGAGCCAAGGTCACACCAACAAAAAAATCATATACTCTGGAAGTATCACCTTTTGAGGGATCAGAGGGGTGAAGTTACAGTAAGTAGAGTACCCATGGAAGAGAACATGGTAGACCCCTTAACTAAAGGTTCAGCAAAATCTTGAATATCTTGTTAGAGCTAGTGGATTGAAGGTTGTTAGCAGTTGGCTCTAGTGCAAGTGGGAGTCTATTGGAGTTGGTGCCCTAGAACCAAATTCTTTTATTCTTTATGATAACTTATATTCATGGTTTTTAATATTAATAAATTCCTTATCACATCATGATTTTACTTCTATGTGACATTGTATGTGATAATGTCCTAAGAGTAGTTGTCACACTAAAAGGTCATAGCAGATCCCTGCTATGATGAGAACCTGAAAGTGCTATGATACTATTATTGAATATATGTTCTATAGCTAGATGATATCATTTGAGGGACACAAATGATACAGGATATTAGAGGTGGAGACTCATAGGACTTTCAGGCACCTTCTCATGGTGTATGCCCTTGGTAATGTCTAGGAAGATATTATGAGAAAGAGACTTGTTAGTAGGAAATCCACATTTATAAGTGTCGTTGGATGTTCCTATCTACGAATGTGTGTATTGGTCCTTAGACTTTAAGATTATTATTAATGAGTGTTATGACTCGTGCACTTAGATGTATTAATGAAAACTGTGATGACATATGTTCATGGCGATGTAGGATATGTTGGGTACGTCATGAGTAATACTGCATTAATGAATAATGCGAGAAAATATTTGTCTCTTCTATTATTTAATGGAAGTTGATGTCTTAGACCCTTTGATGTAAATGATATAGCCTAAATAAATTCATGGCCATGATGTTCTATAGGCAAGTTCAATTTCTGAGAAATAAAAGAAATATAAATTGAGCACATGGGTTGATGGCATTAGCAAGCAACTCGCTTGATTAGTGATATTGAGACAAAGGGATTATATTACACAGTAAGCATTCGTATGAGGTGACATGTCATTGTGGCATTAACTTCTATCTCTATGGGTGCCTTGGTGTGTTCCTAGACTCTAACCTTGGACTTTAGGTTGTTCCGCCTAATGCCACTGAAAAAAAGGTCTAGAGGGTCACACACTAAGTGTATCCGAAATCTCAGTTAAATAATATATTATTTATTATTTAACAATTTGAATAAAGATTATTCCCGGTTGTGGTTTAATAATTATTAATGTATGTATGATCGCATTTATTCCTACACTAGTCATTCGAGAGAATATATTATGTGTGGAATATTTAATAAATATTTATTTTTTGTTTAGTGAATATAATATTTATATATTTATTGGTGAATAATGCAGTGATATTTATTTAATAAATTAATAGACATTATTCAATGTCCAATAAATATGGTGGAGGATTGGCGGACCAAGTTCAAGGGTCCGATGAGAAATAATAATGTTGAATATTATTTTATTAAATAATATTTAATTATAATTCATAAGTAAGGTGTGTGTGAAGAAATAATATTATTATTATTATTATTATTTGACATGGGGTTTTGCTAAGATTAATAAAATAAATAATGACACTTGTGCAATTATGTTATTTTAACTCTAGCGATAAAAATGCTCAATTATGATTATTTTCTCATAACCCTAGCCAAGAAAATCATCGTGCACAACGGATTAGAGAAAAACTCTCAAGCCTATAGAGTTCATCCCTCTCTAAGAACACTCTTAAGAACGAGAGAGATCTTCCTCTACCGGATCAAGGAGAACGCTTTGGAAGCGGTTCTCAAGGCGATCGAAGACCGAGCGCAAGGATATTTCGCGCTAGCATCTGGAGACTCCTTCAGTGACATCCAAAGATTTGTGGAGCACATGTGGATCGCCACTAGAGGAATCCTATACTGGGATTCTATAACGCAATAGCAGTGCACTGTAGATCTGTGGACAGACGCATCAACAAAGAAAGAATAACCTCGGAGGTAATTCTTATTTACTTAAATTAATTATAAACAACATGTGTTGATCTCCTCTCTCTTGGTTTCGGGTTTCTATCCCTTACTTTTTCTTTGATTCAATTACGTGGATCACAGCGTTCATCGTCGCATAAATCTCAAATTGATCATTGATAATGGCAAAAAGAAAAGTTGGGCATTGTCCCTCTTGCACTTCCGCTACACCCAAAACCTAGAAAAATGGAAGGAGTAAGAGGAAGAATAAATGAGGAGATTATCTTGAGAAATCTAGCCCAAAACTTGAAGAAATCACTAGATCCACTATGGGAGATGAGGAGAGTCTTGAAGAATAAGGGAGGGGCTCCCTTTGGATCGTAAGAACCAAAGAAGGAAGAAATGGGCGATTTGGGGTTAAAAATACGAGAGGGTAGAAAGGTAAAATAACACTTTTAATCCACCTGGACAAGTCGCACAATTTATCAAACCGTACGGAAATTGTGCGGTCAACATTGTCCAAGAGGGACATGTCGCATGGTTAGCCCACACGGTTTACCAAACTGTGCGACAACCGTGCGGTTTCCACTGTCCAAAAATGAAATTGGTCGCACGGTTTCCTGAGCAAGGGCACACGATTTCCTCTAACCGTGCACCAACTATGTGTCACCTGCTGTCAAGCCCCAAATTCTCACTTTTCACCTAAAACTCCCGAATGAACTAAGGAATAAACACGGGACCAAAAGTAACCAAAGGATCGCCTCAAAAATTTTAAACCGTTACACTCGAAACTCGAGAGAAAAACCAAGATCCAAAATGATGAAAATAAAAAACTGGGTGTGACACACCGGTCATGGGGTGTCTGTCCAAACCAATATGAAAATGTATTTAATTTAGTCATCATAATATAATGATAGTATTCCATTGCTCCATCTATCATATATAATGAAACTCTCACTCCAAAGGTTATCTTGAGTAATGTCTCATGCGTGTCACTCAGTCAACAGCTACATCAATGGCATGACGTTCCCATATAATGCTTGTACAGAACCCCCCACACTGTGATTTCACACTAAAGGCCCTTTATAGGTCAAAGTAAGAAAAACTTGACCATCTACCTAAGTCAAGTTCCTTAAACTCATTCTCATTTCCCATGCATCATATAGCATTATGAAATTTCTATATTGCACAACTTTAAAGATGAGTTGCATGTCTTGCTTCATTTAGGATCATGGATCGGCCATTTATCACATATATCATCTACATGTTATATCATCATTGCATGACAATGAAATAGAACCTAAAAGGCCTTTATAAGTAAATTAGAACTTCTATAATGCTTGTGCTCAAACTTCATCAAATATGGTCAAAGCTTGTTATAACTGGTTAAATATAGTCAATCGCAATCCAAAGAAATCAAACAAGCCAAACAAGGTTAAGTAAGATCAACCTTGTCCAAACATAGCTTAACTTTGGTCAATCATAGTTAAATCAACTCAAATAAGGCAAATCATGACTAAATAGATTCAACATTGTTTGAAAAGTGTCAAACCTGGTCAAAGTGTCTTTCATGTGTCCCCCACAATCTTCTAGCATTGTCCACAAACCTTATGTATCTTAGAAGTCCATTTGTTGCATGCATAATCCATACGGGGCCTCTAAAATTTAAAATGATTATAATGTCTATTAAATGATAGTATTTGACTTTGAAAACTCATTAAGTGTGACTTGGGAGGAAAATGAGTGAAATTGACACCTTAGGAACCTTGAATGGCCTCAAAATGAACTGAAATGGACACAAGTGTTTGGCCAGATTTTTTAAGAATTTTAACCTGTTTTGTAGGGATTCGCCACACACAATAATTTTGATTATGCATGTTTTAGTAAACCATATCTCAATCAACCCCATTTTTGCTCACTTAGGAAAAAATTCTGAGCTTTCACAAGTGAAAGAAATTTCTCAAACAACTATTTTAATAATTGGGCTTAAGGTTATCAATTTGGCTTGATACACGATAATCGAAATTATCATCCTAGTGATGCATCGTGAATGCAATGACGCATGCGAAATTTTTATACAAGTCCTAACTCAAAATTTAAACTTGCACCCATACATCCTTACACTTGAAAAATAATTGAAACATAAAAAACTTGAATTTTAGTGGTCTCAACTTACTAGAAGCAGGGGATCTTGATAACCTTGATATTTAACTAAGCCAATTAAAACTAGTAAATTTGAATGATGCATATATCCTACCATAAACATAAATAACATGACATGTAAATTGATTTCATTAAAAGGAAAAAAATGAAACTAACATTGCTTCAATAACGGAATGTTTTATTACACATTCAATCCATTCAATCTATTCAATCCATTCTCGAATCTAAAACTGCAAAATAAATGCAAACCTGAAACATATGTGGAAAATGGGAAAAAGATATTTAAAAAATAAAAGAAAAAAGAATTTGATTCAAGGATTCTTCAACTTGATCCTAAGCTTTCGGGCCAACTGCGCGGACCTGGGGCAGACCCGTCCCCTGCCGCCGTCGCACCGCTCCACCTGCACCCAGTTCATAACTTTCAGCATCATCGACTGAGAAGCCCACCCATCGCTCCCCTTCTCCAGGGCCCTCTCCAAGAACTCCATGAACCACTTCGCCGCCTCCGCTTCCATCACCTTCCCCAGTCTGATGCAGCTTCCCAGCCCCCCGCCTCCCGGATTCCTGTTCTCATCGTTCTCCTCCACCCCGTCCACCATGCCCGCCGCCTGGCTGCCAATGGAGCGCAGCACCTTTCCCGTCTTCGCCCGTCTGTCGGGAGTGATCGACATCGATTTGTACACAGCACATTTCCTCCTGGATGACGACGGCTTGTTGTCTTCATCCTCCCCCTCGTGACAATCAAGGCTGGACGCTTCTGTTGCGGCTTGAATGGATGTCATGTCCGTGATTGCCTGCGTGATCTGGGTGTGGAATTCCAAGAACTTCTCGAAACAGGGCGCAGGACACTCCGGTCTGGCCGATCCACTCAAATTCGAAAACATCCTGCGGGTGATTACAGGTGACCATGGCGGCGGCTTATATATAATACAACTGACAAATCGTTGCTAATGTAAAAAGTTTGGGTACCTGAGACATCGAACAAGAGTCTCCATGGCCGTCGCGTTTCTCAGAGCGTGAAGGGCGGCCCTCTGCGCTGCTTCCCGTTGCTGCAGGACATCCTATTTTTACGGCGGCCGTAACATTAGATTCATCACAGAAGAAAAGAAAAAAAGAAACTTTGAAACAATTACCTTGCCCAACGTGCAGAGCTTTCCAGGAAGATTGATAAGCAAGCCGGCGTCGGCAGCCGCGGCCGAGGGGCGGATCTTGGGCTTGGGATTTGAACAGTTCTGCGCCTCCCTCCCGGCGATGAGCGAAGTCGCCTCTCTTTCATTCCCAAACATCGGTGGTGGCGTGGAGCTCTTCTTTCCCTGCAACAGAAAAAGAAATCCTCTAAAATCTGTCACAAAGAACAGAGGAATTTGCGATGAAACTTCGCTGTGTACTTACGAGCGGGTTGAGAGGGCTCCTGGAGACCACGCCGGGTTTTCTTTCACCCACGCTCTTGCTCCTGGGGAATTTCATTGCCAAGGAAGAAGAAGAAGAACCGGAATCATTAATCTTCCGACAGGAGACAGGGGTCTGGGCCCTGGGGTAGGGGTCCCCTGGTTTAGTTTCTGGGAATTTCAGCGTAGACGGAACGGCGCAGCTCTTCCTCAGAACCGAAGGATTTTCTCCCCTGCAATCCGCCATTTTAGACAGAAGCAGCCCACCCACGGAGGACCTGACGGCTGAACTCGTATTCTCCGTTCTCCCTCTTTTCAGCGGAGACATGTTCACCGAACCAGTTAGCTTTTTCATGGGAGTACACTGGTCCAGATCAAGAGGGACCGGCTTGAGAGCCAGAGGAGACGACGCGGCGTCCACGCTACTCCGGCCGACCATTCCCCAGGACCCCCTTCTCCGTGTGGCCGATAGCTTAGAAACGGAACCGTTCTGCTCGCCCTTCTCGGAGTTGTCTCCGATTCCCATTATCGGCTCTGGCGTACCCACCATGGGATGCCGGCCGGGGAGTGGTTTGGTGCCCTTGATGACCGGAACAGGGGATCCGGGCTCCAATCTGTCAACGTATATGTACTGCCCGAGCTGCATCTTGTTGCTGAGGACGAGGTCGTCGTGTTCGTAAGGGAGGCTCGCGTAGATCGAGTGCGAGGAATCGGAGACCTTGATGAAGAATCCGTGCCTGGGCCACAGGTTCTTCTCATCCAGTTCCGCCGGAAGGATGTCAGTGACCTGCAGGAGCGAGCTCCGGTGCTCGCCGGTGGGCTTCACCCCCGTGCTCATGCCGCTGAGAAGGTTCAGCAGAATTCCCGGGGTCAGAGACGCCATGGAAATCCGGTATCTTACACCTTTGAAAAACAACTGTGGGATGATGAACTTCAAGAATCAGATTCTTGAGGCGAAATTGAACGCGATTAAAGTTCTATCAACGTCTAAAATGATCGGAAGATGATGGTGAAATTGGGGACGAAATTCGTTTCTTGAGAGGGAATTCACCCATCGTAACAGTGAACCGGCCGCGATGCGTGTCGGCGGAATAGGAGGGATTTTGTGAAGCGTCTGGGGTGACGGTGACCGGACGAATTTAAATTTTTGTTTTTCCGAACGTTGGGCAACGGTCATGTGGCGCTCGCCGCTCACGGATGGATCTCCGTCGTTTCCTTCTCCACGCCTCCGGCCTTCCTAAAGTCGCAATTTTTACGGCGACTTGAAAAAAATAAAAAAAAAAAATTAAAATAAACCTCTATTAAGGGATAAATTCAAAAACTGATTTTTTTTAAAGGGTCGAAACCTCATTTTATTATTAAAACAGAGCAAAAAACCTATTTTATAAAATAAAAGTAACATTTAAATTGATAAATTAATAAATAAATATATACAAATTTAAAGATATTAAAATTTTGAATATATAAAGTTTTTTAAAATAAAACCGATTAAACACTTTAAAAATTAACAATTTTTAACATTTGATAACTTAAAACGGTAAAAAATGAATAAATAAAAACAAAATCAATTATAAAGTATACATGGTAGGTCTGGGGAAGGGGAACAAAGGAAATAAAATCTGAAGACGCGGAACCACTGCGCCCTATGAGACAAAAAACAATTATAAAGTAAAGAATACTAAAAGAGTAATAAAACAAAAAACAAATTCACACAACTTGTTTAATGTGAAATAAAAAATAACGAAATAGTAAAATGATTCAAAAAGTGAAATTTTAATATTTAATATAAAACATAGGTTCTCCATTGCAAAACATAAAAAATTGAATAAATTTAAAAAAAAACATAAATAAACTCTAAGTTATAAAAAAACAATTAAAATTCCAAAAACATAAGTTATATAATTAAAAATAATTAATAATATTTTAAAAACAAAATAATCAATAATTAACTCATAAAACACATATTTAGTGTAAAAACAAACGTTTGTTTTTTTTTCAAAAAGAAAACAAATTTAAACTCAAAACTATTCATTATATGTTTATTATGTGTATTATTTATACATATTATGCGCACTGCATACCTTATATTAATATATCATGTGTATATATATATTATTGTGCGTTATATTGATATATGTAATGCATTAAACATATGTCATTTGTATAATGCCATGTTATGTGTGTTCATTATTATCAAATATATAATAAACATATATTATCATATAATATGTAAACATATATTATCACAACATCTCGCTTTTCAGTTTGCCTGATGAAGAGGAGACATTCAAAGCTATTCAAAACATAGTTCTAGAGAGTGTTACAAGGCCCAATGGTTTTTTGAGGCCCTTCCGCATGTTTGCTTGAGACATTATAAAGGACACGGTTGTTCAGGCACCAAGGGACTTTTTTGTGCATGGGCATCTACCTTGGGCCATGGCAACCACTGCTCTGGTTCTTCTAAAAATCAAGTGCCCCTTTCTCTTTCAATGTTTTTGCACAATTAGTCTATGCAATTTCTATTACAAAATTATTATGAAGGTACTCAATGGCAAACTCTCTCCTTTGCTTCACCTCCCTATCTCAGAATAACAACACAACTTTGTTAGGAGAAGGGTCAATCAAGGAGCCTGTAGCAACCCAAACTTTTTGAATGATATTTGTTTCCCGACAAAATGTGTTTTATATTGTACCATACACAACAAAACCACCTGTCTTTAACAATAAAGTGAGTATAAAGAGAAATGTGACCATCAAGATTAGGCACATATTAACACATTCAACATGCAAATTATTTCTAAAACCAAAGGGTCTGCCATAAGAGGGGTTTTCCAATTTTACAAACCATTTTCAACGTGTCAAACGGGGTTTGTTGTTTTTCAATGAATAGTTTTCATTTTATAAAACATAATCACCCAAACTCTTTCCAAAACCTTTTAAAATCCCAATTAAACAATCAATGTGTTACATATTTAAAAACAAGCTTTAACCCTTGCTTACCATGATGCAATTCATTTAAGAAAGTCAAACCACTATATGACCACGAGTTCATACCAAAACTCATTTTTGAAAATATTCATTACCAATTCAAAACCACTTAGGAAAACACTTTTCAAGAAAACTCACTTAAGACCAAATGGGCATTAGTAATACATTACATTTTCCAAAACAAAAGCATAACCACTACTATCAACCGCACCCGGATTTCATAGCATGTGTATATAGCATATATATATATATATATATATATAACATGTTTTTAAAACAAGCAAGCAATTATGCAATTCAAACTAAAGGAATCGGCATAGGGGACCTACCTTAGAGTGGAATCAAGTCGTCCACTTCGGCTCTTGACGCTTTCTAACTCAAGTCTTCCCCCACTAAGCATACACACTTTTACATATATGCAAGGACTCATAACCCCTATGCACACACTCGCATGATCATGGGCATGCACAAGGGGATTCTTACATATACGCTTATATGCACATGCCCGCTCCACTCACCTACGCATGCAATTATATATATATACATAGGCACACCTAGCCCCATACACGTATAAATATTTCCACGCATGAATATACGTGTAATGGGTGAACCTATATATATATATATATATATATATATATATATATATATATAAATACATACCTATGCATACACGGGCGAATCACCCTTGACTTGGCGACTCGAAACCGATGAGTAAGGATCAACATACTACATAGGTAAATAATAGCGCTCTAAAACACCCAAAGAACACCATAAATCAAGTGCAAAACTAACCAACAACATAAAAGTCCATACCTCAAAACACACAGCTTTTGACAATGGCTGTCCGAGACCGCTTCACCTTACATGCATATACATTTTCATTTATATATATATACCCTTTGACCCAAGTACATATTCCCCGCGCCACGAGGGAATATGTGCAAGGAGGATATACATATATACATGCTTACCCATGTATATACATATATGTATTTGTTGTCAATGACCAAAATCCACACCGTAATGAACAAAACACGTTGCAATAATAAAAAGGAGTCTAGAAATTACCAAGGGCTCCAAACAAAACTAAATTAAGCAGGGCAACAATAGAAACTGCACCCCAAACATGTTTCGCACCCTCTATATGATTTAATAAACCAATTAACATTTTTATAAAACAAGTCAAAGGAGAAACACATCGTTTTATACACAAAGACCGACTTAAAATTCCCTTTTTGAATTAAACGCACACCAACATCATACTAAAATATAATCTGCACCCCTTGCATGATCTAATAAAACAAACACAGAAGTCATAAAACACAACCAAGCATTACCAAAAGAATTTATATCCAAAACACACCCCGTTTCACACAAACATGCCATATAAAAATCAAACACAAGTTAATCTATTGCAAAAACAGCTTTCGCACCCAAAACAAAATGCCAACAGGTCAAAAATCTTAAAACCCCTAAATTAAAATTAAACCACAATGAAGAAATTGAAGAATCCTTACTCAAAAACCATGGAGAACCCGCTACCCTTGACGGCAGTGGCTAAAACCGGCCTCGACAAAACCCGGCGAAACCTAAATAACAAGATTCAATCAAAAGAAAAACCCCAAACACATTAGGGTTCGGACAAATTTCAGTAGGGCGACGAGGAGACCTCAAATCGACCGGGAACAAGTAGAAGATGGGAAAAAGGACCATACCTCGCCGGACTGAAGAGGAAATCCAGAGGATATGGGGTGCACACTACAGGGGGGGGTGCACATCTAGGGGGTTCAGCCAAAGAGGTTGCACCGTGCGAGTTTGAGGGGGAGCCAGAAGAGGAGGCCGCAGTTGCTGCGGCGCGTTGCTGGGAGAGGGAGGTGCATCGTGGAGAGGGGAACTCGGCCGGAGGTCTGGGAGGAGGGGGGTCGGCGTCGCGCAATAGGAAGGGGAAAGGGGTTGGGGATCGACATCTCGCAATAGGAAGGGGAAAGGGGGATAAAGAGGGAAAAGAGGGGAATAAGAGAAGGAATAAAAGAAAAAAGAAACAAACAAATAAAATAGAAAAAAAACTTTAATAAATAGTAATAATAAACTTAATAATAATAATATTATTCACCATAATAATATTATTATTATTATCAAAAAAAATCCATTTATTTTATTATATTTCATTTTGATTTTAATTTAATAATATTTTTTTAAACTTTAAGAAACCAAGAGACTCAAATAAAAATAAAAATAACCGTGCCCGCAAGATATCGGGTCGGGGTGTGACAATTCTCCCCACCACAAAAACTTTCTGCCCCCAGAAAGTCACCCAGCCAAACGAGGAATCAAACTCGAGTTCGAAATTGAATGAGGCCAACAAAATCACAAACTCGGTGTTACTTTTCACTCCATCAGTCACACCCCGACCAACTTTAAGGGACACTGCAAAGAGAAGAGCCACCAGGAAACGAGGAGGGTTCTCCCCACCACAAGAACCTGACTAACACAACCAACATTGAGGCTCTTAGCACATGCTAACTCTAGAACTGCTAACTTGATCCAAAGAGGAAACCACCAACATAGACCAAAACTCCCACACAAAACAACTCTCAAAGAAGGCACGACAAGATTCATGGTGGGTCTCCCCACCATCTAAGAACCGACCAACTTAAGCTAACTGATAGAGATAATATTTTCATAATTTTTCATATGTGTTTCAATGATTTAACCCCCTCCAATTAATCAATTTGATCTGATTTGTATTATTTTAGTATTTTGGTGAATTATGGGCTTAATTGTGGAAATTTGTTAATTCTGGAAATTTAGCAGTTTTGTGGAGCTTCTGTATTTCGGGCATATCTTTTATATTTTTGATCTAAATTGTATGGTTCCTTTTTTGTAGGATTTCTATGCTCGTGGGATTCATTTTATCCTTCTAGACCCATAACTCAATCCATCATTTGGAAGCTCAAATTCAGCTCACAAACCAGGCCTCGAAAACTGTGTACAGATTTGGAATGTTTTAATGATGATCTTTTATCTCGAAGCTGACTGAACCATTGGAGATGCAATTTTACATAGAGATAGAGAAAATCCGGAGGAACAACTTTCATTAAGATGGCCGCGTCTGATTCTTTCATTTTCAAGGTCATTAATGCATTGGAACTCGGTGTTTTGGAATACGAAGAGTCACCTGGACAGAATTAAATATCCAGAGTAATGTGGCCATATCTCCTTCATACGTGGACCAATAAGTCTCAAAGTTTGTGGGTCGACAGAAGAGATGGAGGGGAACAACATTCAAGAAGGACCAATTCCAAAATCCTGTCATTTACTATGCCAACCAGACTCAAACTTTCGGGGGAGTAATTTTGGAGGGAAATTTTCTACTCCCCAAGCCTATAAATAAGAGTATTCACTTCCATTCAAAGGGTTGAAGAAGGTGAAAGAAGGGCTGTGCTGGAGGATTGAGTTCTTGATTTTCTTTGTATTTTCTATCTTCTTTTTACTTAGTTTTATTATGCTCTCTTCTTCCCCATTCAACTCTAATACCCTTCACATGGAGGGGTAAAACCTTTGAGTGATCGGGGAAGGGGGAGTTTATCTTTTGTAATGTCGGAGTTTTGTGCTTAAATGTAAAACCTTATCTTTCTTTTTGAATTACATATATTCTAAGTGTTTCCCAATTATCTTAATGCGATCGTGTTTTGAGTTTGGTGTATTCATTTTTAATAGCTTTGGTTAAAGACTTTTTATCTCCCTCTGCCTAGTGCAATTTGTCTCGATCGAGCAGATTGTGTTAGTTGGTGAGTGTCTAACGATCGTTGGCACGTGTGTGGAACTAGTAAACATTTTCTAGAGTTCTAGGGAGCAACAATTCCTGATCGGGATTTTCCTTAGTTGTTTAGGAATTGTTTATGAACTTCCATGCACATAGGAGTGAGTTCTATTTTCTTCTTTAACCAAGGGTGTTAGATGACTCGATCGAGGAGTCTTTCATTTGTAATTCAGAAGGAAGAGAGGTGATATGATCTTTGTGACTATGATGACATTACAAAAGGTGATCCTACCCTGACCCCATAACTCTCTTCATCCATTAGTGTTCAACCTTTCGTTTCAATTGATTTCTTTATTTTTCAACTTAAATAACTTTCAAAAGAACCTCTTCTTCTTTCTTAAATTTAAGTGACAACATAATTGTTGTGCAATCCTCTCTGGAGACAACTTAGGTTACCCACTTTGCTTCATTTTAACTTTGGTTTTATTTGTTTTTGTCACACCCCACGACAGGCACATGTCAAAACTTGGCGCCGTTGCCGGGGAGGTTGTGCCAACAATCTAATTCTAACATTTTGTAAATATTTTCATTTATTTCACTTTAAAAAAATATAAAAAAAATCTATGATGTATTCCAACTGTAATTATTATTCTTGGATTGATTACTCACAGTTTCAGGGACAAATGGTTTATAATGACGAGGAAGCCCTCTTTCAAAAGCTTGATGAACTCACTATTTTGGCCAAGCAAATGATGAATGGCCATGTCACAAGTATCTCACTTCAAGAACTGATGGACACGATGAATCAAGTCAACATTGATTATCAAAGATTGAATTCCTTAGAGAAGGTTACATTGGATCAAGAACCTCAACCAGAACCTAAACCTGATCCATTGGTGGAAGTGTATTCCCCACTCATCCTTGATGTTGAAGAACCAGTAAGTACAAGAGATCAACAAGATCTGAATGAGTTCTGGAAGGAGTGTGAGGAACTACTTGATCCCCAAGTTCCTCATAATGTAGAAGATCCATCATCATTGAAGGAATACACCACCAACGTGGTTGAATTTGAAGAGAATGTTGAGGAGCCTGACTACCCTCCTCCATCTGCTACCACTCTACTTCAAGAGGAACTTCCCACTAAAGAAGCAAATGAAGCCGAGAAACCTCAGGGAGATGATCTTTTCTTGAACTCATTATATTATAATTTTATTGAAAATGAATTGGTTATTACCTCCCCTTGCTTGAAATTTTCAGATTCGGACAACACATCTATTGTGTTGGCGGACAAGGAAGAAAAGGAAGATGCGATTAAAGAGGAAAAGTTGGAGCTCCCCAAACATGTTGATAATTTATTGGAGGGAGTTCAAGAAGGAATCCAAGTGGATTTGGCAAAGGAAAAAGTGATGCAAGATGATTACTTTGAAAGGGAAGAATTCGATATTGATTCTTCATGCTTTAAATTTGTTCAAATAGAATTAAACTCTAACATTTACTTTGATTTTTCCAATGATGCAGCTTACCTTCAGAAATCACTGGAGAATGAAGAGGTGGCTATGAAATTGGAAACCAAGAAATATGGGGACTCATTCTTTGTCCTACCCCCACCAAGAAAATTGTGTCTTATTGTACTAGGTGTGGATTTGGTGTACTATACCCATGGTGTCCTCAACAAAAAGGATGAATCACATGATGTGAAGAAGAAGTTTTGTTGGTTCATCATAAAGAAACTCAACCCACCTTCAGATTGGGGATAACCAACTGAAACTTCCCATCTGGAGGCAGTCAAAACCCAGGGCCCACTTGGGAGATTAAACCAAGATCTATCCTTCTTTTCTCATCCTATTTCTATTTTAATTTTTTTAATAAATTTCTTATGTTTTCTTTTGTTCTTTTTCTTGTAGGTTTTTAGTGTGCAACACTTAGGAGCTTAACTCAATATTGCATTACTGATAAGTCAGGTTGTACCTCTCCTTTACACTTTTTTGCTGTTGTGATTCATTCTAAAATCTACTTACATGTTAAATACAGTTAAATGCATTGATGAAACTACATAATTTAAGTGTGGGGGAGGGAACCTTGGTAGTTTAGGATTTTAATTTTGTGTTTATTTTTCAAAAAAATAAAAAATAAAAAAATTGTGTGTGTTTCAAAATTTTTTGTGTGTTTATTTTTCAGTTTTTTTGGTGTGTTTTTGAAACTTTTGAGCTAAAATGATTATCATTTCTATTTTTGAAACCCATGTCATTGAGTGAACCAATTTATTCCATGAAACTGAGCTTAAATGAATGCTGAAAATGATTTTGTTTCAAGTTCAATTCTTTGGGAATTTCATGAAAAGTACTCAGGTTTTTGAATCCCATGCCACATCTCACTGTCATTATCTTTGAAATCACTTTCCTGTGAGGCTTCTGAACCATTATTGTTATATTCTTTTCATTCACATCACTTCTTGAGAGAACCAGACCATGCTTGTCTTAACCAGAATTTGATTCATTCCTTTCGAAACTTGATGGTTTGGGGTACATGTGTTTTAAATGATTGAGTCATTTCTTTGGTTTAAAATCCCCCTTTTCAAGATAATCCCTTTCATTATGGCCTACCTTGTAAATTAATCCTTGTATCCCATAGAATCCATGAACAGCCTGTTAGGTTAGCCACATTACAAGCCAATTTTCCCTTTCCAACATGCTCTTGAAGTGAAATTGCATGATCTAGTTGAACTTAAGTGTTGGGGAAGCTGTCTTGTGTTGTGCTACTTCATTTGGTGAAACTTTGGGTGGAAATTAAAATGCTGAAGAGATGTGTGTGCTGATGAAAAATCATTATGTTGAAAGCTGTTCCTTTTCTGGAGCTTTCATGATAAAAGAAGCTGTGCCTTTCTGGATCTTCTAATGGAGGAAGAAAGCTGTGCCTTTTCTGGAGCTTTCAAGAAAATCACACTTAAGAAGATTGAAATTTTTTCTGCGGAAACTCTGAGATGTTTGAAAATTTCTTGATATTTCATGATGATGGAGCTGAATTTCTACTAAGTGGAGTGAGTAGGATACCATACTTGATTGAAAATTATAATTGTTCAATTTTTCTTCAAAAAGAGCCAAGCCTTCCTCATTCAGCCTCAGAATTTTTCTCATAAAAATCCTACCAACCAAAAGCCACAGAACAACCATGCAAAGTCCTCATGATAAAAAAATGTCCTTGACTCACATCGGGTGGAGAAGTAGGAGTTTTTCAAACCTATGGTGACCCTTTCATTGGTTTGGATGAGAAAAACTTTGTTGAAAATTGATATTTGTGAGATGAGAGAAAATTAATGTGAGGTAGCTGTCTTGTGTGCATGGGAGGAGAAATAAAGAGGAAAAATATTGAATGATCTGATTTGAGAACTTAGAATAATGGTTATGGATGAGGCATGATAACTTTTATTTCTTGGTGTGGAATTGGTGGATCTCAATGGCATGTGTTTCGAATTTGGTTTGATTTGATTTTGATTTTGACTTGTCCGGGAGTCCAAGTGCTAAGTGTGGGGGAATTAAGTTTTTACACGTGCCTGTCGTGGGGTGTGACAAAAACAAATAAAACCTAAGTTAAAATGCAGAAAAGTGGGTAACCTAAGTTGTCTCCAGAGAGGAGTGCACAACAATTATGTTTGTCACTTAAATTAAAGAAAGAAGAAGAGGTTCTTTTGAAAGTTATTTAAGTTGAAAAATAAAGAAAGCAATTGAAACAAAAGGTTGAACACTAATGGATGAAGAGAGTGATGGGTTCAGGGTAGGATCACCTTTTGTAATGTCATCATAGTCACAAAGATCACATCACCTCTCTTCCTTTTGAATTACAAATGAAAGACTCCTCGATCGAGTCATCTAACACCCTTGGTTAAAGAAGAAAATAGAACTCACTCCTATGTGCATGGAAGTTCATAAAAAATTCCTAAACAACTAAGGCAAATCCCGATCAGGAATTTTTGCTCCCTAGAACTCTAGAAAATGTTTACTAGTTCCACACACGTGCCAACGATCGTTAGACACTCACCACCTAACACAATCTGCTCGATCGAGACAAATTGCACTAGGCAGAGAGAGATAAAAAGTCTTTAACCAAAGCTATTAAAAATGAATACACCAAACTCAAAAAATGATCGCATTAAGAGAATTGTGAAATAATGAGAATATATTTAATTCAAAAATAAAGATAAGGTTTTACATTTAATCACAAAACTCCGACATTACAAAAGATAAACTCCCCCTTCCCCGATCACTCAAAGGTTTTACCCCTCCATGTGAAGGGTATTAGAGTTGAATGGGGAAGAAGAGATCATAATAAAACTAAGTAAAAAGAATATAGAAAATACAAATAACATCAAGAACTCAAGCCTCCAGCACAACCCTTCTTTCACATTCTTCAACCCTTTGAATGGAAGTGAATACTCTTATTTATAGGCTTGGGGAGTAGACAATTTCCCTCCAAAATTACTCCCCCGAAAGTTTGAGTCCGGTTGGCATAGTAAATGACAGAATTTTGGAATTGGTCCTTCTTTAATGTTGTTCCCATACATCTCTTCTGTCGACCCACAAACGTTGAGCCTTATTGGTCTACTTATGAAGGAGATAAGGCCACATTACTCCGGATATTTAATTCTGTCCAGGTGACTCTTCGTATTCCAAAACACCGAGTTCCAACGCATTAATGACCTTGAAAATGAACGAATCAGACGCGTACATATTAATGAAAGTTGTTCCTAAGTATTTTCTCTATCTCTATGTAAAATTTCAGCTCCAATGGTTCATTCAGCTTCGAGATAAAATATCATCATTAAAACATTCCAAATCTGTACACAGTTTTCGAGGCCTGGTTTGTGAGCTGAATTTGAGCTTCCAAATGATGGATTGAGCTATGGGTCCAGAAGGATACAATGAATCCCACGAGCATAAAAATCCTAAAAAAAAGGAACCATACAATTTGGATCAAAAATATAAAATATATGCCCGAAATACAGAAGCTCCACAAAACTGCTAAATTTCCAGAATTAACCAATTTCCACAATTAAGCCCATAATTCACCAAAATACTAAAATGATACAAATCAGATAAAATTGATTAATTGTAAGGGGTTAAATCATTGAAAAGCATATGAAAAATTATGAAAATATTATTTCTATCACTAACCAACACGAACTGTTATGGGAAACCCAACACAACTGACCCATGAACTCTCTGCATAGACCAAACCCCAAACTTGAACGGTGAACCAAACCCCAATTCATTATTTCCCAAGATACATGCATCTCCAAAATGAGCACAACCCAGAAATAGAACCAAAACCGGTTCACACTGGCTAACCACACAAGGAAAACTGTTTCGAGACTCACATCCACAAGGAGATGATCTTTCAAGGGTTCTCTTCCATAAGGCACAACCGGAGTAACTTTCAAAAAAAATACCACAATGAGGAGAAGAGGCCTCTGTGCCATTCTCAATAAAAGGGACCTTTACAGGTGAAGAAACTACAATAGATAAACTTAAACCATATCTATCACACCACTGGAGACAAACACAGAGCCAAGGTCCTTCACACACCACGATTTCCTGACTGCGTGAAAAGATTCACTCTGAGACCTATGGTTGGATATCTGATGTCTTGAAGTATCTGCTGCCCCGCAGTCAGGATCTGACATCCTCTGGTCGAGACTCTTTCTGACGTTGCCACTAGTGGAACCTCTCCAAGTTTCCCAAATGGCCACACCAACGGCAGGCCTTCAAAGGATGACGACAAGGCGACTTAAAGTACCCAAACCGACCACACCAAAAGAAAACAAGAGAGGGGGCTGACTAATAGAAGATGGAATTGGAAAGAAGACTTGTCTGAGACAAGTTCCTCTGATTTTCTCTCCTCACCAGATGGGGAATCTTCCCAAACAAAAAAAATAATCGGTCCTTGAACCCTGGACAAAGACCCCACATAAGAGAAACTTTAACCGATTCCATGATGCTACCTCCAGAGAAAATGGAATCAACCCCTTGAAATGCTCGACGTAAGCCTTTACTGTTCGTTGGCCTTGATGGACACTCACGAGCTCTACCACTTTCCTTGCCTTCACTTCATCAGGTATAAACCATAAGACGAGAGTGGTCTTAAACACCTTCCAAGATATCCCATCATGCAACGATGCTGGGATCATCTTCTTCCATCAATCTAAAGTTGAACCTTCAAACGAACCCGAACCAGCATGGACCCTCACAACTTTGGGAGTTTCCAATAACCTGAAAACACCAAAGATTTCACCAAGCCAGTATGATACCTTCAATAGATCATGATCACCATGAAAGACAGACAACAACTGAAAATAATTCAATTACACCACTCTGCTAAGAGTCCGGGTAGAACCAATAACTGGAAGAGACTCACTAGAAACCTCCCGAACTTTTCTAGGTAGTATACTAAAAAACAAGAGGCACAAAGTCGAATCAAAACTCATCATAAATAAAAATTCCACACTTCAATCACAAACTAAAGTTCAAACTCAAATCACCATTCCGACCATAATTCAGTATTTCAAAACCAAGAACCAAAGAAAAAGGATAACAAACATGAAAAAAGAACACTAAACAATTTCTCACTCACTTTTTAAAACATTTAAATTATTATTATTTTTTAAATCATTTTTCAGAAAACAAAACAACAGAAATATCCACCATTGGTATTCCATGAAGTCTCACACATACATATCCCTGTGCTAGCTCAAGCACCCATCCACTCATGTCACCAATTCTCCCACTTTCCACATAGGTACCTCGATGTATGTGATCAATCATAGGAATACCAAGGGTCATTTCAAGACACTTCTCATTTCCAAAATAGATCATTCAACATAAAGAACAAATTCCCAACCAATTTGAAAATTACACTTATCATTAAAGCAACACATTTCCAAATTCCAAAACGTTTTTGATTTCAAAAACCATTTTTCCACTCCGACAACCATATTCCCTTTTGAAAATCCCTTTCATTAAAAGCCATTTTCATTTTTGATATCCACTCAAACCAACCAAAACAAAGGTCAAACATAACTCACATCAAAAATTCCAAAAATAAGGGACTAGTGGCTATGCCAACCCGGTAACATGGCTTAGCAGACCATGCTCCGAGCGAGCATTAACCACAAGAAGCATCTTGAACCGTGCACTCGGGCTGCACACGGGTCATTACTCCATGCAAGCCCACTATATAACACTGTCTCACTTTCTTTGTCATCCCTTATCCACACAGACCAATCCAAAGAAGAAAATTCAAATCTCTAACTACCCCTAGCAACTCAAGTCTTGGGATGGGAAAGTGTTCTTGACATCCTTCCCACACCTACCTCTTGAGTCCCAATACACCTAACCACCAAGCTACCTGACACCCCAAATAAAAAGAACCTCCTCTGATACCATTTTGTCACGAACCAACATGGGTCGACCCTGAACTAGTCACCCGATCCAGTCCGCGGCATGGCCCGAAGGGTGTTCCTGATCCCCACGGGCTGGCAACTAGTGCCAGGTATCAAAACACAGAGTTGGGAATGATTTAGCACAGAAAATAAAAGACAGATAATCATAAATAAACCATACAAAATAGATAAACACCAATAAAGGGAAATAAAATAAAGATAACCAGCTAAACATACCTCTATGTGACCCCATGGGTCACCACCAAACATAGAACCATGCTCGCTCTAATAGAGATCCATGACTATAACCTAAAACTGAAAAGTAAAGTAGGTGTGAGCACCGAGATGATTAGTAGGAAATCCAAAATATAACAACGTCCTATGACCCTACCTTTAATAAGAAATCCAATCATGCTAGTTTGAAAATAAGATATAATAAAATAATGTTTTTACTTTTTTCAAGTTCAAGTCACAAGTTAACATTTTTAAGGAAAATGATTCTATTCCACTATATTTTCAAAATAGATTCCAAGCATACATTGAAAAAAAAAGTTTAGATTAAATGATGGTTTTTCACAAATGAGACATAAAGTATAAAAAAACTAAAATGAAAATCACATCACAAGCATCATGTCGCAAATGAGCACCATGGGTAATCCTTATAGGTAACTACCACAAGTGGGACCCTAGAGACCTCGTACCTCGGTGAAACATGGCTTAGAAACCACGAACCTCAAAAATGTGGCTTAGAAACCATGACCCTCAGAAACCGTGGCTTAGAAACCATGACCCTCAGAAACCGTGGCTTAAAAACCACAACCCTCAATCATTCATATGTTTAGTTAGTGTTGTTGCGTCAATCCTGCTAGACGAAATCGGGACAAACCCCTACCGTGCCATCTAGTGTACTAGTCCTGGTCTACCCACCTAGATACCCAAGTTTCCCATTGTTCTCTATTTCAAGTGGTGGTGAGTTTTTATCAAGAAAACATATATGCACATAACACTTTCTTTATCCAAAACCCATTCAACTTCTCACCACCGCCCCCCTCCTTAATCTCATTCCCCCTCTTTCATGTCACACAATGCATAAGCCTCAACATTAGGCACATATTAACACATTCAACATACAAATCATTTTCTAAAACCAAGGGGTCTTCCATAAGAGGGGTTTTCCAATTTTACAAACCATTTTCAAGGTGTCAAACAGGCTTTGTTGTTTTACAATGAATAGTTTTCATTTTATAAAACATAATCACCCATACTCTTTCCAAAACCTTTTAAAAGCCCAATTAAAAAAAAATAAATGTGTTACATATTTAAAAACAAGATTGAACCCTTTCTAATCACGATGAAATTCATTTAAGAAAGTCAAACCACTATATGACCACGAGTTTAAACCAAAACTCATCTTTGAAAATATTCATTACCAATTCAAAACCACTTAGGAAAACACTTTTCAAGAAAAATCACTTAAGTACAAATGGTAATTAGTAATACATTAAATTTTCCAAAACAAAGGCATAACCACTACTAGAAACCACAACCAGATTTCATAGCACGTGTATATAGCATATATATATAAAACATGTTTTTAAACCAAGCAAGAAATTATGAAATTCAAACTAAAGGAATATGCATAGGGGAACTACCTCAGAGTGGAATCAAGCCGTCCACTTAGACTCTTGGTGATTTCAAACTCAAGGTTGCTTCTCCCCCACTAAGCACACAAACTTTCACATACATGCAAGGACACCTAGCCTCTATGAACACACCCGCATGGCCATGGGCATGCATAAGGGGATCCTTACATATACGCTTATATGCATATGCTCGTCTCCACTCACCTACAAATGCACTTATATATATATATAGGCACACCTAGCACCATATATGTATAAACACTTCCATGCATGAATATACATGTAACATGGAAACATATATATATATATATATATATATATATATATAAATACATACCTATGCATACGTAGGTGAATCACCCTTGACTTGGCGACTCAAAACCGATGAGTAAGGATCAACATACTACATAGGTAAATAATAGCACTCTAAAACACCCAAAGAACACCTAAATCAAGTGGAAAACCAACCAACATCATAAAAGTCCATACCTCAAAACACACAGCTTTTGACAATGGCAGCCCGAGACTGCTTCACCTTACATGCATATACATTTTCATATATATATATACACACATCCTTTGACCTAAGTAAATATTCCCCACACCATGTGGGAATATGAACAAGGAGGATATATATATATATATATATTCTTACCCATGTATATACATATATATCTTTGCCGTCAACGACCAAAATCCACACCACGATGAACAAAACTTGCTACAACAATAAAAAAGAGTTTAGAAATTACCAAGGGCTCCAAACAAAACTAAATAAAGTAGGGATACAATAGAAAATGCACCCCAAACATGTTTATCACCCTCTATATGATTTAATAAACCAATTAAAATTTTTATAAAATAAGTCCAAGGAGAAACACATCGTTTTACACACAAAGACCCACTTAAAATCCTCTTTTTGAATTAAAAGCACACTAACACCATACTAAAATATAATCTTCATCCCTTGCATGATCTAATAAAACAAACGCACAAGTCATAAAACACAACCAAGCATTACCAAAAGAATTTATATCCAAAACACATCCCGTTCACACAAGCATGCCATATAAAAATCAAACCCAAGTTAATCTATTGAAAAAAAAACTTTCGTACCCAAAACAAAATGCCGATAACTCAAAAATCATAAAACCCATAAATTAAAATTAAATCATAATGAAGAAATTGAAGAATCCTTACCCAAAAAACATGGTGAACCCACTGCCCTTGAAAGAAGTGGCTAAAACCGGCCTCGACGGAACCCGATGAAACCTAAATAACAAGATTCGATCAAAAGAAAACCCCAAACATATTAGGGTTCATACAAATTTCATTAGGGCGATGGGGAGACCTCAAATCGACTAGAAACAAGTAGAAGATGGGAAAAGGGACCATACCTCGCTGGACCAAAGAGGAAATGTAGAGGAGATGTGGTGCACACTGCATGGGACAAGGGGGGAGGTCACGTATTCAGGGGGTTCGGCCAAAGGGGTTGCGCTCTGCGGGTTTGAGGGGGAGCCGGGAGAGGAGGCCGTAGTTGTTGCAACGTGCTGCTGGGAGAGGGAGGTGTTCCATGGAGAGGGGAACTCAGCCGGAGGTCCGGGAGGAGGAGGGGGGGTCAACATCACACAACTGGAAGGGGAAGGGGAGGATTAGCATCGTGCAACATGAATGGGAAAGGGGGAGAAAGATGGAAAAGAGGGGAATAACAGAAGAAAAAAAAATAAAAAAATAAAAAATAAAATAGAAAATAAATAAATAAAAAAATCAAACTTTAATAAATAGTAATAATAAAATTAATAATAATAATATTATTAACCATAATAATAATATTATTATTATAAAATTGTTTTCTATTTATTTTATTATATTTCATTTTGATTCTAATTTAATAATAATTTATTTTAAAACTTTAATAAACCAAGAGACTCAAATAAAAATAAAAATAATCATGACTGCAAGATACCAGGTCAGGGTGTGACACAATCTATTAGGGGTGGAGACTCATAACACTTTGAGGAACCTTCTCATGGTGTACGCCATTGGTGATATCCGATAGGATATTATGAGAACAAGACCCACCAGTAGAAAATCCACATTTCTATGTGTCATTGGATGTTCCTATCTACGGATGTGTGTATTGGTCCTTAGAATTTAATATTATTATTAATAGATATTATGAGTCACACACTTAGATGTATTGATGAAAACTGTGGTAACAAATGTTCGCAGTGAGGTAAGATATGTTGGGTGCGTCATGAGTAATATTGCATTAATGAATAATGATAGAAAAGATTTATCTCTTATGTTATTTAACAAAAGATAATATCATAGGACCATTTATGGAAATGATATATACTAAATAAATCCATGGCCACGGTGATTAATAGGCAAATACTATTTCCAGAAAGTCAAAGAAAGAGATATCGAGCATATAGGTTGATGGAACTGGCATGCAACCTACTTAATTAGAGATATTGTGATAAAGGGATCATATTACATGGTAAGTGTTCGTATGAGGTGAAATATCATTAAAACATTAACTTCTTTATCTATGGGTGCCTTGGCATATTGCTAGACGCTAACCTTGGAATTTAGGCAGGTTATCTTAATGCCACTGAGAAAGAGGCCTAGAGGGTCACACACTAACTGTATCCAGTATCTCAGTTAAATAATTTATTATTTAACAAGTTGAATAAATATTATTCCTGGTCATGGTTTAATAATTATTTATGTATGCCTGATCATATTTATTCCATCACTAGTAATTTTAGATAATGTATTGTGAGTGGAATAATTAATAAATATTGAGGTGGATTGGTGAATCGAGTTTAGTGGTCTAGTGAGAAATAATAACATTGAATATTATTTGATTAAATATTATTTAATTATAACTCGTAAGTTTAGTACATGTCAGGAAATAATAATGTTGTTGTTATTATTTGACATGAGGCTTTCACTAAGATTAATGATATAATTAAAGGCACTTGTGAAAATTATTTATTATTACCCTATTGAAATAAATTCCCAGTTATATTATTCTTGGATTAGCCAAGGGAAAGCCAAGAAATGCCTATTGTGTTGTGCACAATGAATTAGAGAAAATATCTCTATCCTAGGGAGTTCACCCCTCTCCAAGAATGCTCTCAAGAATGAGAGCGATCCCCCTCTACTGGATCAAGGAGAACGCTTTGGAAGCAGTTCTCAAGGTGATCAAAGGAGGACATCGCAAGCGTAAGGATCTTCCATGCTAGCACCCATAAAATCCTTTGGTGATGTCTAGAGATATGTGGATAACATGTGGATCACCATTATAGGAGATCTACCCTTGATCTCTACAACGCAATGATGATACACCTGAAGATTTGTGGCCAAACACATCAAGGAAGAAAGAATCACCTTGGAGGTAATTATTAATTAATTATAAAAAAATATGTTGATACTTTCTCTTCATTTTGGGTTTCTATTCTTTTTTCCTATTTCTTTGATTCAATTTTGTGGATCACGGCGTTCATCGTCGCATAGATCCCGAATTGTTCATTGAATATGAAAAAAATTAAAGTTTGGCACCAACCCATCTGCGCTTATGCTACACCTGGACCTTCAAGTGGTATCAGAGGAGACATATTATTGTTTATAATTATTTAAGTAATTCATTTATGATTTATGCAATTTAATTTAGTTTTTCAATTCAAGTTTAATCATTCCTTTTAATCTGAATGATGAGATATGTTTCTTCCTCTATCGTTTCTCTCAAATCTAACAGAAATGATTAATTTTATGATTAAAATTATATCGAGGATCTCATCCAGAGGTGCCAAGGATTATGTCCAGGTAACACAGTAGTACACGTCGTGTAATTGAAATTACACGCCGTGTACTTGTATTCAATGCATCAGGAGTAGTTCAGAAATTACTCAACCCGTGTGCATTAATGACATGTGGTGTAGTTAATTCTTACACTGCATGTTGACCAGGGCAGACTGGCGCACAGTCAACTGAACTATACGCCATGTGGCCTATTGGAAACAGCATGCAATCCCTTTCGAGTCAGGGCTGGGCCATGTATTCCATACACGGTCTACTTGACTGGTGCCTATGTAACACGGAGTCAACACGGTGTGTGGCCCACTGGACACACCGTACACTCCAAGATTTATGAAGTATGCCTCACACACTGAGTCCCTAGGTGTGTACTTAGGATACACTATGAAGAATATACACACTGTGTAGATCAGATCTACACGCTGTCTACTTTTACTAGTTATGCATATTTAAAATTTATTATAGTATGTAACCCTTGAGACATGTACTTGCATGTGGGTGTAAAGCTAGGAAACACCATGCGACATGCTTTGATATATATATATATATATATGTTTTATTAACATTTTCATAATATTCAAGATCTTCACATCATGTATGAGTTGTATTATAGTTATTATTCTATGTGCATGCTATATGTCACAAAGAATAAAGTGTATACAAGTATAATACATATTGGGTAATTTTGGAAGGGTATTCACTAGGTTACCTCCAAGGTACAAGTTATGTACACAGTTAATTTTAAATGAATTTTTTAATTTTTATAAAATTATAATGGATGAGAATCTCAAGGAAATTCAGAAAAGGTTTAAGATAAAAGGATTGATTAATTAAGGATAATAATTAACCAATTCGAGTGTGATTTATCTTAAATAAGAACGATTAAAGAATTGAATGCTAGTTTTATCAAATGATTAATTTTTTTCATGCATGTGGATGAGCATGAGCTAGACCATACCTTTGTATGTGACTGGTTTCATTTTAATTTATAATTAAATTAATTTTTTTGGCCTACGTTCCTTCTCTTCTCATTAATATATAGGGCCTGTGTGTCAATGGTTTATTTTATGTAAACCCCCTTTTACCCCTCATCTGCGCGTAAGTAAAAGCATATGTAATGGATGGAGCTTCTAATCTAGTGGAGGTAGTTCAAGTTAGGAGCCAAGGTGAAACCAATCCAAAGAGATACAAAGGTGGACAAGTGAAAATCTATAAACACAAACCTTGGATTGGTTCAATGTATTTCTCCCCTAGGTTAGCGCTTAGTTTATCAACTTCTAGATAAACTAACCATTAGAACAAGATCAAGATCATGATCATACCCTTTATTTTATTTTTGTTAGATTTCATGGTTATTAATTATGAATGTTTTGTCACAATCACACAATTAATGAATTAACATGCATGCAAGATGAAACTAAAATAAACGGGCTTATGCGTAAATATGATCTAAGGTCATGGTTAATCACTTAAGAAATCCCACTTGATATTAACAAGCATGTGATAAAGATAATAATTGGAAATTTATGTATAAAGGATAAAATACCTCAATAAAATATTAAGTCAGTATAGTCTTCCATTACTTCAGTTAGAATTGAACCATAGTTCAAAGTGCTTGACCAGCCAAAGTTGGGGTGCTTTCAATTATCAGAGAATTCTAACATGAGGTTTTGGGTTGAATTGACTTGGTTCACATCAAGGGTTTACTGCCAAAGAAGGACTTGGTGTAACTGAGAGGAAAATGATGAGGAAATATAAATTATTAATTTTAGGATTGGGGAGTCCACTTGACGAATCAAGGAACTATGAGCTAATGTAGTTGGCATCTGGAATGCCTAACTAAAACCTTTCAAGTTGCTTGACCGACCAAAGTTTGGGTAATGATAAGAGGAATATGGATCATTTCCACTTGAATGTCCAAGAAACAGGATATTACAAAGCCAATGGTGAGGGCTATTGGGTTTCAATAAAATAGTGGAAGAAAAATAAATATAATTTTATTTATTTGTCTAAATTTACCAGATAAAGTACTAAAATTACACTCATCTTAATTGTAGAAACAACATTAAAAATAACATCAAACATATCATTTCAATCCATAATTGAGATGAAAAACCTTCTCACAGACACTGATTTCTAGGAGTGGAAAAGGCGCCTATGGGTCATCCTTCACCATGAAGGAAACTGTATGTGCTGGAAGAAACTTTACCAGTTGCACCTAGAAATGAAGAGAGTGATGAAGAGTTCTCTCTGTATGAGAAACATCTGAATGATACTAAAGATGTTCAATGCTTCATACTATCATCCACGTCTAATGAGATCTTGAAGAAACATGAGGAAATGGATTCTTATAGCATGACATCTCACCTTTGAGATCTCTATCAAGAGATGGTGAGACAAGAGATGTGTGAGATCTCCAATGCTTTGTTCACGACTAAGCTTTAAGAGTCTGCACCAGATGGGCCTCATATAGTCAATATTATTGACTAAATTGAGCATATAGACATCTTAAGAATTAAATTCTCGGATGAGTTGCGTACATATATCATAATTTCATCACTTCCCAATACCTTCTCTAGTTTTATTGTGAATTATAATATAAGAAACAATGATAAGAGTCTATCAGAACATCTAATCTTGATTCTCCAGGTGGATAAGGACACGGGGAATGAAAAACCCGTTGTCCTTATGGTGAATAGGAAGAGTAAGGATAAGGCAAAGGGGTCCAATACTTGTAAATAGTCTAAATACCTTGAGAACCATCTGACCAAGAAGAAGAAGATCCAAAGGCAGGGCAAGGAAAAGGAGGCAGTATGTTTTTAATGTGGAAAGTCAGGACACTATAAGAGGAACTGCACCTAGAGGAAAGGGGTGTTGGAGCTGGTTCCCTAGAACCAACTTCTTTTGTACTTTATGATAACTTATATTCATGGGTTTTTAATATCAATAAACTCCTTATCACATCTTGGTTTTTCTTCTATGTAACATTTCATGTGATAATGTCCCAAGAGCATTTGTCACACTAAAAAATCACAATAGTTCCCCACTATTATGAGAACCTAGAAGTGCTATGAAACTATTATTGGATATATGTTCTATTACCAGATGATATAATTTGAGGGATGAAAATGATACAGACTATCAGGGGTGGATACTCATAGGAATTTGAGGCACCTTCTCATGCTGTATGCCCTTGGTATTATTCAAGAGGATATTATGAGAACAATACCCAACAATAGGAAATCCACATTTCTATGTGTAATTTGATGTTCCTATCTGTGAATATGTGTATTGGTCCTTAGACTTTATGATTATTATTAATGGATATTATGAGTCACATACTTGATGTATTGATGAAAACCGTGATGATATAATTTCACAGAGAGGTAGAATATGTTGGGCACATCACAAGTAATATTGCATTATTGAATAATGTGAGAAATGATTTATCTCTTCTATTCTTTAATAGAAGATAATATCTTAGGCCCTTTTATGAAAATGATATAGCCTAAATAAATCCATGGCCATGGTGTCTATAGGAAATTTCTATTTATGGAAAGTCAAATAAAGATATATCAAGCATATAGATTGATGGCACTGGAATGCAACTTGCTCGATTAGAGATATTGTGATAAAGGGATTATAGTACACAATAAGTGTTCATATGAGGTGACATGTCATTGTGACATTAACTTCTTTCTATATGGGTGCCTCGGTGTTTTTCTAGATGCTAACCTTGGACTTTAGGCTACTCCACCTAATGCCACTAAGAAAGAGGCCTAGAGGGCCACACACTAAGTGTATCCAGTATCTCAATTAAATAATTTATTATTTAACAAGATGAATAAATATTATTCCTAGTCATGGTTTAATAATTATTCATGTATGCCTGATCACATTTATTCTGTCACTAGTTATTCAAGAGAATATATTGTGAGAAGAATAATTAATAAGTATTGAGGAGGATTGATGGATCGAGATTAATGGTCCATTGAGAAATAATAATATTGAATATTATTTTATTAAATAATATTTAATTATAACTCTCAAGTTAATCACATGTCAGGAAATAATAATATTGCTGTTATTATTTTACATGAGTAACTTTGCTAGGATTAATGAAATAATTAAAGGTACTTGTGTAGATTATTTATTATTACCCTAGTGAAATAAATTCCTGGTTATATTATTATCTCATTAACCAACATAAATCTAAGAGACTCCGATTGTGTTGTGCATAATAGATTAGAGGAAAGATATCAAGTCTATAGAGTTTATCCCTCTCCAAGAATGCTCTCAAGAATGAGGGATGTTACGACCCAAACTTTTGAATAATATTTGTTTCCAAAATTTGTGTGTTATTTCATTTTATACTCCACAAAACTATATCCTTTAATTAATGAAGTGATACCATTGGGTTTCGACTGTTATATGATCATTGGTCAATATGACTATTGGAAACTAAACTCTTAACGTTACAATTATTATTTATAAATACAAGTGATCTTGGTTAATTAATATAGAAAGAAGAGTCGATGACCTCATCCAGTAGACTCGGGTTGTATGAAGCCCATCTGTCAGAGCTTGGGAAGGAGGTAGCATCTCTGGGCTTTGCTCTGGACCAAGCCCAAGCTGAGCTTCAATATGTGAAGCTTGAACGGAATCGCCTAAGGGAGAAGTTAAAGCTAATAGAAATCACCACTCGGACGCTGTTTTCACTACTGGAAAATGGATCTATACCCACGGTTTTAGGTAAAACCGTGGGAATAGGTCACCCTATCCCCACGGTTTTGGGAAAACCGTGGGTATATGCATTTTTAGATAGCCTATGCCCACGGTTTCCCCAAATTGTGGGTATAGGGTATCAAAAAATTCATATACCCACGGTTTGCCAAAAAACGTGGGGATAAGGTGACCTATACCTACATTTTTCCCCAAAACCATGGGTATAGTCGTCGGATAAAAAAACCTATACCCACGGTTTTGACAAACTGTGGGTATAGGTTTCTCGTGTGTGCACGGGAAATTTATTTTTTCCGCAGGAACAAAAAAAAATTTGGCGGGAGTTCTATACCCATGGTTTAAATAAATATATTTAATAATATATATATATACATATATATATGCAGTGATGGGGTAGTGGTAAGGCTGCTCGTGAACGGAGAAGTGGTCGCGAGATCGAATCCCACAACTACTATTTTGTAAAATATGCTATACCCACGGTTTCCAAACCGTGGGTATAGAGTTATGAAACGGTGGAAAAACCTATACCCACGGTTTTTCCAAACCGTGGGTATAGGTCATGGACCTATACCGACACCACCAATGACCATGGTTCCCCAAACCGTGGGTATATCCTATACCCACAATTTTGGGGTCTATACCCACAGTTTTGAACCGTGGGTATATGATCATTTTCTAGTAGTGTTTCTGAGCCGCCCCAAGATTCTATCACCATATCACACCTTACACTTAGGTTCTATGCAGGTGTTATAAGGGGATATGTAACGAGGCCTTAGATATTTTTTGTAATCCCTTGGTATAAATAAATTTTTATTTCTTATTATGGTAAAATTTGAGATTTTTAAATGTCTGGATAAATATAGGATGGATATTATTGATGAATTTTGTAAAAAGGGTATTTTAAAATATTCATTTAAACTTTAAATAATTAATAATGTGATTTTTTTAAAAAAAATTGTCTTCTACAGTTGTGATCAGTAAGAAATTTAGAGTCTAATAAGATCAACTTGGGTTTTAGTAAATAGTAAAGTATGAATAGTGACATACCCTTATGAATAGTAATGAATAGTAAATTAGCCAAAAAATTAGAAACTTCACCCATGAATGTATAAATACAATTTAGACATCTTAAAATTGAAAAAAATGATCATAGTATAAAATTTTTTATTTTTGTAGGTAATACATATTTTATTTATAATTTTATAATTAATTTATTAATTTAAAATGAAAATGTATTTTAATAAAATGTAATCATAAATTGTTACTTTATTTTCTTATGGTTATATGATAATTTTATGGGAGCTTGATTACTTTTTCAAGTAATTACAAAATAATTTATAGTTTTAGAGTTTTTTTGAATAAATAATTATTTTATTTAAAAATTAAATTAAAAATATTTAGAAAATTATTTTCATAAAATTTAGTTTAATTTTTAATTCAAAGCATCGATATTTGGTTAGGGTTAATTTATGATATTTTTATAAAATGTTTTGTTTTTCGGTGAATAGTGAAAATATAGTTTTGAGTTTTGGGTGTTTAATGACATCAATAATGATGTAATAATGATTCAATAATTCTAATAGACTTTTGAATAGTAAGATATGCTATGAGTTGTCCCAAGTGGCCAATACCATGGGAAAATACCATGGGCAAGCCCATGGTTTTTCAAATACCACCGATGAGGTGTCCCTTGGAAATTAATTAAAAATTCCATCACTTTTCCTATAAATACAAAGCCATTACCTCATTCATTTCATTCCAAAATCCTCCTCAACAAATTTAGTCTTTTTACCTCCCAAGGAGTCCTTCCAAGGTTCCCTAAAGTCCCCCAAGGTCCCAACCTTCAAGCTTTCGAAGTTACTCTTCAAGGTAAGAGAACCTTTCACCCTCCTCTTTTAATCATGACTTCCTTTATGTTATGTCTTATAGTTTCCATTTCATTACATAGAGGTATGTTATTACATATCTTTATTACTATCCATTTCATTTCCAATTTATGAGAGACCCTTTCTTCTCTCATCAACTTATTTTTCTGAATTATAAGCGACGCTGTTAGGCTGCCGAATTTTCATAAAAGAAATCACATTTTCTCTTTTCTTTCAAGTTTACATTTCATGTGGTGTGTCATTCCACAAAATGATATTATTTCTTTTTATTATATAACTCTATTGTAAATAATTCATTTATTTATGGGATACCCTTGTCCTCTATCTTTTTATTGTTTTCTAAAACCATGTTATATAGCCGTTATGCTGCATAAATTTTGTCTCAAAAATATATCTCTCTTTTTCTCAAGAAATTCTATTGTTTTATTTATCTGAATACCCAAATATATTTTCATTTTCAAAGGTATTCATCAAGACATAAAATTGATCTATTTGATTTTGTAATTGACATACATGAAACCCTCTTTCCTTTTCTAAGGGTTATAAAAGACATAACGATCATGTTTCTAAGCATTTTTAAAATGTCACAATTTTGAAGTGAAACCCATTAATTTTACTCTCTATGGGTTATTTATGAAATGATTGATTATGATATATGTGGATAACATGATTATAAATAAATATTAAGGGTGCGCCCTGATAGTGCTCCAATTCATTGGGTAAAGAATTTAATCCCTAGAGATGATAAGTTTCACGATACCTTGGTGAATAACCTTCGCAATTTTTATGACACCTTGGGGATGAACCTTGGTGATATATTCATGAATGTATAAATTAAATGTTTTAGACACATATTCATGTTATGGTTCAAGTTATTTTAATTATGAAATGCATATACTTCCATTGCTCGTGTCTTTATGTTTTTCATCAGGTTCTTATTGATATCACAAGTAAACTGATTCCCTTGCTTTCCTTACCGAGATTTCTGCTCACCCTTTTCCTTTGATGCATGTCTCCAGGTTTTGAGATGAAATAGTTGTATATAAGATGAACTTTTCAAGAGACTTTTCAAGGGGAATTAAAAGAGTTTTTTTTTAAGTTTTCATGTATTTTATTCCTGATTTCCAAGACACTAGACTTTAAAGGTCATATTTTTGTAAAATTTAATGGAAAGTTATATAAAAAAAAGGCGGAATTCCATAGTTGGTATCAAAGGAAAGTTTAGTTATTTTTGGAAATTAGTCTATGAAAACATTAGAAAAAACCCTATAGAAAAGTTTAAATATAGGAATACTTCCTGGTATTTTGGTGAGTATTGAGTAAGTGGTTTATCAAGAAAATACATCCCTGTCTGGATACGAGCAGGTAGAGGCAACTCTGACACATATGTACCTAGGATTTAAAACCCTGACAAGGAGTTTTGGGCTTGACTTGGGGTATCTTGGTATACAACAATGGGCCTTGATTCACTCATGGTTACAAAACTCCCGGGGGATATGTTTGGTTAATCATAATATTTTTATGAATCATTATGAAGGATTTACAGAGAAATGTAAATATTTAAATCATGAAGTTTTAAGACATAAAATCCTTTATAGTTAAAAGATTCATAAATGAAATAATATTCTCACTAAGGTTTTATTCTTTTAGAAAATGGCGGGCAATAGGAGGAACCATTCAAATGGTGATCGCAATGGACCATGTGCTGACATCCCTTCGATGGAAGCCAGAATGGAAACATTCATGCGAATTATGAACCAACTAACTCAAGTTATGATAAATAACTTGAATCAAGCTGAGAGACCTATTTCACTGAAAAGGGAACAACTTTATACTGAATCCGTTATGCTTCAATGACCACCAACCTTCAGTGGATCTACCGACCCATTGATTATTGAACAATGGATCATCTCTATCAAGAATATCTTTTCTATGCTCCGCTGTTCTGAACAAGAGAAGGTTGCCTTGGCTGTTTATCGCTTAGAGGGAGAAGCTAATCAGTAGGGGGAACTGATTAAAAACACAAGGCCAAGAGTGAAAGTTAAATCTATGGAGTGGGAAGAGTTCAGAGGGATATTATTCAACAAGTATTTCCCTAAATCGATGAGAACAAGAATGGAGAAGGAGTTTCTTGAGCTGAAGAAGAAGGAGAATGAATCTGTGGGAAGTTAAGATATGAAATTCACAAGGCTTTCAAATTACACCTCTAGCTTTGTCATGGATCCAAATGGTAAGGTTGATAGATTCTTCGGTGGACTGAGACCTCATCTGTGGAAGAATCTAGCCAATAGAGATTATGATAGCTATGAGGAGATCATGCGAAGTGCGATGAAAGTCGAACTCGATTTTGGTAAGACGCAATGGTCTCATAAATAAAATGAAAAGAAAAGATCGATGGAGCCAAGGTTAGGGAGGAGCTTCGATCAGGGAAGAGGAGGCAAGCAATTACAATGTACCACATGTAATAAATATGGGAAGAATCATTCAGGGAACTGCCTGCTCAGGAGCGATAAGTGCTACAAGTGTGGTAGAGATGGCTACATTGCGTGGAATTATCGTAGTGAGGTGAATCCACAACTTCCCAACAATAAAGAAAAAGGGAAGATGGTGCAGACCCTACCTGAAATCCAATGCTATAAGTGTGGACAACTTGGGCACTTTTCCAATAACTATCCAAATCTTAGGGCAATAGAGGGGAATCACCATCAGCCTCAGCAACGGCCAAGGGAACAAGGTCGTACTTTTTCAATCACCACAGATGAAGTTGAAGTGCTAAATGATGTGGTGGAAAGTACTCTTGTTGTTATCTCAAAGTTATCAAGTACTTTTTTTGATTTTTGTTCCACGCATTCCTTTATTTCCTCCAAGTTTGCAAAGAATTTAGAATCAACCCCCAATTTTCTAAAAGTAGAGTTATCAACCAAGACTCCAGGTGGGATTATCCAAGAATCGTCAGTGTTTAGAAACTCTATTATTTAATTTAGTGAGCAAAATCTTATCAAAAATCTAATAGTCATTCCCATGTTGGAATTTGACATTATACTAGGGATGGATTGGATCTCAAAGTAAAATGCTAAGATCAAACGCAGAAGCAAGGAAATATCAGCAGTCTTGAATGGAAAACCTATAGTTATCTTCTAAGGATAGATATCTCAACCTGATCTTTGTCTAGAAGAACCTCCTATATCCTTATTTATGGAGTTGATCAGTGAAGAAGAAGAAGGAAATGAGAGTTTGAGGATAGAAAATGTCCCCATCATCCAGGAATACGTTGATGTATTTCATAAGGAGTTACCCAGACCTCCCCCAGAAATAGAGGTAGAGTTCCCCATTGAACTCATACCTGGATCCCATTTGATATCAAAGAACCCATATAGAATGGAAAATGTGGAGCTGAAGAAGTTAAAGAAACAAATCCAAGATCTTTTGGAGAAGGGTTTTATCCAACCGAGTGTGTCTCCTTGGGGAGAACCAGTTCTCTTTGTGAAGAAGCAGGATGGATCGATGCGGCTATGAATTGATTATAGAGAACTGAACGAGATCACAGTGAAGAATAAATAACCTCTTCCAAGAATTGATGACTTATTTGACCAACTTCTTGGGGCTCAATTATTCTCTAAGATTATTCTCCGATCTGGTTATCATCAATTGAGGGTGAAGAAAGAAGATATTCCAAAAACTGCATTCCGATCAAGATATGAGAATTACGAGTTTGTTGTTATTCCCTTTGTACTGACTAACACACCTGCTATTTTTATGGATTTAATGAATAGAGTCTTTAAAGACTACCTTGATAAATTGTAGTAGTTTTTATTAATGATATTCTGATATATTCCAAAAGTCGTGAGGAGCATGAGGATCATTTAAGGGTTATTTTGCAAACTCTACGGAAGGAGAGGGTTTTTGGGATGTTCAGAAAATGTGAATTCTGGTTACAACAAGTTGCTTTCTCGGGGAAAATTGTTACCAATTAAAGAATCATAGTTGAACCTGCAAAGACAAAAGTTGTAGAGGAGTGACCTCAACCTAAAACAATAATTGAGATTCGTATTTTCCTTCGATTATCGGGATATTATAGGAGGTTTGTGAATTTTTTTTCATGAATTTATAATCTATTAACCAAGTTATCTTGAAAAGGGGTCAAGTTCATCTGGACAAAGGAGTTTGAGGAAAGTTTGCAAGAGTTGAAGAAGATATTGGTTACTACACCCGTGTTAACTCTACCCTCAAGTGGAGAAGTATTTGTTATTTTTAGCGATGTATGTCTGAAAGGTCTTGGGTGCGTCCTCATGAAAAATGAAAAAGTCATTTCTTATGCATCTCGACAGTTGAAGACTCATGAGCAGAACTATACTATGAATGATCTGGAGATGGCTACAGTCGTTTTTGCTCTAAAGATATGGAGGCACTATCTTTATTGAGAGAAATGTGATATATACATAGACCATAAAAGTTTGAATTATATTTTCACAAAAAAGGAATTGAACATGAGACAGAGGAAATGGTTGGAACTACTCAAAGACTATGAATGTTCAATTCATTATTATCCCAGAAGAGCAAACAAAGTCGCTGATGCATTAAGCAGGAAAGACCCAATTGTTCTTTCCATGATGAGGATTCAAAGAGATCCTTTGATCAATGAACTAATAAAAATGGACATGGGAATTATAAGGGAAGGGACATTATCAACCCTAACCCAAATGATTTCTTAACCGTCATTACTAGAGAAGATCAAGAAAGCTCATAAAGAAGATCCTTTGTTATAGAAGAAGTTTGAGGCTATGAAGGATGGAATGTTTCCTGAGTTCAATATTGATCATGAAGGTCTATTGAAATTTCATACAAGACTATGTGTTCCATCTATTCCAAAAATACAGTAGGAGTTTATGGATGAAGCTCATAGCTCTACTTTCTCTATACATTCTGGAAGCACAAAAATGTATAGGGACCTTCATGATCATTATTGGCGGGATAATATAAAAAGGGAGATTGATGACTATACTTCAAGGTGCCTGGTATGTCAGCAAGTGAAGGTAGAGCGACAACTTCCTGAAGGGGTATTGCAACCACTACCCATACCATCATGGAAGTGGGACAATATCACTATGGACTTTGTCATTGGTCTCCTAAGAAATTCCAAAGGAAACAATGTGATATGGGTTATTGTGGACTGCTTCACCAAGACTTCCCATTTTATATCCATTTGATAATATTTCTCTCTTGATCTACTTTCCAAGATTTACGTGAAGGAAGTGGTAAGGCTGCATGGAGTTCCACTTTCTATCGTATCTGATCATGATCCAAGGTTCACATCAAAATTATAGAGAAGTCTTCAACATGATCTGAGAACTGAATTGAATTTCAGTATGACCTATCACCCCAAACTAAAAGACAATCTGAAAGAACTATTCAAACACTCGAGGATATTCTGAGAACATGTTCAATGGAATTTAAAGGTGGATGGGATCAACATCTCCCTTTAGTTGAGTTCTCTTACAAAAACAACTTCCACCCAAGCATTCAAATGACACCCTATGAAGCTCTATATGGTAAGCGATGTAGAACTCCTACTTGTTGGCATAAAGCTGGTGAGAGAAAGATTCTTTGGCCTGATCTCATGCAAGAGATGACAGAAAAATTTCATTCCACCCAACAACACATTAAGGCTGCTCAGAATCGGTAAAAGAGCTATGCCGACAACCGTCGAAGGGACTTGGAGTTTGATGTTGGTGAAAAAGTCTTTCTTATAATTTCACCTTGGAAGAGAGTCATGAGGTTTGGGAAGAAAGGGAAGCTCATCCCTAGGTATATTGAACCCTATAAAATCTTTGATCACATGGGAGCAGTGGCCTATCAGTGTGCACTTCCTCCAAATCTAGCACAAGTTCATGATGTCTTCCACATATCCCTCTTGAGGCAGTACATACCTAACCCTTCACATGTACTAAATCCAGAGGTGGTACAATTGGAACATGACCTCTCTTATGAGTAGTATCCAGTGGAGATATTGGATCATAGAGACTAGGTTCTACGCAACAAGACTACCCACCTTGTTAAGGTGTTGTGGATGAACCACAAATGTAAAGATTCCACGTGGGAACCAGAGGAGTCTGTGAGGCAGAAGTACCCACACATTTTCTCTTCTTAGGGTACGAGTTAAAATTTCGGGGATGAAATTTCTTAATGGGGGAAGAATGTAATTACCCGAACTTTTGAATAATATTTTTTTCCTAAATTTGTGTGTTATTTCTTTATATACTCCACAAAACTATATCCTTTAATTAATGAAGTGATTCCATTTGGTTTCTACTATTATATGACCATTGGTCAATATGACCGTTGGAAACTAAACCCTTAACATTACAATTATTGTTTATAAATACAAGTGATCTTGGTTAATTAATACAAAAAGAAGAGTCGATGGCCTCATCCAGTAGACTCGGGCCGTACGAAGACCATCTGTTAGAGCTTGAAAAGGAGGTATCATCTCTGGGTTTTGCTCTGGACCAAGCCCAAGTTGAGCTTCAACATGTGAATCTTGAACAAAATTACCTAAGGGAGAAGTTCAAGCTGATAGAAATCACCACTCAAGCAATGTTGTCCGAGCCGCCCCAAGATTCTATCACCAGAGCACACCTTACACTTAGGTTTTATGCTGGTGTTATAAGGGGCTATGTAACAAGGCCTAAGATACTTTTTGTAATCCCTTGGTATAAATAAAATTATTATTTCTTATTATGGTAAAATTTATGATTTTCATATGTCCGGATAAGTATAGGAAGAATATCATTGATGAATTTTGTAAAAAGGGTATTTTAAAATATTCCTGTAAAATTTAAATAATTAATAATGTGAAATGATTTTCAAAAAATTGTCTACTACAGTTGTGATCAGTAATAAATTTAGAGTCTAATAAGATCAACTTGATTTTTAGTAAATAGTAAAGTATGAATAGTAACATACCCTTATGAATAGTAATTAATAGTAAACCGGTCAAAAAAATAAAAACTTCACCAATGAATGTATAAATACAATTTAGAAATCTTAAAAGTGAAAAAACGTTCATAGTATAAGTTTTGTTATTTTGGTAGGTAATAAATATTTTATTTACAATTTTATAATTAATTTAATAATTTAAAATGAAAATTTATTTTCATAAAATGTAATCATAAATTGTTACTTTATTGTCTTATGGTTATATGATAATTTTATGGGGGCTTGATTACTTTTTCAAGGTATTACAAAATAAGTTATAGTTTTAGAGTTGTTTTTTTGAATAAATAATGATTATGTTTAAAAATTAAATTAAAAATATTTATAAAATTATTTTCATAAAATGGAGTTCATTTTTTGAATTTAGAGTATCAATATTAGGTTAGGGTAAATTTATGATATTTTTATAATTTTTTTTGTTTTTCGGTGAATAGTGAAAATACAATTTTGAGTTTCGGGTGTTTAATGACATAAATAATGATGTAATAATGATGTAATAATTCTGGTCGACTTGTGAATAGTAATATATTCTATGAGGTGTCCCAAGTGGCCGATAACTTGGGAAAATACCATGGGAAAGCCCATGGTTTTTCAAATACCACCGATGAGGTGTCCCTTGGAAATTAATTAAAAATTCCCTCACTTTTCCTATAAATACCAAGCCATTAACTCATTCATTTCATTCCAAAATCCTCCTTAAAGAAGTTATAGTATTTTTACCACCCAAGGAGTCCTCCCAAGGTGCCCTCAATTCCCCCAAGGTCCCAACCTTCAATCTTTTGAAGTTACTCTTCAAGGTAAGGGAACCTTTCACCTTCCTCTTTTAATCATGACTTCCTTTATGTTATGTCTTCTAGTTTCCATTTCATTATGTGGGGGTATGTTATTATATATATTTATTACCTTCCATTTCATTTAAAATTTATTAGAGACCCTTTCCTCTCTCATCAACTTATTTTTCTGAATTATAAGCGACGCCGTTATGCTGCCGAATTTTCATAAAAAAATTGCATTTTATCTTTTCTTTAAAGTTTCCTTTTCATATGGTTTTCCATTACACACCATGACATTATTTCTTTTTATTCTATACTTATACTATAAACGATTCATTTATTTATGGGAGACCCTTTTCCCCTCTTTTTTTTTTGTTTTCTAAAACCATGTTATATAGCCGTTATGCTGCAGAAATTTTGTCTCAAAATATCTCTCTATTTTTCTCAAGAAATTCTCTTGTTTTATTTATCTTAATACCCCAATATATTTTCATTTCCAGAGGTATTAATAAATACATAAAATTGATCTATTTGATTATGGAATTGACATACATGAAACCCTCTTTCCTTTTCCAAGGGTTATAAAAGACATAACGATCATGTTTCTAAGCACTTTTAAAACGTCACGATTTTGAAGTGAAACCCATTAATTTTACTCTCTATGGGTTATTTATGAAATGTTTGCTTATGATATTTGTAGATTACATGAATATAAATATATATTAAGGGTGCACCCTGATATCTCTTGAATGCATTGGGTAAAGAATTTAATCTATAGAGATGACAAGTTTCACAATACCTTGGTGAATAACCTTGGTAATTTTTATGACACCTTGGGTATGGACCTTTGTAATATTTTCATGAATGTCTAAATTAAATGTTGTATACACATATTCAAGTTATGGTTCAATTTATTTTCATTATGAAATGCCTCTACTTCCATTTCTCATGTCTTTATGTTTTTCATTAATTTCTTATTGATATCACAAGTAAACTGATTCCCTTGCTTTCCTTACCGGGCTTTCTACTCACCCTTTTCCTTTGATGTATGTCTATAGGTTATGAGATGCAGTAGTTTTGCATAAGATGAAGTTTTCAAGAGGCTTTTAAAGGGAATTTAAAAGAGTGTTTTAAGTTTTCATGTATTTTGTTCCTGATTTCCAAGACACTAGACTTTAAAGGTCCTCTGTTTGTAAAATGTAATAGAAAGTTATGTAATAAAAAGGCGGGATTCCATAAGAGATATCCTCCTCCATCGGATCAAGGACAATGCTTTGGAAGTGGTTCTCAAGGTGATCTAAGTCACACATATAAATCACAAGGATCTTCCATGCTAGCACCCAGAGAATCCTTCGGCGTTGTCCATAGATACGTGGAGCATGTGTGGATCAACACTTGAGAAGATCTAACCGTGATCTCTATAATGCAATGATGATACACCTATAGATATGTGACCAAATGAATCAATGAATAAAGAATCACATTAGAGGCAATTATTATTTAATTAAATTAATTATAAACAATATATGTTGATCCTCACTCTTGGTTCCATGTTTCTTTCCTTTTTCTTATTTCCTTGATTCAATTCCGTGGATCACAGTGTTCATCGTCAGATAGATCCCAGATTGTTCACTGAATATGGAAAAAATCAAAATTGGGCACTGTCCTTCCGATGCTTCTGCTACTCCTGAAACCTACAAGTGGTATCAGAGCGGGCATATTATTTTTTATAATTATTTAAATAATTTATTGATGATTTACATATTTTAATTTAGTTTTTAAATTAAATTTTAATCATTATTTTTAATATGAATGAAAAGATATGTTTTTACTCTATCATTTCTCACAGATCTAACAAAAACAATTAATTTTATGATTAGAATTATATCAAGGATCTCATCTGGAGGTGCTAAGGATTATATCCAGGCAACACAACAGTACACACCATGTAATCGAAATTACACATCGTGTAGTTGTGTTCAATGCATTAGGAGTATTTCAGTAATTACTCAACCTGTGTGATTTAATTAAAAGTGGTTTAGTTAATTATTACACCACATGTTGATTGGGACAGACTAGCACACAGTCAACCAAACTACACACCATGTGGCCCACTAGAAATAGCATGCAATCCCTTTCAAGCCAGGGTGGGGTTGTGTATTCCATACACAGTCTACCCGATCGATGACCTTGTAACATGGATTCAACACAACATGTGACCCACTGGACATTCCGTGTACTCCAAGATTTCCAAAGTACGCCTCACACACCAAGTCCCTAGGTGTGTACTTCGGATACACGATGAAGAATGTATACACCGTGTAGATTAGATCTACAGGCTGTGTACTTTTACCAGTTACACAGATTTAAAATTTATTATATTATGTAACCCTTGAGACTTGTACCTGTGTGTGGATGTAAATCTGGGATACTCCATGTGATATACTTTGACACACACACACACACACACACACACACACACACACACACACACACACATATATATATAAATGTTTTTTAACATCTGCATAATATTCAAGATCTGCACACCATGTACGAGTTGTACTATAATTATTATTCTATGTGCATGCTATGTGTCACAAAGAACTAAGTGTATACAAGTATAATAAATGTTGGGTAGTTTTGGATGAGTATTCATCGGGTTACCTCCAAGGTACAAGTTATGTACACAATCAATTTTAAATGAATTTATTAATTTATTTAAAATTATAATGGATGATAATATCAAGGAAATTCATAAAAGTTTTAAGATAAAAGGATTGATTAATTAAAGATAATAATTAATAGATTTGAGTGTGATTTTTCTAAAATAAGAATGATTAAATAATTTAATGCTAGTTTTATTAAATGCATAATTTGTTGCATGCATGTGGATGATCATGAGTTAGACCAGACCTTTTTATGTTACTGGTTTCCTTTTAATTTATTATTAAATTAAATTGTTAGCCCGTGTGCCTTCTATCCTCATTAATATGTAGGGCCTGAATTCCCATGTTTTCTTTTATGAAAACCCCCATTTACCCCTCACCTACATGTGAGTAAAAGCATATGTAATGGATGGATCTCCCAAGCTAGTGGAGGCAGTTCAAGTTAGGATCTGAGGAGAAACCAATCTAAGGAGATACAAAGGTGGATAGGTGGAAAGCTGTAAACATGAACCTTAAATGGTTCAAGGTGTTTCATTCCAAAGTTAGTGGTTGGTTTATCAACCGCTAGATAAACTAACCATTAGAACAAGCTCATGATCATACCCTTTATTTTATTTCTGTCAGTTGCATGTTTTTTCATAATCTCATAATTAATTAATTAACAATCATGCAAGATGGAACTAAAATAATCTGTCTTACGCATAAATATTATCTAAAGACATGGTTAATCACTTAATTAATCCCACTTGATATTAAAAAGCACAAGAAAAGATAATAATTTTAAATTTATGCATAAAGGATAAAATCCCTCAGTAAAATATTATGTCGGTATAGCCTTTCAATACTCTAGTTAGAATCGAACCATAGTTCAAAGTGCTTGACCAGCCAAATTTGGGGTGATTTCAATTATCAAGGAATTCTAATTTGAGGTTTTGGGTTGACTTAACTTGGTTGACATCAAGGTTTGACTTCCAAAGAAAGAATTGGTGTAACTAAGAGGAAAAGGTTGAGGAAATCTGAATTAATTATTTCAGGATTGGGGAGTCCACTCAACAGATCAAGGAACTGTAAGTTAATGAAGTTGGCATTTGGAATGCCTACCTAAAACCATTCAAGTTACTTTAACAATCAAATTTGGGGTGATGATAATGGAATATGGATCCTTGACACTAGAATATCCAATAAACATTGTATTATGATGCCAATGGTGAGGGCTATTGGGTTTCAATAAAATACTGGGAGACTAATTAATATAATTTTATTTATTTGTCTAAATTTATCAGATAAAGTACTAAATATCTACTCATCTTATTCTTATAAAAGTAATTAAAATGAAATAAAACATATCATTGTGATCCATAATCTATAAGGAAAACTTTCTCATTGGCACTAATTTCTAGGAGTAGAAAAGGTGCATATAGGTTATACTTCACCATGAAAGAAAACTACATATCCTGGAATAACCTTTACCAGTTGCACTCGAAAATGAGGCGAGTGATAAAGAGATCTATCTATATGAGAAACATCAAAATGATGCTACATATTTTCAGTGCTTCTTGCTATCATCCATGTCCAATGAGCTCTTGAAGCAACATAATGAAATGGATGATTATAGAATGATGTATCACCTTAGGGATCTCTATCAAGAGAAGGTGAGACAAGAGAGGTATGAGATCTCCAAAACTTTGTTCATGAATAAGCTTGGAGAGTCTATGAAAGCTGGGCCTCACGTAGTCAAGCTTATCGACTACATTGTGTACATGTACATCTTAGAGATTTAATTACCTGATGAGTTTCATGAAGATCTAAAACTTTCATCACTACCCAAGACATTCTCTAGTTTTATTATGAATTATAATATGAGCAATAATGAGAAGAGTCTATCATAACTTCTGACCTTGATTCACTAAGTGGATAAAGACATGGGGCATGACAAAACCGTTGTCCTTATGGTGAATAGGAAGAGGAAGGACAAGGAAAGGGGCCTAAAACTTATAAACAATATAAATCCCCCAAGAACCATCTGACCAAGAAGAGAAAGATCTAAAGGTAGGGAAATGAAAAGGAGGCACTATGTTTTTCATGTGGAAAGTCAGGCCACTGGTAGAGGAACTGCTCTCAGAGGCAAGGGGAATCCAAAGGTGCGTTATTTATTGTATAAAATATTTCCATTTCTACACATTGGGTATTAGATATAGATTGTGGTTCTCACATCTATATTCAAATTAAGGAACCAAGTAGATTTGAGAAAATTTCCAGAGGAGAGGTGGATATGCGAGCTGCCAATAGTGTGAGACTGGTTGCTCTTTCCATTAGCGACTACCACATTTTTTTCCCACCAGGATGATTCTGGTTTTACATGATTGTTATTATGTACCTACTATTACCAAGAACATAATTTATGTATCAAGTTTAGATAAAAATGGGTTTATTTTCAAATTCAGAACTAAAAGTTGATTCTTTTATAAGTATAACATATGTTATTCTATGGCACATTTAAATAACGATCTGTATGTATTAAATTATGGAAAGCAAGTGTTGGAAATCGATAATGAATCAATTTCACACAAATCATATAACACCTAGTAGTGTCATCATTGTCTAGGTCATGTAAATGATAAGTTCTTGAAAAACCTCTGTCAAGATGGTTATTTATACTCTTCTGAGCTAAAACCACTTGATAGATGTCACCCTTGTTTACAAGGGATAATGACCAAACCACCATTTTGTGGATAGGGTGAAAATTCCAAAAAACTTCTAGGATTGGTACAAATTGATGTGTGTGGACCATTTCTAGTAGAAGTTGGATGCGGATATTCTTAATTCATAACTTTTACTGATGACTTTATTAGATATGGGTATATTTACTTGATGAGGTATAAGTCTGAGTCCTTTGAGAAATTCAAGGAATTCAAGAATGTAATAGAGAATCAGCTTGCTAAGAAGATAAAGAAGCTTCAATCAGATCGAGGTGGAGAATATCTTATCTAAGAGTTCATCAAATTTTTACAGGAGTTTGGGAAACTATATCAACTCACTCCACCTTATACACCATAGTGGAATAATGTTAGTGAAAGGAGAAACCATACCTTGTTGGACATGGTAAGGTCGATGATGAGTCAGGCAGATATTCCATTATCCTTTTGGGTATATGCATTAAAAATTGTGGCATACACATTAAACCGAGTACCAAATAAGGTATAAAACATAACCCCCTTCGAGATTTGGAGTGGAAAGAAACCTATTTTGTCGCATACACGTGTATGGGGTTTTGAGGTGTTTGTTAAAAATTTATTAGGAAACAAACAAGCACCCTAGGGCATGAAGTGCATCTTTATAGGGTATCCTAAGGAAACAAAGGGATACTACCTATACAACCCCTCAGACAGGAAAGTGACTATTTCCAGAAAAGCCATCTTTCTTGAGAGGGAACACATACTCAAAAAGGATAGTGGGAGAAAGATTGACTTCAATGAAGTTGATACTCAGGATACACATGAGTTGGTATAAGAACAAGTTTCACAACTCCCCATGTAAAAACTAGTTCCTAAAACAAAAGTTCTACAAAGGAGTGTAATAAATGTAAGGGAACCAGAGAGGTATAGTTTTCTTATCACTGAGGATGATGACTCATTATTGTTGGACAATTATGAACCTCTCTCCTACAAGGATGAAGTAGAGAGCTCAGAAGCTGCAAGATGGATTGAAGCTATGAATTCTGAGCTAAATTCCATACATTAGAACCAAGTTTAGGTTCTGTTCGATGCACCAGTTGATGTAAAGTCTGTTAGATATAAATGAGTATTCAAAAGGAAACTAGACATGGAAGGTAAAGTAAGTACCTATAAAGAAGGTATAGTGGCTAAAGGGTTTAAAAAATGTCAAGGAATTGAATACGATAAAACCTTTTCACCAGTTTCTATGTTTAAATCCATAATAATCATATTTTCTATAGAATCTTACCACGACTATGCGATTTGGCAGATGGATTTCAAAACTGCATTCCTTAATGAGAAGCTTCAAGAAGATGTGTATATGACACAACCAGAAGGGTTTGTGATTACAAGTGATTCCAAATGGATTTTTAAAGTTATAGAGATCCATTTATGGATTTAATAAATCATCTAGGTCATGGAACATTCAATTTTATGAATACATAAAAGAATTTGGTTTCATTAAAAATGAATGTGAGCCATATGTTTACGAAAGGTTTAGTGGGAATGTAGTCATTATCCCAGTAGTATATGTTTACAACATATTACTTATTGGAAACAAAATACCAATATTCCAATCTGTTAAGGACTGGTTGAACAAGTGATTCTACATGAAGGACTTAGGTGAATCATCCTACATTATAAGGGTCAATATCATTCATGATAGATCCAAGAGGCTTTTTTTACTGAGTCATAGTACATACATTTTCTAGATACTAAAGAGATTTAGTATGGAACAATACAAGAGGGGATTCGTTCCAGTGTCACATGACATACATCTTTTTAAGAAAATGTTTCCCTAGACACAACTGGAAAAATATTGAATGAGTAATATCCTATACACTTTGGCAATAGAATCAATCATGTAAGCCATGCTATGTACTAGACTTGATGTTGCCTATGTACTAATCATGGTAGGAAGATATCAATAAGATCTAGGAGAACAACATTGGACTACTGTTAAGGATATCCTTAAGTATCTGAGAAGAACTAAAAATATGTTCCTAGTGTATGGAGGAGATGAAGACCTTTTCATCAGATGATGCTAGTTTCCAGACAGATCAGAATGATCTAAAGTCGTAATCAGGATATGTTTTTTGTCTTAATAGAGGAGCTGTGAGATGGAAGAGTTAAAATCATCTAGTTGTTTCTGATTATATTGCAAAGTTTGAGTACATAATGGCTTCTGATGCAACCAAGGAAGCCATCTAGATTCAGAACTTTTTCTAGGTGCTTGATGTGGTACCTAGTAGTAAAGACCATTTTATTTTGATAATACTACAACTGTTACTCTTTCAAAATATCCAAGGTCACATTAATGAACCAAACACATACTCTGAAACTATAACCCCTTTAGGGATTTTTATCAAAGGGGTGAAGTTATAGTGAGGAGAGTATCCAAGGAAGATAATGTGGCATACCCCTTAACTAAAGTACTATCTCAATAGAAGCATGAGTATCATGCGAGAGCTAGCAGAATGAAGGTTGTTAGTAGTTGGATCTAGTGAAAGTGGGAGTCTGTTGTAGTTGGTGTCCTATAACCAAATTATTTTATACTTTATGATAACTTGTATTCATGGTTTTTGAATATCAATAAACTAATTACCACATCATGACTATTCTTCTGCATAAAATTGCATGTGATAATGTCCCAAGAGCACCTGTCACACTAAAAGGTCATAGTAGTTCCCAACTATGTTGAGAACCTAGGAGTACTATGATATTATTCTTAGATTTATGTTATGTGGCCGGATGATATCATTTAAGGGACAAAAATGATACAGGCTATCAGGGATAGAGACTCATTGGACTTTGAGGCATATTCTCATGGTGTACGCCCTTGGTAATGTCTAGGAGGATATTATAAGAACATGACTTGCTAGTAAGAAATCCACATTTCTATGTGTCATTGGATGTTACTATCTACAGATGTGTGTATTGGTCCTTATACTTTAAGATTATTATCAATGGATATTATGAGTCACACACTTATATGTATTGATGAAAACTATGATGATAGATGTTCATAGCGAGGTAGGATATATTGGGTGCATCATGAGTAATATTAAATTAATGAATAATGTGATAAAATATTTATCCCTTATGTTATTTAATGGAAGATAATATCTCAACCCCTTTGATGTAAATGATATAGCCTAAATAAATCCATGGCCATGGTGTTCTATAGGCAATTTATATTTTTGGAAATTTAAAGAAAGAGATATCGAGCATATAAGTTGATATCACTAACATAAAACCTACTCGATTAGAGATATTGTGATAAAAGGATTATATTACACAATAAGAATTTATATGAGGTGAAATGTTGTTGCTACATTAAATTATTTCTCTATGGATGCCTTGGCCTGTTGCTAGATGCTAACCTTGGACTTTAGGCTGCTCCGCCTAATGCCATTGAGAAAGATGTCTAGAGGGTCACACACTAAGTGTATCCAGTATCTTAGTTAAATAATTTATTATTTAACAAGTTAAATAAATGTTATTCCCAGTCGAGGTTTAATAATTATTCATGCATTACTGATCACATTTATTCGGTCACTAGTTATTTGAGAGAATATATTGTGAGTGGAATAACTAATAAATATTGAGGAGGATTGGCAGAATGAGATTAATGGTCTGGTGAGAAATAATAATATTGAATATTATTTGATTAAATAATATTTAATTATAACTCACAAGTTAAGCACATGCCAGGAAACAATAATATTTTTGTTATTATTTGACATGGGAGTTTTTCTAAGATTAATGAAATAATTAAAGGCACTTATGTAGATTATTTATTATTTCCGTAGGGAAATAAATTCTTGGTTATATTATTATCTCATTTGAAAAGGGAAAGATAAGCGATGCTGATTGTGTTGTGCACAAAAAATTGGAGAAAAGTCTCAATCCAAGAGAGTTCATCCCTCTCCGAGAACACTCTCAAGAATGAGAGAGATCCTCCTCTACTGGATCAAGGAGAAATATTTGGAAGCGGTTCTCAAGGAGATCGAAGGTGGACATCAAAAGTGAAAGGATCTTCCGTGATAGCACCCAGAGACTCCTTCGGTGACATTTGGATATATGTGGAGCATGTTTGGATCACTGCTAGAAGATATCTACCCTTGATCTCTACAATGAAATGATGGTACACCTACAGATCTCTGGCCGAACGCATCAACAAAGAAAGAATCACCTTAGAGGTAATTCTTATTTAATTAAATTAATTATAAACAATATATGTTGATACCCTCTCTTAGTTTCAGGTTTCGTTCCTTTGTCTTATTTCTTTGATTCAATTCTATGGATCACAATGTTCATCATTGGATAGATCCCAAATTGTTCATTGAATATGGAAAAAATCAAAGTTGGGCACCGTCCCTCCTGCGCTTCCACTATGTCCAGAACCTAGAAGTGGTATGAGAGTGGAAATATTTTTGTTTATAATTATTTAAATAATTCTTTTATGATTTACACATTTTAATTTAGTTTTTCAATTCAAGTTTAACCGTTCTTTTTAATCTGAATGATGAGATCTATTTCTTCATCTATCATTTCTCATAGATCTAACAAAAATGATTAATTTTATTATTAAAATTATATTGAGTATCTCATCTGGAGATGAAAAGGATTCTATCCAGGTAACACATCAGTACACGCTGTGTAATAAAAATGACATGCCATGTAGTTGTGTTCAATGCATCAAGATTAGTTTGGAAATTACTCAACCTGTGTGTATTAATGACACACAGTGTAGTTAATTCTTACACCGTGTGTTGACCAGGATAGACTGGCACACTGTCAACCAGACTACACATCATGTGGCCCACTGGACACATCATGTAATACCTTTTGGGTTAGGGCCGGGCCGTGTATTCCATGCACGGTCTACCAGACTGGTGACCATGTAACACTGGGTCAACATGGCGTGTTTCCCACTAGACATGTCGTGTAATCCAAGATTTCCAAAGTACACCTCACACGCTGAGTCCCTAGGCGTGTACTTCGGATACATGGTAAAGAATGTACATGCTGTGTAGATTAGATCTATACACCATGTACTTTTACCAGTTATGTAGATTTAAAATTTATTATATTATGTAACCCTTGATAAATGTACTCGCATGTGGGCATAAATCTGGTACACGCCATGTGATAGGCTTTGATATATATATATATATATATGTGTGTGTGTGTGTGTGTGTGTGTGTGTGTGTAAATGTTTTATTAACATCTGCATAATATTCAAGATCTTCACATCATGTATGAGTTGTATTACAGTTATTATTCTATCTGCATGCTACAGTTCGTAAAGAATAAAGTATATACAAGTATAATAAATATTGGGTAGTTTTGGACGGGTATTCACTGGGTTAATTCCATGGTAAAAGTTATGTACATAGTCAATTTCAAATGAACTTACTAATTTTTTTAAAATTATAATGGATGATAATCTCAAGTAAATTCAGAAAAGGTTTAAGATAAATGGATTGATTAATTAAATATAATAATTAATCAATTCAAGCGTGATTTATCTTAAATAAGGGTGATTAAATAATTGAAGGCTAGTTTTATTAAATGTGTAATTTGTTGCATGCATGTGGATGATCATGAGCTAGACCAAACCTTTGTATGTGATTATCTTCCTTTTAATTTATCATTAAATTAAATTGTCAGAATGCATGTCTTACCTCCTCATTAATATGTAGAGCCTATGTTCTCATGATTTCTTTTATGAAAACCCCCCTTTCCCCTCACCTTCATGTGAGTAAAAGCATATGTAATGGATGGAGCTCCCAAGAAAGTGGAGGCAGTTCAAGTTAGGAGCCGAGATGAAACCAATCTAAGGAGATACAAAGGTGGACTGGTGGAAGGCTGTGAACATGAACCTTAAATGGTTCAAGGTGTTTCTCTCCTAGGTTAGTAATTAGATTATCAACCACTAGATAAACTAACCATTAGAACAAGATCACGATCATACTCATTATTTTATTTCTGTCAGTTTCATGGTTATTCACTGTGAATGCTTTATTGCGATCACATAATTAATGAATTAACAAGCATTCAATATGGAACCAAAATAAACCAGCTTATACATAAATATTATCCAAATACATGGTTAATCAATTAATTAATCCCACTTAATATTAACAAGCATGTTAAAAGATAATAATTGTTAATTTACACATAAAGGATTAAATCCCTCAATAAAATATTAATTCGGTATAGTCTTCCATTACTTCAGTTAGAATCGAACCACAGTTCAAAGTGCTTGACTGGCCAAAGCTGAGGTGATTTCAATTATCAGGTAATTCTAATTTTTGGTTTTGGGTTGACTTAACTTGGTTGACATCAATGGCTAACTTCCAAAGCAGGACTTGGTGTAACTAAGAGGAAAATGTTGAGGAAATCTAAATTAATGATTTCAGGACATGGGAATCCACTCAATAGATCAAGGAACTATGAGTTAATTCAGTTTTCATTTGGAATGCCTACCTAAAACCATTTGAGTTTCTTAACCATCCACAGTTGGGGTGATGAGAATGGAATATGGATCCTTTCCACTAGAATATCCAAGCAACATGATATTCTGAAGCCAATGGTAAGGGATATTGGTATTTGATAAAATATTGGGAGATTAATAAATATAATTTTATTTATTTGTCTAAATTTATTGGATAAAGCATTAAATCTCTTCTTATCTTATTTGTAGAAAAGGCATTAAAATGACTTCAAACATATCATTGCGATCCACAATTGAGAAGGAAAGCCTTCTCATCAGCACTAATTTACAAGAATGGAAAAGGTGCCTATAGGTCATCCTTCACCATGAAAGGAAATTATATGTGTTAGAAGAACCTTTACCAATTGTGCTTGGAAATGAGGTGAGTGATGAAGGGATCTCTCTGTACGAGAAACATTTGAATGATGCTACAGATGTTCAGTGCTTCATGTCATCATCCATATCCAATGATCTCTTAAAGCAACATGAGGAAATGGATACTTATAGCATGATATCTCACCTTTGGGATCTTTATCAAGAGAAGGAGATACAAGAGAGATATGAGATCTCCAATGCTTTTTTCATGACTAATCTTAGAGAGTCATCGCCAGTTAGTCCTCATGCAGTCAAGCTTATCAGCTGCATTGAGAATATGGAAATCTTAGTGATTAAGTTCTCGGATGAGTTGCGTACAAATCTCATACTCTTATTACTTCCCAATACCTTATCTAGTTTTATTGTGAATTATAATATGAGTAATAATGAGAAGAGTCTATCAGAACTTCTGACCTTGATTTTCCAAGTGGATAAGGACATGGGGCGTGACAAACACACATTACTTATGATGAATAAGAAGAGGAATGAAAAGGAAAAGGGGCCTAAGACTTATAAATAGTCTAAAGATTTTTAGCACCATTCAACCAAGAAGAAGAATATCCAAAGGCATGACAAGAAAAAGGAGGTAGTATGTTTTTCATGTGGAAATTTAGGCTACTGGAAGATGAACTGCACCTAAATGTAAGGGGAATCCAAAGGTGCATTCATTATTGAGTGCAATATTTCAATTTCTACACATTGGGTATTAGATATAGATTATGGTTCTCACATTTGTATTCAAATATATGAACCAAGTATATTTTAGAAAATTTATAGAGGAGAGGTGGATCTATGAGCTTCCAAAGGTGCAGGTTTGGCTGCTCTTTCCATTGGTGACTACCACCTTTCATTTCCAACTAGGATGATTATAGTTTTACATGATTGTTATTATGTACATACTATTACCAAGAACATAATTTATGTATCAAGTTTAGATATATATGGGTTTATTTTCAAATTCAGAAATAAAATTTGTTTCATTTATAAGGACAACATATGTTATGGTATGAAGCATTTAAATAACGGTCTGTATGTATTAAATTACGAAAACCAAGTGTTGTAAATTGATAATGAATCAAGTTCACATGAATCATATAACGCCCAGTTCTGGAATCACCATCTAGATCATTTAAATGAGAATAAATTTACAAAGCTCCATCAAGAGGGTTATTAATACTCTTCTGAGATAAAACCACTTGGTATATTTCATGCTTGTTTGCAAGTGAAAATGACCAAACTACCATTTTTTATATAGGGTGAAAGGGCCATAGAGCTTCTAGGATTGGTACACACTAATGTGTATGAACCATTTCCAGTAGAATATAGAGGTGGATATTCTTACTTCTTAACTTTTATTGACGACTTGAGTAGATATGGATATATTTACTTGATGTGGTATAAGTCTGAGTCCTTTGAGAAATTTAAGGAATTCAAGAATGAAGTATAGAGTCAACTTAGTAAGATGACAAAGAAGCTTCGATCAGATCGAGGTGGAGAATATCTTAAATAAGAGTTCATTGACTTTTTATGGGAGTTTAGTATACTATCTCAACTCACTACACCTTATACACCATAGTGTAATAGTGTTAGTGAAAGGAGGAACTGTACCTTGTTGGATATGGTAAGGTTGATGATGAGTCATGCATATCTTCTGTTATCCTTTTAGGAATATACATTAAAAACTATGGAATACACATTAAACAAAGTACCAACTAAGGTGGAAAATAGAACTCCCTTTGGGATTTAGAGTGGAAAGAAACCCATTTTGTTGGATACACATGTATGGGGTTGTGAGGCATTTGTTATGGCTTTTTCAAGAAACAAACTAGCACCTTGAGGCATGAAGTTTATCTTTATAGGGTATACTAAGGAAACAAAAGGATAATACCTATACAACCCCTCAGATAAGAAAGTGACTATTGCTAGAAAAGCTATATTTCTTGAGAGGGATCACATCCTAAAAAAGGATAGTGGGAGAAATATTTACTTCAATGAAGTTGATGCTCAAGATACACAAGAGTTGGTATAGGAACAAGTTCTACAGGTCCCCATGGAAGAATTAGTTCCTAAAACATAAGTATTGTGTAGGAGTGTAAGAGAGGTAAGGGAAGCAGAGAGATATGGTATTCTTGTCACCTAGGATGGCGACTCATTATTATTGGAGAATAATGAACCTCTCTCCTACAAGGAGGTAATAGAGTGCTGAGAAGCTACACAATGGCTAGAAGCTATGAATTCTGAGATGGATTCCATGTATCAGAATTTTTTTTGGGTTTTGGTCAATGTTCTAGTTGATGTAAATCTTGTTAGATATAAATGGGTATCCAAAAGGAAAATAGACATGGAAGGTAAAGCAAGTACCTATAAAGCAAGGCTATTGGCTAAAGGGTTTAAACAACATCAAGGAATTGACTATGATGAACCCTTTCCTTCAGTTTACATATTTAAATCTATCAGAATAATATTTTCCATAACAGCTTAACATGACTATGAGATTTGGTAGATGGATTTTAAAACTACATTACTTAATTGAAACCTTCAGGAAGATGTCTATATGAAACAACCATAAGGGTTTGTGACACCAGGTGATGCCAAAAGGATTTTCAAGTTATAGAGATCCATTTATGGACTGAATCAAGAATCTAGGTCATGGAGCGTTCAATTTAATGAATTCATAAATAAATTTAGTTTCATTAAAAATTAATGTGATCTATGTGTTTAAAAAAGTTTTAGTGGGAATTCGTTTGTTATCCTTGTAGCATACATTAATGATATATTAATTATTGGAAATGAAATACTAGTCTTCTAATCTGTTAAGGACTAGTTGAACAAGTGCTTCTATATGAAGGAATTAGGCAAAGAAGCCTACATTCTAGGGGTCAAGATCATTCGTGATAGATCCAAGAGGCTGCTTCGACTTATTCATAGTATTTAATTGACCAGACACTAAATAGATTTAGTATGGAACAATCTAAGAGGGGGTTGGTTCCAATGTCAAATGGCATACATCTTTATAGGAAAATGTGTCCCCAAACACAACTGAAGAAATATAGAATGAGTAAGATCCCATAAAATTCAGTGATAGGATCAATCATGTATTCCATGCTATGTACTAGACTTGATGATGCCTATGCGCTGAGCATGGTAGGTAGATATCAAGAAGATCTAGGATAATAACATTTTACTACTGTTAAGGTTGTCCTTAAGTATTTGGAAATAACTAAGGATATGTTCCTGGTGTATGGAGGATATAGGGATATTTTCATTAGAGGGTATGTTAATTATGGTTTCCAGACAAATTATAATGATTTGAAGTTACAATCAGGATATATTTTATTTCTCAACGGTGGATCTATGAGCTGGAAGAGTTCAAAGCAGGCGGTTTTAGCTGATTCTACAGTGGATTTTGAGTACATAAAGGCTTCTGATGTATCCAAGAAAGTCGTATGGATTCATAACTTTGTCTAGGATCATGATGTGGTACCTATAAGTAAAGACCCTATCACATTGTATTGTGATAATACTATAGCAGGGGATCTTACAAAATATCTAATGTCACATCAAAAGAAAAAGATGATACGCTGGAAGTATCACCTCTTAAGGAATTTTTATCAAAGTGGTGAATTTGTAGTGATAAGAGTATCCACAAAAGATAACTTGGAGCACCCCTTGACTAAAGGACTATCTCAGAAGAAGCATGAGTATCATGTGAGAGATAGTATATAGAATGTTGTTAGGAGTTGTCTCTAGTGTAAGTGGGAGTCTGTTGGAGTTGGTGCCCTAGAACCAACTTATTTCGTACTTTATGATATCTTATATTTATGTTTTTTGAATATAAATAAACTCCTTATCACATCATGATTTCTCTTCTACGTAACATTTCATGTGATAATGTCCCAAGAGTAGTTGTCACACTTAAAGGTCATAGAAGTTCCCCACTTTGATGAGAACCCAGAAGTGCTCTGAAACTATTATTAGATATATTTTCTCTAGAAGGATAATATCATTTAAGGGACAAAAATGATATAGGCTATCATGGGTGGAGACTCATAGGACTTTGAGGAACATTCTCATGGTGTACACCCTTGGTAATGTCCAGGAGGATATTATGTGAATAAGACCCGCCGGTAAGAAATTCACATTTCTATGTGTCATTGGATGTTCCTATATGTGAACATGTGTATTGGTATATATATTTTAAGATTATTATTAATGGATATTATGAGTCACACATTTATATGTATTACTAAAAACTATGATGACAGATGCTCACGATGAGGAAGGATATGTTGGGTGCGTCATGAGTACTATTGAAATAATGAATAATGCGAGAAAGGATTTATCCATTACATTCTTTAATGGAATATAATATCTCAGGACATTTGATGGAAATGATATAGCCTAAATAAATCCATGTCCATTGTGTTCAATAGGCAAGTTCTATTTTCTGAAAGTCAAAGAAAAAGATATCAAACATATAGGTTGATGGCACCAGCATGCAACATGCTCGATTATAGATATTGTGATAAAGAGATTATATTACATCGTAAGCATTTGTAGGAGGTGAAATGTCATTGAGACATTAAATTCTTTCTTTATGGGTGCCTTGGTGTGTTGTTAGATTCTAACCTTAGACTTCAGGCGACTCTACCTAATGCCACTGAGAAGGAGGCCTAGAGGGGCACACACTAAGTGTATCCAGTATCTCAGTTAAATAATTTATTATTTATCAAGTTGAATAAATATTATTTCTGGTTTTGGTTTAATAATTATTCATGTATTCATGATCACATTTATTCCTTCACTAGTTATTCGAGAGAATATATTGTGAGCAGAATAGTTAATAAATATTAAGGAGGATTGGCAGACCGAGATTAATGGCCCAATGAGAAACACCAAATCAAGGATAATGATTTGGAAGTGGTTCTCAAGGCGATCAAAGGTAGACATCGTAAGCATAGGGATATTTTGTGCTAGCACCTAGAGGCTCCTTTGGAAACTTATGGAGATACATGGAACACATGTAGATCACCACTAGAAGAGATCTACCCTTGATCTCTACAATTAAATGATGGTACACCTGTAGATCTGTGGACAAACACATCAATGAAGAAAGAATCACCTTGGAAATAATTCTTATTTAATTAAATTTATTATAAATAATATATGTTGATCCTCTTTCTTGGTTCTGGGTTTCTTTCCTTTGTTTTATTTCATTGATTCAATTCTGTGGATCACGATGTTCATCATCATATAGTTCCTAGATTGTTCATTGAATATGGAAAAAATCAAAGTTGGGCACCCCCCTACACTTATACTGTACCTGAAACCTATAAGGGGAAGCCAAAGGTGCATTATTTATTGAGTGAAATATTTCCATTTCTACACATTGGGTATTAAATATAGATTTTGGTGCTCACATCTGTATCCAAATGCAGGAACCAATTAGATTTTGGAAAATTGACAGAGGAGAGGTGGATCTGCGAGCTACCAATAGTGTGAGGCTGGATCCTCTTGACCCTAGTGACTACCACCTTTAGTTGTTGATGAGAATGATTTTGGTTTTTCATGATTGTTATTTTGTATCTACTATTACCAAAAACAGAATTTTTGTATCAAGTTTAGATACATATGGGTTTATTTTCATGTTCATAAATAAAAGTTGTTTATTTTATAAGGAAAACATATGTTATGGTATGGAACATTTAAATAATGGCCTGTATGTATTAAATCACAAAAACCAAGTGTTGGAAACCGAAAATGAATCATGTTCACACGACTCATATGACACCCAGTTGTGGCATCACTGTCTTGGTCATGTAAAGATAATCACGTGAAAAACCGCTGTCAAGATTTTTATTTAGACTCTTATGATCTAAAACCACTTGATATATTTCACACTTGTTTACAAAGGAAAATAACCAAACCACTATTTGCTGAATAGGGTGAAAGGGCCACGACCTTCTAGGATTGGTACACACTGATGTGTGTGGACCATATTCAATAGAGGCTAGAGGTTTATATTCTTACTTCATAACTTTTACTAATGACTTGAGTAGATATGACTATATTTACTTGATGAGGTATAAGTCTGAGTCCTTTGAGAAATTCAAGGAATTCAAAAATGGAGTAGAGAATCATATTGGAAAGAAGATAAAGAAGTTTAGATTAAATCGAGGTAGAGAATATCTTAACCAAGAATTCATCAAATTTTTATGAGAGTTTGGGATTATATCTCAAATCACTCAACATTGTACACTAAATTGGAATTATGTTAGTGAAAAGAGGAATCGTACCTTTTTTTACATGGTAAGGTTGATGATGAGTCATGCAGATCTTCTATTATCCTTTTGGGGATATGCAATACAAACCGTGACATACACATTAAACTAAGTTCCAACTAAAAAGGAAAATGGAATTCCCTTCAAGCTATGGAGTGTAAAGAAACCCATTTTATTTCATACATTTTTATAAGTATGCGAGGAATTTGTTAAGGATTTCTTAGGAAAAAAACTAGCACCCCAGGGCACAAAGCGTATCTTTATATGGTATCCCAAGGAAACAAAGGGGTACCACCTATACAACCCCTCAGAAAAGAAAGTTACTATTTCCAAACAATATATATTTCTTGAGAGGGTACACATCCTCAAAGAAGATATTGGGAGAAATATTGACTTCCATGAAGTTGATTCTCAAGACACACAGGAGTTGGTATAGGAACAAGTTCCATAGGTTCCTATGGAAGAAGTAGTTCCTGAAACAGAAGTACCGTGTAAGAGTGTAAGAGAGGTAAGTGAACTATAGAGATATGGTTTTCTTATCACCTAGGATGGTGACTCATTATTGTTGGAAAATGATGAACCCCTCTCCTACAAGAAGGAAGTAGAGCGATCAAAAGCTGCAAGATGGCTAGAAGCTATGAATTCTAAGATGGATTCCATATATCAGGACCAAGTTTGGGTTTTGGTCGACGCACCAGTTGATGTAAATCCTGTTAGATGTAAATGGGCATTCAACAAGAAACTGGTCATGGAAGGTAAAGTAAGTACCTATAAAGCAAGGCTATTGGCTAAAGGGTTTAAACAACATCAAGGAATTGACTACGATGAATCATTTTCACAACTTTCCATGTTTAAATCCATTAAAATAAAAATTTACATAGCAGGTTACCATGAATATGAGATTTAGTAGATGGATGCCAAAACTAAATTCCTTAACAGGAACCTTTATGAATATGTCTATGTGAAACAACTAGAAGGGTGACACCAGGTGATACTTAATGGATTTTCAAGTTACATAGATCCATTTATGGATTGAATCAAGCATCTAGGTCATGGAACATTTGATTTTATGAATCCATAAAATAATTTGGTTTCATTAAAAATGAAAGTGAGTCATGTGCTTACAAAAGGTTTAGTGGGAATGCAGTCGTTATCCTAGTAGTATATGTGGAGGACATATTACTTATTGGAAATGAAATATTGGTATTCCAATTTATTAAGTACATGTTGAATAAGTGATTATCTATGAAGGACTTAGGCCAAGAATCCTACATTTTAGGGGTCAAGATCATTTGTGATAGATCCAAGAGGCTTATTTTACTAAGTCATAATATATACATTAACTAGATACTAAAGAGATTTAGTATAGAATAATCCAATAGGGAATTTGTTCTAGTGTCACATAGTTTACATCTTTCTAAGAAAATGTGTCCCCAGACACAATAAGAGAAAGATATAACGACTAAGATCCCATATACTTTGGCGATAAGATAAATCATGTATACCTTTTTATGTACTAGACTTGATGTTTCATATGCATTGATCATGGTAGGAAAATATCAAGTAGATCCAGGAGAACGACATTGGACTACTATTAAGATTATCCTTTTGTATCTGAGAAAAACTAAGGATATGTTCCTAGTGTATAGATGAGATGAGGAGCTTGTCATAAGAGGGTATACTGAGGATGTTTTTAAGAAAAAAAAATGATCTTAATTCGCAACCAGGATATGTTTTGTATCTCAACAGAAGATCTATGAGCTAGAAGAGTTCAAAGAAGCAAGTTGTAGCTGATTCTACAATAGATTTTGAGTACATAGCATCTTCTGATACAACCAAAGAAATATTCTGGATTTAGAACATTGTCTAGGAGCTTGATGTGGTACCTAGAAGTAAAGACTCTATCACATTGTATTTTAATAATACTACAACAACGACTCTTGAAAAAGAGACAAGGTCACATAAATGGACAAAGCACATACTCGTAAGTATCTCCTATTGAAGGATTTTTGTCAAGGGGGTGAAGTTGCAGTGAGTAGAGTATCTATAAAAGAGAATGTGGCAGACCCTTGTACTAAAGGCCTATCTTAGTAGAAGAATGAGTATCATGTGAGAGCTAGCGGACTAAAGGTTCTTAGCAGTTGGATCTAGTGAAAGTGGGATTCTGTTGGATTTAGTTCCCTATAACCAAATTATTTTGTACTTTATGATAACTTATATTCATGGTTTTGAATATTAATAAATTCCTTATCACATTATGATTGTTCTTATGTGTAAAATTGTATGTGATAATTTCCTAGGAGTAACTGTCACACTAAAAGGTTATAATGAATCACTGCTATGATGAGAACCCAAAAGTGCTGTGACACTATTCTAGAATATATGTTCTATGGCCAGATGTTATCATTTGAGGGACACAAATGATACATGCTATCAGGTGTGGAGACTCATAGGACTTTGATGCACCTTCTCATGGTGTACACCCTTGGTGATATCCAGTAGGATATTATGAGAATGAGACCCACCTTTAGGAAATCCACAATTATATGTGTCATTGGATGTTACTATCTACGGAAATGTGTATTGGTACTTAGAATTTAAGATAATTATTAATAGATATTATGAGTTGTGCAATTAAATTTATTGAAGAAAACTGTGATGGAAGATGTTTATGGTCAAGTAGGATATATTGGGTGCATCACATGTAACATTGCATTAATGAATAACCAGAGAGTAGATTTATACCTTTTTTTCTTTAACAAAAGATAATATCTTATGCCCTTTGATGGAAATGATATATCTTAAATAAATATATATCCATGGTGGTCAATTAGCATGTTATATTTCCAGAAAGTCAAAGAAAAAGATATCAAGCATATAGGTTGATGGCATTGAAATGCAACCTACTCGATGAGAGATATTTTGATAAAGGGATTATATTACATGATAATAATTCATATGAGGTTACATATCATTGTGACATTAAATTATTTCTCTATGGGTGAATTGGAATGTTTCTAGATGCTAACCTTGAACTTTTGGCAGGTTCAACTAATGCCACTGCGAAAGAGGCCAAGAGGGTTACACACTAAGTTTATCCAGTATCCCATTTAAATAATTTATTATTTAACAAGTTGAATAAATATTATTCTCGGTCATGGTTTAATAATTATTCATGTATTTATGATCATATTTTCTTCAATAGTTATTCAAGAGAATATATTGTGAACGGAATAATTAATAAACATTGAGGAGGATTGGCGAACTGAGTTTAATGGTCTAGTGAGAAATATTAATATTGAATATTATTTGATTAAATAATATTTAATTATAACTCGCAAGTTAAGATCATGTGAGTAAATAATAATGTTTCTGTTATTATTTTACATGGGAGTTTCTCTAGGATTAATGAAATAATTAATGGCACATGCGCAAATTATTTATTATTACCCTAGTGAAATAAATGCCTAGTTATATTATTCTCTGATTAGCCAAGAGAAATCCAAGAGATGCCTATTGTGTTGTGTACAAAGAATTGGAGAAAATATCTCAAGCCTAGAGAGTTCATCCCTATCTAAGAATGTTCTTAATAATGAGAGAGATCCTCCTCGACCAAATCAAGGAGAATGCTTTAGAAGCGGTTCTTAAGGCGATCAAAGGTGGACATCACAAGCGGAAGGATCTTCCATGGTAGTACTCAGAGACTCCTTCGGTGATGTCCAAAGATACGTGGAGCATGTTTGGATCACCGATAGAGGATATCTACCCTTGATCTCTACAACGCAATGATGATACACCTGCAGATCTATGGTCAAACGCATAAATGAAGAAAGAATCACCTTGGAGGTAATTCATATTTAATTAAATAAATTATAAAAAAATATGTTGATACTCTCTATTGCTTAAGAGTTTATATTCCCTTTTCCTATTTATTTTATTAAATTCCATGGATCCCGACATTCATCATCATATAGATCCCAGATTGTTCATTAAATATAGAAAAAATTAAAGTTTGGCACTGACCCATCTGTGCTTCCACTATGACCGGAACCTACATTTGGTTAATCATAATATTTTTATGAACCATTATAAAGGATTTATATAAAATTAAATTTTATTTAATGATTAACCTAATTAATTATGATGTTTTAAGACATAAAATTCCTTTATAATTACAAGATTATTAAAAGAAACACATTTCTCACTAAGGTTTTCTTCTGTTAGAAAATGGAGGGAAATAAGTGGATCTGCATAAATGGTGAGCACAATGGACTATGAACTGATGACCGTTTGATGGAAGTTGGAATGGAAAACTTCATGAGAATGATGAACTAACTAACTCAAGTTATGAACAATAACTTTAATCAAGCTGAGAGAACAGATTCACCTCGAAGGGAACAACTTTCCATTGAGTCCTTTATGCGTTAATGACCACCTTATTTCAATGGATATACCAACCCATTTATTTTTGAACAATAGATAAGCTCTATAGATTAGATATTTTCTATACTCTATTGTTAGAAAAAAGATAAAGTCACCATGGCTGTGTACCACTTAGAGGGAGAAGCTGATAATTGGTGGACACTGATTAGAAACACGATGAAAAGAAGAGATATTGATGCAATGGAGTGGGAAGAGTTCAAGGGAAATTTTTTCAAAAAATATTTCCCCCGTTCGATGCAAATGAAAATAGAGAAGTAATTACTAGATATAAACCAGAAGGAAAATAAATTTGTGGGAAGATATGAGATGAAATTTTCAGTAATTTCTCATTAAACCTATAGATTTTTCATGGATCCTAATGGAAAGGTTGATAGATTCTTTAGTGGAATAAGGAATCATCTACATAATCTAGCCAATCGAGACTATGATAGCTATGAGAAGATAGTGCATAATGATATGAAGGTGAAACTGGAGTTCAAAGAGACACAATGGTCCCATAGATCGAATGAAAATATAAGATAAATGAATCCAAGCTTAAGGCGAACTTTGATCATGGAAGAGGAGGAAAGAAATTTCAACTTCCCAAATCCAACAGATGTGGGAAGAAGCATTCATGGAACTGCTTTCTTGGGAGAGGAAAATTTTATAAGTGTGGAAAAGATGTTTATATTTATTGGAACTGTCATAGTGAGGTGAATCCTTAAATTCTCAATACCAATGAAAAAGGGAAGATGGTGCATGCTCAACTTGAAGTTCCATGCTTCAAGTGTGTATAACTTGGGAACTTTGCTAATCACTATTCAGATCAGAAGATAATAGAGGGGAATCACCATCAACCTCTGCATAGGACAAGGGATCAAGGCCTTTATTTTTATATCATGATGGATGAAATAGAATCTCCAAATGATGTGATGGTAGGTACTCTCCTTATTCTCTAAAATATAGAAAGTACTTTGTTTGATTATGGTTTCACGCATTCCTTTATTTACCAAAAGTTTGTAAAGAATGTAGAATCAATCCCTGAACTTCTAAAAGTATAGTTCTTATTCAAGACTCCTAGATAGATTATCCACACATCAAAAATGTATAGAAACAATAGTATTAACTTTGGTGAGCACAATATCATCTCAAATCTAGTATCCATTCCCATGTTGGAATTGGAACTATACTAGAGATGGACTGGATCTCAAAGTATAATGCTAAAATAAACTGCAGAATCAAGGAAATCATAGTAGTATTGTATGGAAAACCTATAGTTGTTTTCAAAGGAGAGATATCTCGACCCGATATTTGTCTAAAAGAACCTCCCATAGCCTTATTTAAGGAAATGATCAGTGAAGATAAAGAAGGAAATGAAAGTATACATATTGAAAATGTCCCCATCATTTAGGAATACATTAACATATTTCCTCATGAGTTACCTAGAATCCCCAAATAAAGAGAGGTATAGTTATCCATTGAAATCATGCCTGAATCCAAGCCGATATCAAATACCCTTTATAAAATGAAAAATAGTTAACTGGAGAAATTAATGAAAAAAATCCAAGATCTTCTGGGGAACGAGTTTATTTGACCAGGTGTGTCTCCTTGGGGATCACCTATTCTATTTTGTGAAGAAGAAGGATATATCAATATAGCTATGTATTGATTATAGAGAAGTTAACAGGATCATAGTAAAGAAAAAAAATACCCTCTTCCAAGGATTGATGATTTATTTGAAAAAATTCATGGGGATCAATTCTTCTCCAAGATTGATCTTAGATCTGGTTATAATCAATTAAGGGTGAAGAAATAATATATTCTAATAAATATCTTCTGATCAAGATATGGGAATCATGAGTTTTTTGTTATTCTGTTATGCTTGACCAACACGCTGATGATATTTATGGATTTGATGAATAGGGTCTTTAAGGACTAACTTAATGACTTTTTGGTGGTTTTTATTCATGATATTATGATAAATTCCAAAATTTCTGAGGAGCATGAGGATCATCTAAGGGTTAAATTAAAAACTATGAGGAAGAAGAGGCTATTTGTAAAGTTCAAAAAATGTGAATTTTGGTTACAATAAGTTTCATTCTTAGGGAACATTGTAACCAATGAAGGAATCTCAGTTGAAACTACCAAGACAAAGGTTGTGGAGGAGTGACCTCATCCTACAATAGTAACCAAGATTCATAGTTTCCTTGTTTTAGTATGATATTATAGAAGGTTTGTGATTTTTTTTCCTGAATTTTGAATCCCCTAACCAAGTTAACTCGAAAAGGGGATAAGTTAATCTGGAAAAAGAAGTGTGAAGAAAGTTCCCAAGAGCTAAAGAAGAGATTTGTTACTACACCCATGTTAACTCTAATCTCTATTAGAGAAGGATTATTTATTTTTAGCGATGCATCTCTAAAAGGGATTAGGTGTGTCCTCATACAAAATGACAAGGTTATTTTTTATGTATCTCTATAGGTGAATCCTCATGAGAAGAATTATCCTACACATGACCTAGAGCTAGTTGCAGTTGTTTTTTGCTCTGTATATATGGAGGCACTATCTTTATGGGGTGAAATGTGATATATACACAGACCACCAAAGTTTCAAGTATATTTTCATGAAAAAATAATTTAACATGAGATAGAGGAGATGGTTGAAAATTATTAAAGACTATGATTGTTTAATTCATTATCACCTCATAAGAGAAAACAAATTCATTCATGCATTAAGTAGGAAAGACCATGTTGTTTTTCCAATTATGAGGATTTAAGGATATCCTTTGATCAAAGGCCTAGTAAATATGGACATGGGAATCATAGGGGAAGAGAAATAATCAAACCTATCCTAAATGATTTCTCAAACATAATTACTAGAGAAGATCTGGAAATATCAAAGTGAAGATCCTTTGTTATAGAATAAGATAGAGGCTGTGAAGAATAGGAAGTTTCCTGAGTTCAATATTGATCAAGAAGGTGTACAAAAATTTCATACAAGGATATGTGATCTATCTATTATGGAAATAAATAATGATATGACGGATGAAGATAATAGGTCAACATTCTCTATATATCCTGAAAGTATGGGGAACTTCGTGATCATTGTTGGTGGGATAACATGAAAAGGGAGATTTTCGACTACACTACAAGTTTCTTGGTGTATCAAAAAGTGAAGTTAGAGAGATATCTTCGTAAAGGGGTATTAAAACTACTACCCATACCAACAAGTAAGTAAGAGAATATCACCATGAACTTTGTCACTGGTCTCCTAAAAACATCCAAAAGAAACAATGGGATATGGGTTATAGTGGACCAACTCACCAAGACTACCCATTTTATCACAATTTAGGAAGATTTATCTCTTTAATAACTTACCAAGATTTATGAAGAGAATATTTCATACTACATGATTCCCAAGAGATAGCTAGAGTGGAGATATCTTCCTTTCAACTTGATGATGGAGAACCTTCTTTAATTTAGGTTCTTGATTGGACATGGATTCATTCAACTAGGATTGGGAGATATCCTTCACATTTCCTAAAAATGAAAGTGTGGTAAGCTATTCCTACACTCTACCCTGTAAAGCCATCTCGTTTATAGAGGCCCCCACCAGACCTTCCAACACATCTAATTCCAATAAGCAACTTGTGCTCAAGTGCTCAGTTTTGGAGTTGGTGGCCTAGAACCAACAACTTTGTACTTTATGATAAACTTGTATTCATGTATTTGAATATTAATAAATACCTTATCACATCTTGATTTTTCTTCTACATGACAATTCATGTGATAATGTCCTAAGGATAGATGTTGCACTAAAGGGCCATAACAAATCCTTACTATGATGAGAACCCGAAAGTGGCATAGCACAATTCTTGAATATATGTTCTATGGTTGGATGATGTTATTTGAGGGACACAAATAATACAGGACATTAGGGGAAAGGACTCATAAAACTTTTAGGAAACTTCTCATGGTGTGTGCCCTTGGTAATATATAGGAGGATATTATGAGAACGAGACCCTCTAGTAGGAAATCCACATTTAATAGTGTCATTAGATGTTACTATCTATAGATGTGTGTATTGATCCTTAGAGTTTAAGATTATTATTAATGGTTATTACAAATCACGCACTTAGATGTATTGATGAAAACTATGATAAAACACTGTTCATAGTGAGGTAGGATATGTTGGGAGCATCATGAGTAATACTACATTAATAGATAATGCAAGAAAGGATTTTTCCCTTTTATTCCATAACAGAATTTGATATCTCATGCCCTTTGATGGAATTTATATAGCCTAAATAAATCCATGGCCATGGAGAGGAATATAAATGTTTGATTTTGGGAAGTCAAAGAAAGAATAATCGAGCACATGGGTTGATGGAACTAGCATGTAGCATGCTTGATTCGAGATATTGAGAAAAAGTGATTACATTACATGGTAAGTGTTAACAGGAGGTGAAACATCATTGCGATGTTAACTTGTTTCTATATGGGTGCCTTGGATTGTTTTTAGATGCCAACCTTGGACTTTAGGTAGACTCCACCTAATGCCACTGAGAAAGTGGCCTAGAGGGTCACACACTAAGTGTGTCCAAGTATCTCAGTTAAATATTCATTTTACAAGATAAATAAAGATTGTTCCTAATTTTGGTTTAATAATTATTCAAGGATTCCTGATTGCATTTATTTAGACACTAGTTATTCGAGAGAATATATTGTGTGTTAAATAATATATTTATTAGCGAGTAATGTAGTGATATTTATTTAAGAAATAAATAGTCACTATTCAAGGTCTAATAAATGTGGTGGAGGAAATAAAGAAAATGGAAAAACAAAAGTACACGTCATATATATTAATATATACACACCTTGTAGTTTTTATGGGGATTTTTGATAAATAATATTATTTATTTAATTAAATAATAATAGGTGTAATTCACTGGTGTAACACCCTGAACCAAAATCCCAGAGCCAATAAATTACTAATTACAATGTCATGGTTAGAAGGAAATAAATCCCAAAGGAATCATAATTTTATTAGTCTTGAAGGAACTATATACATAGATGTAACTCAAATTACAACAAGAAAGGTAAAAAAATACAATACATAGAAAAAACTAAAAAAAACTGCATCCACGGAAACTCAATACATGATATCCTCTTCATAACCTTTTGAAGGTAAAAAAATGAAAGGGTTGAGATCAAACACTCAGTAAGGGTTAAAAATAGAGTAATCATGAGTAAATAACTAAAACATAAACAAATTGTTATAGTCAATATGGCATGTTGAATAAATGAAAAAAACACATGCCATTAATAAAATGAGAATGAAATTGCATCCATAGATTTTGTCACAGTGAAAAACTCATGGATAGTAATAAATGAAAATGAATAAATAGAATGATTATTAATTGGAAGTCATGTATTTGTCATATGATACCACTATACCATCGAAACAGTTTAAATCTATGGGTAGAAACCCGTCTGATTTTTGGAAACAAACTCGAAGGGTTTGTCGCCAACTGATTGTCTCATGAGACCGGTCGATGCATCAAGGGGATATAGTAGCCCCTACACATCACTTCATTTTAAAAAAATTCTTTATAAATATATTTAATACAAGTAAAATATTCCTTCTCAATATTCTTATAGAGTAGAGAATACAAATTCATCAATATTTCCATAGCTAAAACAAAATTCTAAATAAACATTGTATATGAAAGGGTATACAACTTAAGAAAATAATAATATCCATGAAACCAAAATATGGATATATAATATAAATTTAATTTAAAATTAAAAGTGATCTCAAATGGACAGTATATAAACCACATAGTAATTATTAGGTGCACAATACAACATAAGTCACAACGAAATGGAAAATGAGACAATGTTCCTTACCACATTATAGTCAATCGAATCGTATGAACAAAAGTTAATAACCATAAATTGAATCATTATATACCATGAATATAAATATAATCATGATATTATACATCAATATGCAGTACACATACACCACATACAATAAATAAGTGGTGAACAATAGAAATCTCACGGAATTGAAAGTGAGATGAGAAACCCCTTACAAACATTTTGGCATGGTAATGGGTGTTCTTGAGAGGGATTAATGAGAGGTAAATGGGTATCCCATAATTTATATATTATAAGGGTAGTATGAGGAAGGTTTTAAAACATACCTTATCATTAGGAATTAAAAATAAAAGGATGCAACATAGGGGGGATTATTGAATAAAAGTGAGAGAGAGAATCCCTTACAAAGAACATATCATTATATTGAGGGAAAATATTTGACATAATTATGTGTGAAAAACACAAACCCACATAATAAAAGTGGATATTCAGCATAAAAAAATTATAGGTCATTCACATATATTCAAGGAAATACAAAACCAATGACATTTATGTTTAACTCAATGAATGGAAATTGTGTTAAGATATCCCTTACCTTATGCTCTTAGGTGTTCTTGATTGTTCTTAACGACCTCAACAATCAAATTCATATTAATTAATTAATAATTATAGAAACTCATCAACATTTAATTGATATGGTACAACCTTATTAGGTTCATTCATGCCCTTTTTGATGGGTTTAATAGATTTAATTTTATTGTTTTGGAAGCATTTTCTTCCTTGGTTTTCATGACATGTTTACTTGTATTCATGAATGGAAGTTCGTTTGAAATATGATTAAACATCTAGAATTGTAAATATATATTATTAGCGACATTATAAATGATATTATAATTATTTTGGGTTATATACTTGAGGATGGTTCATTAGTTAAAAGTTATTGATAAACGTTTGGATTAACTTTGCGGTTTTGTTCACAATGAATTTATTTTGTATTATTATTTTGTATTATGAGTGTATAAGGATTCCGGAACATTGAATAAGGTAAAATAAATATATTATGATATGGTTCAACAATTAAAAAGGTTTCATGACCAGTATTTAATATAGTAATAGAAATTGATAACCCGTCATCCTTGAATGTGATAAATTAACACATCTCTAACGGTATTTTCATTTTTAGTGTAAGAGGTGGGGGAAAAGAGAGATGATGATGAAATATTAGATTATCATAATAAAATTACAGTACATGTAAGGTACTATAAGTTTCATATAATTTGTATGTGGGGAGGTGAAGAGAGATAAACAAAAGAATAAAACTTGTAAAATAATTTGAAAGAAAAGAGAAGAGAGGTTCACCTCTTGAGTATTCCTCCTTGAGAAATCTCCTTTGTTTTTGTCCTTTTGGTGAGACCAAAAGGTATTTGATATAGGGGAGGATATTAGGAAGATATTTAATGATAATTTAAGAAATTCTTGAGTATTGAGTGGTGTGGGAGGAAGAAGGGGTGAGGGGTGGTTTATATAGTGGAGGGGAGAAGGAATTTTACAATATTTTAATTATTATTTTAATATTTTTTCTCAAGACTATGAAAAGTCTTGATTCATGTGATCTAAAATTGTAATAATGGCATGTGATTTCAAACCATGTGGGATTAAATTAGCCTTGAATAACCTATGATGCAAAAAATAAATTATTTAGAGTTTATCATAATTTATCGTATTTTATCATTCACAAAATTCAAGTATTTCAGAAAAACCCCAAAAATAAACCCTAACCGTTTTTCAATGTATAGAATCAAAAAATGAACTCCATTTTTCAAGAATAATTTTATAAATATGATAAATTTAATTTTTAATTAAAATCATTATTTAATCAAAAAATACAAACACTTGAAATATTCATCTTCATTTTCAAGGTGCCTAAATTTTATTTATACATTCATGAGTAAGGATACCATTCATAAGAGTCATATTACTATTCATAAGGGTAAGTTACTATTCATAAGGGTTGGTTACTATTCATAAGGGTAGGTTACCATTCACCTAAAATTATGTTAATCCTATCAAACTCTAAATATCACCCTGATCGCAACCTTGTATGTCTATTTTTAGAAATTCAAACCTCACAAGTGGAAAATTTAAGTTCAACGGCTAGGTTATGACTATATCTTATTAACCAAGTGTTGTTTCAATGAAACTAAGTGATTTATGTAATATAGGATATCTAATTAATAGAATGTATTTAAGAGAAATGTACCATAAAATGTTTGGTGTGTTATATTATTCCCTCCTTCAGAAATTTCATCCTCGGAATTTTTCATTTATAAAGCCCTTCAAAAAGATGTGGGTGGTTCTTCTTTATAAAATCCTCAGGTTCCCACATTTCTTCCTCCATATTATGGTTTCTCCAAAGAACCTTTACTAGGTGAGTTTTCTGATTTCTCAATACCTTCTCCCTCATGTCAAGAACCCTAATAGGCTCTTCATAGTATGAACAATCAGGTTCCAGTTCTATTTTTTCATAGGTGAGTACATGCGTTGGGTTTGGAATGTATTTATTTAACAATGAAATGTGGAACACATCATGAACTTTGGAGAGACTTGGTGACATTTCTAAATGTTAAGTTACAACTCCAATTCTTTCTATAATTTCAAATGGTCAGATTTACCTGGGGCTCAGTTTCCCTTTCTTACCAAACCTTAAGACACCCTTCCATAGAGATACTTTCAGAAAGACATGATATCCCACTTGTAATTCCAATTCATTTCTCTGGTTGTCATCATAACTTTTATTTCTACTTTGGGATGATTTAATATGGGCTTGAATTGTATTTAACTTTTCCATTGTCTCTTTAATAAGTTCTAGGCCTATAAGTTTCCTCTCACCAACTTCGTACCAACAAGTTGGAGTTCGACATCTCTTTCCATATAATGCTTTATATGGAGCCATTTGAATACTAGAATGGAAACTATTATTGTAGGAAAATTCCACCAAAGGCAAGTATTGATCCCATATACCTTGAAAATCAAGAGAGCATGATCTCAACATGTCTTCCAATGTTTGAATAGTCCTTTCAGACTATCCGTCGGTTTGGGGGTGATAAGCAGTACTCATATGAAGCTCAGTATCCAAAGCCATCGAGAGGCTTTTCTATAATTTTGATGCAAACTGGGGATCTTGATCGGAAAAAATCAATATAGGTACCCCATGAAGTCTTACAACTACATTAATATAAAGTCTTTCCAGGCACTCAAGTGGTAAATCCTATCTTATAGCAAGGAAATGTGATGATTTTGTGAGAAGATCAACAATTACCCATATTGCATCATTCCTTCTAGGTGTCATTGGTAGTCCTTTGACAAAATCTATTTTAATGTCATCCCACTTCTATATAGTAATAGGTAGAGGTTTTGTCACCCCTCTAGGATGTTGTCTCTCTGCCTTCACTTACTGACAAACTAGACACCTTAACATGTAGTCAGCAATTTCTCACTTCATATTATCGCACCAAAAATATTCCTTCATATCTCTATACATCTTTGTGATACCTGGGTGTATAGAGAAATTTGAGCTATGAGCATCATCTAATAGTTCCCTTTTTAGCTCATGTACTGATGGAACACATAACCTCTTCCTAAATTTCAGAACTCCTTCCACATACACGAATTTAGCCAATATCCCATCCTTAACAACATTAATTTTCTTGTTCATATTCTCATCATCAAATTTAAAGATTTTTATCTTCTCTAGTAAGATAGTTTAGAAATCATTTGAAAGAGGAAAGATGTTTCCCCTTTCTTAAGAATTCCCATATCCATCTTTAGTAGATCCATGAATATAGGATCTCTCTCAATCCTCATTTGGGTCAGAAGTCCATGATATTTCCTACTTAATGCATCTACCACCTTATTTTCCTTTCTGGGGTAGTAGTGTATTGAAAAATCATAATATTTGAGTAACTAGAGCCATCTCCTTTGCCTCTTGTTGAGTTCTTTTTGTGTAAAAATTTACTTCAAACTCTTATGATCTGTGTATATCTTACATCTTTCACCATAGAGATAATGTCTCCCTATTTTCAGAGAAAAAATTATGGATTATAACTCAAGATAATGAGTTGGGAAATTTTTCTCATGAGTCTTCAACTTCCTTGATGCATAAGAAATAACTTTATCATTTTTCATAATGACACAACCCAATCTATTCTTTGATGCATCATAGTATATCACAAATCCATCATTTCTAGATGAAAGAGTCAAAATTGGAACATTGATCTATCTTCTTTTCAATTCTTCAAAGAATTTTGTACATTCTTTCGTCCATACAAACTTAACCCCTTTATAAAAGAGCTTGGTTAGTGGGTTAGCCAGTCAGGTGAAATTCTGAACAAAACGCTGATAGTAACCTACTAAGCCAATAAAACTACATACCTCGATTATGTTCATTGTCTTGGTCCATTATTGTATTTCCTTTTTTCTTTATAGGATAAAATAGGATTCCATCATTAGAGACAAAATGGACTAGAAAATAAACTGATTGAAACTAGAATTCACACTTGATAAACTTCCCATATAATTCAATTCTTCTAAGAGTTTTCAGAACAATCCGCAAGTGATTCTCATGGTCTTCATAGCTTTTGGATTATACCAAGATATCATCGATAAACACCACAATAAAATTTTCAAGATATTCCTTGAAAACTCTATTAATTAAATCCATGAAAATAAAGGGTGCATTAGTCAGTCCAAAAGGCATCACTATAAACTCGTAATGCCCATACCTGGTTTGAAACGTTGTCTTTAGAATATCTTCCTTCCTCACACACAGCTAATGATATCCAGATCGAAGGTCAATATTCTAAAAGTATTGTGATCTATTAAGTTGATCAAATAAATCATCAATTCATGGCAGAGGATACTTATTCTTTATTTTAATAGCATTGATTTCCCTATAATCAAAGCATAGACTCATGGATCCATCTTTATTCCTGACAAAGAGGACATGGGATCTCCATAGAGAAACACTAGGTAAAATAAATCCTTTGTCACTCAATTCCTCTAGTTGTTTCTTTAGCTACAATAATTCCAAAGTTTCCATTCTATAGGGATTCTTTTATATAGGTCTAGCACTAGAAATTAAATCAATAGAGAACTCAAATTCCCACTCTGGAGGATGTCCAAGTAAATACTCTTGAAATACATCAATGTATTCTTGAAATATATGTACATCTTCAATTTGAAGATTTATTTCCTCACCCATAGATATTGGGTTCTCTTCCTCTCTAAGAATTGCATTCAGTAGAGCTATTGGGGGTGGATCTAGATAAGAATCATACGGAGAGGTTTCTTCTCTAAAGATAAGGGATTCTACACCATTTTCAAATATTGTAACTTCCTTCTTATTTCAATAGATATTCGCATCAAAATTTGATATCCAATTCATACCGAGAATTATATCAAAGTCAATCATTGGTACGATGATAAGGTTATCAACTAAAGAACGTTTATGTGTAATAAGGGGGACTGATCGACACACCTTTATTGCAATGATACATCCCCTAGGAGATTTTACTGAAAACTCCTATATTAAATCAAATTGGACATATCTAATTTTCTTGGAAAACTGGGAAGATATAAATGAATGTGATGATCAAAAATCAAATAATGCATTGGTGAATTTTGAGGAAACAATTAAATTACCTACCACCATGTCATTAGAAACTTCAACCTCTATGATTGAAATCACATAGTCTTTCCCTTTCTCTTATATCCTTTTATGAGGCAATTTTCCTTGGAAGTTAGGACACTCACTTGCATTATGTCCCATATCTCTACAATTTTAGCATTGAACATCATCGACTTGTTTCTTCCCCTTGTATTCATTAGACCGATGGTGCTTTTCTCCACACATACAGTAGACTCCCATGCCTTTTAAGCATTTCCTGGGATGATATTTCCACATTTCTTACATAAAGGGAATTGCTTCATTCCATTGTTCTTCTTTGGTGCTTCACCTTTTCCTTGGTTATTAGAGTACCGCTTCTTATATTTGTTTCCTTTGAACAAACTTGATCTAGTAAATTCATTCTCTATTTTGATGGCACTCGATACAATTTCCTCATATGATGAAAATGTTTGGGAAGCGAGTGCCCTTCAAAGACTTGGCTTAAGACCTTCAAAAAAATGATCAATCTTGTATTCGGAGTCACATACATAATCTATGGAATACCTGGATAGTCTTGTGAAGATAGCCTCATACTGTGTGACACTGTCTTCTTCCCTTTGATTTATGCTAAGAAATTTACTCTTTATTTCAGTTCATTACTCACGAGGGAAATATTTTTTGAAGAATATTTCCTTAAAATTCCTACATTCTATATCTTATATTTCTTCTTCTTCAGTGTTATTTTGGATCAAGGACCACCATTGATCACCTTCATCCTTGAGACAATATAATTCCAGAATTACCTTTTCATTTTCATTGCATCTTAATTCCATGAATATATTTTGAAGGGAATTATTCCACTACTCATGTACAACTAGATTAGTATTCCCACTAAAATATGGGGGCTTCTACTGCATGAAATGATCCAACATAGGTGTAGCATGGTTATTTTTCAGAACCTGAGTAAGTTGTCTCAATATGGTAATGATCTGATCTGCTCCAACATTGACTGTGTTAACTTTATCAGTGGGGAAATCCCTACATTTCTCATGAGTATTGATTCCCCTTATTCTATTAGGCTCCATCTCTAAATAATGGAATACACTATATTAGGTTATGAATCATAATTTATAATATCAACTAGAAAATTACATAACATAAATCGAAATTCTATGCATAGCTAATATCATAAACAGGGTTTCTATGAGGAAATATTTACTTTAAAATACTTCATAATGGCTTGTAAAGAAAATTATAATTATCCAAAGCATATCCCTTTGGAGTTTCAATACCAAGAGTGCAGTAAGGCTCATTGTCGTGTACTAGGATACCCCAGGTCATTCCCGAAACTCATTGTCGGAGTTTTCACTCCTAAGTACATCTGTGCCAGATCTACCTCTACCTGTTTGTATCCAGAAAGGGATGTATTTTCTCGAAATATCCACATAATATATTCCTTACCAAAATTCTATGACGTTATTGTATGTTTATCCTCAAATACTACCTTAGGTCTTTGTTCCCTATCTATATTTTCTAATCTAGTTTCCTAGTTTTCTACTAAACTTCCTTTGATACCAACTATAACACCACGACCCCAAAAGCCCAGAGCCGGTACATTAATAATTACATTGGCATGGTTATAAGTAAATAAATACCAAAGGAACAATCAGTTTTATAGTCTTGAAGAAACCAGATATATAGATGTAACTCAAATTACAATGAGAAAGGTAACATAAGAAAATACATAGAAAAAATTAAAAAAAATTGCATCCACGGAAACTCAATACATGATCTCCTCTTCATAACTTATTGAAGGTAAACAAATGAAAGGGGTGAGCTCAAATTCTCAGTAAGGGTTACAATCAGTGGAAGCATGAGTGACTAATTGAAATATAAAAAAATTGGCATAGTAAATATGGAATGGTGAATAAATGAAAAACACACACGCCATTAATAAACTGAGAATGAAACTGAATCCATAGATTTTGTCATAGTGAAAACCTCATGGATAGTAATAAATGAAAATGAATAAAGATAATGATTATTAATTGGATTTAATTTATCTGGAACATGATACCACTATACCATCAGAACAGTTTAAGTCTGTGGGTAGAAACCCGTCTGATTGTTGGAAACAAACTCGAAGGGTTTGTCGCAAACTGATTGTCTCATGAGACCTATCGATGCATCAAGGGGATATAGAGGGACCCACCCATCACTAAATGTACAAATAATTCTTTATAAATAGATTTAATACAAGTACAATATGCCTTCTCAATATCTTTATAGAGTAGAGAGTACAGATTCATCAGTATTTCCATAGTTAAAACAACATTCCAAATAAACACCGTATGTGAAAGGGTATACGACTTAAGAAAATAATCATATCCATGAAACAAAAATATGTATATATAATAGAAATGTAATTTAAAATGAAAATTGATCTTAAATGGTCAGTAGGTACACCACATAAGAATTATTATGTGAACAATACAAAGTAAGTCACAACGAAATGGAAAATGAGACAATGTTCCTTACCACATTGTAGTCAATCGAATAGTATGACCAAAAGTTAATAACCACCAATTGAATAATTAGATATCATGAATATAAAGAGAATCATTATATTATACATCAATAGGTAGCACACATACACCACATATAAGAAATATGTGGTGAACAATGGAAATCTCAAGGAATTGAAAGTGACATGAGAAACCCCTTACAAACATTTCGGTATGGAACATGTGTTTTTGAGAGGGATTGATGAGAGGTAAAGGGTATCAAATCATTTATATATCATAAGGTATGTATGGGGGAGGTTTGAAAAAATACCCCATCATTAGGAATTAAAAATAAAAGGACACAACATAGGGGGGGATTCTTGAATAAAAGTGAGAGAGAGAATCCCTTACAAAGAACGTATCATTAGATTGAGGACAAATAAATGAAATAATTATGTGTGAAAAACATAAACCCACACAATAAAAGTGTATATTCAGAATAAAACAATCATAGGTCATTCACACATATTCCGGGAAATACAAAACCAATGACATTGATGTTTAACTCAATGAATGGAAATTGAGTTAAGATATCACTTATCTTTTTCTTGAAGGTGTTCTTGATTGTTCTTAACGACCTGAATAATAAAATTTAGCTTCATTAATTAGTAATTAAAGAACTTCATAAAAATTTAATTGTTATGGTATAACCTTATTAGGTTCATTCATGACCTTTTTATGGGTGTAATAGATTCAATTTTATTGTTTTGGAAGCATTTTCTTCCTTGGGTTTCATGACCGGTTTACTTGTATTCATGAAGGGAAGTTCATTTGAAATGTGGTTAAACATAAATAATTGTAAATATATATTATTAGTGACATTATAAATGATATTATAATGATTTTGGGTTATATACTTGAAGATGTTTCATTAGTTAAAAGTTATTGATAAACGCTTGGATTAACTTTGCGGTTTTGTGCATAATGAACTTGTTTTGTATTATTATTTTGTATTACAAGTGTGTAAGGATTCCAGAAAATTGTATAAGGTAAAATAAAAATATTATGATATATTTCAACCATTAAAAAAGTTTCATGACCAGTCTTTAAGATAGTAATAGAAATTGAAAACCCGTCATCCTTGAATGTGATAAATTAACACATATCTAACGGTATTTTCATTTTTAGTGTAATAGGTGGGGAAAAGAGAGAAGATGATGAAATATTACATTAGAATAATAAAATTCCATTCAATGTATGGTACTAGAATTTTCATAGCATTTGGATGTGGGAAGGTGAGTAGACAACAAAAAAAATAATAAAACTTGTAAAAGAATTTGAAAGAAAAGAGAAGAGAGGTTCACCTCTTGAGTATTCCTCCTTGAGAAATCTCTTTAAGGACTTTGTTTTTAGACTTTTGGTGATAACATCAGGTCTTGGACGTGGGGGAGGAGCTTAGGTATATATTTCATCAAAATTTAGGCAAGTCTTGAAGCTTAAGGGGTGTGAGAGAAGAGGGGGTGAGGGATGGTTTATATAGTGGAGGGGAGGAGGGATTTTACAATATTTTAATTATTATTTTAATATTTTTTCTCAAGATTATGAATATTCTTGATTCATGTTATCCCAAATATTAATAATGGCATGTGAGTTCGAATCAAGTGGGCTTACATCTACCGACCCATTGATTGCTGTACAATGGATCAACTCTATCAATAAGATCTTTTATATGATATACTATTCTAAACAAGAGAAGGTTACCTTGGCTGTTTATCGCTTAGAGGGAGAAGCTGATCAGTGGGGGAAACTAATTAAAAACACAAGTCCAAGAGTGAAAGTTAAATCTATGGAGTGGGAAGAGTTCATAGGGATATTATTCAACAAGTATTTCCCTCGATCGATGAGAACAAGAATGGAGATGGAGTTTCTCGAGCTGAAACTGAAGGAGAATGAATCTATGGGAAGTTACGAGATGAACTTCAAAAAGATTTAACGTTACACATCTATATTTGTAATGGATCCAAATGGAAAGGTTGATATATTATTCGGTGGACTGAGACCTCATCTGTGGAAGAATCTAGCCAACCGAGATTATGATAGCTATGAGGATATCATGCGAAGTGCGATGAAAGTCGAACTGGAGTTTAGTGAGACGCAATGGTCTCATAAATAAAATAACAACAAAAAATTAATGGATCCAATATTAGGGAGGATATTAGATCAGAGAATAAGATGAAAGAAAGTACAACACCCCACATGTAATAAATGTGGGAAGAAGCATTCAGGGAACTGCCTGCTCAGGAGCATTAAGTGATACAAGTGTGGTAGAGATGGCCAAATTGCACAGAATTGTCATAGTGAGGTGAAGCCACAACTTCCCAACACTAAAGATAAAGGGAATATGGTGCAGGCCCTACCTGAAATCCAATGCTATAAGTGTGTAAAACTTGGTCACTTTTCCAATCACTGTCCAAATCCAAGGGCAGTGGAAGGGAAATCATCATCTGCCTCAACAATGGCCAAGGGAACAAGGTTGTACTTTTTCAATCACCATGGTTGAAGTTGAAGCACCAAATGATGTGGTGGTAAGTACTCTTGTTGTTATCTCAAAGCTATCAAGTACTTTTTTTGATTTTGGTTCTACACATTCCTTTATTTCCTCCATGTTTGCAATGAATTTAGAATCAACCCCCGATTTGATAAAAGAAGAGTTATCATCCAAGACTCCTAGTGGGATTATCCAAGAATCGTAAGTGTTTAGAAACTCTAGTATTTACTTTAGTGAGAACAATCTTATCAAAAATCTAGTAGTTATTTCCATGCTAGAATTTTACATTATACTAGGGATGGATTGGCTCTCAAAGTATAATGCTAAGATCAAATGCAGAAGCAAGGAAATCTTAGTAGTCTTAAATGGAAAACCTACAGTTATCTTCCAAGGATAGATATCTCAACCCAATATTTGTCTAGAAGAACCTCCTATATCCTTATTTATGAAGTTGATCAGTGAAGAAGAATAAGGAAATGAGAGTTTGAGGATAGAAAATTTCCCCATCGTCTAGGAATACGTTGACGTATTTCCTAAGGAGTTACCCGGACCTCCCCCAGAAAGAGAGGTAGAGTTCTCCATTGAACTCATACTTGGATCCCATCTGATATCAAAGACACCATATAGGATAGAAAATGTGGAGCTGTAGGAGTTAAAGAAACAACTCCAAGATATTTTCGAGAAGGGTTTTATCCGAATGAGTGTGTCTCCTTGGGGAGCACCAGTTCTCTTTGTGAAAAAGAAGGATGGATCGATGCGGCTATGCATTGATTATAGAGAACTGAACGATATCACAGTGAAGAATAAATACCCTCTTTCAATAATTGATGACTTATTTGACCAACTTTGTGGGGATAAATTCTTCTCTAAGATTGATCTTCAATCTGATTATCATCAATTAAGGGTAAAGAAAGAAGATATTCTGAAAACTGCCTTCCGATCAAGATATGGGCATTATGATTTTGTTATTATGCCCTTCAGACTGACTAATGCACATGCTATTTTTATGGATTTAATGATTAGAGTCTTTAAGAACTACCTTGATAACCTTTTGGTAGTTTTTATTGATGATATTCTGATATATTCCAAAAGTCATGAGGAGTATGAGGATCATATAAGGGTTATTTTTCAAACTCTATGGAAGGAGAGGGTTTTTGGGATGTTCAATAAATGTGAATTCTGGTTACAAAAATTTGCTTTCTTGGGGCACATTGTTACCAATTAAGGAATCACAATTGACCCTGCAAGGACAAAAGTTGTAGAGGATTGGCCTTAGCCTACAATAATAACTAAGATTCGTAGTTTCCTTGGATTAGCGGGATATTATAGGAGGTTTGTGAATTTTTTTTCACAACTTTATAATCCATTAACCAAGTTAACTTGAAAAGGGGTCAAGTTCATCTGGACAAAGGAGTGTGAGGAAAGTTTCCCAGAGCTGAAGAAGATATTGGTTATTACACCTATGTTAACTCTGCCCTCAAGTGGAGAAGGATTTATTATTTTTAGCGATTCATATATGAAAGGTCTTGGGTGCGTCCTCATGCAAAATAAAAAAGTCATTTATTATGCATCTCGAAAGTTGAAGACTCATGAGCAGAACTATCCTATGCATGATCTGGAGATGGCTGCGGTCGTTTTTTCTCTAAAGATATGGAGGCACTATCTTTATAGAGAGAAATTTGATATATACATAGACCATCAAAGTTTGAATTATATTTTCACACAAAAGGAATTGTACATGAGACAGTGGAAATGGTTGGAACTTCTCAAAGACTATGATTGTTTAATTCATTATCATCCCAGAAGGGAAAAAAAAGTCGCTGATGCATTAAGCAAGAAAGACCCAATTCTTCTTTCCATGATGAGGACTCAAAGAGATCCTTTGATCAATGACCTAGTAAAACTGGACATGTGAATTATAAGGTAAGTGACATCATCAACCCTAACCCAAATTATTTCTCAACTGTCATTACTAGAGAAGATCAAGAAAGCTCAGAAAGAAGATCCTTTGTTATAGAAGAAGTTCGAGGCTATGAAGGATGGGAATTTTCTCGAGTTCAATATTGATCAAGAAGGTGTACTGAAATTTCATACAAGACTATGTGTTCCATCTATTCCAGAAATAAAGGAGTTGATGGATGAAGCTCATTGATCTACTTTCTCTATACATCCTGGAAGCACAAAAATGTATAGGGACCTTCATGATCATTATTGGCAGGATAATATAAAAAGGGATATTGCTGACTATACTTCAAGGTTCCTGGTATGTCAGCAAGTGATGGTAGAGGGACAAATTCCTAAAGGGGTATTGAAACCACTACCCATACCATCATGGAAGTGGGACAATATCACTATGTACTTTGTCATTGGTCGCCCGAGAACTTCCAAAGGAAACAATGCGATATGGGTTATTGTGGACCATCTCACCAAGACTTCCCATTTTATTTCCATTCAGGAAGATTTCTATCTTGACCAACTTGCCAATATTTACGTGAAGGAAGTGGTAAGGCTGCATGGAGTTCTACTTTCTATCGTATCTGATCGTGATCCAAGGTTCTCATCAAAATTCTGGAGAAGTCTTCAACATGTTATGAGAACTAAATTGAATTTCAGTATAGCTTATCACACCCAAACTAATATCCAATATGAAAGTACTATTCAAACACTCGAGGATATTCTAAGAACATGCTCAATGGAATTTAAAGGTGGATGGGATCAACATATCCCTTTAGTTGAGTTCTCTTACAACAACATCTCCCACTCGAGCATTCAAATGGAACCCTATAAAGCTCTATATGGTAAGCAATGTATAACTCCTACTTTTTGGCATGAAGCTGGTGAGAGAAAGCTTCTTGGGCCTAATCTCGTGCAAGAGATGACAAAAAAATTCCATGCCATCCAATAACACATTAAAGCTGCTCAAAGTCGACAAAAGAGCTATGCCGACAACCATCGAAGGGACTTGGAGTTTGATGTTGGTGACAAATTATTTCTTTTAATTTCACCTTAGAAGAGAGTCATGAGGTTTGGGAAGAAATGGAAGCTCAACCCTAGGTACATTGGACCCTATGAAATCTTTGATCGCGTGGGAGCAGTGGCCTATCAGCTTGATCTTCCTCCAAATCTAGCACAAGTTCATGATTACTTCCACGTATCCCTCTTGAGGAAGTACATACCTGACCCTTAAAATGTAATAAATCTACAGGTGGTACAACTGGAACATGACCTATCTTATGAGGAGTATCTGGTGGAGATCTTGGATCGTAGAGACAAGGTTCTACACAACAAGACTACCCACCTTGTTAAGGTGTTGTGGAGGAACCGAAAATGTAAAGAATCCACGTGGGAACCAGAGGAGTCTATGAGGCAGAAGTGCCCACACCTTTTCTCTTCTTAGGGTTTGAGTTAAAATTTTGGGGATGAAATTTCTTAAGGGGGGAATAATGTAACGACCTGAACTTTTGAATAATATTTTTTTCCTAAATTTGTGTGTTATTTATTTTTATACTCCACAAAACTATATACTTTAATTAATGAAGTGATACCATTTGGTTTCGACTATTATATGACCATTGGTCAATATGAATATTGGAAACTAAACCCTTAACGTTACATTTATTTTTTATAAATACAAGTGATCTTGGTTAATTAATACAGAAAGAAGAGTTGATGACCTCATCTAGTAGACTCGGGCCATACGAAGACCATCTGTCAGAGCTTGGGAAGGAGGTAGCATCTCTGGGATTTGCTCTGGACCAAGCCCAAGCTGAGCTTCAACATGTGAATCTTGAACAGAATCACCCAAGGGATAAGTTCAAGCTGATAGAAATCACTACTCAGGAAATATTGTCCGAGCCGCCCCAAGATTCTATCACCAGATCACACCTTACACTTAGGTCCTATGCAGGTGTTATTAGGGGCTATGTAACAAGGCCTTAGATACTTTTTGTAATCCCTTGGTATAAATAAAATTTTTATTTCTTATTATGGTAAAATTTGTGATTTTCATATGTTTGGATAAATATAGGAAGAATATTATTGATGAATTTTGTAAAAAGGGTATTTTAAAATATTCCTGTAAACTTTAAATAATTAATAATGTGAAATGATTTTCAAAAAATTGTCTACTACAGTTGGGATCAGTAAGAAATTTAGAGTCTAATAAGATCAACTTGATTTTTAGTAAATAGTAAAGTATGAATAGTAACATACCCTTATGAATAGTGATGAATAGTAAATCGGTCAATAAAATAGAAACTTAACCCATGAATGTATAAATATAATTTAGACATCTTAAAAGAGAAAAAATGATCATAGTATAAGTTTTGTTATTTTGGTAGGTAATAAATATTTTATTTACAATTTTATAATTAATTTAATAATTTAACATGAAAATTTATTTTCATAAAATGTAATCATAAATTGTTACTTTATTTTTTATGGTTATATGATAATTTTATGGGGGATTGATTACTTTTTCAAGGTATTACAAAATAAGTTATAGTTTTAGAGTTGTTTTTTTTGAATAAATAACGATTATATTTAAAAATTAAATTAAAAATATTTAGAAAATTATTTTCATAAAATGGAGTTCATTTTTTGAATTCAGAGCATCAATATTAGGTTAGGGTGAATTTATGATATTTTTATAAAATGTTTTGTTTTTCAGTGAATAGTGAAAATACCGTTTTGAGTTTCTGGTGTTTAATGACATCAATAATGATGTAATCATTCTGGTCGACTTGTGAATAGTAATATATGCTAGGAGGTTTCCCAAGTGGCCAATACCATGGGAAAATACCATGGGCAAACCCATGGTTTTGCAAATACCACCGATGAAGTGTCCCTTGGAAATTAATTAAAAATTCCCTCACTTTTCCTATAAATACCAAGCCATTACCTCATTCATTTCATTCCAAAATCCTCCTAAATGAATTTATATTCTTTTTAATATACAAGGAGTCCTCCCAAGGTTCCATCAATCCCCCCAAGATCCCAACCTTTATGCTTTTGAAGTTAATCTTCAAGGTAAGGGAACATTTCACCCTCCTCTTTTAATCATGACTTCCTTTATGTTATGTCCTCTAGTTTCCATTTAATTATATGGGGGTATGTTATTATATATATTTATTACTTTCCATTTCATTTAAAATTGATGGGATACCCTTTCTGCTCTCATCAACTTATTTTTATGAATTATAAGTGACGCTGTTATGTTGCTAAATTTTCATAAAAAAATTACATTTTCTCTTTTCTTTCACGTTTCCTTTTCATGTGGTATGTCATTCTACACCATGATATTATTTCTTTTTATTATGTACCTATACTATAAATGATTCATTTATTAATGAGAGACCCTTTTTTTATTCTCTTTTTATTGTTTTCTAAAACCATGTTATATAGACGTTATGCTGCAGAAATTTTGTCTCAAAATATCTCTCTATTTTTCTCAAGAAATTATCTTGTTTTATTTATCTGAATACCCAAATATATTTTCATTTCCATATGTATTCATAAAGACATTAAATTTATCTATTTGATTCTGTAATTGACATACATGAAACCCTCTTTCCTTTTCAAAGGGTTATAAAATACATAACGATCATGTTTCTAAGCACTTTTAAAACATCATGATTTTTAAGTGAAACCCATTACTTTTACTCTCTATGGGTTATTTATGAAATGTTTTCTTATGATATATGTGGATCACATTAATATAAAGGCATATTAATGGTGCACCCTAATATCACTTCAATGCATTGGGTAAAGAATTTAATCTCTAGAGATGAAAAGTTTCACGGTACCTTGGTGAATAACCTTGGTAATTTTTATGACACCTTGGGTATGAACCTTTTTGATATGTTCATGAATGTATTAATTAAATTTTGTAGCCACATATTCATGTTATGGTTCAAGTTCTTTTCATTATGAAATTCCTCTACTTACATTGCTCATGTCTTTATGTTTTTCATCAAGTTCTTATTGATATCACAAGTAAACTAATTCCCTTGATTTCCATACTGTGCTTTCTGCTCACCCTTTTCCTTTGATGTATGTCTTCAGGTTATGAGATGCAGTAGTTGTACATAATATAAACTTTTCAGGAGTCTTTTAAAGGGGATTTAAAAGAGTGTTTTTAAGTTTTTAGGTATTTTGTTCCTGATTTCCAAGACACTAGACTTTAAAGGTTCTCTGTTTGTAAAATGTAATGGACAGTTATGTAACAAAAAGGTGGGATGCCATAAGAGAGATCCTCCTCCACCGGACCAAGGAGAATGCTTTGGAAGTGGTTCTCAAGGTGATAGAAGGCACACATCGCAAGCTCAAGGATCTTTCGTGCTAGCACCTAGATAATCCTTTGGCGTTGTCCATCGATACATAGAGCATGTGTGGATCACTACTAGAGGAGATATAACCTTGATCTCTACAATGAAATGATGGTACACCTACATATATGTGACTGTTGATGCTCCTTTTTGTCACATTGTCTAAAATAATGGAAAGGGAAATGACTTAGAACAAAGTGATTCATCCTTTGAAGAAAACATCAAAAATCGACAAAGGAATGAAAAAGGAGTAAAAGGACATAGGGTCGCGCAAGTTCCCTTACTGTCACGCAAGTATACTTGCGTGCCGCCTAATGGTCATGCAAGTGACTTGCGCGCCCTAAGTGATAACCGCCCGGGGTCTTCTCCAGCCTATAAATACCCCCGGTGGGCCCCCCATTTGAGGAGGAATTTTTTCAGAATTCACATACAGAGCTCTGAACGCCCAAGTCTCTTCTTCAGGTCTTCTGAACACTTATAAGGTAATTATTTACCTAGAATGGAAGGTCTAAACAAGAGGAGTAAGGTCTAAGTGTTATAATTCACTAACACTTGCGCGCCTAAGTGTTTTACCCTTAAGGGAAATGAACACACTTGCGCACCGCCCTACTTCTTCACCAGAACTTGCGCGCCATCTTATGGAAATCCTCTAGGGATAATACCAAGGGTTTGAGCCAAGTCTCGCCCAAGTATTACCCTAAGGGCTGAAAATCATGCAAGTAACCATGTGCCACGCAGGTATACCTGCATGACCAGGACTTGCGCACCCACGCAGTACCCGCGCTCCTGCCAGGACTTGCATGCCCCTATCTTTTTGGGTGCCTTTCCTGCCCATTTCACCCCTCTTATGCCATTCCACCTCTCCTATTCAAGATTCAGTCTTCAAGACACTCTTAAAAGCCATTTATGGAAAGATTTCTTGATTTGAATTTCTTATTTAAAAGTAACTCTGTGGAACATCTCTCAAAACCTAGTGATTTAAATATCTTTATGTCACTAAAGATTGAGATTTCATTCATTCAACCTCATCATTTAAGATGAGATAACTCCTTAACCTAGGCCTCCTTTTTAGGAATAATCCCCAGTCATAATTCCCATTAATTTTGGGCATCCTCCTTAGGAATAATCCCCAAGTATTCTTATCTGGGCATCCTCCTTAGGAGTAAGCCCCAATCTTAAAATTCCCAAATATGGGAATCCTCCTTAGGAGTAAGCCCCAACCATAATTCTCTTAACCTGGGCTTCCTTTTCAGAAGTAAGACCCAGTCTCAAATATGGGCTTCTTCTCAGGAGTAAGACCCAACTCCCTTAATTTTCAAGTCCCTTAACCTGGGCCTTCTTCTCAGGAGTAAGCCCCAGCCTTAATCTCTCTTAACCAGTCTTAATTTCCTTTTGATATGGGATTCCTTCTCAGGATTAAAACCCAATCATAAGTCCCATACTAACTCGGGCATCTTCCTTAGGAGTAAGCCCCAAGATTAGAGTATCCAAATCTCCATGAAGCACATATACCTTTATGGACCCTGTTCCTGGATTTCTTCCCAGAAGTAAATCTTAATCCTCATCTATTTGGGAAGTCATACACACATAAGCCCCACATCATTGCATCTTTCATGGCACAATTTTCTGGTTTCACCAATACCTCTTGTTTCTCACACCGATCATGACTCACATGAGCTTAGAGTGTAAAAGTAATCATGACATATTTCTTTGAGCCATCAATCATGCATAAACATCATAATACCTTACTCGAACTACGTGGGTTATGATTCCTTTTCCAAAACAAAGGATACGTTGGTAGCCCATCTGCGGGTACGATCCCAACTTTGAAATAATCAATGTCCTTCTGAATGATAATAAACTTCAAGTGCCCCACTGAGTGGCTTTAAAACCAGTATGGTCATCATAACGACCAAGAGACTTTCATGTATTGAAGGATACCATCGGCTAAGAGTCTCTAAACAAATACAGATGATTCTCTATCGATGAAGAACCTCAAATACATATAAAAGATTCTCTAAATTTCCTACATATCAATCATTGATTGTCAGATCTAAAGGAAAACTCCTTTTATACTTTGTAATGTAATAGGGATTCACGAACATAACTTAAATCTATAAAGAGAGTCCCGGAGTAGACAATAATTCCCCTAAAAAGGTGTGATGAGTCTGACCTCCCATCCTCTCGACCAATGAAAATTACTAAGCCTCATCAGTCCACAACTAATGAAAACCTACCTTTGGAAAGTAGGTTCAAATGGATATGGAATCATTGGATGTTTCCGGTTCTACGAATAAACCCGTTAGAAACCGCTTGGAATGTTTGAATCTTAAATCAATGAGATCATCCCCAATTCCAGAGGGAAACAAAAATATGGTGAACCCGATGTGAATCCTTAACCAAGTTAAAATGATGTTTTACTTATTTGTTAGGCCCCTATTTAAAACTCAATGAGAGGGCCAACAAAAACAATCATTGACATATGTGCTCATACAAAATATGTAGTGGATGAATTTATCTTGATTATGTCTGTTATATCAAACATGAACTCTTTTCCAATATTTTCTGCATTCTAAGAAATGGCTGCTCTCAAGTTCACACCTGTGAATACCGCTGCTGTGAATGCCACTACTGCTACTCCTACTGGATCGTCGTCCACTCTGAGGATGACATCACCTACTCAGCGTCTTCAACACTAAGTATCAAATGAGCTGGTTAAGAATTACCATAAAAAAGGTATTATTCCAACTCTAGAGGCTCCTCGACGAGCCCTACAAGTGAACAATTCACCCTGGTCGTCCGGACAGCGACGACCAGTGATCAAGAAGCAGGCGGTGCTAACCACCGTCTCCAACCATTTTGGGTCGTTATCCTCGGAACACAATCACCATTCACTCCCATATTTTGAGGAGGTGAATGAGAAGGTCCCTCAGGGACTTAATTCAAGGAGATAAGAGTCCTTCCCGAGGGATCCCATTAACAATTTCCGCTAGACTCGTGTGGTAGTGCGCCCTCAACATGATGAGGGTACCGACTCTAGGCGTTCGGCTCAGGTTCCTCGAACCCGAGCAGGCAAGAAGAATTTCCAGAGGCAAAATCCAGTTAACAGTGAGCATGTTATCATCTCTTCCATCTCTGGAGAAGTCCACCAACCTAACATGGTGGCAAGCAACGAGCGGGCACACACACCTGCCTGTTTTAATTCCGGTGTCCAGCAAACTCGTCTGGCAGCATCACGCCAATCCCACCAGGAAATTCCAGTGGAGTACTATAGACAGAAACATATACCTGTTTATACATCATCAGCTAGTCAGTAGGCTTGTATGACTACATATGATGGAGCTCGTCAACCACGTTTGGTGAAGTGCAATCAGTAGGCACATACACCTTCTAGTATTGATCAAGCCTACCAACAGTCTCTCTTGGTATCACACGGAGAAGTCAGTCGAAAAGCTCTGTCAACAAACAGGAGGCAGACTCAACTTTCTGCCCCCACACTTGAATACTGTCAGGATTCACTGACAGGAAAAGGAGGACAGGATCAGGCACATACACCTACTCCAAGCACGGAATGGACGTATATCCCCATTCTGGCAGCTGAAGTCACCAAGCATATTCTATCAACGGTGAAAGAGCAGAAGAAAATCCCTGCTCATATTCTGGATGCTTTCCAGGATATTATAACAGCTTCAACAACATCTCAGGGAAAGACACATAAATCTATCCCTACCAGTGGAGTGACGCATCAACAGTTCACTCTGGAACAGACACACACATCTATTCCAGTCCAAGAGGTTTGTGGGGAATACTCCCCCATATCATATGGACAACCAAGTCAGGCACATACACCTGATTTAATTAGATATCATCAGCCTAACCTGGCCATCTCTCCTGATCAGGCACATACACCTTCTCAGAGCAGCCACTTTCATCAAAAAGTAGTTTCCAAGGTGAGTAAGAAGGCGTCTAAAAAGAAGACCCACCCAGCACAGTCAAGAGATCAAGAGCCAATCTGTAACAAGGCCTTGCTCGATGCTGGAGTTCTTGAAGCCCTTATATAGTTATCTGTTGGAATTCAAGATTCTCCTCCCTCATTTCCCAATAGTGGGAACATTAATTCCGAAGGTCTTCAACATACACTTCCTCATGAAAGCTTGATTCATGACAATTCGGTTGATCTCGAAGTTTCATCTTCAGATGAGAGCCAAATGAACCCTCTGTGTGGTCAGAAGACCAAGGAGCAAGAGATCTCATCTTTTGCTGTAAGCCACCATGGTGGTCCTCCCCATGATGATGAATTTCTCTGTGAAAGTCCTCTCCGCAGTAGTGATGCACATTGCCTGGAAAATGCTCTAGTGGACAATGTAGTGCCGAGAAAGCCCTCTTATCTTGAGGCACTTTCAAATGCGAAACCAGTCATGTCTGATGCTTCATCGCTAGCCGGTGAAATACTTTATCAATCAGAAGATAGCCCAGGGTGTAGGTCATTCTCCAAACCACCCCTAAGTCATGAATCTTCTAGTTTGATCAGTGATTTCTCTACCAATTTTGTTGAATCCGATGAATCAACAAGGAAGAACCAGCTCTGGTCAAATAAGGTAGAAGAATCTTCATTGAATGATAAATAGGAAATTCTGAACATGAGAAAACAACTGGCAAAAGGTGAAGTGCCAGTCATGTTTTGGCCTCTGGATGACTCTCAGTATGACATTCCAGAAATGTTGACGGAAGATGGAATTCATGATATTCGTCTCAACATATGGAAAAATATTTGTCAGTTGAAAAATAAAGTATTATCTTATGATGAATATGAAAATCATGTTAAGATAATAGAAGGGTTACAACGTTAGATTGATTTGGCATCTCTATCAGTCTCTTGATATCCGAAGGCTGAAAAGCAGCAGAGAGCCCTTCAACGTTCATGCCTTGGAGCACTAAGAATATTGCGCCATTTAATTGCCAATGCCCCATCTGGTATTCATATCAGACGATGGGGTGTTCATGTAACACTACATTTCACTGTGCTCTCCATTCAGTAAAGCCCGCCGAAAATAGTCTCATGCAATGTTATTGCCCGTGGCCGGCCACAGTCAACGGGTTTTGTTTGTAATCAAAAGCTTTCCCAAGAACATGCCTCAACTAGTTCTTCTCAAAATAAAGAATACATAGAACAAGTTGTTGAATTACTCCTGCATCAAGCAAACGAGAATATTGAACAGGCCTCTCGTATGGAGCAAGCACATCATCAAGTGACAGAAGTGTCTGAAATCATCCAACGGTCTTTCGAGTTGGGTGATAAAAGTGGATGTCGATTGATGCATCCATCTAATTTCTGGACTAAGGTCCGCAAGATCAGGAGAGATTTTAAGAAAGTCTCAGACATAGCATGTCAAGAGCCACCCCAGCTCACCAGACTGGGGACTCTTTTAAACCAACCCTCAGAATCAACAAATAGGATTCGAGGAGTTGAGTAAAGATAGCAGGAACAGCCCCAGTCCACCGGATTGGGGAATTTTTCAAATCATCAACCCCCTCCTCAGAGAAAGTCGGTCTTTTCTCGATTGGGGAAGAAGCATCAAGATGAATGAAGAGCCAAATTATCAGGAGATTCTCTCCAAATTACGGTTCGCTAAGAAGTTCCTGAGGGATCAAACCAACAAAAGGCAATGTCTCATCAGGGGTATGGTAGAAGAAAATATCACAGAAATGCTGATGGAAGGGATGCAATGAATTATGCATCAATTAATGTCATCAATGCCGTTTTTTCTGATCCACCAGATGAGGCTCACTCAGAGGGATCAGATGAAGAGGTTCCTGTTCAAGAAGTTGTACGCACAGACACAAATGAAGATGGTGTGCGTACACAAAATCAAAGGTTTACCCAAAATCTGGGTATTCCTTCAAATAACCCACTTCCCCATTTCCTAAAGGGATCAGAAAAGGGGAAGGGAAAAAATCAGGTTACATATCCTTCCTCTAGAGAAGGCCAATCGCTCTCACTAGATCAAAGATTTGCGCAACAAGAGGAAGAAATGAAGGAATTGAGGAGGTTGAATGCAGAAATACTTCAAGGGAGTCTTTATCCTAAGCGTGCTGGATTTAGTCAGGCAAGGGAATTTGTTGCAGCTACTGAGATGGATCAAGAATATCCTCCTTTGTTAGTGCACCCTCACAGGTTTAATCCTACGGGTCAAGTGTAACAACAATTGGTAGTGCTACCATCAGTTGCAGCACCAGCCACCACATCTGTACCAGCTCTAGTCATTTCACCTGCCCAAGTCCAAGTTCAACCGGATGTTTCTCAAAATTTAATAACTACCATCAAGTCATTAACAGCTCGGTTAGAGACTATGGAAGGGAAGAGTGCGCAGGTTCAACCAGAAAAGAGAGATTACCCTGAATGGGTAGATTCAATCTCTACCCCCATCAAGTTTTAGGAACCCTGTATTCCCTATTTTCAATGGATCAGGTGATCCTGAACAACATTTGACACATTACGTGTCTTGTTGAGATCCTATGATGGGAACTCTGGAATAGCAAGAAGCAGTGAAACTCAGATTCTTCGTGCGAACCTTGTAAGGACCAGCTTTTGTTTGGTATACAAGCTTGAAATCCCGGTCAATTACCGGATGGGAAGATCTCTGTCAACGATTTCTTCTTCAATTCAACTCAACTTTTCCAAATACAACAGTTTTCGATCTTACAAACTGTAAGAAAAGGGAGAATGAAAGAGTCTCTGATTTCATTGCTCACTGGAAGGGATTAACATATTCCCTAAGCTTAGCACTCCCTCAAGAGGAACTATTGACAATCTATGTGGAAAATCAGTGTGACGAATTACGCACACCGTTGATCCCTGTGAAATACACAGGAGGGTTTCGAGACCTTACTTCAATCGCTCAATAGATTGAATATTCTCTTATAAAGACTAAGGCTAAATCTCGTGTAATTCCATCAGCTCCAGGAAGGAGAATGGGTAAAGCAGAGACTCCTACAGTTATACTTAAGCAAGCACCTGTACCTGCTTCTACTTCAAAACCTTCATCTTCCCGAAGGTCTCCACCTCCTGAACGCCAACAAAATAGGTCGTTTATTCAAGATAATCAAAGAGATCCAAGACTAAAACAATTTTAGGATTTGAAAAGCAAAGTTTACTTTTTCCTAAATGAACAAGTTCCTGGTTTTTTCATTTCGGCTCTGGAAAATAATTTGGTTCAATTGCCAAGGCCCAAGAGGCCAAAAAAGGAAGGAGATGAAGACCGTCCCAACTATTTCCCATTTCACCAGATGTTGGGGCATCCCATTCAGGAGTGTTTTGTTTTCAAGGACCTCCTGCAAAAAATGGTCATATTGGGACAAGTTAAACTGAAAGGTTCTTTAGCTCAGGTAGTATGTGTTACTGCTACAGTTCCAGAGGAGGAAGGCGAGTGGAAAGAAGTCAAAAGAAAAAATGCACAAAAATATGATGATTGGATGGTCAGAAAGACAATCAACCGAACTCATGCTATTTTGTGAATGCAATTGAAGAAAAAAATTGTGCCTTCTGCTATGAATGCTGTAGCAAAACCCTCTTCATCAGAGGGAAAATCCTCAAAGAAACGACACAATTCTAAGGAGGAACAATCAGAAGAAGATGAGTATGTGTCAAAGCCTAAGCTGTCTTTGACTCTAGAAGATTTCATTCCATCTACTTCGAAGCAACGGGCACTGCCCCACCAAATGGTACAACCTAAATTGGCTAGTCAAGCAGAGTCCTCACCAGATGAAGAGTTAATCTTTGGTTCTATTAATATGATTCAATTAAGAGATCCATATGCCAATCGTAGTTTCGATTTCAATGAGCCTGAATTCACTGTATCAAACAGAGGAATCAGAGGAAGTTTCAGAGGCTCAGGATACAGGGGAAGACGTGGATCTTTCAGGAGACACTATTCCAATTCTACCCCTGTTAGAACTGTATATGTAGCAGAAACTCATGGCAGAGCCCTTTAGCGAGCTCAGTAAGAACAAGCAAGTTCTTCCACCAATAGCAAATTCAGTCCTGGCACAGTTATTCTGGAATACTGGTTAAAGGTTCCATCTTCTTCCTCTCAGTGAGTAAATGGATCTAATCAGTCTAATCTTCCAAAGCCAGGAATATTGCCAACTCCTATCCCGATACAAGATGCATCAAATTCCAAAGCATCAACTTCCAAGGCACCTGCTAAACCACATGTTCCTGTTGGGAAACGCAGACCTCTAGATCAAAAATATGATGTATTGAAACACTTGGCCCAAGTACCGTCCAAGTTATCAATTCTGGATGCTTTGAATCTGTTAAAAGATCTTCGGGAGGCACTCATCGAGGCTTTGTCAAGTCCTCAGGAGTTTGAAACTAAAATTATTGCAGCTGAAGTCTATCACGTAGAGAATAATCCTACAGAATGTCATGCACTAATATATTTTACTGATGAAGATGAAGATGATGTCGTGCATGGACATATTAGACCTTTGTACTTATCTGGAAAGGTCAATGGTGTAGACATCCGAAGAGCTTTCATTGATAATGGTTCAGGAGTCAACCTCATGCCCATTCGTACACTTCATCGATTGGGCCTCACAGAATATGATTTATCTCCTTCTACCATGATGTTTCAAGGATATGATAAAAATGAACAAGAACCACTAGGCGAAGTTACACTCAGAACTCAGTTTGGAGATCTTGTATCCAATTCAGATTTCATGGTTGTTGATCAAGACTCAGCCTTCAACATCTTGCTTGGAAGACCCTGGCTACATCAACATGCGGCTATCCCTTCATCATACCATCAATGTCTAAAATATTGTTTTGATGGTCAATTTGGGACATTGTATGGTGATAAGGCCCTATTCAAGACATGTGAATCTCAATACATTGAGGCAGAATTCTATCACATGAAAGAAAGGGAGAAATCCACAACAAAGGAGATTACCAAAGTTAATGCTTCATATAGTTTGGAGAAGATTCCAGTAAATCCATTTACACATGTGAGTACATATTATGTGTTTCCTATCAGTATAATTGAAAAGATAGACCCAAATCAAAATACTCTTATGGAAAAATCCATAATGTCAATTACAAAAATCGAGTCCGACAACATGGGAGAAATTAGTAACCCATCAAGTAGTGATGAAAGCCCAAATGGTGACGTCTTCATTTCATCTGTTGAAATTCAAAAAGTCTATACTTCGCCAATCAGTCCAGAAGAAGTTATAGCAACATTGGATGTGAACAATGATGTCGATTCTCAATCCATCATCTCCTCTTTATTTCCCAAGGAAGACCCTTCATCATCAATCGGGTCAGAAATGGAAGCTTCTTCTTCAAGATGTTCAAATTTTAACATCTCTTCTGATCATAGAAATTCTGCTTTATCATCTACTATGCAAGTAGAAACGAAAGAAATAACACATGTTGAAGAAGAAGAGGAAGATCTCAGAGATTCTCCTCCAGCATTTGAAGAGGGTATCTCTACCACCGTGGATAAACTCAGAGAAATAAATCTGAGTACAAAAGAAGATCCACACCCCACTTTAATCAGTGTGGCCATGAATCTTGAAGAACAAGAGATATATATTTCCTTTTTAAATCAAAATTGAGACATATTTGCTTGGAACTATACAGAGATGCCCGGGCTTGATCCTGATGTTGCTACTCATCATTTGGGTTTACCAGAAGAACATCGAGGATTTAAGCAAGCCGCGAGAAGAACACACCCAACTTATGCTTCCAAAATTGAAACTGAAGTGGATAAGATTATCAAAGCTAACTTCGTCAGAGAAGTTCAATATACCAAGTGATTGGATAATATTTTCCCTGTAAATAAGAAGAACAGTCAAATTAGAGTTTTCATCGATTTCAGAGATCTTAATCGTCACTGTCCTAAGGATGATTTCCCAGTTTCGATTACAGAACTTTTAATTGATGCAACAGCTGGCTATGAAGCACTTTCCTTCATGGATGGATATTCTGGATATAATCAAATCCTAATGGCCCCAGAAGATGAGGAATCCACAGCCTTCAGAGCCCCTCAGGGTGTGTTTTGCTACCGGGTAATGCCCTTTGGATTAAAGAATGCAGGTGCAACATATCAGCGTGCCATGCATCGTATCTTCAAACACTTTTTAGGGAAGTTTGTTGAATGCTATGTGGATGATTTGGTGGTCAAATCCAAACAACGTTCTAATCACTTGGCTAATTTGGAAGTCATATTCCGCAAGCTTCGACGACATAATTTGAAGATGAACCCCTTAAAATGTGCTTTTGGGGTAACCTCAAGAAAATTTCTCGGTTTTGTTGTACGCTATCGTGAAATTGAAGTAGATCCTGAGAAGACAAAGTCAATCCTTGGTATGTCACCTCCTCGAAATTTGAAAGAATTAAGAGGACTTCAAGGAAACTTAGCCTATATTCGGCATTTCAATGCCAATTTGACAGGAAAAAGTTTACCCTTCACCAAGTTGATGAAGAAGGGAGTCACTTACCAGTGGACTGAAGAATGTCAAGAAGCATTGGATATTCTCAAGAAATACCTCTTAAGTCCACCGGTACTCATGCCACCTGTTGAAGGAAGACCACTTATCCTCTATGTGACAACTTTAGAGCGATCATTGGGTGATTTTCTTGCTCAGAAGAATGATGCTGGGAATGAAAATATCCTCTACTACCTCAGTCGGACTATTCTTGAAGCAGAAACCCGGTATTCAAGTATTGAAAAATGCTGCCTGGCATTAATCTTTGCAGTTCAGAAATTGAGACACTACCTGCAACATCATGAGGTCCAGTTGGTATCTCGCAATAACCCGCTCAAATTCATCCTTATTCATCCAATACTTACAGGACGTCTGGAAAGGTGGGCCGTTATTTTGCAGTAATTCGACATTCAGTATGTGTCTCAAAAGGCAAAAAGGGCCAAGCTCTGGCTGATTTCCTGGCTAAAAACCCTTTAGTGGAAGACACATCTTCAGATATTGAACTCACTGATGAGGAAGTCTTCTCTATTCAAGAAAGTCCTCAGGCATGGGAAATGTATTTTGATGGTGATTCCAGAAGTCCAACAGGGATGAAAATGGAAAATCCTAAATTCAACAAAGTTGGCTTAGGAATTTTTCTCATTTCTCCAGAAAAGGCAGTGTTACCTTATTCCTTCTTATTGTAGGAAGGTGGTACCAATAATGAAGCAGAATACCAAGCTCTCATCACAGGCTTGGAATTGGCGCTTCAAGCACAAGTGAATCACTTAAAGGTGAAAAGTGATATAGATCTGGTAATCAAACAAGTCAATGGGGATTATTCCATCATAAAAGAAGAACTAATCCCTTTGTATGATTATGTCAGAGATTTAATGGCGGAATTTCCTACGGAACCAACATTTTCTTATATCCTGCGATCACAAAATGCTCAAGCTGATGCACTGGCTAATGTAACCACAACTCTGGCAGATCCAAATCAGGACAAAACAACCATCAATATTTCCCATAATCATACAATTTCACCTTATGTTCGAACCAGAACAGAGGAGATCAATGAAATTAGTCCCATTCCTGAACCGTATGGTCATACTATAAGATGAATGACACCTATCAGGGAATACCTTCAAAATGGAACACTTCCACCTGATATAGCTGGGAAAGAACAAATCCAGCGACGTGTGGTCAACTTTACTCTTTATGATAGCCCAGATCACCTAGAGAAAATTCTCTACAAACATGGTTTTGATGGAGTTCTCTTCAGATGCATTTATGGTGAAGAGACAATGGCTATCATGAAAGAAGTGCATGCAGGAGTCTGTGGTGCCCACCACTCTGGACATAGACTGTCTGATCAGATTCGAAGGCTTGGATACTTTTGGACTTCAATGATACAATATTGTGTTGATTTCACAAAGAAGTGTCATTCATGCCAAGTACATGACAACTTCATTCATCAACCTCCAGAGTTGCTTCATACAGCTAAATACTCGTGGCCATTTTCCACATGGGGAATGGATGTGGTGGGACCTTACCCTTCAGCTACGACCAAGCAGTTTAAGTATATTCTTACTGCTACTGATTTCTTTTCCAAATGGGAAGAGGCAATACCTCTTAAGGAAGTCAGTTCTAAATGCATTTTTAGCTTCATCAAGTCTAACATCATTACCAGATTTGGTGTCCCTCATACCATATTGATGGACAATGGCACCAACTTCTGTTCATCCGAGGTGAAGAAGTTGTATCAAGAATACAACATCAAATCCAACCATTCATCTCGGTATCATGCAGCGGCCAATGGCCAGATAGAAGCCTTCAACAAGACTCTTTCAAATATACTTCAAAATATGGTGGATAAAGATAAGAAATCATGGCCTAATAAACTCTTTCATGCTTTATGGGCTTATCGGACTACCACCCGCACTACAACGCAGTCAACTCCATATTCACTAGTATATGGAACGAAAGCCGTATTGACCATTGAAGTTAAACTACCCTCACCCATAGTAGCCATTTGTGATCAATCATCTACAGATGAACAATATCAAAAGCGATTAAATGAATTGGAATGGTTAGATGAGAAAAGATTGTGCACTTTGCACCACTTGGAAGTCTATCAGAATCGAATAGCACGAGCTTTCAACAAAAAAGTTCATCTTCGTTCATTCACTCAGGGAGAATTGGTATTAGTTCTCAGAACTCCAATGATACCAAGAAAGAAACCTCCCAAGCTTGAGCCAAAATGGGAAGGACCTTACTCAATACATAAGGTCTACTCCAATGGAGCTTATTCATTAATCTCAATGGATGGATAACTCATCACTACTCCAACCAATGCCAGATTTCTAAAGAAATATTTTGTATAAACACAAAATACAGTAGCGGTCTATGCACATGACCCTAAACTATTCTCAAGTCCCTTACATCCAACAATACGTTAAACTGCATCATCCACGGTCCATGCATATGACCCCAAACTATTCGCAAGTCCCTTACATCCATCAAGACGTTAAACTGCATCATCCATGGTCCATGCATATGACCCTAAACTATTCGCAAGTCCTGTACGTCCAGCAAGACGTTAAACTGCATCATCCACAGTCCATGCATATGACCCTAAACTATTCGCAAGTCCCTTACATCCAACAAGATGTTAAACTACATCATCCATGGTCCATGCATATGACCCTAAACTATTCGCAAGTCCCTTACGTCCAGAAAGACATTAAACTGCATCATCCATGGTCCATGAATACGACCTTAAACTATTTTCACGTCCCTTACGTCTATCAAGACGTTAAACTGCATCATCCACAGTCTATGCATATGACCCTAAACTATTCGTAAGTCCCTTACGTCCAGCAAGATGTTAAACTGCATCATCCATGGTCCACACATATGACCCTAAACTATTCGCAAGTCCCTTACATCCAACAAGATGTTAAACTGCATCATCCACAGTCCATGCATATGACCCTAAACTATTTGCAAGTCCCTTACATCCAGCAAGACGTTAAACTGCATCATCCGCAGTCCATGCATATGACCCTAAACTATTCGCAAGTCCCTTACGTCCAGCAAGACGTTAAACTACATCATCCATGGTCCATGCATATGACCCTAAACTATTCACAAGTCCCTTATATCCAGCAAGACGTTAAACTGCATCATCCACGGTCCATGAATATGACCCTAAACTATTCGCAAGCACCTTACCGCCAGCAAGACGTTAAACTGCATCATCCATGGTCCATGTATACAACCTTAAACTATTTTAACGTCCCTTACGTCCAACATGTTGTTAAACTACACTATCCAGGGTCAATGCATATGACCTTAAACTATTCTCACTTTCGTCCAACATGACGTTAAAATGTGTTCCCCTTCATCGTCCTTCCTATATGACGTTAAACTATATAGAAGTCCCTTACGTCCAGCAAGACGTTAAACTGTATCGTCCCTTTTTCATCCAACATGACGTTAAACTGTGAAAAAGTCCCTAATACATCCAGCATGACGTTAAATGGTGTACTCTTTTTTCCTCACTGCATGACATTAAACTATACAGTCCTCTTTTTGTCCAACATGACATTAAACTGTATTGTCCCCATCGGCCTAACTACATGATGCTAAACTATACAGAAAGCCCTTTAATACATCCTACATGACATTAAACTGTACTTTGTCCCTACTACATGAAATTAAACTGTGCAGCACCAATAGTCCTAACTACAAGACTTTAAAACTGCATAGTCCCTTCATATGTCCTACATGACGTTAAACTGTGTATCATTAGGGTTGTTGCTAACTCTTGTTTCTCACACCGAGTATGACTCACATGAGCTTAGAGTAAACTTCAACCATAACACTCTCTCTGGGATACTAACTATGTGTAAGTCCCAACACTATTTTTTAGGTCGTTGTCCCCAAGGACAACTTGATCACTAATTCATTCTTTAATTTAACTATGTGGACTTTGATCCTTGCCTTCCAGGCTGGGTATGTAGGCAACCTCCCAAGGTTCAAGCCCAAAACCAATCTCTTCACATCAGTTCACCTCCATCTCATACGATGTTGATTCGTGAAACCACCCCTAGAATCAATATCTTTACATTGGTTCACTTTCGTCCTTGCTATACGACGTTAAACTATACAACACTTTTGTCCAGTATGACAATAAACTAAAATATTCTTTGATACCCTCACCTGATAGGGAATCATTATTTACATTGATTTTCAATCATGTTTCATTTCAAAGACTATGTGCATACATGGAAATACCTGAACCTTTTATCTTGGGTTAAACCATCATTGCACTAAAATACCCTTTCACCCTTCACATGTACGAACCTAATTTGTACAAAGGGTAGTTCTAGAACTACGTGGGATTGATTCCCATCCTTATGGGATACATAGGAACATTCAATTGTCCCTCGAATCTAGCCCCAAGTATTTTAAGGCTAACCCCAAATTCCTCTTTCAGTCCCCTGGTTGAAAATTCCCCATGAAAACACACACTGTGTATTTCTTATATTGGTCCAAGATCTATGACCCTAAACTAAGATCTCCAATCCTTTTGTCCCACATGATGTTAAACTGTAGTTCAAGAACTACATATGGATTGATTTCCATCCTTATGGGATACGTAGTGAAGTCCAACATTTCCATTCAGGACCCAACCAAAACATGATTATGGTTAGCATTGATCTGTGTATCTCTGCATACATTGGACAATACCCATCTTTATGTGTCATAATCCTAACCTTAAATATTTTCAGATCTTCATAACCCTTTTCTTAACTTCTAATCACAAAAGGCCTGAAATTATGAGAGTTATTTTTCCTGACCATGCAGAACGTGCCCTTAGGCGGCCTTGCATAAACAGTCTACATAACGGACCTGTCAGCCAAAAGATTCTATTATTTGACTATGCAGCCAATGCCCTTAGGTGTCCCTACATAATTCAAACCCCTAACGGGTTTGTTAAATAGTGGTAACTTCATTCTTGGGAGGAAAACCTCTTTTGTCTTTATTTGTCTTGATAATATGTATGGATCCTCAAAAAATAGTCATCCTTAACATATTTGTCCCATATCCTTTTTCATGATCTGAAAGTATTCAAGTCTATGGTTTATATTCTCCTTCCCTACGTTTGGGTCAGACCTTTTTAGGAGTGATATCCATCCAGTTCTTCGATAATCTTGTTTGAAAATATTTTCTCTATATTCAAGTACCTCTTTCCATACAACAAACTCTATACTTTGGAAAATTTGAATCTCCATAAACTTTCACTGGCTTTTTATCACTAGGAAAGTAAATTTCTGAGAGTTCTTTTGCCTGACTATGCAGTACGTGCCCTTAGGTTTCCTTGCATAAGTAGTCTACATAACAGACCTATCAGCCAAAAGATGCTATTTATTTGACTATGCAGCCAATGCCCTTAGGTGGCCCTGCATAATTCAACCCCCTAATGGGTTTGTTAAATAATGGTAACTTCATTATTGGGAACTACTTCTTCTAATGCCTTTTAGCTCTTTTTCATATCATTCCTCAGATTCAAATATTCTTAAGTCATAGTTTACATATTTTCCCTCATACTTGAGTATGGTAATATGTTTTCAGATAAATTGTCAAGGAATTGAGTCAATTTTAATCCATTTCGGTCAAACCTATTTCGACCTTAAACATTAGCCTCTTTATGTCCGACGTGCATGAATTTAAACTGCCCACAAAAGACAAAGGAACTCTGAATAAAAGTTAAGTTCCAGCTCACTAAACATACATTTTGTATGATTTAGGTAATATTGATCAATTAAAATATTCAAAGTTTGTAGGGTTATTTACATTAATCCTAGTAAAAAAATTAAACTATGCTTACTAGGCCCATTGGCTTAGGTAAAATTTAAAGCAGGTAGCGAAAGAATACAAGAATAAATGATTGAAGATAAAATTACTCTCCATTGATGCACAAGAATTAGAGGGACATCCACAGATTGGAGCATCTTCTCTTTTTCAGGAAATTACAAAAGACTATCAACATAAGTCTTCACTTGATGTACAACATCCCGAGCTTCATCAACAGCTACTTGAAGCTCGTGCACTCGACCAGCTTCACTCTTCTCAACTTGATGGAGTGACTTCTTGGCATCTGCAATGGATTTCATACCATTCGTTTGAGCTCCCTTCAATGAATTATTGAGCTGGTCAAGTTCCCCAGTAACAACATCTAACTGTTTCTAGAGCTTCACCTGTTGGACGACTTTTTCTTTGATCTTATGCTTCATCTCCTTAATCTTGGCAGTATAGTCAGCCTCAGCTCGGGATACCGCAGCCTCAAATTCGCCGATGTTGACTGACAGTTTCACCCTGGTCAGATCTTCGCGACACTTTTTCTCCTACTCCCTCCTGAAGATGACTTGTTTCACCGTGGTATGGATCTCTTGGTATCCAAAACCACCAAGTACTAGCATGAAAATCTGGGATGAAAATCGAGGGATCTTTGATGATAGCTCTTCTAAAGGCACCTCATATATGATTTTCCATATGTTGTTCCATGCCTTGTGTCGTGAAAAGCTGAGCGCCTTAAGCACCTCTGGGTCTGATTCGACATCATCATCACATGGGGGCATGTAATCTAGGATTAATGCACTTAGGGAAGTGCCCTGTTCTTCTCTTTCCTCCCTGACCCTGGTAGCTTCACCTTCTACTACTGTTTGGGTGGAGGTTGAGACTTCAACTCCAGTTCTATCCATTGAAGTTGATATCCCTATTTGATCAATTATGGTTAGTTTCATAGAATAATGAAAGTTGGTTGTCTATCTTGAAAACTCAGTACAATCATTACCTAACAGTAGATCAGCAGCTTGAGAAGAATCCTCCCCATCTTTCCCAGTTTCAACAGGATCTTCAAGATGGGTCTCATGAGGGTTTACCGGGTTTAGCTCCACTTGAGCTAATGTTTCTACAATGGTAGGGTTGACATCAATGTCCACACCCTCTTTAGTCATTGGTAGTTCATCAACTTCTATGGATGGAACTGCATATTATTTTCAGTCATGATTAGAAGTTTAAATTATAAGAAAATTTACTGGACGAAGGATAACACTCACACACAAGGTCTTCTAAATCACATGATAATTTAGCATGATCATAAAATTCTTCGAAAGACATGCCACAATTCATCATTTCATCTAATGATATTTCAGAATCCTGGTTAGTCTCACCAGTGGGAGCATTTGTTGTGTCCTCTTGGCGACCTTCATTCTGCAGCCCTTGACCCTGGACAGATTCTTCAGGAAGGATGGCAGATTCAGTTGCTGCGCCCGCCAATGATTCTGGTGTAGGTTCTTCTATACTTGTAACAACAGTAGGAGCAGTACTGAGAATAGATGTTGGCTCTTTTTCAAAAGCAGCCAAGTCAACCTGAATTTTCATTTTTTCCACAACACCCTCCGTGGTCCTTAAAGGAGGATCAATCCTTTCCCTCAGAGTAGAAATTGAAGAATCCCCTGTAATCCCAAGGAAAATGAGCAATCTTTTTCATGGTTTAAAATTCACGATTATCTGGAGGACTTACCACTACTGATAAAGCGTTTAGCGGTGGACTTCCTCCTTCGTCACCTTTGTCCTTTTGGATTTATGGGAGTGTCAACAGTCTCCATTATTGGCACTTGAATTGGAAAATGGAAGGCCATGTCCAACTCCTCATTCATGGCATGCTGTCCTGGAGATATCTCGCCTGGTTCGCGAGGAGATTCAGTAGTAGCCCCGATGGCAGTACCACTAGGGCTATACTATGGTGAAGGAACCTTAGTAGTTCCTTTCTTTGCAAGCTGCAATATGAAGAAAATAACTTCCTTAAGTAACAAAGCTTTGACTGGAATCAAGTTGCAAAGCAAATAAGGAAAGAAAACTTACATCTTCAGGAGCCACATAATCATGCCATTCCTCATCTCCAGAACCACCAGCCCCCTCAGTGGCACCGCGATCAATCATTTCCTTCACCCGCCTGGTGATAGGAAGGGACTCATCAGTGACATATATGATCATTTCTATCTCTCTGATGTAATCCCGCACTTCATTGGGGTTATCCTCGTAATGGATATCTGTAGAAGCCAGAAGATTCCCTATTCCAGGAAGTTGTAGGCCCTCAGAAAAATCCAGCCAGGCGGTCTCAGTACCACAGTATAAACTCTGCCATGTCTGGATAGCCTCTGGTCTTAGATATGAAGGCCGAGAGGAAGGTCCTACAATATTTGAATTCAATTTCTTCCCAGCTCCTGCAACTACAGATAGAGAATAAGAAAATAAGACTTATTTCTTTATAAAGTAGTAGTGATTAAATTACCACAATTAAGTAACTCACCAGGAGTTGATGGAGTAGGTCTTTTGATTCTAACTGGAGGATTATACCAGGCATGAGGCCGCTTTTACACTTGTTGAGCCTCATCATCCCCATCATGGGAATCCGGTGAATCAATACTAGAGGAGGAATCTAGCGAATCAGCTTCATGTGGGGAAGCATAACCTTTACGAGGAAGGGTTTATTTCTCTACAGTCCTCTTCCTTTTACCCACCTGATAAACTGGGTGATTCAGCACCCCTTTAGGGTATGATGCTATCCAGTCCTCGGCATACCGTGTAGTCAAGTTATGTGCCGCTTTTTCAACTGGTAGATCAAATACCGCCCCAGTCTTCTCCCTTGACGTCAGCAGCCACAGTTGCCGAGCAACCATCGGATGTTTCTCTAACCTGACATGTACTGGGGGAGATACAACAATCTATTGCAGACATTTGAATTGATGTGAAAATATATTTGGAGTATAAGCCTCACATATAATTTCTCGATCAATCCTGGAAACTAGCACACCATCTCTACAAAATAGCATGTATGCCCTCAAATCCAAGTGGGCTGTTCCATCATCAAAAAACCTCCCAGTTGGAGGATTTCCATAGGGAAAGAAGTTGAATTCCTTAAACATTCTCAGCCTCACTTTCATGTCATAGGCATTAATATCTAATGGAGCAACTCCAGAGAATGCTTGCACTGACGACCTGAAAGAACTTCCAGGAATTTGTAATCCATTCTGTACATTGTAAGTCCTGAAGTGAGTGGTGATCCATCCCCATAAAACTTGGAATGGTCCCACTATTCTTAAAGAATATTTACCCATGAAGACATGAAGTAAAATCTTATGAATCTTTGCTAAAATAGGGGTATCCAACCCAACCATTTTTCCCTCAGCCAACTTTGCCGCAATGATAAAGGTCCCTGGCCTGACGTCTCCCTTCGAATCCCTGACTGGAAAGAGATAAAATCTGATCCAAAAAGCCAATAAGCCCGCCAAACGAGTCTTCTTCGAGATACTTTGATTCACCTCATATCCCCATTTCTCAAACTCTCCTGCTTCTAGAGTTGGCCAGAATGTTCCAGGAGCACCCCTCTTCTCAGGTTTTGGGCAGGTGGTAGGACGGGTGGGCCTCTTATCCTTGGATTTATTTTTCTTGGATCCTTTCTCCTTCAGCTCTTTATCCTTTGGATCCTTCTCCTTCTTCTAAATAAGAAATATATTCATCCACTCCTCCAGATGAATATCCTTTCTAGAATGAGTTAACGAGGTATCTGAACTCTTGAGCCTGTGGAATATTTTAAATAATTCCCGAGCTAAAGCAGGAGTCTTCTCTGAATCATTCCATGTCACCTTGGGAGGAATGAATTCATCATACATATCGCCCAAAATTGGAGCCCCTGAGATCTTGTGGACATCCCACAAACTGATGCCTACTTCTCAAGGAGTCATATGGAAAGAATTAGTTTCTGGGATCCAGTGGATGAGTATCTCTGGCACTAAGTTATCATGTCTCTAAACATATGTTTTCCCAACCCAAACAGCTTCTTATATCGCCACTCCTTTCAGATCCTCGACAAACTCTGCACAGTTTTGTCGCACCCAGTATGCCCACATCCAAGTTGGCTTTACACCTCCTCCAGGATGGAAGTCACAACTTTTCTTCTAGCCTTTGGATTGATCCATCTGAGCATTTCAGAAGATTGAAAGATGACAATGTGGTTGCAGCTCAGGCTTATGAGGTTTCAGATCTGGCATACAAGGGCTATGATGCATCATGTGGACCTTCTCCATTGTTCCATAATTTGTAAATCCTCCTCCACATGAGATATTTGCTGAAGCAAAGTTGGTATAATTCTGAAACCAAGAAATTGGGAGATAGTTCTTTGCTTCTGGAATAGTGACTTCTCGCAAATGACTATAACCGTACAAAGGCAGATAAGTGATTTGGAGGAAGTCGCGATGATATTTCTTCAGATACTTGGAGAAATCCGAAAGATGACCTGCGCGGCGAGAGCTCAAAAATCCGAAGTTCTCTACAATGCGCGACAAGTGAGCGCATATATATAGGCCAGGCCGGCCGCCTGCGCGCCTACAGCCAGCGCGCTCCAGCCCTGCGCGACTTGCAACTACATGATGATGGTTGTGTGGTGAACACCTACGCGCCTCTTTACCTTTGGTTTTCTTCTTTTCCTCAGAGTCACATCATTATTCTTTCGGATCCAACTCTGAGGGGGGACTTTTGTTGATGCTCCTTTTCATCACATTGTCTAAAAGAATGGAAAGGGAAATTACTTAGCACAAAGTGATTCATCCTTTGAAGAAAACATCAAAAATCAACAAAGGAATGAAAAATGAGTCAAAGGACATAGGGTCGTGCAAGTTCCCTTACTGTCGCGCAAGTATACTTGCGCGACGCCTAATGGTCATGCAAGTGAATTGCTCTCCCTAAGTGATAACCGCCCGGGGTCTTCTCCAGCCTATAAATACCCCCGATGGGCCCCCCATTTGAGGAGGAATTTTTCCAGAATTCACATACAGAGCTCTGAACGCCCAAGACTCTTCTTCAGGTCTTCCAAACACTTCTAAGGTAATTATTTACCTAGAATGGAAGGTCTAAACAAGAGGAGTAAGGTCTAAGTGTTATAATTCACTAACACTTGCGTGCCTAAGTGTTTTACCCTTAAGGGAAATGGACACACTTGCGCGCCACCCTACTTCTTCACCAGAACTTGCGCGCCATCTTCTGGAAAGCCTCTAGGGATAATACCAAGGGTTTGAGCCAAGTCTCGCCCAAGTATTACCCTAAGGGCTGAAAATTGCACAAGTACCCATGTGCCGTGCAGGTATACCTGTGCGACCAGGACTTGTGCGCCCACGTAGTACCTGCGCGCCTTCCAGGAATTGCACGCCCCTATCTTTTTGGGTGCCTTTCCTGCCCATTTCACCCCTCTTATGCCATTCCACCTCTCCTATTCAAGATTCAGTCTTCAAGACACTCTTCAAATCCATTTATGGCAAGATTTATTTATTTGACTTCCTTATCTGAAAGGAAATCCGTGGAACATCTCTCAAAACCTAGTGATTTACATATCTTTATGTCACTAAAGATTGAGATTTCATTCATTCAACCTCATCCTTTAAGATGAGATAACTCCTTAACCTGGACCTCCTTTTCAGGAATAAGCCCTAGTCATAATTCCCATTAATTTTGGGCATCCTCTTTAGGAATAAGCCACAAGTCCTCTAATCTGGGCATCCTACTTAGGAGTAAGACCCAGTCTTAAAATTCCCAAATATGGGCATCCTCCTTAGGAGTAATCCCCAACCATAATTCTCTTAACTTGGGATTCCTTTTCAGGAGTATGCCCCAGTCTCAAATATGGGATTCTTCTCAAGAGTAAGCCCCAACTCCCTTAATTTTTCAAGTCCCTTAACCTGGGCCTTCTTCTCAAGAGTAAGCCCCAGCCTTAATCTCTCTTAACCAGTCTTAATTTCCTTTTGATCTGGGCTTCCTTCTCAGGAGTAAAACCCAATCATAAGTCCCCTCCTAACTCGGGCATCTTACTTAGGAGTAAGCCCCAAGATTAGAGTATCCAAATCTCCATGAAGCACATATACCTTTATGAACCCTGTTCCTGGATTTTTTCCCTAAAGTAAATCTTAATCCTCATCTATTTGGGCAGTCATACACACATAAGACCCACATCATTGCATCTTTCATGGCACAATTATCTGGTTTCACCAATACCTCTTGTTTCTCACACCGAGAATGACTCACGTGAGCTTATAGTGTAAAAGTAATCATGACATATTTCTTAGAACAAGATCATGATCATACCCTTTATTTTATTTCTTCCAGTTGCATGTTTTTTCATGATCTCATAATTAATTAATTAACAATCATGCAATATGGAACTAAAATAATATTTCTTATGTGTAAATATTATCTAAATACATGGTTAATCACTTAATTAATACCACTTAATATTAAAAATCATGTGAAAAGATAATAATTGGCAATTTATGCATAAAGGATAAAATCTCTCAGTAAAAAATTATGTCGGTATAGCCTTTAAATACTCTAGTTAGAATCGAACCATAGTTTAAAGTGCTTGACCAGCCAAATTTGGGGTGATTTCACTTATCAGGGAATTCTAATTTTAGGTTTTGGGTTGACTTAACTTGGTTGACATCAAGGGTTGACTGCCAAAGCAAGACTTGGTGTAACAAAGAGGAAAAGGTTGAGGAAATCTAAATTAATGATTTCAGGATCGGGGAGTCCACTCAACAGATCAAGGAACTATGAGTTAATGCAGTTGGAATTTGGAATTCTTATCTAAAACCATTCTAGTTACTTTACCAATCAAATTTGGGGTTATGAGAATGGAATAGGGATCCTTGTCACTAGAATATCCAAGAAACAATGTATTCTGATGCCAATGGTGAGGGATATTGGGTTTTGATAAAATAGTGGGAGACTAATTAATATAATTTTATTTATTTGTCTAAATTTATTAGATAAAGTACTAAATCTCTACTCATCTTATTTGTTAAAAAGTAATTAAAATGAAATCAAACATATCATTTCAATCCATAATCTAGAAGGAAAACATTCTCATTGGCACTAATTTCTAGGAGTGGAAAAGGTGTATACAGGTCATCCTTCACCATGAAAGAAAACTATATGTCCTGGAATAAACTTTACCAGTTTCACCTAGAAATGATGAGAGTGATAAAGAGATCTCTCTGTATGAGAAACATCTAAATGATGCTACATATTTTCAGTGCTTCTTGCTATCATCCTTGTTCAATGATATCTTGAAGCAACATAATGAAATGGGTGCTTATATCATGATGTATCACCTTATGGATCTCTATCAAGAGAAGGTGAGATAAGAGTGGTATGATATCTCCAACAATTTTTTCATGACCAAGCTTGGAGAGTCTACGCAAGCTGGGCCTCATGTAGTTAAGCTTAACAGCTACATTGTGTACATGGGCATCTTATAGATTTAATTACTAGATGAGTTTCATAAAGATCTCATACTTTCATCACTACCATAGACATTCTCTAGTTTTATTGTGAATTATAATATGAGTAATAATGAGAAGAGTCTATCAGAACTTATGACCTTGATTTTCCAAGTGGATAAAGACACAGGGCATGAAAAAACCATTGTCTTTATGGTGAATAAGAAGAGAAAGGACAAGGAAAAGGGCCTAGAACTTATAAAAAGTATAAATCCCCCAAGAACCATTTGAACAAGAAGATGAAGATCCAAAGGTAGGGCAATGAAAAGGAGGCAGTATGTTTTTCATATGGAAATTCAGGCCACTGGAATAGGAAATGCTCCCAGAGTCAAGGGAAAGCCAAAGGTGCGTTCTTTATCGAGTAAAACATTTCAATTTCTACACATTGGGTATTAGATACAGATTGTGGTTCTCACATCTAAATTTAAATCAAGGAAACAAGTATATTTCAGAAAATTTCCAGAGGAGAGGTGGATATGAGAGCTGCCAATAGTGCGAGGCTGACTACTCTTTCCATTGGTGACTACCACATTTTTTTTGCACCAGGATGATTCTAGTTTTACATGATTGTTATTATGTACCTACTATTACGAAGAACATAATTTCTATATCAAGTTTAGATACAAATGGGTTTATTTTCAAATTCAGAACTAAAATTTGTTTCTTTTACAAGGACAACATATATTATGATATGGAACATTTAAATAAAAGTTTGTATGTATTAAATTATGGAAACCAAGTGCTGTAAATTGATAATGAATCAAGCTCACACGACTCATATAACACCCAGTTGTGGCATCACTGTCTAGGTCATGTAAAAGAGAAGTTCTTGAAAAAGCTCTGTCAAGATGGTTATTTAGTCTCTTTTGAGCTAAAACCACTTGATAGATGCGACACTTGTTTACAAGGGATAATGACCAAACCACCATTTGGTGGATAGGGTTCAAGGTCCACAAAACTTCTAGGATTGGTACAAATTGATGTGCGTGGACCATTGATAGTATAAGTTGGAGGTGTATATTCTTAATTCATAACTTTTACTAATTATTTTATTAGATATGGGTATATTTACTTGATGAGGTATAAGTCCGAGTCCTTTGAGAAATTCAAGGAATTCAGGAATGAAGTAGAGAATCAGCTTGCTAAGAAGATAAAGAAGCTTCAATCAGATCGAGGTGGAGAATATCTTAACTAAGAGTTCATCAACTTTTTACAGGAGTTTGGGAAACTATCTCAACTCAATCCACCTTATACACCATAATGGAACAATGTTAGTGAAAGGAGGAACCATACCTTGTAGGACATGGTAATGTCGATGGCTATTCATGCAGATATTCCATTATCCTTTTGGGTATATGCATTAAAAACTATGGCATACACATTAAACTGAGTACCAAATAAGGTAGAAAACAGAATCCCCTTCGAGTTTTGGAGTGGGAAGAAACATGTTTTGTCACATACACGTGTATGGGGTTGTGAGGCGCTTGTTAAAAATTTATTAGGAAACAAACTAGCACCCTGGGGAATGAAGTGTATCTTTATAGGGTATCCTAAGGAAAAAAGGGATACTACCTATACAAGCCCTCAGACAAGAAAGTGTCTATTTCAAGAAAATCCATCTTTCTTGAGATGGAACACATACTCAAAAAGGATAGTGGGAGAAATATTGATTTCGATGAAGTTGATTCTCAAGATACACATGAGTTGGTATAAGAACAAGTTTCACAGCTCCCCATGGAAGAACTAGTTCCTAAAACAAAATTTCTACAATGGAGTGTAAGAGAGGTAAGGGAGCTAGAGAGATATAGTTTTCTTATCACTGAGGATGGTGACTAATTAATGTTAGACAATGATGAACCTCTCTCCTACAAGGAGGAAGTAGAGAGCTCATAAGATGCAAGATGGATAGAAGCTATGAATTCTATGATGAATTATATACATCAGAACCAAGTTTAGGTTCTGGTCAATGCACCAGTTTATGTAAAGCCTATTAGATGTAAATGAGTATTCAAAAGGAAACTAGACATGTAAGGTAAAGTAAGTACCAATAAAGAAGGTCTATTGGCTAAAGGGTTTAAACAACGTCAAGGAATTGAATATGATAAAACCTTTTCACCAGTTTATATGTTTAAATACATCATAATAATATTTTCTATAGAATCTTACCAGGACTATGAGATTTGGCAGATGGATTTCAAAACTGTATTCCTTAATGAGAACCTTCAAGAAGATGTGTATATGACACAACCAGAAGGGTTTATGATTCCAAGTGATTCCAAATGGATTTTTCAAGTTGTAGAGATCCATTTATGGATTTAATAAATCATCTAGGACATGGAACATTCGATATTATGAATACATAAAATAATTTGGTTTCATTAAAAATGAATGTGATCCGTATGTTTACAAAAGGTTTAGTGGGAATGTAGTCATTATCCCAGTAGTATATGTTGACAACATATTACTTATTGGAAACGACATACCAATCTTCAAATCTGTTAAGGAATGGTTGAACAAGTGCTTATCCATGAAGGAATTAGGTGAATCAGACTATATTATAGGGGTCAAGATCATTCATGATAAACCCAAGAGGATTCTTGGACTGAGTCATAATACATACATTTTCCAGATACTAAAGAGATTTAGTATGGAACAATCCAAGAGGGGATTTGTTCTAGTGTCACATGGCATACATCTTTCTAAGAAAATGTTTCCCCAAACACAATCGGAAAAAGATAGAATGAGTAAGATCCTATAAACTTTGACGATAGGATCAATCATGTAAGCCATGATATGTACCGGACTTGATGTTTCCTATGTATTAATAATGTTAGGAAGATATCAAGAAGATCTAGGAGAACAACATTGGACTGATGTTAAGGATATCCTTAAGTATCTTAGAAGAACTAAAAATATGTTCCTAGTGTATGGAGGAGATGAAGAACTTGTCATCAGATGGTATGCTGATGCTAGTTTCCAAACCGATCAGAATGATCTGAAGTTGCAATTAGGATATTTTTTTTGTCTCAACAGAGGATCTATGAGATATAAGAGTTAAAATCATATAGTTGTAGCTGATTCTATAGCAAAGTTTGAGTGCATAGTGGCTTATGATGCAACCAAGGGATCCGTCTGGATTCCGAACCTTTTCCAAGTGCTTGATGTGGTACCTAGTAGTAAAGACCCTATCACATTGTATTGTGATAATACTATAGCTATTGCTCTTTCAAAATATCCAAGGTCACATAAACAAACAAAGCACATACTCTGGTACTATAACCCCTTGAATGATTTTTATCAAAGGGGTGAAGTTATAGTGAGAAGAGTATCCATGGAAGAGAATGTGGAATACCCCTTAGATAATGGACTATCTCAATAGAAGCCTGAGTATCATGTGTGAGCTAGGAGACTGAAGGTCGTTAGTAGTTGGATCTAGTGAAAGTGGGAGTCTGTTGGAGTTGGTTTCCTAGAACCAAATTATTTTATACTTTATGATAAATTATATTCTTGGTTTTTGAATATCAATAAACTACTTATCACATCATGACTGTTCTTCTGTGTAACATTTCATGAGATAATGTCCCAAGAGCACCTTTCACACTAAAAGTTCATAGTAGTTCCCCACTATGATGAGAACCTAGAAGTGCTATGAAACTATTCTTAGATATATGTTATGTGGACGGATGATATCATTTGAGGGAAAAAAACGATACAGGCTATCAGGGATGGAGACTCATTTGACTTTGAGGCACCTTCTCATGGTGTACGCCCTTGGTAATGTCTAGGAGGATATTATAAGAACAAGACTTGCCAGTAAGAAATCCACATTTCTATGTTTCATTGGATGTTACTATCTACAGATGTGTGTATTGGTCCTTATACTTTAAGATTATTATTAAGGGATATTATGAGTCACACACTTATATGTATTAATGAAAACTATGATGATAAATGTTCATAGTGAGGTAGGATATATTGGGTGCGTCATGAGTAATATTAAATTAATGAATAATGTGATAAAATATTCATCCCTTATGTTCTTTAATGGAAGATAATATCTCAATCCCTTTGATGGAAATGATATAGCCTAAATAAATCCATGGCCATGGTGTTCTATAGGCAAGTTCTATTTTTGAAAAGTTAAAGAAAGAGATATCGAGCATATAAGTTTATGGCACTAGCATACAACCGGCTCGATTTGAGATATTATGATAAAAGGATTATATTACTTGATAATCATTCATATGAGATGAAATTTTGTCATGACATTATATTTTTTCTCTATGGACGCCTTGGCATGTTGCTAGATGCTAACCTTGGACTTTAGGCTTCTCTGCCTAATGACATTGAGAAAGATGTCTAGAGGACCACACACTAAGTGTATCTAGTATCTTAGTTAAATAATTTATTATTTAACAAGTTGAATAAATGTTATTCCTGGTCTTGGTTTAATAATTATTCATGTATTCCTGATTAAATTTATTAGGTCACTAGTTATTTGAGAGAATATATTGTGAGTGGAGTAATTAATAAATATTGAGGAGGATTGGTAGAACGAGATTAATGGTCTGGTGTGAAATAATAATATTGAATATTATTTTATTAAAAAATATTTAATTATAACTCACAAGTTAAGAACATGCCAGTAAACAATAATATTTTTGTTATTATTTGACATGTGGGTTTCGCTAAGATTAATGAAATAATTAAAGGCACTTATGTAGATTATTTATTATTTCCCTAGGGAAATATATTCCAGGTTATATTATTTTCTCATTTGACAAGGAAAAGATAAGCGACGCCGATTGAGTTTTTCACAAAAAATTAGAGAAAAGTCTCAATCCAAGAGAGTTCATCCCTCTCTGAGAACACTCTCAAGAATGAGAGAGATCCCCCTCTACGGGATCAAGGAGAAATATTTGGAAGTGGTTCTCAAGGAGATCGAAGGTGGACATCACAGGTGAAAGGATATTCTGTGATAGCACCCAGAGACTCCTTCGGTGACATTTGAATATATGTGGAGCACGTGTGGATCACTGATAGAGGATATATACCCTTGATATCTACAACACAATGATGGTACACCTACAGATCTCTGGACAAACACATCAACAAAGAAAGAATCACCTTGGAGTAATTCTTATTTAATTAAATTAATTATAAACAATATATGTTGATCCTCTCTCTTGGTTCTAGGTTTCTTTACTTTGTCTTATTTATTTGATTCAATTCTATAGATCACAACATTCATCATTGGATAGATCCTAAATTGTTCATTCAATATGGAAAAATCAAAGTTGGGCCCCGTCCCTCCCACACTTCCACTTGCCCAGAACCAAGAAGTGGTATGAGAGTGGACATATTATTTTTTATAATTATTTAAATAATTCTTTGATGATTTACACATTTTAATTTAGTTTTTCAATTCAAGTTTAATCATTCTTTTTAATTTGAATAATGAGATCTATTTCTTCCTCTATAATTTCTCATAGATCTAAGATAAACGATTAATTTTATGATAAAAATTATATCGAGTATCTCATCTGGAGGTGAAAAGGATTCTGTCCAGGTAACAAATCAGTACACACTGTGTAATAAAAATAAAATTCTATGTAGTTGTGTTCAATGCATCAAGATTACTTTGGAAGTTACTCAACCTGTTTGTATTAATGACACATGATGTAGTTAATTATTACACTGTGTGTTGACTGGGACAGACTGGCACACAATCAACTAGACTACACACCTTGTAGCCCACTGGACACAACGTGTAATACCTTTCAGGTTAGGCCCGGGCCATGTATTCCATACACGGTCTACCCGACCGGTGACCATGTAACATGGGGTCAACATGGCGTGTGTCCCACTAGACATTTCATGTACTCCAAGACTTCCTAGGTACGCCTCACATGCCGAGTCCCTAGGCCTGTACTTCGGATACATAGTAAAGAATGTACATGCCGTGTAGATCAGATATACACACCATGTACTTTTACTAGTTATGCAGATTTAAAATTTATTATATTATGTAACCCTTGAGACATGTACTTTCATGTGGGCATAAAGCTAGTACACGCCAAGTGATAGGGTTTGATATATATATATATATATGTAAATGTTTTATTAATATCTGCATAATATTCAAGATCTGCACATCATGTATGAGTTTTATTACAATTATTATTCTATGTGCATGCTACATTTCATAAAGAATAAAGTGTATACAAGTATAATACATATTGGGTAGTTTTGGATGGGTATTCACCGGGTTACCTCCAAGGTACAATTTATGTACACAGTCAATTTCAAATGTACTTACTAATTTTTTAAAAATTATAATGGATGAGAATATCAAGTAAATTAAGAAAATGTTTAAGATAAAAGGATTGATTAATTAAAGATAATAATTAATCGATTAGAGCATGATTTGTCTTAAATAAGGACGATTAAATAATTGAAGGCTAGTTTTATTAAATGTGTAATTCGTTGCATGCATGTGGATGATCATTAGCTAGACCAAACCTTTGTATGTAATTAGCTTCCTTTTAATTTATCATTAAATTAAACTGTTAGAATGCATTCCTTCTCTCCTCATTAATATGTAGAGCCTATGTTCCCATGGTTTATTTTTTGAAAACACCCCCTTTCCCCTCACCTGCATGTGAGTAAAAGCATATGTAATGGATGGAGATCCGAAGATAGTGGAGGCAGTTCAAGTTAGGAGCTAAGATGAAACCAATCTAAGGAGATATAAAGGTGGACTGGTGGAGAGCTGTGAACATGAACCTTAAATGGTTCAAGGGGTTTCTCTCCTAGGTCATTAATTAAATTATCAACCACTAGATAAACTAACCATTAGAACAAGCTCATGATCATACCCATTATTTTATTTATGTAAGTTTCATGGTTATTCATTGTGAATGCTTTATTGTGATCACATAATTAATGAATTAACAAGAATTCAAGATGGAACCAAAATAAAAAGGATTATACATAAATATTATCTAAATACAGAGTTAATAAATTAATTAATCCCACTAAATATTAATAAGCATGTGAAAAGATAATAATTGGAAATTTATGCATAAAGGATAAAACCCATCAATAAAATATTAATTCGGTATAGTCTTCCATTACTTCGGTTAGAATCAAACCATAGTTCAAAGTGCTTGACTGGCCAAAGATGGGGTGATTTCAATTATTGGGGAATTATAATTTTTGGTTTTGGGTTGAATTAACTTGGTTGACATCAAGGGTTGACTTACAAAGCAGGAATTTGTGTAACTAAGAGGAAAAGGTTGAGGAAATCTAAATTAATGATTTCAGGATAGGGGAGTCCACTCAATAGATCAAGGAACTGTGAGTTAATACTGTTTTCATTTGGAATGCCTACCTAAAACCATTCGAGTTTCTTAACCAGACACATTTGGGGTGATGAGAATGGAATATAGATCCTTTCCAATAGAATATCCAAGCAACATGATATTCTAAAGCCAATGGTGAGGGATATTGGTTTCTGATAAAATATTTGGAGATTAATAACTATAATTTTATTTATTTGTCTAAATTTATTGGATAAAGAACTAAATCTCTTCTTATCTTATTTGTAGAAAAGGCATTAAAATGACATCAAACATATCATTGTGATCCATACTTGAGACAGAAAACCTTCTCACCAGCACTAATTTACAAGAGTGGAAAATGTGCCTACGATTCATCCTTCACCATGGAGGAAAACTATATGTGATGGAAGAACCTTTACCAATTGCACTTGGAAATGAGGTGAGTGATGAATGGATCTCTCTGTACGAGAAACATCTGAATGATGCTACAGTTGTTCAGACCTTCATGTTATCATCTATTTCCAATGATCTCTTGAAGCAACATGAGAAAATGAATACTTATAGCATGATATCTCACCTTTGGGATATTTATCAAGAGAAGGCAAGACAAGAGAGATATGAGATCTCCAATTCTTTATTCATGAATAATCTTGGAGAGTCATCGCCAGTTGATCCTTATGTATTCAAGCTTATCAGCTACATTGAGAATATGGAAATCTTAGGGATTAAATTCTTGGATGAGTTGCATACATATCTCATACTCTTATCACTTCCCAAGACCTTATCTAGTTTTATTTTGAATTATAATATGAGTAATAATGAGAAGAGTCTATCAGAACTTCTGACCTTGACTTGCCAAGTGGATAAGAACACGGGGCATGAAAAACCAGTAGTCCTCATGATGAATAGGAAGAGGAATGTCAAGGAAAAGGGGACTAAGACTTATAAATAGTCTAAATCCCATGAGCACCATCCAACCAAGAAGAAGAAGATCCAAATTAATGACAAGAAAAAGGAGGAAATATGTTTTTCATGTGGAAAGTTAGGCTATTGGAAGATGAACTGCACCTAAATGTATGGGGAAGCCAAAGGTGCATTCATTATCGAGCGAGATCTTTCAATTTCTATACATTGGGTATTATATATAGCTTGTGGTGCTCACATATATATATATATATATATTCAAATATAGGAACCAAGTAGATTTCAGAAAATCTCCAGAGGAGAGGTGGATCTATGAGATTCCAAAGGTGCAGGTCTGGCTGCTCTTGCCATTGGTGACTACCACATTTCATTTCCAACTAGGATGATTCTAGTTTTACATGATTTTTATTATGTACCTACTGTTACCAAGAACATTATTTATGTATCAAGTTTAGATATAGATGGGTTTATTTTCAAAATTCAAAATAAAATTTGTTTCTTTTATAAGGACAACATATGTTATGATACGACACATTTAAATAACGGTCTGTATGTATTAAATTACAAAAACCAAGTGTTGTGAATTGACAACGAATCAAGTTCACACGACTCATATAACACCCAGTTCTGGCATCACCATTTAGATCATTTAATTGAGAAGAACTTGACAAAGATCCATCAAGAGGGTTATTAAGACTCTTCTGAGATAAAACCACTTGGTAGAATTCATGCTTGTTTGCAAGTGAAAATGACCAAACTACCATTTTTTGTACAGGGTGAAAGGGCCATAGAGCTTCTAGGATTGGTACACATTGACATGTCTAAACCATTTCCAGTAGAATCTAGAGGTGGATATTCTTACTTCATAACTTTTAGTGATGAATTGAGTAGATATGGATATATTTACTTGATGAGGTATAAGTCCGAGTCCTTTGAGAAATTTAAGGAATTCAAGAATGAAGTAGAGAGTCATCTTGGTAAGAAGATAAAGAAGCCTCGATCAGATCGAGATGGAAAATATCTTAACTAAGAGTTCGTTGACGTTTTATGAGAGTTTGGTATACTATCTCAACTCACTACACCTTATACACCATAGTGGATTGGTGTTAGTGAAAGGAGGAACTATACCTTGTTGGATATGGTAAGGTTGATGATGAGTCATAAAAATCCTATGTTATCCTTTTAGTAATATAAATTAAAAACTAGAGCATAGAAATTAAACCGAGTACCAACTAAGGTGGAAAATAGAATCCCTTTTGAGATTTGGAGTGGAAAGAAACCCATTTTGTTTCATACACATGTATGGGGTTTTGAAAAATTTGTTAAGGATTTATCAAGAAACAAACTAGCACCCCGAGGCATGAAGTTTATCTTTATAGGGTATACCAAGGAAACAAAGGGATACTACCTATATGACCCCTCAAATATAAAAGTTACTATTGCTTGAAAAGCCATATTTCTTGATAGGGAGCATATCCTAAAAAAGGATAGTGGGAGAAAGATTGACTTCGATGAAGTTGATGCTCAAGATACATAGGAGTTGGTATAGGAACAAGTTCCACAGGTCCCTGTGGAAGAAGTAGTTCTTGAAACACAAGTACTGCGTAGGAGTGTAAGAGAGGTAAGGGAACCAGAGAGATATGGTAGTCTTGTCACCTAGGATGGTGACTCATTATTATTGGAGAATAATGAATCTCTCTCCTACAAGGAGGTAGTAGAGTGCTGAAAAGTTACACAATGGCTAGAAGCTATGAATTCTGAGATGGATTCCATGTATCAGAACAAAGTTTGGGTTTTTTCCATGTGCCAATTGATGTAAATATTGTTAGATGTAAATGGGTATTCAAAAGGAAAATAGACATGGAAGGTAAAGTAAGTACCAATAAAGCAAGGCTATTGGCTAAAGGGTTTAAACAACATCAAGGAATTGACTATGATGAACCCTTTTCTTCAGTTTACATATTTAAATCTATCAAAATAATATTTTCCATAGCAGCTTACCATGATTATGAGATTTGGTAAATGGATTTTAAAACTTCATTACTTAATGGAAACCTTCAGGAAGATGTCTATATGATACAACCATAAGGGGTTGTGACACGAGGTGATGCCAAAATGATTTTCAAGTTATAGAGATCCATTTATGGACTGAGGCAAGAATCTAGGTCATGGAACATTAAATTTAATGAATTCATAAATAAATTTAGTTTCATTAAAAGTTAATGTGAGCCATGTGTTTAAAAATTTTTTAGTGGGAATTCAGTTGTTATCCTTGTAGTATATGTTAACGACATATTAATTGTTGGAAATGAAATACCAGTCTTCCAATCTGTTAAGGACTGGTTGAACAAGTGCTTCTATATGAAGTAATTAGGAAAATAATTCTACATTCTAGGGGTCAAGATCATTTGTGATAGATCCAAGAGGTTTCTTTGACCGAGTCATAGTATATAATTGACCAGATACTAAATAAATTTAGTATGGAACAATCCAAGAGGGGGTTGGTTCCAATGTCAAATGGCATACATTATTATAGGAAAATGTGTCCGCAAACAAAAATGGAGAAAGATAGAATGAGTAAGATCCCATATGCTTCGATGATAGGATCAATCATGTATTCCATGATATGTATTAGTCTTGATGTTGCCTATTCACTGAGGAACTTTTCATTAGAGGGTATGTTAATTATGGTTTCTAGAAAAATTATAATGATTTTAAGTCACAATCAGGATATATTTTCAGTTTCAATGGAGGATCTATGAGTTGGAAGAGTTCAAAGCATCAAGTTATAATGGATTCTACAGGGGAGTTCGAGTACATAGAGGATTCTGATGCAGGAAAGGAAGCCGTCTGGATTCAGAAGTTTTTCTAGGAGCATTATGTGGTACCTATAAGTAAAGACCCTTTCACATTGTATTATGATAATACTATAGCAGTGGATCTTGCAAAAGATCCAAGGTCACATCAACAGAAAAAGATGATACCTTGGAAGTATCACCTTATGAGGTATTTTTATCGAAGGGGTGAATTTTTAGTGAGAAGAGTATCTACAGAAGATAACTTGGTGCACCCCTTGACTAAATGACCATCTCGTCAGAAGCATGAGTATCATGTGAGAGATAGCAGATAGAAGGTTGTTAGCAGTTGGCTCTAGTGTAAGTGGGAGTCTGTTGGAGTTGGTTCCCTAGAACCAACTTATTTTGTAATTTATGATAACTTTTATTTATGGTTTTTGAATATCAATAAACTCCTTATCACATCATGATTGATCTTCTACTTAACATTGCATGTGATAATGTTCCAAGAGTAGTTGTCACACAAAAAGGTCATATCAGTTCCCCGCTATGATGGGAACCCAAAAGTGCTATGAAACTATTATTAGATATATTTTCTCTAGAAGGATACTATAATTTAAGGGACATAAATGATATAGGCTATCAGGGGTGGAGACTCATAGGACTTTGAGGCACATTCTCATGGTGTACGCCCTTGGTAATGTCAAGGAGGATATTATGTGAATAAGACCCACCGGTAAGAAATTCACATTTCTATGTGTCATTGGATGTTCCTATCTGTGAACATGTGTATTGGTTTATAGATTTTAAGATTATTATTAATGGATATTATGAGTCATACACTTAGATGTATTTATGAAAACCATGATGACAGATGCTCATGATGAGGAAGGATATGTTGGGTGCGACATGAGTACTATTACATTAATGAATAATGAAAGTAAGGATTTATCCATTAAGTTCTTTAATGGAATATAATATCTCATGCCATTAGATGGAAATGATATAGCCTAAATAAATCCATGTCCATTGTGTTCTATAGGCAAGTTCTATTTTATGAAAGTCAAAGAAAAAGATATCAAACATATAGGTTGATGGCACCGGCATGAAACATGCTCGATTATAGATATTGTGATAAAGAGATTATATTAAATCGTAAGAATTTTTAGGAGGTGACATGTCATTGTGACATTAATTTCTTTCTTTATGGGTTCCTTGGTGTGTTGCTAGATTCTAACCTTAGATTTCAGGCGGCTCAACCTAATGCCAATAAGAAGGAGTCCTAGAGGGTAACACACTAAGTGTATCCAGTATCTCAGTTAAATAATTTATTATTAATCAAGTTGAATAAATATTATTCCAAGTCGTGGTCTAATAATTATTCATGTATGCGTGATCACATTTATTCATTCACTAGTTATTCGAGAGAATATATTGTGAGTAGAATAGTTAATAAATATTGAGGAGGATTAGAAGACTGAGATTAATGGCCCAGTGAGAAATAATAATATTGAATATTATTTGATTAAATAATATTTAATTATAACTCGTAGGTTAAGCGCATGTCAGGAAATAATAATATTGCAGTTATTATTTGACATGGGTTTTTTCTAGGATTAATGAAATAATTAAAGGCACTTTTGCAGATTATTTATTATTACCCTAGTGAAATAAATTTCTGGTTATATTATTCTTTCATTAGACAAGGGCAAGATAAGTGATGATAATTGTTTTGTGCATAAAAAATTGGAGAAAAGACCTCAAGACTAGAGAGTTCATCCCTCTCCAAGAATGCTCTCAATAATGAGAGAGATCCTCCCCCACCGGATCAAGGAGAATGCTTTGGAAGTGGTTCTCAAGGCGATCAAAGTTAGACATCGTAAGCATAGGGATATTTTGTGCTAGCACATAGAGGCTCCTTTGGAAACTTATGGAGATACATGGAACACATGTGGATCACCACTAGAGGAGATCTACCCTTGATCTCTACAATGAAATGATGGTACACCTGCAGATATGTGGCCGAACACATCAACGAAGAAAGAATCACCTTGTAAATAATTCTTATTTAATTAAATTTATTATAGAAAATATATGTTGATCCTATTTCTTGGTTCTGGGTTTCTTTCCTTTATTTTATTTCATTGATTCAATTCCATGGATCATGATGTTCATCGTCATATAGTTCCTGGATTGTTCATTGAATATGGAAAAAATCAAAGTTGGGAACCCCCCTGCGCTTTCATTGTGCCCAAAACCTATAATGGGAAGCCAAAGGCACATTCATTATTGAGTAAAATATTTCCATTTCTACACATTGGGAATTAAATATAGCTTGTGGTGCTCACATCTGTATCCAAATGTAGGAACTAATTAGATTTTGGAAAATTGCCAGAGGAGAGGTGGATCTGTGAGCTACCAATAGTGTGAGGCTGGATTCTCTTGACCTTGGTGACTACCACCTTTAGTTTTTTATAAGAATGACTTTTGTTTTGCATGATTGCTATTTTGTATCTACTATTACCAAAAACAGAATTTCTGTATCAAGTTTAGATACATATGGGTTTATTTTCATGTTCATAAATAAAATTTGTTTCATTTATAAGGAAAACATATGTTATGGTATGGAACATTTAAATAATGTTCTGTATGTATTAAATTACGAAAACCAAGTGTTGGAAATCGATAATGAATCATGTTCACATGACTCATATAACACCCAGTTGTGGAATCACTGTCTTGGCCATGTAAAGAGAAGCATGTTAAAAACCTTTGTTAAGATTGTTATTTAGACTCTTCTAAGCTAAAACCACTTGATAGATGTCACACTTGTTTACAAGGGAAAATAATCAAACCACTATTTGGTGAATAGGGTGAAAGGGCCACGAACTTCTAGTATTGGTACACACTGATGTGTGTGGACCATATTCAATAGAGGCTAGAGGTGGATTTTCTTACTTCATAACTTTTACTAATGACTTGAGTAGATATGACTATATTTACTTGATGAGGTATAATTCAGAGTCCTTTAATAAATTCAAGGAATTCAAGAATGGAGTAGAGAATCATTTTGGAAAGAAGATAAAGAAGTTTATATTAAATCAAGGTGGAGAATATCTTAACCAAGAATTCATCAAATTTCTATGAGATTTTGGGATTATATCTCAACTCTCTCAACATTATACACCACATTGGAATTATGTTAGTGAAAGGAGGAACCGTACCTTGTTGTACATGGTAAGGTCGATGATGAGTCGTGCATATCTTCTATTATCCTTTTGGGGATATGCATTACAAGCTGCGACATACGCATTAAAATAAGTACCCACTAAATAGGAAAATGGAATTACCTTCAAGCTATGGAGTGTAAAGAAACCCATTTTATTTCATACATGTTTATGAGGATGTGAGTAATTTGTTAAGGATTTCTTAGGAAAAAACTATCACCCCAAGTCAAAAAGTGTATCATTATATGGTATCCTAAGGATACAAAGGGACACTACCTATAAAACCCCTCAGAAAAGAAATTTATTGTTTCCAGAAAATCTGCATTTCTTGAGAGGTTACACATCCTCAAAAAGGATAGTGGGGGAAAGATTGACTTACATGAAGTTGATTCTCAAGACACACAGGAGTTGGTATAGGGACAATTTCTATAGGTTCTTGTGGAAGAATTAGTTCCTGAAACACAAGTACCATGTCAGAGTGTAAGAGAGGTAAGTGAACTAGAGAGATATGGTTTTCTTATCACCTAGGATGGTGACTCATTATTTTTGGAAAATGATGAACCTCTCTCCTACAAGGAGGAAGTAGAGAGCTCAAAAGTTGAAAGATGGCTAGAAGATATGAATTCTAAGATGGATTCCATGTATCAGAACCAAGTTTGGGTTTTGGGCGATGCACCAATTAATGTAAATCCTATTAGATGTAAATAGGTATTCAATAGGAAACTGGACATGGAAGGTAAAGTAAGTACCTATAAAGCAAGGCTATTGGATAAAGGGTTTAAACAAAATCAAGGAATTGACTACGATTAATCCTTTTCACAAATTTCCATGTTTAAATCCATTAGAATCATATTTTACATAGCAGGTTAACATGAATATGAGATTTAGTAGATGGATGTCAAAACTGCATTCCTTAATAGAAACCTTTAGGAAGATGTCTATATGATACAACTTGAAGGGTTTGTGACACCAGGTGATGAAAAATGGATTTTCAAGTTACATTGATCCATTTTTGGATTGAATCAAGCATCTAGGTCATGGAATATTCGATTTTATGAATTTATAAAAGAATTTAGTTTCATTAAAAATGGATGTGAGCCATGTGTTTACAAAAGGTTTAGTGGGAATGTAGTTGTTATCTAAGTAGTATATGTTGACGACATATTACTTATTTGAAATGAAATACCAATATTCCAATTTGTTAAGTACTGGTTGAATAAGTGATTATCTATGAAGGACTTAGGCAAAGAATCCTACATTTTAGGGGTCAAGATCATTCATGATAGATCCAAGAGGTTTCTTGGACTAAGTCATAATATATACATTAACTAGATACTAAAGATATTTAGTATGGAATAATCCATTAGGGAATTAGTTCTAGTGTCACATGGTTTACATATTTCTAAGAAAATGTGTCCCTAGACACAATAGGAGAAAGATAAAATGAGTAAGATCCCATACGCTTCGGCGATAGGATCAATCATGTATGTCTTTTTATGTACTAGACTTGATGTTTCATATGCATTGATTGTGGTAGAAAAATATCAAGAAAATCTAAGAGAACAACATTGGAATACTATTAAGATTATCCTTTTGTATCTGAGAAAAACTTAGGATATGTTCCTAGTGTATGGATGAGATGAGGAACTTGTCATCAGAGGGTATACTGATGATGTTTTTAAGAAAAATCAAAATGATCTGAATTCGCAACCAGGATATGTTTTCTGTCTCAACAGAGGAGTTGTGAGCTAGAAGAGTTCAAAGAAGCTAGTTATAGCTGATTCTACAGTAGATTCTAAGTATATAGCATCTTCTGATGCAACCAAGGAAACCGTATGGATTCAGAACTTTGTCTAGGAGCTTGATGTAGTACCTAGAAGTAAAGACTCTATCACATTGTATTGTAATAATACTACAAAAATGACTCTTGAAAAAGAGACAAGGTCACATCAATTGACAAAGCATATAATTGTAAGTATCACCTATTGAGGGATTTTTATCAAAGGGGAGAAGTTTCAGTGAGTAGAGTATCCATAAAAGAGAATGTGGAAGACCATTGTACTAAAGTCCCATCTTATAAGAAGCATGAGTATCATGTGAGAGCTAGTAGAATAAAGGTCGTTAGCAGTTGGATCTCATGAAAGTGGGATTCTATTGGATTTGGTGCCCTATAACCAAATTATTTTGTACTTTATGATAACTTATATTCATAGTTTTTAATATTAATAAATTCCTTATCACATTATGATTGTTATTATGTGTAAAATTTTATGTGATAATTTCCTAAGAGTAACTGTCACACTAAAAGGTTATAGTAAATCCCTGCTATGATGAGAATCCAAAAGTGCTGTGACACTATTATTGAATATATGTTCTATAGCCAGATGATATCATTTGAGGTACACAAATGATACATGCTATCATGTGTGGAGACTCATAGGACTTTGATTCACCTTTTCATGGTGTACACCCTTGGTGATATCCAGTAGGATATTATGAGAACGAGACCCACCTGTAAGAAATCCACATTTATATGTGTCATTGGATGTTACTATCTATGGAAATGTGTATTGGTACTTAGAATTTAAGATAATTATTAATGGATATTATGAGTTGCACAATTAAATGTATTGAAGAAAACCGTGATGGAAGATGTTCATGGCCAAGTAGGATATGTTGGGTGCATCACATATAGCATTGCATTAATGAATAACAAGAGAGTGGATTTATACCTTTTGTTCTTTAACAAAAGATAATATCTTAGGCCCTTTGATGGAAATGATATAGCCTAAATAAATCCATATCCATGGTGATCAATTATCATGTTATATTTCTATAAAGTCAAAGAAAAAGATATCGAGCATATAGGTTGATGGCACTGAAATGCAACCTGCTTGATTAGAGATATTGTGATAAAGGGATTATATTACATGATAAGCATTAATATGAGGTGAAATGTCTTTACGGAATTAAATTATTTCTCTATGGGTGCCTTGGAATGTTTCTAGATGCTAACCTTGTACTTTAGGCCGGTTCAACTAATGCCACTACGAAAGATGCCTAGAGGATCACCCACTAAGTTTATCCAATATCTCAGTTAAATAATTTATTATTTAACAAGCTGAATAAATATTATTCTCGGTCATGGTTTAATAATTATTCATGTATTTATGATCGTATTTTCTTCAATATTTTTTCGAGAGAATATATTGTGAGAGGAATAATTAGTAAACATTGAGGAGGATTGGCGGACCGAGTTTAATGGTCTAGTGAGAAATAATAATATTGAGTATTATTTGATTAAATAATGTTTAATTATAACTCGAAAGTTAAGATCATGTCAAGAAATAATAATGTTTCTGTTATTATTTTACATGGGGGTTTCTCTAGGATTAATGAAATAATTAATGGCACTTGTGAAAATTATCAATTATTACCCTAGTGAAATAAATGCATAGTTATATTGTTCTCTGATTAGCTAAGAGAAATCCAAGAGATACCTATTGTGTTGTGTACAAAGAATTGGAGAAAATATATAAAGCCTATAGATTTCATCCCTAACTAAGAATTTTCTTAAGAATGAGAGAGATCCTACTCCACCAAATCAAGGAGAATTCTTTAGAAGCGGTTCTTAAGGTGATTAATGGCGAACATCACAAGTAGAAGGATCTTCCATGCTATCACCCAAAGACTTCTTTGGTGATATCCGAAGATATGTGGAGCATGTTTGGATCACCGATATAAGATATCTACCCTTGATATCTACAATGCAACAATAATACACCTGCAGATATATGGTCAAACGCATAAATGAAGAAAGAATTACCTTGGAGGTAATTCATATTTAATTAAATTAATTATAAAAAAATATGTTGATCCACTCTCTTGATTATGAGTTTATATTCCTTTTTATTATTTCTTTGATTCAATTCCATGGATCACAATATTCACCATCATATATATCCCGGATTGTTCATTAAATATGGAAAAAATTAAAGTTTGGCACCGACCCATCTGTGCTTCCACTATGCCCGGAACCTACATTTGGTTAATAATAATATTTTTATGAACCATTATAAAGTATTTATAGAAAATGAAATTGTTGTTAATGATTAGCATAATTAATTATGATGTTTTAAGACATAAAATTCCTTTACAATTATAAGATTATTAAAAGAAACACATTTCTCACTAAGGTTTTCTTCTGTTAGAAAATGGAGGGAAATAGGAGGATCTTCATAAATGGTGAGCACAATGGACTATGAACTGATGACCGTTTGATGGAAGATGGAATGTAAAACTTTATGAGAATGATGAATTAACTAACTCAAGTTATGAACAATAACTTTAATCAAGCTGAGAGAACAAATTCACCTCAAAGGGAATAACTTTCCATTGAGTCCTTTATGCGTTAATGACCACCTTATTTCAATGGATCTACCAACACATTTAATTTTTAACAATAGATAAGCTCTATAGATTGGATCTTTTCTATATTCTGTTGTTCAGAGCAAGTGGAAGTCACTATGGTTGTGTAACACTTAGAGGGAGAAGCTGATAATTGGTGGACACTGATTAGAAACACAATGACAAGAAGGGATATTGATGCAATGGAGTGGGAAGAGTTTAGGGGAACCTTTTTCAAAATATATTTCCCTAGTTCAATGCAAATAAAAATAGATAATTAACTCCTATATATAATGCAGAAGGAAAATAAATTTGAGGGAAGCTATGAGATGAAATTTCCAATAATTTCTCATTAAACCTCTAGATTTTTCATGGATACTAATGGAAAGGATGATAGATTCTTCGGTGGACTAAGGACTCATATAAAAAATAATCTAGCCAATAAAGACTATGATAGCTATGAGAATATAGTGCATAGTGATATTAAGGTTAAAATAGAGTTCAAAGAGACACAATAGTCTGATAGATCGAATGAAAAGATAAGATAAATGGATCCAAGCTTAAGGAAAAATTTGATCATGGAAGAGGAGGAAAGAAAGTTCAACTTCCCAAATGCAAAAAATGTGGGAAGAAGCATTCAGGGAACTGCTTTATCAAGAGAGGAGAATTTTATAAGTGTGTAAGAGATGTCCATATTTCATGGAACTATCATAATGAGGTGAATCCTTAACTTCTCAACACTAACGAAAAAGGGAATATGGTGCATGCTCAACTTGAAGTCCCATGCTTCAAGTTTGGACAACTTGGGAACTTTGCTAATCACTTTTCAGATCAGAAGATAAAGGAGGGGAATCACCATCAACCTTCACATAGGCCAAGGGATCAAGATATTTCTTTTTCTATCATGATGGATGAAATTGAATCTCCAAATGATGTGATGGTAGATACTCTCATTATTCTCTAAAATATAGAAAGTACTTTGTTTGATTATGGTTCTACGCATTCCTTTATTTCCTATAAGTCTATAAAGAATGTAGAATCAATACTTGAACTTCTAAAAGTATATCTATTATTCAAGAATCCTAGATATATTATCCACACATCAACAGTGAATAGAAAATATAGTATTAACTTTTGTGAGCACAATATCATCTCAAATCTAGTATCCATTCCCATGTTGTAATTGGAACTATACCAGAGATGGACTGGATCTCAAAGTATAATGATAAAATAAAATACAGAAGCAAGGAAATCATAGTAGTCTTGAATGGAAAAACTATAGTTGTTTTCAAAGGGGAGATATCTTGACTCGATATTTGTCTAAAACGACTTCCCATAGCCTTATTTATGGAAATGATCAGTGAAGATAAAGAAGGAAATGAAAGTATACATATAGAAAATGTCCCCATCATTTAGGAATACATTAATATATTTTCTCATTAGTTACCTAGACCTCCTATAGAAAGAGAGGTATAGTTATCCATTGAACTCATGCCTGAATCCAAGCCGATATCAAAGACCCTTTATAAAATGAAAAATGTGTAGCTGGAGGAATTGATTAAACAAATCCAAGATCTTTTGGGGAACGAGTTTATCTAACCAAGTGTTTCTCCTTGGGGATCACCTATTCTTTTTTTTGAAGAAGAAGGATGGATCAATACTGCTATGTATTGATTATAGAGAACTTAATAGGATCATAGTAAAGAAAAAAAATACCCTCTTCAAAGGATTGATGATTTATTTGACCAACTTCATGGGGATCAATTATTCTCCAAGATTGATCTTATATCTGGTTATAATCAATTGAGGGTGAAGAAATAATATATTCTAATAACTACCTTCCGATCAAGATATGTGAATTATGGGTTTTTTGTTATTCCCTTATGCTTGAACAATGGGCCGACGATATTTATAGATTTGATGAATAGGGTATTTAAGGACCAACTTAATGACTTTGTGGTGGTTTTTATTGATGATATTATAATAAATTCAAAAATTTATGAGGAGAATGAGGATTATCTAAGGGTTAAATTGAAAACTATGAGGAAGAAGAGGTTATTTGTAAAGTTCAAAAAAGTGTGAATTTTGGTTACAATAAGTTTCTTTCTTGGGGAACATTATAACTAATGAAGGAATCTCAGTTGAAACTACCAAGAAAAAGGCTATGGAAGAGTGGCCTCATCCTGTAATAGTAACTAATATTTGTAGTTTCCTTCTTTTAGTAGGATATTATAGAAGGTTTGTGAAAATTTTTTCATGACTTTTGAATCCACTAACCAAGTTAACTCGAAAATGGGATAAGTTCATCTGGACAAAGAAGTGTGAAGAAAGTTTCCAAGAGCTAAAGAAGAGATTTGTTACTACACCTGTGTTAACTCTAATCTCTATCAGAGAAGGATTATTTATTTTTAGCGATGAATCTATAAAATGGATTGGGTGTGTCCTCATACAAAATGACAAGGTTATTTTTTTTATGTATCTCTAAAGGTGAAGCCTCATGATAAGAATTATCCTACACATGACCTAGAGATAGCTGCGGTTGTTTTTTCTCTAAAGATATAGAGGCACTATCTTTATGGGGTGAGATGTGATATATACATAGACCACCAAAGTTTGAAGTATATTTTCACGAAAAAGGAATTGAACATGAGATAGAGGAGATGGTTGAAAATTCATAAAGACTATGATTGTTTAATTCATTATCACCTCGTAATAGAAAACAAAGTCATTAATGCATTAAGTAGGAAATACCATGTTGTTTTACCAATTATGAGGATTTAAGGATATCCTTTGATCAAAGGCCTAGTAAAGATGGACATAGGAATCATAGGGGAAGGGACATAATCAAACCTATCCTAAATGATTTCTCAAACATCATTACTAGAGAATATCAGGAAATATCGAAGTGAAGATCCTTTGTTATAGAATAAGATAGAGGCTGTGAAGAATAAGAAGTTACCTGAGTTATATATTGATCAAGAAGGTGTACAAAAATTTTATACAAGGATATGTGTTCCATCTATTCTGGAAATAAAGAATGATATGATTGATGAAGATAATAGCTCTACATTCTCTATATATCCTAAAAGTATAGGGAACTTCGTGATCATTATTGGTGGGATAACATGAAAAGGGGGATTACTGACTACACTACAAGTTGCTTGGGGTATCAAAAAGTGAAGTCAAAGAGACAACTTCCTAAATGGGTATTACAACCACTACCCATAACAAAAAGGATGTAGGACAATATCACCATGAACTTTGTCAATGATCTCCTAAAAAAATCCAAAAAAAACAATGGGATATGGGTTATAGTGGACCAACTCACTACGACTACCCATTTTATCACGATTTAGGAAGATTTATCTCTTTACTAACTTACCAAGATTTATGAAGAGAATCTTGCATACTAGATGATTCCCAAGAGATGGTGAGAGCGGAAATATCTTCCTTTAAACTTGATGATGAAGAACCTTCTTTAATTTAGGTTCTTGATCAGCCATGGATTCATTCAACCAGGATTGGGAGATATCCTTCACATCTTCTAAAAATGAAAGTACGGTAAGCTCTGCCTACACTCTACCCTATAAAGCCATCTCGTTTGCAGAGTCCCCTGCTAGACCTTCCAACACATCTGATTCCAATAAGTATCTTGTGCTCAAGTGCTCAGTTTTGGAGTTGGTGGATGAGAACCAACTACTTTTTACTTTATGATAAACTTGTATTCATGTATTTTAATATTAATAAATACCTTATCACATCTTGATTGTTCTTCTACATGACAATTCATGTGATAATGTCATAAGGATAGCTGTTGCATTAAAGGGTCATAGCATAACCTTACTATGATGAGAACCTGAATGTGCCATAACACTATTCTTGAATATATGTTCTATGGTTGGATGATGTTGTTTGAGGGACACAAATAATAAAGGCCATTAGGGGTGAGGACTCATATAACTTTGAGGCACCTTCTCATAGTGTGTGCACTTGGTAATATTTAGGAGGATATTATGAGAATGAGACCCGCCAGTAGGAAATCCAAATTTAATAGTGCTAGTGGATGTTACTATCTACAGACGTGTTTATTGATCCTTATAGTTTTAGATTACTATTAACGGGTATTAAAAATCGCGCACTTAGATGTATTGATGAAAACTGTGATAAAACACTATTTGCAGTGAGGTAGGATATGTTGGGAGTATCATGAGTAATACTGTATTTATAGATAATGCGAGAAAGGATTTGTCCCTTATGTTCCATAATGAAATTTGATATCTTAGGACCTTTAATTTAATTGATATAGCCTAAATAAATCCATGGCCATGGTGAGGAATATAAAGGTTCAATTTTGGGAAGTCAAAGAAAGAATAATTGAGCACATGGGTTGATGGCACTAGCATACAACCCGCTTGATTCAAGATATTGAGAAAAATAGATTACATTACATGGTAAGAATTAATAGGAGGTGAAATGTCATTGCGACATTAACTTCTTTCTCTATGGGTGCCTTGGTTTGTTTCTAGATGCTAACCTTGGACTTTAGGGTGGCTCCACCTAATGCCACTAAGAAAGAGGCCTAGAGGGTCACATACTAAGTGTGTCCAAGTATCTCAGTTAAATATTCATTTTACATGTTGAATAAAGGTTATTCCTGATTTTGGTTTAATAATTACTCAAGGATTCCTGATAGCATTTATTTCGACACTAGTTATTCAAGAGAATATATTGTGTGTGAAATAATATATTTATTAGTGAGTAATGTGGTGATATTTATTTAAGAACTAAATAGTCATTATTCAAGGTCTAATAAATGTGGTGGAGGAAATAAAGAAAATGGAAAAACAAAAGTACACCTCATGTATATCAATATATACACACCGTGTAGTTTTTCTAAGGATTTGTGAGAAATAATATTATTTATTTAATTAAATAATAATAGGTGTAATTCGCTGGTGTAACACCCTGACCCAAAATCCCAGAGCCGATGCATTAATAATTACATTGACATTGTTAGAAGGAAATATATCACAAAGGAATTATTAGTTTAGTAGTATTTAATAAACTATATATATATAGATGTAACTCAAATTACAATGAGAAAGGTAAACAATACAATACATAGCTAAATTGAAAAAACTGTATCCACAGAAACTCAATACATGATCTCCTCTTCATAACCTGTTGAAGGTAAAAAAAATGAAAGGGTTGAGCTCAAATGATCAATTAGGGTTAAAAATGGAGTAATCATGAGTGAATAACTGAAACATAAACAAATTGGCATAGTAAATATGGCATGTTGAATAAATGAAAAAAACATTCCATTAATAAAATGAGAATGAAACTTCATCCACAAATTTTTTCATAGTGAAAAACTCATGGATAGTAAAAACTAAAAATGAATAAAGAGAATTATTATTAATTTTACATCATGTATTTTTCACATGATACCACTTTACCATTGGAACAATTTAAGTCTATGGGTGGAAACCCGTCTGGTTTTTTGAAACAAACTCGAAGGGTTTGTCGCAAACTGATTGTCTCATGAGACCTATCGATTCATAGAGGGGATATAGTAGGCCCTACCCATCACTTCATTTCCAAATTATTCTTTATTAATATATTTAATAAAAGTAAAATATTCCTTCTCAATATCCTTATAGATTAGAAAATACATATTCATCAATATTTTCATAGCTAAAACAAAATTCTAAATAAACATTGTATATGAAAGGGTATACAACTTAAGACAATAATCATATCTATGAAACCACAATATGGATATCTAATATAAATTTAATTTAAAATTAAAATTGATCTCAAATGGGCAGTAGATACACCACATAGGAATTATTAGGTGCACAATACAACGTAAGTCGCAACAAAATAGAAAATGAGGCAATGTTCCTTACCACATTGTAGTCAATCGAATCGTATGAAAAAAAGTTAATAACCATCAATTTAATCATTATATACCATGAATATAAAGATAATTGTGATATTATAAATCAATATGAAGTACACATACACCACATACAAGAAATAAGTGGTGAACAATAGAATTATCATGGAATTGAAAGTGAGATGAGAAACCCCTTACAAACATTTTGGCATGGTAACAGGTGTTGTTGAGAGGGATTAATGAGAGGTAAAGGGGTATCCCATCATTTATATATCATAAGGTTATTATGATGGAGGTTTTAAAACATACCCCATCATTAGGAATTAAAAATAAAAGGACACAACATAGGGGGGAATTCTTGAATAAAAGTGACAGAGAGAATCCCTTACAAAGAACATATCATTAGATTAAGGAAAAATCATTGACATAATTATGCGTGAAAAACATAAACCCACACAATAAAAGTGGATATTCAGCATAAAACAATCATAGGTCATTCAAATATATTTTAGGAAATAAAAAACCAATCACATTGATGTTTAACTCAATGAATAGAAATTGAGTTAAGATATCCCTTACCTTATGATCTAAGGTGTTATTGATTGTTCTTAATGACCTCAATATTCAAATTTATCTTCATTAATTAATAATTCTAGAAAATCATAAATATTCAATTGATATGGTACAACCTTATTAGGTTCATTCATTCCCATTTTGATGGGTTTAATATATTCGATTTTAATGTTTTGGAAGCATTTCTTCCTTGGTTTTCATGACATGTTTACTTGTATTCATTAATGGAAGTTCATTTTAAATGTGATTAAACATCAAGAATTGTAAATATATATTATTAGTGACATTATAAATGATATTATAATTATTTTTGGTTATATACTTGAGGATGGTTCATTAGTTAAAAGTTATTGATAAATTCTTGGAGTAACTTTGCGGTTTTGTTCACAGTGAACTTATTTTGTGTTATTATTTTGTATTATGAGTCTCTAAGGATTCCAGAACATTGAATAAGGTAAAATAAATATATTATGATATGGTTCAACAATTAAAAATGTTTCATGACCAGTCTTTAATATAGTAATAGAAATTGACAACCCATCGTCCTTGAATGTGGTAAATTAACACATCTCTAACGATATTTTCATTTTTAGTGTAAGAGGTGGGGGAAAAGAGAGATGATGATGAAATATTACATTAGCATAATAAAATTATAGTACATGTAAGGTACTATAATTTTTATAGAATTTTGATGTGGGGAGTTGAGGAGAGATAAACAAAAGAATAAAACTTGTAAAATAATTTGAAAGAAAAGAGAAGAGAGGTTAACCTCTTGAGTAATCCTCCTTGAGAAATCTCCTTTGTTTTTGGACTTTTGGTGAGAACTGAAGGTCTTGGACGTGGGAGAGGAGATTAGGAAGATATTTTATGGGAATTTAGGAAAGTCTTGAATCTTGAGTGGTGTGGTAGGAATAAGGGGTGATGGGTGGTTTATATAGTGGAGGGGAGGAGGAATTTTACAATATTTTAATTATTATTTTAATATTTTTTCTCAAGACTCTGAACAGTCTTGATTAATGTGATCCAAAATTGTAATAATGGTATGTGAGTTCAAAAAATGTGGGATTAAATCAGCCTTTCATAATCTATGATACAGTAAATCAAGTATTTAGAATTTATCATAATGTCATCCCACTTTTACATAGGAATAGGCAGAGGTTTCGTAACCCCTCTAGGATGTTGTCTCTGTGCCTTCACTTACTGACAAACTACACACCTTGACATGTAGTCAAAAATTTCTCACTTCATTTTATCCCACCAAAAACATTCCTTCAGAACTCTATACATCTTTGTGCTACCTAGGTGTATAAATAAATTTGAGCTATGAGCATCATCTAATAGTTCCCTTTTTATCTCAGGTACCGATGGAACGCATAACCTCTTCCTAAATTTCAGAAATCCTTCCTCATACATGAATTCATCCAATCTCCCATATTTAACAACATTAATTTTCTTGTGCATATTCTCATCATCAAATTGAGAGAATTTTATCTTCTCTAGTAAAGATAGTTTAGAAATCATTTTAAAGGGGAAATATGTTTCCCCTTCCTTAAGAATTCCCATATCCATCTTTAGTAGATCTATGAATATAGGATCTCTCTCAATCCTCATTTGGCTCATAAGTCCATGATCTTTCCTACTTAATGAATCTACCAAATTATTTGCCTTTCTAAAGTAGTAGTGTATTGAACTATCATAATATTTGAGTAACTCGAGCCATCTCCTTTGCCTCATGTTGAGTTATTTTTGCGTAAAAGTGTATTTAAAACTCTTGTGATCTGTGTATATCTTACATCTTTCACCGTAGAGACAATGTCTCCATATTTTCAGAGAAAAGATTATGGATTCTAACTCAATATAATGGGTTGGGAAATTTTTCTCATGAGTCTTCAAATGCTTTGATGCATAAGCAATAACTTTATCATTTTTCATAATGACACAACCCAATCCATTCTTTGATGCATCATAGTATATCAAAAATCCATCATTTCTAGATGGAAGAGTCAAAATTGGAACATTGAACAGTCTTCTTTTCAATTCTTCAATGAATTTTGTACATTATTTTGTCTATACAAACATAACCCCTTTATGCATGAGCTTAGTTAGTAGGTTAGCCAGTCAGGTGAAATTTCAAACAAAATGCCGATAGTAACCTGCTAAGCCAATAAAACAACATACCTCAGTTATGTTCATTGGCTTGGTCCATTATTGTATTGCCTTTGTATTTATAGGATCAACTAGGATTACATCCTTAAAGACAATATGGCCTAGAAAATAAACTGATTGAAGCTAGAATTCACCCTTGTTAAACTTTCCATATAATTCACTTCTTCTAAGATTTTTCAGAACAACCCGCAAATGATTCTCATGGTCTTCATAGATTTTGGAGTATACCAAGATAACATTGATAAATACCACAATTTTTTTTCAAGATATTACTTGAAAACTCTATTAATTAAATCAATGAAGATAGAGGGTGAATTAGTCAGTCCAAAAGGCATCACTGTAAACTCATAATGCCCATACCTGGTTTGAAATGTTGTCTTTCGAATATCTTCCTTCCTCACAGGTAGTTAATGATATCCAGATCAAAGGTCAATATTCTAAAATTATTGTGCTATATTAAGTTGATCAAATAAATCATCAATTCATGGCAGATGATACTTATTCTTTATTGTAATATCATTGATTTACCTGTAATAAATGCATAGACTCATGGATCCATCTTTCTTCTTAACAAAGAGAACATGGTCTCCTCATAGAGAAACACTACGTCAAATAAATCCTTTGTCACTCAATTCCTCTAGTTGTTTCTTTAGCTCCACTAATTCCAAAGTGGCCATTCTATAGGGATTCTTTGATATAGGTCTTGCACCAAGAATTATATCAATAGAGAACTCAACTTCCCACTCTAGACGATGTCCAAGTAAATACTCTGGAAATACATCAATGTATTCTTGCACTATATGTATATCTTCAATTTGAAGATTTATTTCCTCACCCATAGATATTGGGTTCTCTTCCTCTAGAAGAATTTAATTTAGTAGAGCTACTGGGGGTGGATCTAGATAAGAATCAGATGACAGGGTTTCTTCTCTAAAGATAAGGGATTCTACACCATTTAATTTTTTTTAACTCCCTTATTCTTTCAATAGATCTTCACATCATAATTTGACAGCTAATTCATACCGAGAATTATATCAAAGTCAATCATTGGTATGATGATAATCTTAGACACTAAAGCATGTTTATGTGTCATGAGGGGGACTGATCGACACACCTTTTTTGCAATGATAAATCCCCTAAGAGCTTTGACTGAAAACTCCTATATTAAATCAAATTGTACATGTCTAATTTTCTTAGAAAACTGGGAAGATATAAATGAATGTGGTGATCCAAAATCAAATAATGCATTGTTGAATTTTTAGGAAACAATTAAAGTACCTCCCACCATGTCATTAGAAACTTCAACCTCCACAGTTGTAATTGCATAGGCTTTCCCTTTCCCTTGTGTCCTTTTCTGAGGCAATTTTCCTTGGAACTTAGGAAACTCACTTACATAGTGTCCCATATCTCTACAATTTTAGCATTAAACAACATCAACTTGTTTCTTCCCCTAGTATTCATTAGACTGATGACCCTTTTCTCCACACTTATAGTAGACTCCCATGTCTTTCAAGAATTTTCTAGGATGATTCTTTCCACATTTCTCACATAATGGGAATTGCTTAATTACCTTGTTCTTCTTTGGTGCCTCACCTTTTCCTTGGTTATCAGAGTACTGCTTTTTTATCTTGGTTTCCCTTAAACAAAATTGATCTAGAAAATTAATTCTCTATTTTGATGGCACTTGATACAATTTTATCATATGATGAAAATGTTTGCGAAGCTAGTGACCTTAAAAGGCTTGGATTAAGACCTTCAAAGAAATGATCAATATTTTCTTCTGAGTCATGTATGTAATCTATGGAATACTTGGCTAGTATTTTGAAGATAGCCTCATACTGTGTGATACTATCTTCTTCCCTTTGCTTTAAGCTAAGGAATTTCCTCTTTATTTTGGTTCTTTGCACACGAGGAAAATATTTTTCAAAGAATATTTCCTTAAAATTCCTCCATTCCATATCTTCTATTTATTCTTCTTCAGTGGTATTTTAGATCAAGGACCACCATTGATCAGCTTCATCCTTGAGATAATAGAATTCCAGCACTACCTTTTCATTTTCATTGCATCTTAATGCTATGAATATATTTTCAAGGGACTTGATCCACTGCTCATTTATCACTGGATTAGTAGTACCACTAAAATATGGGGGCTTCCAATACATTAAAGTATCAAACATAGGTGTAGCATGGTTATTTCTCACAACCTGAGTAAGTTGTCTCAATATGGTCATGATCTGATCTGCTCCAACATTGACTGTGTTATCTTTCTCAGTGGGGAAATCCCTACATTTCCTACGAGTATTGATTCCCCTTCTTCCATTAGGTTCCATCTCTAAATAATGGCATACACTATATTAGGTTATGAATCATAATTTATAATATCAACTAGAAAAGTATATAACATAAATCGAAATTCTATGCATAACTAATATCATAAACACGGTTTATCTGAGGAAAAATTTACTTTAAAATACTTCATAATGACTTGTAAAGAAAATGTTAATTATCAAAAGCATATCCCTTGGGAGTGTCAATACCAAGAGTGAATCAAGGCTTGTTGCCGTGTACTAGGATACACCGGGTTATGGCTGAAACTCCTTGTCTGAGTTTTCACTCCTAAGTACATCTGTGCCAGATCCACCTCTACCTGTTTGTATCCAGACAAGGATGTATTTTCTCAAAATATCCACATAATCTATTCCTTACCAAAATTCTAGGACTTTATTGTATGTTTATCCTCAAATACTACCTTAGGGATTTGTTCCCTATCAATATTTTCTAATCTAGTTTCCAAGTTTTCTATTAAACTTCCTTTGATACCAACTGTAACACCCTGAGCCCAAAATCTCAGAGCCGGTACATTAATAATTACATTGGCATGGTTAGAAGGAAAGAAATCCTGAAGTAACAATCAATTTAGTAGTCTTGAATAAACTAGATACATATATGTAACTCAAATTACAATGAGAAAGGCAACAAAAGAAAATACATAGCAAAAACTAAAAAAAACTACATCAACATAAACTCAATATATGATCTCTACTTCATAACTTGTTGAAGGTAAACAAATGAAATGGGTGAGCTCAAATTATCATTAAGGTTTACAAAAAGTGGAATCATGAGTGACTAATTGAAACATAAAAAAATTGGCCTAGTCAATATGGCATGGTGAATAAATGAAAAACACACACAACATTAATAAACTGAGAATGAAACTTCATCCATAGATTTTGTCATAGTGAAAACCTCATGGATAATAATAACTGAAAATGAATAAAGATAATTCTTATTAATTGGACGTCATGTATTTGGAACATGATACCACTATACCATCGGAACAGTTTAAGTCTGTGGGTAGAAACTCGTCTGATTGTTGGAAACAAACTCGAAGGGTTTGTTACCAACTGATTGTCTCATGAAACCTGTTGATGCATCGAGGGGCTATATTGGGACTCACACATCACTATATGTACAAATAATTATTTATAAATATATTTAATAAAATTACAATATGCCTTCTCAATATCCGTATAGAGTAGAGAATACATATTCATCAATATTTCCATAGTTAAAACAACATTCCAAATAAACACCGTATGTGAAAGGGTATACGACTTAAAAAAATAATAATATCCATGAAACCAAAATATGGATATCTAATAGAAATGTAATTTCAAATTAAAAGTGATCTTAAATGGGAAGTAGGTACACCACATGATAATTATTAGGTGAACAATACAAAGTAAGTCACAACGAAATGGAAAATGAGACAATGTTCCTTACCACATTGTAGTCAATCGAATCGTATGACCAAAAGTTAATAACCATCAATTAAATCATTAAATACCATGAATATAAATGGAATCATGATATTATACATCAATAGTTAGTACACATACATCACATAAAATAAATAAGTGGTGATCAATGGAAATATCACGAAATTTAAAGTGAGATGAGAAACCCTTTACAAACATTTCAGCATTGAAACAAGTGTTTTTGAGAGGGATTAATGAGAGGTAAAGGGGTATCCCATCATTTATATATCATAAGGTAAGTAAGGAGGAGGTGTAAAAAATTACCCCATCATTAGGAATTAATAATAAAAGGACACAACATAGGAGGGAATTCTTTAATAAAAGTGTGAGAGAGAATCCATTACAAAGAACATATCATTAGATTAAGGACAAATAAATGAAATAATTATGTGTGAAAAACATAAAACCACACAATAAAAGTGGATATTCAGAATGAAACAATCATAGGTCATTCACACATATTCTGGGAAAGACAAAACCAATGACATTGATGTTTAACTCAATGAATGGAAATTGAGTTAAGATATCCCTTACCTTATGCTCGAAGGTGTTCTTGATTGTTCTTAACGACCTGAATAATCAAATTCAGCTTCATTAATTAATAATTACATAACCTCATCAACATTTAATTTATATGGTATAACTTTATTAGGTTCATTCATGCCCTTTTTTATTGGTTTAAGATATTCAATTTTATTGTTTTGGAAGCATTTTCTTCTTTGATTTTCATGACCAGTTTAGTTGCTTTCATGAATGGAAGTTCATTTAAAATGTGGTTAAACATCCATAATTGTAAATATATATTATTAGTGACATTATAAATGATATTATAATTATTTTGGGTTATATAATTGAGTATGGTTCATTAGTTAAAAGTTATTGATAAACACTTGGATTAACTTTGCGGTTTTGTGCATAATGAACTTATTTTGTATTATTATTTTGTATTACTAGTGTGTAAGTATTCTAGAAAATTTTATGAGGTAAAAATAAATATATTATAATATAGTTCAACCATTAAAAAGGTTTCATGGCTAGTCTTTAAGATAGTAATAGAAATTGAAAACCCATCGTCCTTGAATGTGATAAATTAACACATCTCTAACGGTATTTTCATTTTTAGTGTAAGAGGCGGGGGAAATGAGAGATGATGATGAAATATTACAGTAGAATAATAAAATTACATTCCATGTATGGTAATGGAATTTTCATAGCATTTGGATGTGGGGAGGTGAGGAGATAGCAACAAAATAATAAAACTTGTAAAAGAATTTGAAAGAAAAGAGAAGAGAGGTTCACCTCTTGAGTATTCCTTCTTGAGAAATCTCTTTAAGGCCTATGTTTTTGGCCTTTTGGGGAGAAAATCAGGTCTTGGACATGGGGGAGGATCTTAGGGAGATATTTGAGTAGAATTTAGGAAAGTCTTGAAGCTTGAGGGGTGTGAGAGAAGGGGGGGGGGTGAGGGGTGGTTTATATAGTGGATGGGAGGAGGAATTTTACAATATTTTAATTATTATTTTAATATTTTTTCTCAAGACTATGAATAGTATTGATTCATGTTATCCCAAATAGTAATAATGGCATGTGATTTCAAATCAAGTGGGCTTACAACAGCCTTGTATCACCTATTATGCAGTAAATCAAGTATTTAGCATTTATCGTAATTTATCACATTTTACTATTCATAAAAATTCAAGTATTTCAGAAAAATCCCAAAAATGAACCCTAATAAGAATCCAAAAATAAACTCTATTTTTCAATAATAATTTTATAAATATGATAAATTTAATTTTTAATTAAAATCATTATTTAATCAAAAAATACAAACACTTAAAATATTCATCTTCATTTTCAAGGTGCCTAAATTTTATTTATACATTCATGATTAAGGATAACATTTATAAGAGTCATATTAATATTAATAAGGGTGAGTTACTATTAATAAGGCTTGGTTACTATTCATAAGGTTAGGTTACCATTCATCGAAAATTATGTTAATTCTATCATACTCTAAATATCACCCTGATCGCAACCGTGTATGTCTGTTTTTTGAAAATCAAAACACACAAGTGGAAAATTCAAGTTCAATGGATAGGTTATGACTATATCTTAAATAAACAAGTGTTTTGTTTCAAAGAAACTTTATGCTTTATAAAATATAGTCTATCTAATGAATTTAATGTATTTAAGATAAATGTACCATAAAATGTTTGGGGTGTTATTGCTGGGCACATGTCAAGTGATAATAACATTAAAATGTTATTATTAGACATTTGATTTTACTAAGAATTAAATAAAATGAATAAATTACTTTGGGTAAATAATTCATTTTATTATTCTAAGTAATATAAATACCAATTACATTATTCTCATTAAGTCGAGCCATTCTTTGTGGTTGTGCACATCGGATCTAGAGAAATCTCTCAAGACAAGAGAGAATTCATTTCCTCCAAGAACGCTCTCAAGTTATAAGAGAGATCATCCTCCACCGAATCAAGGAGAGTGATTTGGAAGAGGATTTCAAGGCGATTGATGGAAGACATCACAAGCGAATTCTCTTCCACACTAGCACCCGAAGATCCCTTCAACGACGTCCAGAGATATGTGGATCACGTTTGGATCACCGCTAGAGGAAGCCTACACATGGATTATAAAACAAAATGACAGATCATATTGGATCATGACCGAAAACATCAATAGAGAGAGAATTCCATCAAGGTTATTCTTGTCTTTTAATTAAATTAATTATAACAAACATATGATGATCCTATATATGATTTCAATATTTCCCTATTTTTTTTCCGTTCTTCATTCTATTCTGAAGATCCGACATTTTATCATAGTTGCAGATCTTGGATTGATCTTTGTTAACAGTAAAATTAATGTTGTGTACACCCATCCACATGATTCCACTATGCCCGAAACCTACAAGTGGTATTAGAGTGGTCATATCGTTGATTATAATTATTTAGCTTTTCATTGATGATTTATGCATTTAATAATTTAGTTGTTTCAATTCAAGCTATTCATTTTGTAAATCTGAATCTCAAGATCTTTCATCCTCTTTCATTTCTCATTAACCATATATAAATGATTTTTTTATTTTAATTTTGATTAAAATAAAATAGAGGATCTCATCCGGAGGTGCCAAAGTTTCCTGGCTGAAGAACACCAGAACACATGACATGTATTCGGTAGTACACACCATGTAGTCAATGTTCAATGCATTGGGACTGGTCCACCAAACTAAGCCATGTGTTAGAGTTTATCTAAGCCTTTATGACTCATTTTGTTGACCAGGAATAGGTGGCACATGGTTTCAAGATCACAATCCATGTGGCCCACTGGACACAACGTGTAGTCCCTTTGGGTTAGGGTTAGACCGTGCACCTCATACATGACTTTCCTAGTTGGAGACCATGTAACACTGATAGTACACGGTGTGTGTTCCAGTGGACACACCGTGTAATTAGAATATTTTTGAAGTACATATACAAAATGTATCCCCGGACATGTACTTTGGATGGATGGTGAACGATAGTGCACACCGTGTAGTAGTAACTACACACTATGTACTCATCCAAATTATGTATATTTATTAAAATTTATTATTATATTATAAAAACCCCTAATATGTGTACCATGGTGCAGATGTAAAGATGGGGAACAACACGTGATATGTGTTTTATATATATGGGTTTAATTTAACATTTTCATAATGTTCATTTCTTCTCATTGGGTAGTTATGAATGTGAATTCATCGGGTTTCCTCTAAGGTAAAAGTTACGTACAAATATAATTTTAAATGATTTTTTTTTTAAAATTACGATGGATGAGAACCTCAAGGAAATTCAGAAAATGGTTTAACATAAAGGGATTGATTAATTAAATATTATAATTAATTTATTCGATCATGATTTATCTTAAACAAAAACGATTAAATAATCAAATGCTAGTTTTATTTGTTCGTAAATATCGTTTCATGTATGGATGATCATGAGATAGACCGGGACCTTTGTATATGGTTGGTTTATTTTAATTTATTTATTAAATTAATTTTTTTAGCCTGCGAGCCTTCTCCTCATTAATATGTAGGGCATGCATGCCCAATGTTTCTTTTATGTAAAAACCCATTTTACCCCTCACATGCGTGTGAGATAAAATCATATGTAATGGATGAAGATCTCAAGATAGTGGAGGAGGCTCAAGTTTGGAGCAGAGTTGAAACCAACCCAAGGAGATACAAAGGTGGACAGGTGGAAAGCTGTAAACACAAACCCAAAAGGTTCAAGGTGATTTCTACCCTAGGTATTGGGTTAGTTTATCAACCGCTAGATAAAATAACCAATAGAACAAGCTCATGATCATTACGTTAATTTATTTCTATTAGTTGCATGGTTTATTTTTTGTGGGTGTGTCGTCACGATCACACAATTAATGAATTAAACAAGCATACAAGATGGAACTAAAATAAGACTATATTATGCTTAAATATTATCCTAGAAATGGTTAATCAATTAATTATATCCCACTTAATATTAAAAATCATGTAAAAAAGAAAATAAAATGAATATTTATGTATAAGGATAAAATCCCTCAAGTAAATATTAAGTCGGTATAGCCTTCCAAAATCTTGGTTAGAATTGAACCATAGTTCAAAGTGCTTGACCAACCCTAGTTGGGGTGCTTTCAATTAATGGGGAATTCTAATTTGAGGTTTTGGGTTGATGTGATTTGGTTCACATCAAGGGTTGACTGCCATAGTAGGAATTGACGTGACCAAGAGGAAAAGGTTGAGGAAATCCAAAATAAAAGGATTTCATGATTGGGGAGTCCACCCAATGGATCAAGGAGCTATGATTTAATGCAGTTGGAATTTGGAATGCCTACCTAAAACCTTTCAAGTTTCTTGACCAACCATTTTTGGGGTAATGCTAAGGGAAATATGGATCCTTTACACTAGAATATTCAAGAAATAGAATATTCTGAAGTCAATGGTGAGGGATATTGGATTTTGATAAAATAGTGGGAGACTAATAAGTATTAATTAATTTATTTGTCTCAGTTTTATCATGATAAAGTAATAAATATTTTCTCATCTTAATTTTTTGAAATGTAAAGAAAAATGAAATCAAACATATCATTACGAACCATACTTGAGAAGGAAAACCTTCTCACCAGCATCAATTTCTAGGAGTGGCAGAGGCGTTTAAGCATCATCCTTCACTAGGAGAGGAAATTATATGTGTTGGAGGAGCCTATTCCAATTGTACCTAGAAATGAGGCTAGTGATGAGGAAATATATCTCTACATGACACATTTTTATGATACCACAGATTTCCAATGTTTCATGCTATCGACCATGTCTAATGATCTCTTGAAGAAACATAAAAACATGGATGCATATAGCATGATGTATCACCTTAAGGATCTCTATCAATAGAATGCGAGACATGAGAGATATGAGATCTACAATGATTTTTTCAAAACTAAGCTTGGAGAGTCTGTGCCAGCTAGGCCTTATGTAGTCAAGCTTATTGGAAACATTGAATGCCTAGACATCTTAGGGATTAAGTTTATGGATGAGTTACATACAGAACTCATCCTATCATTACTTCCCAAGACCTTTTCTAGCTTCATTTCCAACTACGACATGAGAAATAATGAAAAGAGTTTATCGAAACTTCTGACCCTGATTCGCCAGGTAGATAAGGACATGGGGTGTGACAAACTCATAGTTCATATGGTGAATAAGAAGAGGAAGGACAAGGCAAAGGGGCCAAGGGTTTATAAATGGTATGAAGCCCTAGAGAACTATCCCTCCAAGAAGGGGAAGATATAGAGGTAGGGAAATTAATGAGAGGTGGTATGTTTTGCATGTGTAAAGACAGGACAATGGAAGAGGAACTGCACCCAGAAGCATGGGGACGCTAAAGGTGCATTTGTTATCAAGTATAATCTTTCCATTTATACACATTAGATATTAGATATAGCTTTTGTGTCTTTCATATGTATTCAAATTCATTAACCAAGTATATTTAGAAAGATTTCCAGAGGAGAGGTGGATCATCTAGTTGTCAATGGTGTGAGGCTGGCTGTGTTGGTCATTGGTGATTACCATCTCTCATTGCCAACTGGGATGATTTTTTTACATAACTATTATTATGTACCTAGTGTTACCAAAAACAGAAATTCTGTATCATGTTTGGATATGGATGGATTTATTTTTAAGTTTCGAAATAAGAGTTGTTTCTTTTATAAGAACAACATATGTTATGGTATAGTTCATTTAAATAATAGTTTGTATGTATTAAATTATGAAAACAAAGTATTGGTAATCAATAATGAAACAAAATCACATGACTAATACAACACCCAATTGTGGCATCACCGTCTCAGTCATGTAAATGAGAAGTGCTTGACAAAGATCTGTCAAGATGGTTATTTAGACTATACTGAGCTAAAACCACTTGATAGATGTTATGATTGTTTACAAGGGAAAATGACCAAGCCACCTTTCAGTGGACAGGGTAAAAGGGCCACAAAACTTCTAGGATTGGTACACACGGATGTGTGTGGACCATTTCCAGTAGAATCTAGAGGTTTACATTATTACTTAATTAGTTTTATTGACAACTTGATTAGATATGGATATATCTACTTAATGAGGTATACTTCAGAGTCCTTAGAGAAATTTAAGGAATTCAATAATGAAGTAGAGAATTAACTTGGTAAACATATAAATAATCTTTGATCGGATTGAGGTAGATAATATATGAACCAAGAGTTCATCAAACTTTTATGGGAGTTTGGGATTCTATATAAAATCACTCCTCCTTATACACCACAACGGAATGGTGTTAGTGAAAGGAGGAACCAAACCTTGTTGGAAATGGTGAGGTCGATGACGATTCATTCAAATCTTCCATTATCCTTTTGGGTATATTCATTACAAACTGCATCATACACATTAAACCGAGTACCAACTAAGGTGAAAAATGGAATTCCATCTGATTTATGGATTGGAAGGAAATCCATTTTTTTTCACTTACATGTATGGGGATGTGAGGCATTTTTTAATGCCTTATTAGGAAACAAACTAGCACCCAGGGGCATGAGGTGTATCTTTATAGGATATCCCAAGGAAACAAAAGGAAATTACCTATATAACCCTTCCAAAAAGAAAGAGACTATTGAAATACAAGCCGTATTTCTTGAGAGGGAGCACATCCTCAAAAAGGATAGTGGGAGAAAGATTTACTTCAACAAAGTTGATACTTAAGATACATAGGAGTTGGTACAGGAACAAGTTCCACAGATCCCCGTGGAAGAGGTTCCAGAAACACAAGTACTGCATCGAAGCTCAAGAGAGGTAAGGGAACTAGAGAGATTTGGTTTTCTAGTCAATGAGGATGGTGAATCATTATTGTTGGAAAATGATGAACCACTATCCTATAAAAAAATAGAGAGCTCATAATATGAAAGATGGATATAAGCTATGAATTCCGAGAAGGATTCCATGTATCAGAACCAAGTCTGGGTTCTGGTTGAAGAGCTAGTTGATGTAAAGCCTATTGGATGAAAATGGGTATTCAAGAGAAATCTGGACAAGGGTGGTTACATTAGAACCTATAAAGTAAGGCCAGTGGATACAGGATTCAGAAAGTGTCAAGGAATTGACTAGGATGAAACATTATCTCCAGTTTCTATGTTTAAATCCATAAGAATCATACTTTCCATAGCAGCTTACCATGACTATGATATTTGGAAAATGGATGTCAAAATATAATTCCTTGAAGGAAACCTGTAGGAAGATGTCTACATGACACAACTAGAAGGGTTTGTGAAATTAGGTGAACCAAAAAGGGTTTGCAAGTTGCATAAATCCATTTATGGATTAAAGCAAGCATCCAGGTCATGGAACATTTGATTTGATAAATCCATAAATGAATTTGGTTTCATTAAGAATGAATGTGATCCATGTGTTTATAAGTAGTTTAACATGAATTCAGTCGTTATCTTAGTAGTATATGTTGACGACATATTACTTATTGGGAATAATGTACTAGTATTACAATCAGTTAAGGGCTGGTTGAACAAATGTTTCTCCATGAAGGACTTAGGTGAGGTATCCTATATTATAGTGATCAAGATCATTAGTGATAAACCCAAGAGGCTTCTTGGACTAATTCAAGGTACATACATTGACCAGATACTAAAGATATTTAGTATGGAACAATCTAAGAGGGGATTGGTTCCAGTGTCACATGGCCTACATCTTTCTAAGAGAATGTGTCCTCATACACAATAGGAGAAAGATATGATGATTAAGATCCAATACGATTCGGCTATAAGATCCATCATGTATACCATGTTATGTACCAGGATTGATGTTGCCTATGCACTGAGCATGGTAGGCAGATATCAAGAAGATCCAAGAGAACAACATTAGACTGCTGTTAAGACTATTCTTAAGTATCTGAGAAGAAATAAGGATATATTCTTGGTGTATAGAGGAGACAAGAATATTTTCATTAGAGGGTATGATAATTCTAGATTTTAGATAGATTAGAATGATCTAAAGTCGCAATCGGGATATTTTTTCTATCACAATGGAGGAGCTATGAGCCGTAGGAGTTCAAAGTAGCCAGTTGTCACCAATTCTACAGTGGAGTCTAAAAATATAGCGGCTTTTGATGTATCTAAAAAAATATATGGATTCATAACTTTTTCCAGGAGCTTATTTTTTTCCTAGCAGTAGATACCCTATCACATTGTATTGTGATAATACTACAGCAGCAGATCTTGCAAAAGAACCAAGGTTACATCAACAGACAATGCACATTCTCCAGACGTATCAACTCTTGATGGATATCTATCAAAGGGGTTAAGTTCTAGTGAGAAGAGTGTCCACGTAAGAGAACTTTGAGGACCCCATGGATAAATACCTATCTCATTAGAAGGATGAATATCATGTGAGATCTAGCAGGTTAAAGGTTGTTAACAATTGGCTCTAGTCCAAGTGGGAGTCTGTTGGAGTTGGTGGCCTAGAAACAACTACCTTTTACTTTATGATAAAATAGTATTCATGGATTTTAATATTAATAAATACCTTATCACGTGTTGGTTCTTCTTACGTATGAAAATTCAGGTGATAATGTCCTAGGGATAGCTGTTGTACTAAAGGGTCATAGCAGATCCCTACTATGATGAGAACCTGAAAGTTCCATAATACTATTCTTGAATATATGTTCTATGGCCAGATGATATTATTTGAGGGACACAAATAATATAGGCCATTAGGTGTGAGGACTCATAAAACTTCAAGGCACCTTCTCATGGTGTTCGACCTTGGTAATATCTAGGAAGATATTATGAGAACGAGACCTACCTGTAGGAAATCCACTTTTTCTAGTGTCATTGGATGTTCCTATCTACAAATGTGTGTATTGGTGCTTAGAATTTAATATTATTATTAATGGGTATTACAATTCGTGAACTTAGTTGTATTGATGAAAACTGTGATGATACACTATTCGCAGAAAGGTAGGATATGTTGGGTGAGTCACGAGTAATACCTCATTAATAGATAATGCAAGAAAGGATTTGTCCCTTCTATTACATAACAGAAGTTGATATCTTTGGCCCTTTTATGGACTTGATATAGCCTAAATAAACCATTTCCATGGTGAGGAATGGTAAAGTTCAATTTCGGGAAGTTAAAGAAAGAATAATTGAGCACATGGGTTAATGGAACTAGCATGCAACCCGCTTGATTTGAGATATCGAGACAAAGGGATTACATTACATGATAAGCATTCGTAAGAGGTGACATGTCATTGTGGCATTAAATTCTTTCTTTATGGGTGAATTGGCATGTTTCTAGATGCTATCCTTGGACTTTAGGCAGGCTCTTCCTAATTCCACTGAGAAAGAGGCCTAGAGGGTCACAAACTAAGTGTGTCCAAGTATCTCAGTTAAATATTCATTTAACAAGTTAAATAATAATTATTCCTGATTATGATTTAATAATTATTCAAGGATTCCTAATCTCATTTATTTTGATAGTAGTTATTTGATAGAATATATTATGGGCGGAATAATATCTTTATTAGCAAGTAATATAGTGATATTTATTTAATAAATAAATAATCATTATTCAAGGTCTAATAAATGTGGTGGAGGAAATAAAGAAAATAGAAAAACAAAAGTACACACCATGTATATTAATATATACACACCATGTAGTTTTTCTAGGGATTTGTGAGAAATAATATTATTTATTTAATTAAATAATAATAGGTGTAATTCACTGGGCACATGTCAAGTGATAATAATAGTCAAATTGTATTATTAGACATGGGGTCTTACTAAGAATTAAATGAAATGAATAAATGCATTTGGGTAATTAATTCATTTTATTATTCTATGTAATTTAAATACCAATTAAATTATTTTCATTAAGTCGATCCATTCTTTGTGTTTATGTAAAACAGATTTGGAGAAATCTCTCATGCCAAGAGAGAATTCCTTTCCTCCATGAATTCTCTCAAGTTTCGAGAGAGATCCTCCTCCACCGAATCAAGGAGAGCATTTTGGAAGCGGCTTTCTAGGTGATTGAAGGTGGATATTTCAAGTGAAGGATCTTCCACGCTAGCACCAAAATATCACTTCAACAATGTCCAGAGATACATGGAGCACATGTGGATCAATTATAGAGGACTCCCACACTTGGATTGTATGACGCAATGATGGATCACATTGGATCGTGATTGAAAGCATCAATGGAGAGAGAATTCCATCAAGGTGATTCTGGTATTTTAATTAAATTAATTATATCCAACATATGATGATCCTATATATGGTTTTAGTACTTCCCTATTTATTTTTCTTTATTAATTATATTATGAAGATACGATGTTTTATCATCATGATAGATCTCGGATTGATCATTGTTAATGGAAAAATTAAAGTTGGGTACACCCATCTGCGTGCTTCCACTGTACCTAGAACCTACAAGTGGCATCAGAGCAGTCATATCATTGATTATAATTATTTAGTTTTTTGTTGATTATTTACACATTTAATAATTTATTTGTTTCAATTAAAGTTAATCGTTCTATAAATCTGAATCTTGAGATATGTTCCTCCACTTTCGTTTCTCATTAACCTTACAGAAACAATTTTTTTCTTTTAATTTTGATTAAAATTAAATAGATTATCTCATATGAAGGTGAAAAAGGTTCTTGATTGAACAAAAATAGAACACATGGTGTGTATTTGGTAGTACACACCATGTAGTCAAGGTTCAATGCACTCGGACTAGTCCGTCAAACCAAGCCATGTTTTGGAGTTTATTTAAGTATTTATGACTCCATGTGTTGACCAGGAATAGGTGGCACACGGTTTCTAGATTACACACCATGTGGTCCACTAGACATGGCATGTAGTCCCTTAAGGTTATGGTTTAAGCATATACCCTGTACACGGATTACTTTACTAGAGACCGTGTAATGCAGATACTACACGACATGTGGCCCACTGGACACGCCGTGTACTCCAAAGATTCCCGAAGTACATCTACACGTCGTATCCACAGGAGTGTACTTTGGATGGATGGTGAACGATAGTGAACGCCATGTAGTAGGAACTACACACCATGTACTCATCCAAATTACACATATTTATTAAAATTTATTATTATATAATACAAACCCCTGAGACGTATACCATGGTGCGGGCATAAAGTTGGGGCACAACACACGATAAGTGTTTTATTTATATGTGTTTAATTTAACATCTCTGTAATGTTCAATTCTACTCATTGGGTAGTTATGAATGAGAATTCACTAGGTTTACTCTAAGGTACAGGTTACATAAAAATATAATTTTAAATGAATTTATTTTTTTAAAATTATGATGGATGAGGATCTCAAGGAAATTTAGAAAAGGGTTTAAGATAAAAGGATTGATTAATTAAAGATGATAATTAATTGATTAGAGCATGATTTATATTAAACATAAATGATTAAAGAATTGAATTCTTGTTTTATTTATACATAAGTATCATTGCATGTATGGATGATCAGGAGCTAGATGAGGACCTTTGTATGTGGATGGTTTCTTTTAATTAATTAATTTAAATTAAATTTGTTGTCCTACGAGCCTTCTCCTCATTAATATGTAGGGCCTACGTGCCCAATGTTTCTTTTATGAAAAACACCATTTTTACCCTCACCTACATGTGATATAAAAGAATATGTAATGGATGAAGCTCCCAAGCTAGTGGAGGCAACTCAAGTTATGATCCTAGGTGAAACCAACCCAAGGAAATACAAAGGTGGACAGGTGGAAATTTGTAAGAAAGAACCCAAAAGGTTCAAGGTGTTTTCTCCCATAGGTATTGGGTTAGTTTATCAACCACTAGATAAAATAACCAACAGAACAAGATCATGATCATGCTATTTATTTTATTTTTCTGTTAGTTTCATGGTTTATTTATTGTGGGTGTGTTGTCATGATCACACAATTAATGAATTAAACAAGCATGCAATATGGAACTAAAATAAGACAGGATTATGCCTAAATATTATCTTATACATGGTTAATCACTTAAGTATATCCCACTTAATATTAACAAGAATTTAATAAAGATAATAAAATGGAAATTTCTATATAAGGATAAAATACCTCAAGGAAATATTAAGTCGGTATATCCTTCCATAATCTTTGTTAGAATCGAACCATAGTTAAAAGTGCTTGACTAATCCTAGTTGGGGTGATTTCAATTATCAGGGAATTATAATTTGATTTTTTGGGTTGACTTGACTTGGTTCACATCAAGGGTTGACTACTACAGTAGGACTTGGTGTGACCAAGAGGCAAAGGTTGAGGAAATACAAAATAAAAGGATTTCAGGATTGGGGAGTCCACTCAGCGGATCAAGGAGCTACAAGTTAATACAATTGGAATTTGGAATGCCTACCTAAAACCTTTAAATTATCTCGACCAAACCTAGTTGGGGTAATGAGAAGGTAAATATGGATCCTTTCTACTTGAATATTTAGGAAACCGAATATTTTGAAGTCAATGGTGATGGCTATTGGATTTCGATAAGATAGTGGGATAATAATAAGTATTAATTTATTTATTTGCCTCAGTTTTATCATGATAAAATAATAAATATTTTCTCATCTTAATTTTTAGAAATGGTAAGAAAAATGATATAAAAAATATCATTGTGAACCATAATTGAGAAGGAAAACCTTCTCACTTGCACCAATTCCCAGGAGTGGTAGAGGCATTTACACGTCATCCTTCTCCATGAGAGGAAATTGTTTGTGATGGAGGAGACTATTCCAATTGGACTTGAAAATGAGGCTAGTGATGAGGAAATATCTCTCTATATGAAATATTTATATGATTCCATATATGTCCAATGTTTCATACTATTGACCATGTCTAATTAGCTCTTGAAGCAACATGAAAACATGGATGCATATAGCATGTTGTCTCACCTTAAGGATCTCTATTAAGAGAAGGTGAGACAAGAGATATATGAGATCTCCAGTGATTTGTTCACAACTAAGCTTAGAGAGTCTGTGTTAGCTGGGCCTCATGTAGTCAATATTATTGGATACATTGACTGACTAGACATATAAGGGATTAAGTTCCCAGATGAGTTGCATACAGATATCATCTTATAATCACATCCCAAGACACTCTCTAGATTTATTTTCAACTACAACATGAGAAATAACGAGAATAGTATATCGAAACTTCTAAACTTGTTTCACCAGGTAGATAAGGGCATGAGGTGTAACAAACCCGCAATCCTTATGGTTAATAAGAATAGTAAGGAAAAGGAAAAGGGACCAAGGGTTTATCAACAGTATGAAGCCCCCGAGCATTGTCCCTCTAAGAAGGGGTAGATCCAGAGGCAGGGAAAGGAATGAGAGGTGGTATGTTTTTCATGTGGAAAGCTAGGCTACTGGAAGAGGAACTGCACCCAGAAGCATGGGAATGCTAAAGGGGAGTTTGTTATCGAGTGCAATCTTTCTATTTCTACACATTGGGTATTAGATACAGCTTGTGAGGATCACATCTATATTCAAATGTAGGAACCAAGTAGATTTAGAAAGATTTACAGAGGAGAGGCGTATCTTCGAGCTGCCAATGGAATGAGGCTAGCTGCATTGTCCATTGGTGATTACCATCTCCCATTTCCAACTAGGATGCTTTTGGTTTTATATAATTGTTATTATGTACCTAGTGTTACCGAAAACATAATTTATGTATCATGTTTGGATATGGTTGGATTTATTTTCAATTTGGAAATAAGAGTTTTTTCTTTTATAAGAATAATGTATGTTATGGTATGATGCATTAAAATAATGGTTTATACATATTAAAATATGAAAACAAAGTATTGTAAATCAATAACAAAAAAAACTCACATGACTCATAAAACACCCAGTTATGGAATCACCATCTCGATCATGTAAAAGAGAAGTGCTTGACAAAGATCTTCCAAGATGGTTATTTAGACTCTACTAAGATAAAACCACATGATAGATGTCACGATTATTTACAAGGTAAAATGAACAAGCCACTGTTCGTTGGACATGGAGAAAGTGCCACATAGCTTCTAGGATTGGTACACACAGATGTGTGTGGACCATTTTTATTAGAAGATTGAGGTGGATATTCTTACTTCATTATTTTTATTGATGATTTGAGTAGATATTAATATATCTACTTAATTAGGTATAAGTCAAAGTCCTTGGATAAATTTAAGTAATTCAAGAATGAATTATAGAATCAACTTGGTAAAAATATAAAGAAGATTCGATCGGATCGAGGTAGAGAATATCTGAACCATGAGTTCATCGACCTTTTACAGGAGTCTGGTATTCTATCTCAACTCAATCCTACTTATACACCACAGTGGAATGGTGTTAGTGAAAGGAGGAACCACAAATTTTTGGACATGCTGAGGTTTATGATGAGTCATACAAATATTTCTTTATCCTTTTGGGGAAATTCATTAGAAACAGAAACATACACATTAAACTGAGTACCAACTAAGGCGGAAAATAGAATTCCCTCCGAGTTATGGAATGGAAAGAAACCTATTTTGTCTCACATAAATTTATGGGGATGCGAGGAATTTGTTAATGACTTCTTATTCAATAAACTAGCACCCTGGGGCATGAGGTGTATCTTTATAGGATATCCCAAGGAAAAGAAAGGATATTACCTATATAACCCTTCAGACAAGAAAGTGACTATATCCAGACAAGACGTCCTTCTTAAGAGGGATCACATCATCAAAAAGGATAGTAGGAGTGAGATTGAATTTGAAAAAGTTGATGATCAAGATACACAGGAGTTGGTACATGAACAAGTTCCACAGGTTCCCATGGAAGAGGTTCCAAAAACACTAGTACTACATAGGATCTCAAGAGAGGTAAGGGAACAAGAGAGATTTGGTTTCCTAGTCACTGAGGATGGTGGATAATTATTGTTGGACAATGATGAACCTATCTTTTAAAAATAAATAGTATATATCTTAGAAGCTATAATATGGCTAGAAGCTATGAATTCTGAGATGGATTCCATTTATTAGAACCAATTTTGGGTTCTGGTCGATGATCCAGTTGATGTAAAGCCCATTGGATGTAAATGGGTTTTCAAGAGAAAGATGGACATAGAAGGTTAAGTTAGCACCTATAAAGCACGGTTGGTGGCTAAATGATTCAGAAAGTGTAAAGGAATTGAATATGATGAAACCTTCTCACCAATTTCCATGTTTAAATCCATAAGAATCAAACTTTCCATAGTAGCTTACCATGACTAAAAGATTTGGAAAATGGATGTCAAAACAAAATTCCTTAATGGGAACCTTCAAGAAGATGTCTATACAACACAAACAGAAGGTTTTGTGACACCAAGTGAATCCAAATAGGTTTTTAAGTTCCATAAATCCATTTATGGATTAAATAAATCATCTAAGTAATCGAACATTCGATTTGATAAATCTATAAAGGAATTTGGTTCCATTAAGAATGAATGTGATCCATGTGTTTATAAGTAGTTTAATGGGAATGCGGTCAGTATCCTAGTAGTATATGTAAAAAACATATTACTTATTAGAAACAATGTATCGGTCTTACAATCAGTCAAGGAATGGTTGACCAAATGTTTCTCCATGAAGGAATTAAGTGCAACAACCTACATTCTAGGGATCAAGATCATTCGTGATAGATCCAAGAGGCTGGTTGGACTACTTTAGGGTACATACATTGACCAGATACTAAAGAGATTTAGTATGGAACAATCCAATAGGGGATTGGTTCCAGTGTTACATCACCTACATCTTTCTAAGAGAATGTGTCCTAAAAAATAATAGGAGAAAGATCGGATGAGTAAGATACCATACTATTCTATTATAGGATCCATCATGTATACCATGTTATGTACCATGATTGATATTGCCTATGCACCATGGTAGGAAGATATCAAGCAGATCTAGGAGAACAGTATTGGACTACTGTTAAGACTATCCGTAAGTATCTGGGAAGAACAAAGGATATGTTCCTAGTGTATGAAGAAGACGAGGATCTTATCATTAGAGGGTATGTTGATTCTAGTTTTTAGATAGATCAAAATGATCCGAAGTCACAATTATGATATGTTTTCTGTCTCAACGGAGGAGCTGTGAGCTAGAAGAGTTCAAAGCAGCCCATTTTCACTGATTCTATAGTGGATTCCGAATATATAGTGACTTTTGATGCAGCCAAGGAAGCTATCTGGATTCATAACTTTGTCTAGGATCTTGATGTGGTTTATAGAATTAGATACCCTATCACATTGTATTGTGATAATACCGTAGTGGTGGATCTTGCAAAAGAACCAAGGTCACATCAACAGAAAAAGCACATTCTCCAAAAGTATCACCTCTTGAGGGATTTCTATCAAAGGGGTGAAGTTGTAGTGAGAAGAGTGTATATAGAAGAGAATGTGGAAGAACACATGACTAAAGGTCTATATCATCAGAATCATGATTATCATTTGAGAGATATCAGGTTAAAGGTTGTTAGTAGTTGGCTCCTATCTAAGTAGGAGTTTGTTAGAGTTGATGGCATAGAACCAACTACTTTTTACTTTATAATAAACTTGTATTCATGGATTTGAATATTAATAAATACCTTATCACATCTTTATTGTTCTTCTATGTGAAAATGTGTGTGATAATGTCTTAAGGATAGTTTTTGCACTAAAGGGTCATAGCGGATCCCTATGATGATGAGAACCTGGAAGTGCCATAACACCATTCTTGAATATATGTTCTATGAATAGATGATGTTATTTGAGGGACACAAATAATACAGGAAATTAGGGGTGAGGACTCATAAAAACTTAAGGCACCTTCTCATGGTGTATGCCCTTGGTAATATCTTGGAGGATATTATGATAACGAGACCTTCCACTAAGAAATCCACATTTCATAGTGTCATTGGATGTTACTATCTGCGGATGTGTGTATTGGACCTTAGACTTTAAGATTATTATTAATAGGTATTAAAACTCACACACTTAGATGTATTGAAGAAAACTATGATGAAAAACTATTCGCAGTGAGGTATGATATATTGGGTGTATCATGAGTAATACTGCATTAATAGATAATACGAGAAAAGATTTTTCCCTTTTGTTCCATAACAAAAGTTGATATCTTAGGCCCTTTGATGTAATTGATAAAGCCTAAATAAATCCATGTCCATGGTGAGGAATGGAAAATTTCAATTCCAGGAAGTCAAAGAAATAATAATTGAGCACATGGGTTGATGGCACTAGTATGAAATCTACTTGATTTGAGATATCGATACAAAGGGATTACATTACACGATAAGAGTTCGTAAGAGGTGACATGTCATTGCAGTGTTAAATTTTTTCTCTATGGGTGCCTTGGCATGTTGCTAGATGCTAAACTTGGACTTTAGGAAGGCTCTGCCTAATGCCACTGATAACGAGTCTTAGAGGGTGACACACTAAGTATGTCCAAGTATCTGAATTAAATATTCATTTAACAATTTGAATAAAGATTATTCTCAATTGTGGTTTAACAATTATTCAAGGATGCCTGATCACGTTTATTTAGACACTAGTTATTCAAGAGAATATATTGTGGGAGAAATAAAATATTTATTGTAGAGTAATGAAGTGATACTTATTTAAGAAATAAATAGTCATTTTTCAAGGTCTAATAAATGTGGTGGAGGAAATAAAGAAAATGGAAAAACAAAAGTACACACTATGTATATTAATATATACACACCTTGTAGTTTTTCTGGGGATTTTGAGAACTAATATTATTTATTTAATTAAATAATAATAGGTGTAATTAACTGGGTTCATGTGAAGTGATAATAATATTAAAATGTCATTATTAGACATGGGGTCTTACTAAGAATTAAATGAAATGAAAAAATAACTTTGGGTAATTAATTCATTTTTTATTCTAAGTAATATAAATCCCAATTACATTATTCCCATTAAGACGAGCTAGTCTTTGTGGCTGTGCACAATAGATCTAGAGAAAGCTCTCAAGAAAAAATAGAATTCCTTTCCTCCAAGAACTCTCTCAAGTTACAAGAGAGATCCTCCTCCACTAGATCAAGGGGAGATCTTTGGAATCGGCTTTCAAGGTGATCGAAGGTGGAAATAAAAAGTAAAGGATCTTTTGTGCTATCACCAGAAGATCTATTCGGCGAAATATAGAGATATATAGAGCACATGTGGATCACCGCTAGAGGAATACTACACTTGGATTCTACGACGCAACATCGAATCACATTGGATCCTGACTAGAAATATCAACAGATAGATAATTCCATCAATGTAATTCTTGTCTTTTAATTAAATTAATTATAACCAACATATGATGATCCTCTCTATAGTTCCAGGACTTCCCTCTTTTTTTTTGTTTCTTCATTCTATTCTAAAGATACATCATTTTATCATCGTGACGGATATCGGATTGACTGTTGTTAATGGTAAAATTAAAGTTGGGTACACCTATATACGAGCTTCCATTACACCCGAAACATAAACTCGGGGGATGGATCAATTACAGCGGTGGAAGATCCAGATACCGTTAAGAAAATAATGGATCTTTGAAAGTTTTTGGTGGTAGGTCGAGCTTCATTTGAGAAAGTCATGAAACCCTGGTCCTTTGTAGATCTGAAAAATAAAATATTAATTTACTGAGGTTTCTCACGATGGAGGATCATCCCAATTAGAAAGGGATACTTCCACATCATTCCGGAAAATAAAGAAGACCTTGATGTGGTTTGGAGAGTTGGAAATCTTGATCTCACACCATGATTATTTTAACTCTTGGAATGGGATGCCTATTTCAACCCTTTCAAGTAGCATCATTCCATGGAACAAGTTTGGACAAGGCTTCATGGAATTCAATGGGTCTACTGGAACCCCAAAATTCTCAATGATCTTGCTTCTAAAATTTTTACACCCTTGAAGATTGATCATCACACCATCAATGAAGATCTTAGACTCTATGAAAGGGTTATAATAGAAATCAACATGGAAACATCACCTCACTAATGCCTCTATTTGGCTATAAATGAACAAAAAATAGAGATCAATTTTGAATTTAAGATCCTACCTATGTTCTATGGTCACTATAAGATGGTAGGCCATATTGTTAAAAATTATCACGTGCTTCAAAAATTAGTTCATCTAGCTCCCACTACCATGACTTAGAGGGAAGTCTCATGAGGAAAAAAGAGTAGTATGGTGGAAAATGGGAGAAATAATACCCTAGATACAATGAAAGAAGGAAAAATTAACAAGATTGGAAATTATAGCTCTTCTTGGGATGACATTATTGAGGAAGAGGAGAAGCTAAATGGAAATGTGGAAAATCATATCAATCCATATACTAATAATGAGCAGTACAATCATTCATAGAAATATATAGATCAACTCTTGGATTTATCATCATATGTTTTTTCAATTTCTATTTCAATGAAAACTGAAGAGTTATTGCTTGGCCATATTTCTTCTAAAATAAATGCACAGCTAGTGATACCTCATTATTCTATATAGGAGATAATTCCAAATTTTGGGAAGAATTCAGGTGAACATGCCAAGGCTCTAGAAGAAATTCCAATTGAATACTCTACTACACAAAATTATGAAAAAAGGAGGCCAACACCTACACTCAGATTTCATTTGGGGATTCTCAAGAGGGATCAAAATCTGTATATTTTCTACAATGATAGGGAATTCCAAGAAGTCACAAAGAAAATTGTAGAGAAAATGAAAGGGGGCCTTATCCCTAAACTGAAATCATAGTGAGTATTCTATTTTAGAACTATCATGGAATAGCCATATTTGACACATAAGGCTCCATTAGGATCCTTTTAGGTTGGTACAAACCTAACATCATTGGAATATATGAGCCAAAAATCAATTCATCAAATTTAGGAAATATCTTTAACAATAGAGGTTACTCAATTATGGGTACCAATTGGCCTGTGTCCAATCCTGATAGGATCTTCTTTTCAACTTATGGTAGTGTTTACAACCTAGTTATTGTCAATGAAGACAACCAGATTATTACCTGTAGCTTCTTGGAATTTGGTCAGAAAATGTTCTACTCAATTGTTTATGCTCACAATAACTACATTGACAGGAGCTTCTTATGGGATCAAATAAAGCTGCTGTCAAATATCATTATGGATCCATGGACCATTATAGGGGATTTAAACTCCATTCTCCATGTGGATGAGAAGATTGGACATGTTATAAATACTACATCTATCAAAGAATTTTGAGATTGTATTGAGGGGGAAAGTTTGTCTGAAGTCAATCTCATTAGTGAAAAATTCACATGGTACATGAGACATCTTAATGGAGTGAGGGATAGAAAAATTGACAGGGCTTTTGTAAATGAGACTTTGATTGGTGTTTGAAAATATATTACATGTGTTTCTCTGGATAAGTACAACTCTAACCATCACCCCATCATAACTAGCTCTATTAACAGTGATATAAAGTATCCAATCCCTTTAAGATTCAATAATTCATGTGATTCTCTTTCAGATTGTTCAAGGATTATTCAGGAAACTTGGTCCTCAAATACATGCAATGTTAACCCACTAGTCTATATCTCCAAGCTTAAAATGATTAAAATAAAGCTAAAATAATGAATCAAGGGAAATTTTAGCTCCATGTATGTTGAAATTGATAGTATATAATACTTTCTACATGAACTTTAAGAGACCATTACTAAATGAAACCATTATGGAGACATGAAACAAAAAGATGAAATGCCCTCCGAGCTTAAAAAACTCATCAAACTCAGAGACAACATCAAGAATGAAATCTTCAAAATAATATGGATCTCGGATAGGGACAGAAACAACAAGTTCTTCAATTCCATACAAAGGGTTATAAGTGAAAATAGTCGTCTTGATTTACTCAAAGATAGAGATCAAATTATGGAGGAAAAATTGGAGCTGTCTAATCACATTGTCTCTTTTTATGTGAATCTCTTCAATGGACCACCAAAGAAAGAAATTCCAAGAGACAACATCATCCCTAAATTGTTAACTAAGGATGATAACCATTTCCTCACATTTATCCCAATGGACTTTGAAATCAAGGAGGATGTATTTGGCCTAAAAAAGAAAGATCTCCAGGATCGGATGGGTTCACTAATCAATTATTCCAAAACTATTGGGACATCATTCAAAATGAGGTATTCCAGCTTGTAAAGAAATTTTTTAAGGCCAAGTCTTTTACTCAAGGATTAAATGCTCAGTTTATTACCCTCATTCATAAATTAGATAATGAAAGCGAGATAAATTAATTCATGATAGTTTCTCTTGTCAATACAATCCACAAAGTGATTACAAAAATCCTTGCTAACAGACTTTCTCGAGTTTTGGAGAAAATAATATCTTGGAATCAATTTCGGTATTTGAAAGGAAGGAATATTCAAGACTATTTAATCACTGCCTCAGAGCATGTCAAACTCCTTATAAAATCTACCTGAGGAGGAAACATAACTCTAAAACTTGACATCATAAAATCCTTTGACACAATGGATTGGGGATTCATAGGTAATGTGCTACACAAATTTGTCTTCAATACAAAATTCACTCATTGGATCAAAGTTTTTCTTAAATAATCCCACATATCTATCTTATTAATGGGTCCCTAGAAGTATACTTTACTTTATCCAGGGGTGATACAGGGGGATCCCCTTTCAGCCCTTATTTTTTATATTGTAGAGGATTATCTAAGAAGTTTACATCTTGATATGGTGAACAAGGGTGAATTGTCGACCATAAAAGCATATAGAGGTATATATATTCCCTCCCATTTATTTTTTACTGATGAAATTTTCATTCTTTTCTAGGAATATATGAAGAATATCAAAAATCCCAAGAAGTCTCTCCAACATTATGAAAATGTATTAGGCCAAGAAATTAACTGAAGCAATTCCTTTATTTACTTTGGTAAGAATATTTCAGCCTCAAGGAAGAATCATCTGATTAGTAACCTAGGAATAAGGGAAGTATCACTACCTTTTAATTACCTTGGTGTTCCAATGTTCTAGGGAAAACCTCGTACAACACACTTTTCAAATTCCTTGATCCAAATTAGAAGAACACTTGCCTCTTGGAAGGTAAAGTCACTCTCAATGGGAGGACACATTTTCCTTGTTATGAATGTGAAGATTTAAAAGATTTTATACTCAATTATGATGTTTCTATAGATTTCTTCTGTAATTAGGAAGATTAGTACAATAATGAATTTTTGTTTATGGAGTGTTAGCATTCTGCAAAAGAGGATCATCAATGCCTCATGGAAACAGTGCTATATGCCTCATATGCTAGGAGGTCTTAGCATAAAGAACTTGGAGCTCTTAAACCAATCCTTACAGGAAAACTTCATGTGGAGATTAATAAATAGAAAATATAATGCTCTGGAATTTATAAGAACCAAAATTATAGAAAGACTCATAACAGGAAAAAGGACCTATCTTGAATCATTCATTTGGCCTAGACTGAAAAACGTTTTTCAAAAAATTCTCACACACTCCCACTAGATGGTTAGTATGAATTCTTACCTGCTCATTTTTCATAATAAATGGTGATGTGTCCCACTCATTGATCAAGTAAACATAGATGAACATGATATCAACTACAATATCTCGATTACAGAGAAATTGGAAAATGTGGACATGCTTTCAGATGAAATTGCCTTTATAGTGGCCACCCATGATTTCATTAATCTGGATGACTTTCTCATTTGGGAGCGGTCTCCAAATGGTCTGATTGACTCAAAAATATTTTATAAGAATATTCTCCATGGTTATCACAAGTGGATTTGGAACTTAAATAAAAATTGGATGTCCCCCTCCCGGTTCACCTTTTTATGGAGGATTTCACTAAAAAAACATCAAGTGGATGATAATCTATAGAGAGTTGGTATTTCCTTGTGCTCTAAGTGTGTCTTATTCCATAAACACCAAGAGAATGTGGATCACTTATTCTTGTGATGCAAAACTACCTCATCATTATGGAAGGCTATTCTCAACATTTTTGAAATTCATGCTCCCCAAATAGATTCAGTTCGTATCTTATTGGATGATATTTTTGATGTCCATATCTCTAAGAAAATCATTGTTCTCTTTAGGGTGGCATGTGACAAGATGATAGACACCATATGGTGAGGAAGGAACACGTCCATCCATAACCAGGATAACTTTAATGTTGTATTTTCCATTGTGAACATCACAGTTGTGGTACAGAATGCCAACAGTCTACACACAAAAAAAATGTAGCAACTTAGTATGGGACCTTATGATCATAAGTAGACTAAATATTGGAGGTATATTCCATATCCCTCATTTCTCCATTGAATTATTCTGGATGTCCAATTCACTGGATGGATTAAATGCAACACATATGGGGTATCAATGGGTAACCCAAGGCCATCTGGATTTGGGTCCATCTTCAGAGACAATAATAGGGATGTTGTGGAATAAATTCATGGCCCTTGTGGTCATGTCACTTCTTTAGAGGCGGAAATGATGGGCCTAATCAGAGCAATTGATCTTTAAAATCAAATAAGCTGGAGTATCATTTGGTTTGAATGTTAATTCACCACTCTTGTGTAAGACATAAGGGAGGGTCAAATTCACTTATCATGAAGGTTGATAGAAAAATGGGAAAATTATCTTGAAAAACTCTCTTCTATGAGATACTTCATCACTCACACTTTTTAGGAATAAAACTACATGGATTATGATCTAGAAAATAGAGGGGTCACTGAAGAGAAGTGTATCCACTCAAGTACTCTACTTGGTGACATGGTTCTCCTCTTCCTTCAATAAAAATGGAAAATACCTTCATTTCGTTGCTTGTAACTTTTCTTTGTTTTAATACAAGATCCTCATAGCTCACTTTTCTCAAAAAACATTCCAAGATTTATATAAAGGAAGTAATGAGGTTTCATGGAGTTATACTTTCTATCATTTTTTATTGTGATCCAAGGTTTACATAAAAATTCTAGAGAAGTCTTCAACATGCTCTAAGTGCCGAATTGACTTTCAGTATGACCTATCACACCCAAATTAATGGACAATTTGAAAGGACTATTAAAACACTTGAGGACATGCTGAGAACATGTTCAATGAAATTTAAAGGTGGATGAGATCAATATCTCCCATTAGTTGAGTTATTTATACAATAACAACTTCTATTAAATTATTCAAATGGAACCCTATGAAGCTTTATATGGGAAGTGATGTAGAACTCCTATTTGTTAGGATGAAGTTGGTGAGAGAAATCTTCTTGGGACTAATCTTGTGTAAGAGATGACAAAAAAGGTTTTGGCATCCAAAAACACATAAAGGCTGCTCAGAGTTAGCATAAGAGCTATACCGACAACCATTGAAGGGACTTGGATTTTGATGCTGGTGATAGATTTTTTCCTTCGAATATCACTATGTAAGAGAATTATGTAGTTTGGGTAGAAAGGTAAACTTATCCCCAAAAACATTATCCCATATTAAATACTTGATCACATAGGAGCGATGGCCTATCGTCTAGTACTTCCACCAAACAGAGTTCAAGTTCATGATGTATTCCACATATCTCTATTGAGGAAAACATACCTGACTCTTCACATATACTGATTCCAGATTTGGTAAAACCGGAATATGACCTCTCTTATGAGGATTATCTAGTGGAGATATTATATCATAGAGACAAAGTTATACACAACAAGACTACCCACCTTGCCAAATTTTTGTGAAGGAACCATAAATATGAAGAAGTGATGTGGGAACCATAAGAGACAATGAGACAGAAGTACCCACACATTTTCTCAACTGAGAGAACAAGTTGAAATTTTGGGGATGAAATTTCTTAATGGGGGAATAATGTTATGACCTAAATTTTTTGAATTATACTTGTTTCCTGATAAAATGTGTGTTATATTGTACCATACAAAAAAACCATCTCTCGTTAATAATTTAGTGAGTATAAAGTAAAACGTGACCATCAAGATTTAACCATTTTTTTGACCATTGGTTAAATGTGATTGTTGGTCAATATGTCCATTAGAAACTATATTCTTGGTAATAATTTTTATGTTAAATTGAAATGATAAAGAATAATTAATGCTGAAATGATAAACGATGGCCTCAACCAGTAGAGTTGTGCCATATGAAGCCCATATTTCAAATATTGGGAGAGATGTATCACCATTGGGGTTCACTCTTGACCAAGCCTAAGATGAGATTTAAAAACTAAATCTAGAATGAAATCATATAAAGGAGAAGTTCTAGTTAGTGGAAATTACCACTCTTGGTGAAGTTAACCGAGCGTCCCTATGAATCTATCACCATCGAACACCTTACACTTAGGTCATATGCGGGTGTTATAAGGGGTTATGTGTCTAGGCCATATTTACTTAAAGTGTAATTCCTTTGTATAAATAAAATATTTATTCCATCAATTCTGTTTTAAGAATAGTTATGCTTAATAAAATTGAGATGGAATTTGATAAATTGATTTTTTGGATAGAAATTATACTTTATGAAAAAAGATATAAATATTTATAATAAACTAATATATTATTAATAATACTTATTTTAATTAAATATTATGATAAAACAATTTTATTTAAATATAAATTATAAAATAATTTTATTTTTCTTCAAGAGTCAAAAATTTTACTATGCATTTTAAATCTGATATTATTTTTAATAAATAAATATTTTTATATTTAAAAGTTATAAGTATCATATTTATATAATTATTATAATATAATAAATATCATTTTTTAAATAACCATTCCAAAATTAATTTAGGTTTAATTTATATGAATTTTCTAAAAAACTTTATTTTTTCATGAATAGTAAAAATACCGTTTGAGTTTTTCAGTATCTTTAATGAAATCATAATTATGTAACAATTATTTAATAAAACATTAACCACAATTAAGGACCTAAATTATGTTATTTTATTAATATCATATATTTTAATATATTTTAATTTATTTCCAAACCAATAATTTACTTTCCAATGTTTAAAATGGAAACTTTAACATTAAAAACATTATTTTGGTAGAAATTTTAGTTTATACATGCCAAAATAAGTAATATAAAATTATTATCAACTATTGTGGATTAAAATAACTTAAAATATGATCCAATTTTCCAAAACCATTGGAAAATTCTAGGGTAAATCCCATGGTTCTGCATTTTCCACAACCTAGGTTTCCAAGGCCAATATTTGGAAATTAATAAACAAATAGTCCACTTTTTCTATAAATAACAAACCATTTATCCATTTAATTTCACTAAAAATCCATCCTCCATGAATATATGGTAGTACTACCTCCCAATTATTCCTCCCAATGTGTCCTCAAGGCCTCAAGTTTTAGGAGTTACTTTTCAAGGTAAGGGAAAACTCCTTCCTTTCTCTTCAATTCAAGACCCATTTTTTTGTAAGTGTATTCTAATTGTTATGGTAAATATATATTATTTCATATTTATTATTTCTATTACTAAAATATTATGCTTTATCAATAGGATAACCCTATACTCTCTGTTTTTACCCTTTTCTAAAACCACATTTTATACCTGTTTTGATACCAAATTTACTTCTCAAAATTTCTCTTTTCTCCCCAAGAAATTCTATTTTATTTTCTTTTTTTGAATAAAAAAATATATTTATTTTCTAGAATTATTCAAATATATGTAAAAATGATTTATTTTTTTCAGGTATTAACATACATGAAACTTTTATTCCCTTTCTATGGGTTAAAAATTACATAATGATCTTGTCTTTAAATACTTTTTTTTAAAACACCATGTTTTTGATATGAAACGCATTTCTTTTATTTTCCATGGGTTATTTATGAAATATTTTATTATGATATATGTGGATCAAATTAATTAATACATATTAATGTTTCTCCTTGATAGTGATCCAATGTATTGGGTAAATAATTTAATCTCTAGAGAAGCCATTTTTTACAATACCTTGGTGAATAACCTTGGTAATTTTTATAACACCTCAATAACAAACCTTAATGACATGATTATAAATGTCTCATTTAAATTTAGTATCCAAATTTTTATTTTATTATTAATTTAATTTTTATTAATATATTTCTCATTTCCCCCTTCTTATTCCATAATGATATTCATCATGTTCTTATTCATATTCATCAAGATCACTTGTAAACGGTTTCCCTTTCTTTCCCTTACTTGGATTTATGCTCACCCTTTCCTTTTAGAGGGACTTTCTCTTGGGGTTTGCTTCACTCAAGCCAAGAATGAACCTCCTAAGGATACGATGTCTAGGGGTGAGGTAGGGCAGGTTTCTAGCATATGAAACTAGGTGGAATCTATTCTTCCCACCCTTGTGAATCAATCATGATGAATTGTGGGTTTGGGTGAGATTTTAATCTAGAAATATAGGTAGACATGTGAGAAGTTATTTTTCACTAGGTTCTTAGCTCCAAACATATCAATTAATGAAGCCTTTAAACAACCTAACTTCATTATCATAGTCCTTAATGATACCAATAAAATCATTTTCAATGATATTATATTTACATCAGATGAAGATCGACCAGTTTACAATACATGTGAAGGTTTTTGGAGGGGATAACACTTATCAAAAAACAATGAAAAACATCAACCAAAATTGGTTAAAACCACATGATCTTCCATTCATATTGGAATGAATAAAATAAATTAACAAGGATGTAACTTTTCTATATCAATTTAGATCTACAAAATATCTTTCACATGGGATTGATAGTGATCTATATGAATAAACTAACATGATTCTTCCTCTAAAGGTATCCACAAGCTAGATGAATCTCCCATCACATGGGAAAGATCCTATCACTTCCTCATGATTCACTAGAACTATGGAGTTAGAGATAAGGTGATGGGGAGAATGTGTAATAAAGAGAGAGAGAGAGAGAGAGTGAGTGAGACAGATATAGGGAGAGAAAGAGTGAGTGATAGAGAGAGATAAAGAGTAAGTTCTAGGTGCAACAGAAGCGTCCCTTAATGGAATGACTAACTCAGCTTTTAATATTAATTTACAAGTAATCATTTCTACACATGATTAAAATTTCATGTCTAATGAAAAAATAGATTACTTAACTAGATTAAAATGCCAGAACTAGAAGAGGAGGATCTTTAAACATAATTTGTAATTAATTTATGAGCAGATATAGTATTAACTCAACTTGTAATCCCGCTTTAATTGATTATTTGGTGGAATAGATCTCATTGTATCATCATTTTTCTGTAGGATCTAAGTGTAGATTACCTCTATTAGTGATCTATACGTGTACCACAATCTATGAACATCACCATAAAATTTACAGGTGCTAGAACGACTGATCCTTACCACTCATGTTGTTCAAGTTTATTCGCAACTGAATTATTCTCAAAGGAGAAAGAATAACTCTTTGTGTTCTCTTGAAGACTCGAGAGAGTAGGAAAATATACTGCATTCTTGATCTTTATATCTTTCTCTCGAGCTTGAGATCTCCTCTATCTGTTGTTCACACCAAAAAGGGATTATGGAAAGTGTTATAATTTTATATTTATTATGGAAGGTTTAGGGTTGGCACATTGCATACTAAACCCTTTCCCTACTTAATAATTTTTATTTGACCTCATTTCCAATAATAATAATAATAATATCATTATTATTAAATTCTTTACATTCACAACACTTTAAAACTATAAATAAATATTCTTTATATTATTTCCAATTAGACCATTAAACTCGGTCCACTTTCCCTCATCCACATATACTGATATTTGAATAATGACTATTTATTTAATAAATAAATATAACTACATTATTCATAAAAAATAATAAATATTATATTAGTTAAACCTTGTAAATAAATATTTATTATTATTATTTAACTCGCTCATTATTTCGAATAACTTGTGATTAAATTATGGTGGTCAACCAAACCTGAATAAATATTATTTATTCCAACTTGTTAAATTCAATACATGAATTTAACTAAGATTATAGATACACGTAGTGTTTGACCCTATAATATTCTTTCTCAATTCAATTATACATAACCACCTAAAGTCCAAAGTTAGCGTCTAACAACATGACAAGACATCCATAGATAATAAAGTTAATTTCACAATGACATCCAACCTACCAAAAATGATTTTCATGTGATATGATCCCTTTATCGTGATATCTCTAATAAAGAAGGTTTCATACCAGTTCCATCAAAATTTATGCTCGATGTATCTTTATTTTAATTTTTTAAAATTAACTTTCCCACTTAATACCATTTCCATGAATTTATGTAGGTAGTTCTATTCCCATCAAAGGGCCTAAGACAACATCTTTCGTCAAGGGATAGAAGGGATAAATACTTTATTGAATTATCTATCAATAAAATATAACTTTTGATGTACCCAACAACTATCACTTTGAGATTTTATGAAATATATTTGTGAAATAAATTTAATTTCTTCGATAGCTTTCCTTACACACATCACCGTGTTTTAACGAATTGTAATATACTATTAATATTATTACTTAAACATGATCGTTATAACCTAGAAATTAATATTGGAAGTATGAATAAGAATAAACACATTTTTAAAATTAAGTATAAATGTTTTAGATAAATAAAATATATTGATAAATAAGAACTCAATTTTTAGTAAAGTCTTTATATGCTTCAAAAATATATTTTTCCTCAAAATTGATTTTTATTGTTTTTTTGTGAACAAATAATAATTGTTTTTTATAATTTTAGATAATTTATTTAAATAAACAACATAATTTTTGCAGTCAATATTTAAATATTATTTTAGAGTTAATTTTTCAGAATTTTCTAAAAGGATTAATTTTTCAACAAATAGTGAAAAATACCGTTTTTATTAAAAAATGTATTTTTAAAGCATTTACAAGTCCCGTTTTGTTTTAAGATGATATTAAAAGTAAAATGATTTCAATTATATAATTATTAATACAATTTAGTTCACTATAATCAATTTTATATTCAATTTTGAAATAATTTTTTTATACTGATGAAAACTTTTTCTTTGGAAATCTGCTTTTTTCATCATGTTTGCTGGTTTAATTTTAAATTAAATTCCACCAATTTTATGAATTTAATTTGATAAAATAAATTCAATATTTTTAATCATAATAATTAATATTATATAATAAACTGAACATAATTTTTTTTATAATGATTAGAGAAAATATTTAAAAAGTAATTACTACAGTTAAGGTTAAAACGACTTTATCAGGGGATTAAACTAAAAAGATAAGAGTTAAAATAACCTAAAAACATGTCAAGTTCCTATTATATGAACATATTTTGTTCTTATATCATACAATGTTTTATAATAATCCCTTTTTATTATTTTTTTCTTAATAAATTTACATGACATTACTGGAAAACTTTGAAACATTACAAGTGTACCACTCACCTCAATTATAAAAAGGCACCCCTCTACTCTCTTATTCCAACTTCCAAAGACTTTTTGGTTCAAAAAAGACTTGAACAAATCCATTACTTAATTCTATACCAATTTCTTATATTCCTTATTTTTATTATTAATCCCTTCTCAGAAAGTGTTAGGTATAAACCTAAAGAAGTTCTCTAAAGAAGAGGTATAATTCTTAACCATGCATTTTCATTTTATTTCTTCTTAAAACTCCTTTAAATATTATTCAAATATGTTGATATAATAAAATCAGTATCTATAATATATTTATATTTTATTATATTATTTCCATAATCTATATCCACCCCTTCCTTCAAATGGGAAATGAATTCATCGATCGTGTGCACAACAGACTGCCGCCTCACAAACAGATGTAATTCATTTTCCATAACCACATCTCATAGATGGATATAATGAAGGATTTAAAGTATATATATATATATATGAAATTTATGAAATGATTATAATTTTTAAATATAATATAAAATCTACACTCTTACCTTACAATCTATTAAAAAACAATAATGTCACTCGTGTGTACATGTGGACTACCGCCTCCACCAAATGATGTGATGCATTTTTTTCATTTTATTTTGATATGGATTGAAAGAAGGATATATTTAATATATATATATATATTAAATATATTATATGAAAAAAATTCTTGAAAATTTAATTATTATTTACTTTTCTTTTATTTCATTCGTAGAGAAAATGGAAGCAACAATCATGCGTACATACAACCTATTGTCTCCATGAGTGATGTAATTAATTTTTCTATTTATAAATTTTATGGATGAATCTAAATAATTATAAAATGAATATATATTATATTTATACCATGATTAAAAGTCTTTATATTATGTAACAATGATCAAATTATAAGTACCAAAATTACTGAACCAAAACATACATGAAAAACAAAGAAGTTATTACCCAAAATAGTGATTTTAACAAATAATTATTAACAAAAGAGGGATAAAAGGTTATCAGTAAATCATATATGGTATGTTATATATGGTTATGTTTTATTAATAGATGTATAATAAATCTATTATTATTATACATGATGTTCAAATTCGTACGAAGGAAGTTGAACCTGAGGTAAGAGATTATTGTCTCACTTTTATTTCCATGGGACACATGCCATATTCACTAATTGTTTCAATTATGTGGTGTATATACTAAATATAAATGTATTTTATGAATATTATACTAAATATTATGGGATAAACATATCCATATATCTAACACCCCAATATTTGAAAATAAGAACATTATATTGAATAGCATATGCGAGGGATGGAGGAGCGGGAGAAGATTTCGCTGGAGACTCCGAGTGACTATACTGAGATCTACCGAGAATACCCACGAAGCCTCAAAATCTATCATTATGTTTCAAATAATAAATTTTTAGATTCTTGGATAATAGAAACCAAAGGATATTGATGGGGAAGCACTTCTCGGCCTTCAATCATTCTACGACTTTTTAGGAGGGTCGTTTTCCCTAATTAAAGACTAAGTTCCACAATAGGTTACTAGGAAAGGTATAGTAGGGCACATATTAGATTCAAATGGATACATTTCAGAAATGATGTAGTTTTCCAATTCTCCTTCATCGTGCACATCTCCTAATCAAATGGTATAAAACCTTGTAAGGAAACCGTTCTGGTTTCTTGTCTATCCAAGATTTGGCATTTTGATAATTTCAAATGTGTTTTGATCAGAAGGGGTTTTTTTCATATTCTTTTTACCACTGCTAAATTAAATGGAAAATCATGGGGTTTTGTTTCATTCAACCTTAAACCAGGTATTTGAAAAATCCACAATTGGTCTTTTAATTTTAACTTACAGAATTTTAAGGAAACTTCTGCACAAGTATGGGTTGAGATTCATAGACTGAACTGAGTCCTTTAAAACCTACAGATTCTATACGACATTACCTCTGCTATCAGAGTTACTATATAGATGAAAAATGCTACTGAACTGGTATGTTATGGAAAATTTTCTTTGATTATAGTAGAGATTGACTTGATTTTCACTTTAATTCACAAAGTTGTGATCTCCAATTCATAGGATGAAGTTTGTTTAAGTGTTGAATATGAAAAGGTTCCTTTATTTTGTGAAGATTGTGGAATTATAGGCCATATGAAATATTTTGTATAAAATATATAGAATGAAAAAACTGTAATATGTGAGGTCATGACTCTATTAATTGTCTATGAAATAGGAAGGATTCCCCTACTCAAGGATCGAAGGATCAAAGCAATGCAGGTATTGTTCCCACAACAGAAAAGGTCAATCCTCAAATTGGGACCCTTGTAAGAAAATTCATTGAGGATCCCTGATAATTCTTATAATGTATGGGATGGATGTAAAAGTCATGATAAATACATCTCTATCTCCCCCCTCAAAATGTCTGAAAAATGAAGGATTCTTCATAGTTCAAACTAGTTTTGGTTGATTCCCTTAATGAGGAACATATACCAATTGAACTTTTCTCATTAGAATATGCCTTTTATAAGGGACTAGTTGATTAAAACATTGATATTGGTTCTGTTTATAGTCACTATGATCAAGAAATTTCGATTTAGAATGAAGTGGATTTTAATCCGTGGAAGGAAGGAAAGATGAATTTTACTAGAAATAGAAAGGTAGATCCAAAGTGGAAGCTATCAATTTAATAAAATCCATGTAGAAAGGGTCTTATATGCATGCTAAGATCTTTATGGATAGTGAAGAGAATATAAAATATCAAGGTAAGGAGATATCACTGGTTTGACTAATTTATGATAATACTCTATTTGATGCAAAAAACAGTGGCAGGTATGAGAAAGAAATTTTCACCTCAAATGAAGCTAATGACCTTGTTGAGTTTGATTCTCCCACTTCCATGGACAAAATGAAGGTAACAAATTGTTTTGAAAACACTAGATGGATATGAAGGCAACCACACACCCAAATGAATGCTCATCTATTGTCAGTGACTAGGGAGGGGTAGTATGTGGCTAGAAATGCACTTTTAGATGATGCAAGTGATGATCCATATTTGAAATCCATCTCTAGAAAGAAGACATATGAAATCTCAAGAATAAAAGGAACACATAGTTTAGATATTAACCAAATCTTCAGGAAACCACACACCCAACTAAATGTTCAGCTATATTCTATGACTGGGGAGGGGTAGCATGCAACTATCCTTGCACTTCTAGTTGGTGAAAGTGCTGATCCTAAAAAGTGTACACTTGAAATGACTCCTGATCCCATGTAAAAACCTGAAAGGGTGTATAATACTACAGTTGTGTGTAGACATTCAGTTGATGGAACTAATGTGTTAGTTTTTAAAGCCACTAATGGGGAGAAGGTCCCTGAAGTAAGTTATGATCCAATATAAGGCATAAATTCTAAAATAGATGACACTATACCTATGGTTTCAAATATAGTTAGAGCAGGGAGTACTGGAAAAGGAGATGGAATTTCCTCAAGAAGTTCTTCTTGGGTAAAGCCCACTTTAAAAATTAGCATAAAGAACACCTTTTATTTGATTGCTACTAGAAGTAGTGAAGAGGAATATGTTGATTATGATCATGTTCCTGATGTTAATATGAAGATGGTGGTCAGTGATGAGGATCTCACATATGATGGAGGTGGAACGTGGACGTAGGTCAAGACCTGGAGAAGAGGACGACATCCTCATGGACAAGGTGGACATGTTTCTCACCATAACATGAATATAAGATCTTGGTCCAGTTGATCTATGATGGATATTTTTCTTATCTATTTCTATCCATTTAATTTTTTTTGTTACTTACTCCTCCCCCTTTCTTTCTATTTTTTACTTAATAAAAGGGGACGTTGAGCCTCAACTTTTCCAAACAAAAGTGCATATGTGACACTCAACACCAATCTTAGAAAAAAACATAACACCTGAAGAATTTAAGATATATTTATTTTTAAATAAATTAAATATATTAAATATCTTGAAATGCATGAAACTATGAGTTTATATTATTTTACATGAAATACTAAGTTTAGCTTGCGTTACGCGTAACACTCAGTTTAGCTTTCATTACACATAACACCGAGTTTAAACAAAATGTGAAATATTATTATTTAATATAATTTTTATAACCTATCATTTAAATTGGTGGGTATGAATAGTAATAAATAAATTATAAAAATTTGGTTATCTATTTATTATCAATAAAATAAGAATCATTTAGAAGAAAAAAATACATTTTCCGAAAAACAGTATTTTCTTCTTCTAAAAGACAAATTAGTCACTCTTTATGTATTTAATTTAAAACTATTTTTTAACCATTTAAGAAAATTTATATGAAAAAATAAAATCAATTTTTTAAATCATAATAAAAAAATTATCTTAGGGTGAATTGTTGATATTTTTCTAAGATGTTTCATTGTTTGATGAATAGTGATAATTACCAAATTATACTTAAAAAATGCATTTTCATTTAAATAAATTATAATGTTAAATTAAATATTAAATTGGTTTTAAAGTAAAGTAAATTAAATTTTATATTAATCAATCCAATTTTGGTAATTATAATAATTTTTATAGTGAATTTTGATATAAAAATAGTGTAGACTTTTGAACATTTTCACTTTAAAAACCCACTTTCTCGTTGCGTCTACAAGATTAATTTTAAATTATATTACATAAATTATTTGAGTTGAATTTGAAAAAATATATTAAATATTTGGAATTATCATAAATTATATTATCTAATAATTCCATCTTAATTTTTTACCATAATGATTTGTGAAAATAGTTAAAATTAATTATCGCAATTAAGGTTAAAATAGGGTTTTGCGCATTACATGTGTTTGTATTAAAATTAATTTTACACACTCATAGTATTTTTATTTAATAATTTGGATTTCATATTTAAAATTAGTAGGTAAATATTATCTAATAAAACTCATTTAAATTCTGTTCTTAAAGGATAAATTACCCACGTAAATAAAAAGATACAAGTTACCATAGTAAAAACTAAAAGGGTAAAATTGAGTAAACTTAAAGACTAAGGAATAAAATGATAAAAATATGTTTATATTTGTTTTTTGGAGGGTTTTATCTACCTAATAAACCCTCCCATCCATTATTATTCAATTTTTTAGGAACATGAAGTAAGGGAGACCTACCAATAGTGAATACTTTTGGGTATTTACAAGAATGATCCTCCTCCTCAAACATAAAAGGAAAATCACTCCCCTTGATTATTCACAATTATAAATCCATTTTTATCATCCAATAACTACCAAAATAACTTCCCAACTTCTATCTTCTCACCTATAAGCTATAGTTTCGGCATAAATCCAACCTTTGAAGAATTTAGTGAAAACTTAAGAAGGATACCTGAAGAAGTAACAATATTTTTCAACAAGAATCATTATTTTATTTATTTCTACAACTAATTAATTTTTATTAAACCAATATGATATAATATACTTAGTATCTTTCATATACCATTATTTTGATATAAAAATGGAATTACATAAAACCATATCCACTTCCGTAAAATGGGTTATGAAATCATTGTTCGTGTGTATGACAGACTACTGCCTCGAGAACTGACGTCGTTTGTTTTTCCATTTCCACCTCTTAAGGTTGGGTATGATGAAGGATATAAAGTATATATATAATATTTATAAAATATTTATACATATGGAGTAACTATATCATATAAATATTTTTTACTTTCCACTATGTAGGAGATATGATAACAATGCTCGTGTGCACAACAAACTACCCCCTCGCGAAACGATGTAATTTTTCTTTTAATAACGTTTCAAATGGAAGGTGATAAATACAAATTTAATGATTATATGTCATATAAATGAAATAATTATTATATTCACGAAATATTTATCATTTTTTAATGATAATATACATCATTTTCTTTCTTTCCTTTTCACTCATGTAAAGATGATAATATCGTTCGTGTATTGGTGGACTACCACCTTCATGAAGCGATGTGGCTCTTTTTTATCACCACAACACATATATATTATATATATAAGTATATAATATATTATATATGATATTTTTGTCATTATGGAAAGATAAAACAATACTTACTTTCTTTCTATAATGATCTTTGAAAAATGGAAGCGTTACTCTTGCATACGTACGACCTACCATCTCCATGATCGTAACATACTTCATTTTTTATAGCCACCATTAATGATTGATTTTAAAAGTATAATTGATGTATAAATACGATAAATTTTTCATAATTATTATCCTATATATGATTAAATTCCGTAATATGTGCAAGAATCAGATCTTTAATGAAAAAACACACATAAGAAGACTAGGAAATTGACACCTGAAACAATGAGAATAATGAAATATTATTAACAAATGAGTGATAAGATGTTATAAAAGGATCATATATAATATTATAAATATTAATATGGTTATTTAATAAGATAATAACATGTTTAAAATCACTATACATGAGTTTAAAGCACGTTCAACCAAAAAGAAGCATCAGGTAAGGGATTTCATCTCAATTTCATTTCATTGAGGCATATTGTAATGCTATGCACATAATTTATTTCATACGGTGTATATAATACCCCTTATACATGTAAAATCATGAATAATTAATTATTTATAGTATTATAAGTTTTAATTTGGATTATTTATACTAAGGTAATTTGAATTAAAAATTACCAAGTGGTAAATAATTTCTTAACTCAATTTCCATTCATTGGGTCAAACTTCAGTTTCATTGACTATATCATTATAAGATTATGTGTATAATTAATTTTGATTATATTATTTTTTATTTCCAAATTTTTTATGAGTATTTATATTTTATACACATAAACTATTCATTTATTTATTCTCACTTCAACATTATGATCTTTGCAAGGGTTTATTTCACAATCTCATTTTATTTGAGATTGTTTATTATTGAATTTCAATTGAAGGAAATTATTTTATAATTTTTTAATAAACCATTTAATATTATTCTCCTCTAGTTATTAATGATATTTTCAAGTAATATTACCATTTTCCCACTCTTTGTTACTTAAAATATTTTAGATTTGTTTTTAGAAAATCCGACTTCATTTCTCTCTTCGATTGAATATCTGTTTTCTTCCAAAACCATGTTTTCTAAAAATGTTTTCAAAAATATTTTTAACATTTTAAAAACAATTTATCAAATTAATTTTCACCCATTTTTAATCAATATTTTTTTTCAAATGAACCTTATTTCATTTTCAAAACAACACCTGTTTAGATTTAACTGAAAACATGAAAGGAATCTTCTGGTCATTTTCTGAACAAGACACTTTCCTAACCTTTTTATAGTGAAAAAGGTTTTTTATATTTTTAGATTTTATATAATGTATGTAATTACCCACCATAATGACCATAATTTATTTGAAGCTTCATTTACAAGTTAATGAGGATCTTTTTAAAGAAAATGTTTTTAAAAGTGATTTAAAAAAAAATTATTTTTAAAATGTTTTTCAAAATTAAAATGATATTTTAATTAAGAATGTTTTAAATATATTTTTATGTTATTTATATTCATCAATGAAAAAACCATTTATTATTTCTCCAATAGGTATATGTTTAATTTATACCATCCTTATTCTTTCTCTGGATGGTTTATGATCATTTTGACCAAGGAAAGTATTAACATTAACTTCTTTGATTCATTCTTGTAGTCATTCAATTTACCTCGAATTATTAACTTTCCATTGGATATTAAATTTCAATTAAAAATCCATATTATTTATCATGAACATTTTTATTAATTCAATAGTATATAATTTATATAAATGGTGTTTTACTATGAAAGTTATTTGATTAACTAAGGAAATATTGATAAATCCATATTCTTTACTCAGTATAGATAATTTATGATAAGTCAATTTTTTTAATTAAATAGATTATTTTGATATATGAGGAATGCTTTGGGCATGCATGAAATGGGTTGGGGACCTACTAATGAAATCCCCTCGATGCATCAATAGCATCATGAGACAAAATAAATTGTCCAAAGCCTATTAATTTGTAACCAAATGTTTTAAAATATATCAAGGATAGATCTTGATAGTAGATATTTAGTTGTCCAAACCATATCAGTTTACACACAGATGTTTTAAACTTTATTGAATATAGATATTAATTGTAAAGGTATCATGTGATAAAGAACCATGACATCTGATGTTTAATCATTTCCATTATCCAGAGTTCAATTATTATTATCCATGATATTTTCACAATGATATTATATCTGGATGCATTTAATTCTCAGTTTATGGATTAAATAGAATATTCTTTCAGTTATTTATATTTCCATTGATTATGATTGTAAAGTATTTAAATGCAATGTGTTCTCAGATATTTACCTTTCCATATTTCTCATTCCTTATTGATGATGAATTATTTATTTATGATTTCTTCTACTGTACTTAACCCTTATTGAGCATTTGAGCTCACCCTTATTTTGTTTCCCTTCCCCAAGATTCTAGGAAGATTACTATTTTTGAATTCAAGGATATGCTATAGGGAATACCACTATCCTTGAAAAAATTATGCTATAATATGAGTATTCAAATATATTATATGAATCCTGTATATTTCTGGTTCACTAAGACTACTAAACTATTTGATCATTCAGGACGTGATTCCTTGTATCTTAAGCCAATGTAATGAAGTAGGAACTAGCTACGGGCTACTGGGTTTGAGGTCTCTAGAGTTGGTATCATAGGATGTTTTTTAGAAACCTTGGGAACTAGATTTTGGAAAAATAGATTAGGGAACATAAACCTATGATAAGATATGCGGATAAGTATAGAAGAATATCCAAAAGTTTTGTTAATGAAGATATTATATGGGTTTTCCTAGAAATAAATCCCTGTATGGATACTAAAAGTGGACATGGTTTTGGAACATAGGTACCTAGAGGTAATAACTTTGAAAAGGGTGCATTGAGCTAGACATGATCGTCACCTGGTGAAGGAAAACAAGGCTTAATGCTCACTTAGTTTGACACTACGGTGGGATATTCTTAGGATAATTCAAATTTTCATTACAAATCAACATAAAGGATTTGAATAGATAATGAAAATGAATAACCTAGGTTAAAAATTAGACCTAGGAAGGACCTATGTTGAAATAAAATGGATGAATTATTTATATATTGGGATTCAATAATTAAATTATAGAATTATTTTTACCAATGGTATTTTTATTATAAGAATCATGAAACATCCAAGGACTGTGTTAAATTTTAAAAGTACACGTGTCTTCATTAACTTAATAGTTACAAATACCATCATGGGATAATGATTTTAAGATTGAATATAAGTTTAAATTATTAAAAACATTTTTTAGCTTTTATGTGATAGGATTATACCAATATTAAAGACATTTTGGGAGAAATTGGTGGAAAGTATACGTTTTAGTAGAAAAATTATTTGAAGAATAATGTATTTACATTTATAGATATATGATTAGAGGTATTTATAAACTTTAGGGTTAATATTATCATTAATGACATTGTAATAATAGTCAAATAAGATTATTAGACTCCATATAAAAAAATATAAGTTGTATTGTAAAACTTAGTAAAGAAGTTATTTAATGATTAATTTTATTTCAAGGATGTACATCATATATTTTTTGGGAATGTTATAGGAATTATACTAATATAGTTTAGAAAAAGTAAAACCTATATGCTGAGTGACAACCCATCATGTCCATAAATGACACATGGATTGAACCCATGACTAAAATATTGTAAGTGTTTAGTGACTACCACTAGACTATCCAATGTACTAGCTAGTATGTCATTGTTTTTAGTTAAGTGATTTGAAAAATAAATATTAACGATAAACCAGTGGTATTACTTTTGAAGTTTATAAAGTAATTTATTATATTGGATGAATTATGCTAACCATATTAGTTTTGGAAAATATTTATAGATATAAGAAAGAAATTATAACTCTTTTATGGATCTTATAATCTATTAAAAGTGAATTTTAGTGCTTCAAGCATAAAAAATTCATTTTTAGATATTCATTTCATAGAGTAAAGAGATAAATTGGAAATTGAACAAAGCACAACCAAAGGATGAAATTGTTCTTATGAAATAGATATGTATCAAGTAATTATATTTCATTGTATTATTAGATAGTAAATTAATTCCTTAACTTTAGGAAAATGATATTGATAGAAAAATGTTATCCTATTACATTCATATCTGATAAATTAGATGGTATTTTAAATAATCACAAATTTATAGATTTCGGGCCCTTAAATTTCTATTGATCATTCAAATTATTGTGGTAAATGACCTATATCACTCTCTATAATTATTTAAACTTTTCTTCCATGCCCATGTTTCAATTTCCACCATATGATCTCCTAATTGGGAACTTAGTTACGTGACTTCATACTTCCCCTTCTCTCATATTAAGAGGATATTTTATTAATGTTTTTATAATGTGTATTTTTCAACTATTTTAAAATTTAAAACCATTGATCACCAAGATAAATTTTAAATTTCAAGGATTAAATTTATTTAATGCAGGGAGAACGTAACACACCAATATTTTAAAATAATAATATTATATTAAATAACATATGTGACACACAACACTAAGCTTAGAAGAAAATATAACACCCTGAGACTTTATGATATATTTATTTTTAAATAAATTCAACATATTAGATAGATTAAATTACAAAAAAAGATGACTTTATCTTGTTTTACAAGAAACACTGAGTTTAGATTGCGTTACACACACTAATCAGTTTAGCTTGTGTTATACAAAACATTGAGTTTAAACAAAATATGAAATATTATTAAAATATTATCATTTAATATAATAGTTATAACATGGCCATTAAATTGGAGTTTATGAATAATAATAACTAACTTATGAAAAATATGGTTATCTGTTAACTAGTAATAAAATAAGAAACATTTAGAAGAAAAATAAATGTTTTCTAAAAAAATGTATTTTTTTAAAAGGCAGATTTGTCGCGCTTTGCACACTTAATTTAAAACTAAATTTTACCAATTTTAGAAAATTTATATTAAAAAATAAAATCATTTTTTATATATTAATACTAAAATTATATTAGGGTGTTTTTTTGGGATTTGTTCTGAGAAGTTTTATTTTTTGATGAATAGTGAAAATTACTGAATTTTAATTGAAAACTGCCTTTTCATTTAAATAGTTTTAATGATAAATTATATTTTTAATTGTTTTTAAAGTAAAAATAGTTCAATTTGATATGAATTAATCCAATATAGTTCATTTTAATAATTTTCATATTTAATTTTGATGTAAAAAGATTCTAATTTTTTGAAAAGTTTCACTTTAAAACCCCCTTTCTCATCGCGTCTGTGAGATTAATTTTAAATTAAATTTTGCTAGTTCTATGAGTTGAATTTGGTAAAACATATTTAATATATGGAATTATAATAATTTATATTATCTAATAATTTCAACTTATTTTTTGACCATATTAATTAGTGAAAATAATTAAAATTAATTGTTGTGATTAAGGTTAAAACAAGGTTTTTGTGCATTACATGTGTTTGTATTAAAATTATTTTTACACACACATATGATTTTTATTTAATAAATTTTATTTTATATTTATAATATTTAGATATAAATTATATGATAAAACGTATTTAAATTTTATTCTTAAAGGTTAAATTACCTATGTAAATACAAATATACAAGTTAACATAGTAAAAACTAAAAGGGTAAAATTGAGTAAACTTAAAGACTGAGGAATAAAATGTAAAAAATGTGTTTATTTTTGTGTTTTTAGGTGTTTATTGACCAAATAAACCTAACCATACATTATTATTTAATTTTTGAGGCACATGAGGCAAGGGTTACCTCCCAATAGTGAATAATATTTGGTAATTACAAGAATGTCACCCCTCCTCAACTCTAAAAGGGCACCCACTCCTCTCACTTATTCACACATTTCAGGCCATTTTTATCAGAAAAAACTTGCCTAAATCACTTAAAATATTCCCTAAAATAATATAACAATCCTTATTTTTCTAATAAATACAACCTTTGAAGGATTTAGTGTAAACCCAATAAGGATACCTGAAGAAGAGGTAATGTTCTTCGACGAGCATCTTTTTTTTTATCTCCCCACCTCCTTAATTTTTTATTAAAACATTATGATAAAAAAAATTATATTCCATATATTGGGATGTTTTTATAATAATTTCATGAGCTAATACCATCTCCACTTCCATCAAATAGGTTATGAAATCATCGTTCATGTGTACAACGGACAACCACCTCGGGAACCGATGTCATTAATTCATTTTTCCATTTCCACCTCTCACGGTTCAGTATGGTGATATATATATATATATATATATATATGATATTTAAAAATTATTTATACATCTAGATTCACTATATCATTTATATATTTTTACCTTCCATTCTATCAGAGATACAATAACGCCACTCATGTGTATGGCAGACTACTGCCTCAAGAGACTACGTGATTCATCTTTCACTAATGTTTTATATGGAAGGTGATAAGGATAAAGTTAATAATTATATATGATATAAATGAAATAATTATTATATTAATGAATATTGTTTCATTATTTAATGATAATATACATCATTTTATTTCTTTTCATTTCACTCATGTAAATATGATAACATTATTCGTGTACATGTGGACTATCGCCTTTACAAAGTGATGTGACTCTATTTTCACCACAAAACCACATGGATGATATATATACGTATATAATATTTTATATATTATATTATTATCATTATGAAAATATAAAACATTACTTACCTTCTTTCTATAATGATCTTTGAAAAACAGAAGCGTTACTCATGCATACGTATGCCTTACCTTCTACATGATCGTAACATAATTCATTTTTCATAACTATAATTCCTGATTGGTTTTAAAATTATAATATATGTATAAATATGATAATTATTTCATTATTATTATTATTTATATGATTAAACTCTATAATATGTGTATGAATTAGATCATTAATGACAAAACACACATCAAAAAACAAAGAAATTAACACCTGAAACAACAAGAATAATGAAAGATTATCAACATACGAGTGACAAGATGTTGTAAAAGAATAATATATGAAATTATAAATTTTAATTTGTTTTTATAATAAGATAATAATTTTTTTAAAACCACTATACATGATTATAAATCATGTTCATCCAAAAGAAATCATGAGGTAAGGGATTCCATCTCAATTTCATTTCATTGAGGCATATTGTAATGTTATGCACATAATTTATTTTATATGGTTTATATAATAAAACTTTGAAATGAAATATCATGAATAATTAATTATTAATTTTATATTAAATTTCAATTTGAATCATTTCATCTAAGGGAATTTTAATTAAAATCTACAAAGTGGTAAAGAATTTTTTAACTCAATTTCCATTCATTGGGTTAAACTTATACTCCATTGATTATATAATTATAAGATAATGTTTATAATGAATTTTGATCATATTATTTTTTATTTACACTTGTTTTATGTGTATTTATAATTTAATTTATTCTTTTGTTGATTCTCACTTCAAAATTATGATCTTTGTAAGGCTTTACTTCACAATCTCATTTCAATCGTGGCTATTTATTCTTGAATTTCAATTGAAAGAAATTATTTGATCATTGTTTAATAAACCCTTTCATTTTTTATTGTATATTTATTCAAGATATTTAAAGTAATATTACCATTTTCCAACTCTTCAGTACTTAAAATGTTTAGGATTTTTTTTAGAAAATCCAACTTCATTTCTATCTTTTATTGAAAATCTATTTTATTCCAAAACCATGTTTTATAAAAATGTTTTCAAAAATGTTTTTTAAATTTTCAAAATAATTTATCAAATAAATTTTCACCCATTTTCACTTTTAATTTTTTTTCAAAGTAATCTTATCTCATTTTGAAAACAATTCTTATTTAGATTTTATCAAAAATGTGAAAGTAATCTTCTTATCATTTTCTGAACAAGACAATTTTTTAAATTCTTACACTGAAAAAGAAATGTTTTTTTTTAAATTTTAGGGAATATACAGAATTAATCATCATCATTACTGTCATTTGTTTGAATATATCTTTGTAAGTTTACGAAGATATTTTTAAAGAAAATGTTTTTAAAAGTTATTTTTAAATAAAATTATTTTCAAAATGTTTTTCAAAATAAAAAGGATATTTTAGTCAAGAATGTTTTTAAAAATAATTTTACGGTATTTCAACTCATGAATGACACCAATGCTTTATTATTACTTCAATGGGTATATATTGGATTTATTCTATCCTTATTATTTATATAGATTGTTTATGATCCATTTGACCAAGGAAAGTGTTGACATTCAATTCCTTGATTCATTATTATAGTCATTAACTTTCCCTTGAATTATTCACTTTTAATTGGAGATTACATTTTCACTAAATATCCATATCATTTATAATGGAAATGTTTTTTTAAACTATATCCCATTTCTATATACAGTGTTTTACTTTGAAAGATATTTGATTAACTATGGAAATATTGATAAATCCATATTCTATACTCAATGTGATTACTTTATGATAATGCACTTTATTTATGAATTAAATTGATTATTAAGGTATTTGATGAATGATTTAGAAATGAATGATATGGGTTGGGGGTCGGTTAATGAAATTCCCTTGATTCATTGGTATTCTCTTGAGACAAAATTAGTTGGCCAAACCCTATGCATTTATTACCACATGTTTTAAAATATATTGAGGATATATCTATACAATATAGATTTAGTTATCTAAACAATATCAGTTTGTACCTAGATGTTTTAAACTGTCTGGAGGATAGATCTTGATAGTAAATATACAATGTGCCTGGGAAACATGATGTCTGGTGTTTAAGAATTTCCTTTATTCAGAGTTCAATGATTATTATCCATATGATTTTCACAATGATATTATCTTTGGATGCATTTCATTATCAGTTTATTGATTAAATGACATGTGTTTTCAGTTATTTACCTTTCCATTGATTATTCTAGTCAACTATTTAAATGGTATGCATTATCATATATTTACCTTTACATATTTTTCATTCCTTATTGACGATTCTTCATTTATTCATTATTTCTTCCATTGTACTTAACTCTTATTGAACATTTTATCTCACCCTTATTTTGTTTTCTTTCCATAGGAATCAATGAAGAGTAACATGTTTGATATGAAAGGATATGATAGATTTAATAATGTTATTCTTGAAAAAAATTGTTGTAATTTGAGTATTCAAATGTATTATGGGTATCATGTATGTATCTGGTGTAGGTTTCAAGCACAGTGGAAGCATGCGATGGGTCGTACCCAACTTTTTTTTCATGATCAATGATAAATCCCAGATCTATATGATGATAAACACCATGATCAAAGGAATTGAATCAAATAAAATAAATAGAATAATGGAATGAGAGGGAGGATCATCACATTTTATTTATAATTAATATAATTAATTAAAGAATAACCTTGTTGGAATCATTTTTTCATTGATGGATATAACAATAGATCTACATTTCACCATCATTGAATTTTAAGAATCAAGAACATATTCCCTATAGCGGTGATCCACTTGTGTTCCACAAATCACTGAATGTCACTGTAAGAATCTCTAGGTGCTAGCATGGAAAATCCTATCACTTGTGTTGTACGCCTTTGATTGCCATGATAACCACTTCCAAAGTGTTCTCCTTGATCTCTCTAGACTTGATAGTAGGATGTGGAGGAATATTTATCTTTGTTCATGGAAGCGTTATTGGAGAAGGGAGCTCTCTAGGGCCTAAGAGGATTCTCCAAATCCGTGGTGAACAACCAAAAAATGAATTGGATCTCTCAGAAAATAATATAATTGGGTTTATATATCGCTAGGGTTAAAATAAAATAATTTCACAAGTGCCCTTTTTATTTATTTAATCCACATAGAACGCCATGTAAAACAACAATAATAATAATAATAATAATATTTCTCTAAATTCACTTAACTTGTGAATTAAATTAAATATTGTTTAATCAAATAATATGCAATATTTATTATTTCTCACTAGACCATTTAAACCCAGTTCATCATTCCTCCATAATATTTATCAGGCCTTGAATAATGACTATTTATTTATTAAATAAATCTCACTACATCATTTTATAACAAATATATAAATATTATATTAACTAAATAGAAAATAAATATTTATTAAATATTCTCCTCACATTATATTCTCTCAAATAACTGGAAACAAGATATATTCAATCAAGCATACATGAATAATTATTAAACCACATTTAAGATTAATATTTATTCAACTTATTAAATAATAAATAGTAATATATTATTTAACTAAGATTTTGGATGCACTTAGTGTGTGACCCTTTAAGCCTCTTTTTCAGCAGCATTAGGCAAAGTAGACTAAAGTTCAAGGCTACCATCTAGAAAAAAAAACAAAGTAACCCATAGATAAATAATTTAATAACATAATAACATAATACCTAATATATAAATTCACTATATAATATAATCCCTTTATCATGATATCTATAATCAAGCAGGTTGCATGTCTGTGCCATCAACCTATGTGCTTGATTTCTCTTTCTTTGACATCCCGTAAATTGAACTTGCTTATGGAATACCATGAAAATGGATTTATTCAGAATAAATCATTTCCATCAAAGTGGATAAGATATAAACTTACTCTAAATAATAGAAGAGACAAATCCTTTCTTTAATTATTCATTAATTCTATATTACTCATGACACACCCAACAGATCTCACCTCACTGTGAACATATGTCATCATAGTTTTTGTCAAAACATAAAAGTAAGTGACTCATAATACTCATTAATAATAACATTAAATTCTAAGGATCAATACACATATTATAAGATAGGAACATACAATTAAACATATAAATGTGTATTTCCTACTGGAGGGTCTTATTCTCATAATATCTTACACTGGATATTACCAAGGACGTACACCATGAGAAGGTGCCTCAAAGTCCTATGAGTATCCACCCATGATAGCCTATATCATTCGTGTCCCTAAAATGATATCATATAGATATAGAACATATATTTAAGAATATTTTTGTATCACTTTTATGTTCTCATCATAACGGGGAACTTTAACGACCTTTAGTGCGACGATTTCTTTTAGGAAATTATCACATACTATGTTATGTAGAATAAAAATCATGATGTTATAAGTAGTTTATTAATATTAAAAACTATGAATATAGGTTATCATAAAGTGAAAAGAAGTTGGTTCTAGGGAACCAAATCCAATAGACTCCCAATTTAACTAAATCCATCTGCTAACAACATTCAGTCTGATGGCTCTCACATGATACTCATGCTTCTACTGAGATAGAAATTTAGTCAAGGGGTACAACATATTTTTTTCAGTGGGTACTATGCTTACTGAAACTTCACCCCTTTGATAAAAATCCCTCAATAGGTGATACTTTTGGAGTAAATGTTTTTTCCATTGGCGTGACCTTGGCTATTTTGTAAGAGCCACCACTGTATTATTATTATAATACAATGTGATAGGGACTTTATTTATAGGTACCACATCAAGATCCTGGACATATTTTTGAGATCATTCTAATCTTTCTGAAAACTAGCATCAGTATAACCCCTGATGACCAGCTTCTCATCTCCTCCATACACAAGGAACATATACTTTGTTCTTCTCAGATACTTTAGGATAACCTTAATAGTAGACCAATTATATTATCCTAGATCTTATTGATACCTGCCTAATATGCTCAATGCATAGGAAACATAATGTCTAGTACATAACATGGAATACATGATTGATCCCATCGCTGAAGCATATGGGATCTTACTCATTCTCTCTTTCTCCTATTGTGTCTGAGGAAACATTTTATTAGAAAGATGTAAACCATGTGACACTGGAACCAATACCATAATTGATTGTTCTATACTAAATATCCTTTGTATCTAGTCAACATATGTAGTTTTAATTAGTACAATATCCACTTGTATCTATCACAAATGATATTGTTCCCTAGAATATAGACTACTTCACCTAATTCCTTTATGGAGAAACACTTGTTTAACCAGTCATAAATAGACTGTACGATTGTTATTTCATTTCTAATAAGTAATATTTCATCAAAATATACTACTATGATAACAACCGTATTCCCACTAAACCTCTTGTAAACACATGTCTCATTTTCATTCTAAATGAAACCAAATTCCTTTATGGATTCATCAAATAGAATATTCCATGACCTGGATACTTTCTTCAATCCAAAAATCAATCTTTGCCACTTGAAAATACTTTTGGAATTAAATGGAGTCACAAACCATTATGGTCATGTCATATAGACATCTTCTTAAAGGTTCCCATTAAGGAATGTAGTTTTGACATCTATCTTCCAAATCTCATTGTCATGGTAAGATGCTATAGAAAGTATAATTCTGATGGGCTTAAACATGAAAACTGGTGAAAAGGTTTCGTCGTAGTCAATTACATGATACTGTTTAAACCCTTTATCAACTATACTTACTTTGTAGGTATTTATCTTACCTTAAATGTCTTGTTTTCTCTTGAATACCCATTTACACCCAATGGGATTTACATCAACTGGAACATCGCCTAGAACCCGGACTTAGTTCTGATACATGGATTCTATTTCAAAATTCATATCTTCTTTCCATCTTGTAGATTCTAAGATCTCTACCACCTATTTTTAGGAGTGAGTTTCATCATTTTCAACCAAAAATGATTCACTATCTTCAAAGATTAAAAAACCATATCTCTCTGGTTCTCTTACCTCTCTTATGATCCTATGTAGTACTTGTGTTTTAGGAACTACTTCTTCCACAAGTACCTATAGAATCTATCCATGTACCAATTCTTGTATATCTTGAGGATCAAAATTATCAAATTAAATCTTTCTTCTACTATCCTTTTTGAGGATGTGCTCCATCTCAAGAAATATGACTTGTTTGACAAAAATCAATTTTTTTGTATGAGGATTTGTATAGGTAGTATCTCTTTGTTTCCTTGGGATAACCTATAAAGATACACTTTATGCCCCAAGGTGCTATTTTTTTTCCTGATAATGCCTTAAAAAACTCCTCAAAATCCTATACACATGTATGTGATAAAATAAGTTTCTTTACACTCCATAACTCAAAGGGAAATCCATTTTACACTTTATTTGGTACTCAGTTTAATGTGTATTGTACAATTTATAGTTCACATCCCCAAAAGGATAATGGAATATTTAAATGACTCATCATCGGCCTTACCATGTCTAACAAGGTAAGGTTCAATAACCCCATTCCTCCATGGCGTGTAATCTTGAGTGAGTTAAGATAGAATCACAAATGTCTATAGAAATTCGATAAAATCTTAGTTAAGATATTCAGCACCTCGATCTGATCGAAGATTCTTTATCTTCTTTCCAAGCCAATTCTTTACTTCATTATTGCATTCTTTGAATTTATCAAAGGACTTGGACCTATACCTCATCAATTAGTTATATCCAAATATACTCAATTCATTAGTAAAAGTTATGAAGTAAGAACATCCACATCAAGATTCTACTAAAAATGGTCTAAACACATCAGTATATAGAAATCCTATAAGAACTGTGGCTCTTTCACCCTATTCATCGAATGGCGGTTTGGTCATTTTTCATTATAAATAAGAATGAAATCTTTCAAGTGGTTTTATATCAGAAAATTCTAAATAACTATCTTGAAAGAGGTTTGTTAAACGCTTCTCATTTACATGAACAAGACTGTGATGCCATAGATGAGGGTTATACGAGTCATGTGAACATGATTCTTTATCAATTTCCAATACTTTGTTTTCATAATTTAATACACAAAGAACTTTATTTAGATGTTCCATACCATAACATATGTTGTATTTATAAAATAAACAACTTTTATTTCCAAACCTAAAAATAAAACCATCTATATCTAGGCATGATACAGAAATTATGTTCTTGGAAACTGTTGGTACATAATAAAAACCATTTAAAACAAAAATCATTCACATTGGAAATGAAAGGTGGTAGTCACCAATGGCTATAAAAACCAGCCTCACACTGTTAAAAGCTCTAAAATCCACCTCTCCTCTAGCAATATTTCAGAATATACTTGGTTCCTACATTTGGATATAGATGCGAGAACCACATTCTGTATCTAATACATAATGTGTAGATTTTGAAAGATTACAATCGATAACGAACATACCTTTAACATCCCATTTTTTCTAGGTTCAGTTCCTCTTCCAATGGTCTGGCTTGCCACATGAAAAACATACCACCTCCTTTTCCATTCCCTACCTATGGATATTTTTTTTCTTAGAAGGATGGAACTCATGAGCTTTAGACCTATTATGAGTCTTGGGCGCCTTCTCCTTGTTCTTCCTTTTCTTATTCAACATAAGAATCGTGGGTTTATCATGACCCATGTACTTATCCAATTGGTTAATCAAAGTAATAATTTCCAAGAGACTCTTCCTATTATTTCTCATATTATAATTAACAATAATACTAGAGAAGGTCTTGTGCAGTGATTAAAGTATGAGATCTGTATGCAACTCATCCGAGAATTTAATCCCTAAGATGTTTAATAATTTAATATATCCAATAAGCTTGACTACATGAGGCCCAGATGGATCAGACTCTCCAAGATTAACTATAAATAAATCATTAGAGATATCATATCTCTATTTTATCTCCTTCTCTTAATAGAGAACCCAAAGGTGATACATCATGCTATATGCATCTATCTCCTCATGTTGATTCAAAATATCACTGGTCATGTATGATAGCATTAAACATTGAACATCTATAGGATCTTCCAAATGTTTCTAATACAAAGAAAACTCTTCACCACTAGCATCATTTCTTGTAACTTTAGGAAAAGATTCTTCTGGTAAATATAATTTCCTTTCATGGTTAAGGATAACATGTATGCGTCTTTTCCATTCTAGTTATTTTTTCTAGTGATAAGGTTATCCTTATCAAGTATATATCACAATGATAAATTTAATTTCATTTTATTGTTATTTTTACAAAATAATATGAACATAATTTTAGTACTTTATCTGATAAAATTTAGACAAATAAATAAATATTAAATTTATTAATCTCCCACTATTTTATCAAAAACCAATATCCGTAAAAATTGGCTTCAGAATATCCCATTTCTTAGACAATTTAGTGGAAAGGATCCATATTCCCCTTAACATTACCCCAAATTTTATTGGTCAAGAAACTTGAATAGTTTTAGGTAGGCATTAAAAATGCCAACTGCATTAACTCATAGTTCCTTGATCCGCTGTGTGGACTCCCCAATCCTATAACCCTAAAATTGGATTTCCTTATCCTTTTCCTCTCAGTTACACCTAGTCCTGATTTGGAAGCCAACCCTTGATTTGAATTTAATTAAGTCAACCCGAAACTTCATGTTAGAATTCCCTGATAATAGAAAGCACCCCAAATTTGTCTAGTCAAGATCTTTTAACTATTTTTCAATTTTAACTAAATTAGTGGAAGGAAATAACGACTTAATATATGTAATTGATGGATTATATCCTATTATGTGTAGATTTTAAATTTTATATCTTTATGAAATTCTTGTTAATATTAAATGGATTTACTTAAGAGATTAATCATGTATTAGATAATATTTACGCATAATCCAATTTATTTTAGTTCTATATTGCATGCTCGATAATTTAATTAATTCACGTGATTGTGAAAAAACATCCATAATGAAATAACTATGTATCTTGATATAAATAAAATAATTAAGTAGTATGATTTTGAGCTTTTACTAATGGTTAATTTATCTAGAATTTAATAAACTAACTGTTGACCTAGGATAAAAACACTTTGAACTAATTAAGGATCATGTTACATCTTTCCACCCATCCACCTATTTATATCTCTTAGATTGGTTTCACATTAGCTCCAAACTTGAATCGCCTCCACTAGCTTGGGAGATCCATTATTTACATGTGATGTTACTCAAACACAGGTGAGGGGAAAAGGGTTTACCCAAAATAAAATATGGGCAAACAGGCCCTTACATAATAATTGGAGAGAAGTCATGAGGTCCAACAATTTTAATCATTAATAAATTAATTGAAATGAATCATATACAAAGGTCTGGTATTTTCTCATGATTTTCCATATGCATGCAACAAATTACACATTTAATAAAACTATAATTCAATTATTAATCATTTTTATTTAAGATAAATCACACTCGAATAAATTAATTATATTCTTTAATTAATCAATTATTTTATCTTAATTATCATCTTAATTTCTTTGGGATTCTCATCCATCATAATTTTAAACAAATTAAATAAATTTATTTAAAATTAAATGTGTACATAAATGTACATTGAAGGAAACATGGTGAATATCCTTCCTAATAGACCCAACATATATTATACTCATATACTATTTACTCTTGTGACATATGGAATACACGACTTATCACGTAATTTCATGATATGTACTATTAACTTAATGATTACACAAATTACATGATTTTTTTAGTAATGTGTTTTGCTTCAATGAATGTAGATTAACAACTATAATACAACTCATATATGATATGAAGATCTGAGCATTAAACGAATATTAATTAAACACACACACACACACATATTAAAATGCCAACACATGGTGTTTCCTATCAACTTAATGACCACATGCAAGAAAAAATTGATAAGGTATACAGGTATTATAAATTGATTTTAAATATGTGTAATTTGGTATAAGTATATGATTTGTACATGTGAGATACACGGCGTGTACATCTCTCACCATCTATCCAAGTCACACACCTAGGTACATAGTATGCAAACCATGCCTTAGAAAATTGGTGTACATGATGTGTATAAGTGACTACATGACATGTTGTCTTCGAGTTACATGTCACCAGTAAGACATGCCATGTATATAAATACACGCCCCGTATGTGACTTAAAGGGACTACATGATATGTTCTTGGGCTACACAGTGTGGAATCTAGATGACATTGTGCCAAGATGCCCTAGTTAACATGTGATGTAAGAACTAAATACATCCCATGTCATCAATATACATAATTTTAATTAATTTCTAAATTAATTCATGATGGACTGAACACAAGTACATGATGTGTAACTCCAGTTACATGTCCTGTACTCCCATGTTATCTGATCAGAATCCTCAGCACCTCCAAATGAGTTATTAGATTTTGTTTCATTCACAAAATTAATCATTTTGGTTAGATCTATGAGAAATGACGGAGGATAAGCAGATATCTCAATTTAGATTAAACAAATGATTAAACTTGAATTGAAAACTAAACAAAAATGCATAAATCAATAAATGATCTTTAAATAATTATAAAGAATTATATGACCCACTCTGATACCACTTTGATGGTTTCGGGCATAGTAAAATCATACGATGGGTCATGCCCAAATTTTTTTAACATGATTGATGATAAATCCGAGATCTACATGATGATAAACACTGTGATAAATGGAATTGAATAAAATAAAATAAACAATGGATAGAACACCAGAACCAGAGGGAGGATCATCAAAAATTATTTATAATTAATTTAATCAATTAAGTGATTACCTTGTTAGAATTATTTCTTCATTGATATATCTAACAATAGATCTGCATTGCACCATCATTGCATTGTAGGAATTAAGAGCAGATTCCCTCTAGCGGTCATCTTGATCTATTCCACAAATCTCCAAATGTCGTCGTAGGAATCTCTGAGTGCTAGCATGGAAGATCATATCGCTTGAATTTTCCATATTTGATCACCATGAGAACCGATTCCAAATAGGTATCCTTGATCTCTATAGACTTGAGAGTGGGAGGTGGAGGAATATTTATCTCCATTCTTGATAACGTTCTTGGCGAAGGGAGCTCTCTAGGGTTGGAGAGGATTCTCCAAATCCGTTGTGCAAAACCAAACAAATGAATTTACTCTCAAAAAAATAATATTCTTGATTTAATATATCGCTAGGGTTAAAATAAAATAATTTCATAAGTTCCTTTTATTATTTATTTATTCCCTATGAAACCCCATGTCAAATAACAATAATAATAATATTATTTCTTGACATATGCTTAACTTTCTAATTAAATTGAATGTTATTTAATCAAATAATATTCAGAATTTATTATTTCTCATCAGACCATTTAAACTCATTTATACATTCCTCCATAATATATATCAATCCTTGAATAATTAATATTTATTTATTAAATAAAAATTACTACATTATTCACCAATAAAAAATAAATATTATATTCACTAAATAAAAAAATAAATATTTATTAAATATTCTGATCACATTATATTATCTCGAATAATTGGAGATGAGATATATGTGATCAAGAATAAATGAATAATTGTTAAACCACATCCAATATTAATATTTATTCAACTTGTTAAATAGTAAATAATAATATATTATTTAATAGAGATTATGAATACACTTAGTGTGTGACCCTCTAGGCCTCTTTCTCAGTTGCATTAGGAGAAGTAGGCTAAAGTCCAAGGTTAGTTTCTAGAAACATGACAAGGCACCCATAGATAATGATTTTAATGACACAATGACATAATTCCTCACACGGACGCTTACTATGTAATGCAATCCCTTTATCACGATATCTCTAATCAAACATGCCGCATGTCAGTGCCATCAATCTATGTTCTCGATGTTTCTTTCTTTGAATTCTAAGAAATTGAACTTGTATATTGAAAACCATGGCCATGGATTAATTTAGGCTATATCATTTCTAGCAAAGGGCCTGAGATATCAACTTCTATTAAAGAATATAAGATATAAATCTTTTATTACATTGTTTATTAATAAAATAGTACTTGTGACACACCCAATATATCATACCTTGCTGCGAACATTTTTCATCATGGTTTTGGTCAATACATCAAAGCATGCGACTCATAATACTCATTAATAAAAATATTAAAGTCTAAGTATCAATACACACGTCTGTAGATAGGAACATCCAATGACGCAGGTAAATGTGGATTTCCTACTAGCGAGTCTTATTATCATAATATCCTAAACTAGATATTACCAAGGGAGAACACCATGAGAAGGTACCTTAAAATCTTATAAGTGCCCACACCTAATAGCATTTATCATTTTTGTCCCTTAAATGATATCATTCGTCTATAGAACATATATTTAAGAATTGTGTCATAACACTTCTGGGTTCTCATCATAGTGGGGAAGTGCTCCGACCTTTTAGTGAGACATCTACTCTTAGGACATTATCACATACTATGTTATATATAAGAACAATAATTATGTGATAATTTGTTTATTAATATTAAAAAATATGAATACAAGTTATCATAAATTACAAATGATTTGGTTCTAGGGAACCAACTCCAACATTTGGTTTACCAAGACTACTAAACTATTCGGTCCTTCAGGAAGTGATTCCTTGTATCTTATTAAAATATACTGATGAAGGCACCATATCCGAGATACTAAGTCCAGGTTTTCTATAATGTGAGGTTATTTATTTCATAGGTATTATGATTCAAAAGTTACCAAATTGGTAAGGGTTTTATGTTACAATCTCATTGTTTATCAAGATTGTTTATGGTTATGCTTTTGATTTTGAAATATTATGATCTATCTCTCAAGAAACTCAATATTTTTCTTCTAATATTTATATTTATGGAAATTACATGTTTTCCTATATTTCCCTCTCAATAGGTACTTAAGAATTGAATATAATATTTTTGAGGAAAACTTACTTTATTTCTCTCCTTGGTCGAAAATCCTTTCTCTTCCAAGTCCATGTTTTATAAAAATATTCTAAAGAATGTTTTTACTTTTATCTAATGATTGTTTAAATCCATATTTACCCATTTTGACTTAAATAATTATTTAATAGGAATATTATTGTCATTTTATGAATGAGATACTTTTTACTTTGACCTAAAATGTAAAAGTAATCTTTATTTTAATGTGTATGGAATGAAGAATATTTTTACCATCATAACTGCTCAATGATTTAAAGTTCACTTTTAAAATTTCCATGGTTATTTTAAAATAAAATGATTTATTTAATATTTGGGATTTTTTTTTATTTCTAAAAAGTTATTTTCAAAGTGGAAAAGGTATTTCCCTCAAAAACGTTTTTAATGATATTTTAATAGAATTTATATTTATCAATAGAAACAACCACTAGTAGAAAAACAATATTTAACATCAGCATTTTAACTTCATTTCTTAGATAATTATGTTAAAATTATTCCATGAAGAAATTTTGGCATCAGTTTTTTAGAAAACCAATGCTGAATTATTTTGACCACTGATATTTTTCATCCGTATTCGTAAAAACTGATGCCAAAAGTTAACAAAACCTAGCTTTTGGAATCAGTTGTATCCAAAAACCAACATAAAATATGATTAACAAGATTTATTATTCTTACTAAGCATCTAATTGACTGGTCTTGGTGGAAAAACGGTCTTACGGATCAAAAGTTATGGATATTAGAAGTTGAAGCTCTCTAAGAGAAGTATTAGATAAGTCCAACTTTAAAAAGTCCTAACTTTTGATCTATAACTCTGTTTGATCTAAATTACCACTAAAACAAAATATTATAAGACAATATACATGTTGGGAAACCTTTTTGATGTTAGTTTTTTAAAACAACCGATGCCATAAGCTAGTTTTATTATCTTTTGGTTTCAGTTTTAGTAAAAAACAACACCAAAAGTTAAAAAAACCTACCTTTTGGTGTCAAGTTTTTCTAAAAGCTAATGTCAAATATGATTACCAAGATTTAGTATTCTTCATAAGCTTTTAATTTAATGGTATTGGAGCAAAAATGGTCTTACGGATAAAACATTATGGATGTTTGAAGTTGAACTTATCTAAGAGAAGTATTATTGAATTAAAACTTTAAAAGGTCATAACTTTTGATCTATAACTCCATTTTATCTAAATGACCACTCAAATAAAAAATTAGAAGACATGATACAATTTGAAAGTCCTTTTGGACATCATTTTTTTTTTTGAAAAAAAGGAATCCAAAAGTTAAAAAAACCTAGATTTTGGTGTTGGTTTCTTCCAAACACAAACATAAAATATGATTACCAAGATTTATTATTTTTCCTAATCTTCGAATTGACTATTATTAGAGAAAAAATGGTCTTACGAATCAAAAGTTATGGATGTCAGAAGTTGAACTTCTCTAAGAGAATTCTTAGAGAATCCCAACTTTAAAAGGGAATAAATTTTAATATATAACTATGTTTGATCTAAATGACTACTCAAATCAAATATTAAAACACAATCTAAAAGTTTAAAGTCCTTTTTGACATCATTTTTTTGAAAAAAAGATGCCATGAGCTAGTTTTCTTAACATTTGGTATCTGTTTTAGTAAAAAATAATGCCAAAAGTTAACAAAACCTAGCTTTTGGATTAGTTTTTTTTTTCCAAAAACTGACCTCAAAAAGGAATTTCAACTTGTATCATGTCTTATAAGATTTAATTTGAGTGGTCATTTAGATCAAAAATAGTTATAGATCACAATTTATGACCTTTTAAAGTTGGGATTCTCTAAGAATTCTCTTAGAGAAGTTTAACTTCTGACATCCATAACTTTTGATCTATAACTCCATTTGATCTAAATGTACACCCAAATAAAATCTTATAAGACAAGATATAAGTTGAAATTACTTTTTGACATCATTTTGTTTTATAAAAGTCGATTCCAAAACTAGTTTTATCAACATTTTTGTCAGTTTTCCTAAAAACTGATGTTAAAACTAAAATTTCAAATACGCGGGATCGATATTTCAATTTTTTTCAGAACGCGCATTTAATTTTTCAAAATCATGCCAAAATTTTAATACTAAACCTTTTGAAATATTTCCATTTACTATATATAAATCTGTATTCTCTTTCATTCATCATTTTCAACCTATTCGATTCAATCAATTTTTCAAAGAATCTTCAATCGATGATTTGAACATGGTATGTATTCTAATGATTCAATTTATTTATTATTATATTAATTCATTGAAAAAAATCGTTATTAGTTTACTTATAATGATTCATTATTCTTAAAATTGAGTTATGAATATAAAACATTCAAATTAGATTAACGAACCCAGAAGAAAAATTCATTATCGATCACCAGTTTTGTTGCCGCATGATTTTTACCATAAAACAAGAAAAATGATGATAAAAGACATTTTATTTAATGGAAAATTCTAAAATAATTGAAATTTGTTTGAATAATTCGGTTTATTTTTTTCATTTGGTTTTTCTAAATATCATTTATATTTCTCTTTTTTTCTTTGAAATGATTTGTATCTTTCAAAAAATAGAGAAGTCCAAATTCTGACGGTCATAACTTCTGATCCGTAACTCAGTTTTAGCTCCACGACCATTAAATAGAAGATAATAGAATTTTCTAAAACTTGGTCATTATTTTTGGTGTCGGTTTTATAAATAACCGATGCTAAAAATGAATTTTAACATCAGTTCCTGAAAAAAGTTTCCGTTAAATGTCTTCTATGAAGGTTTTTAGAATCGTTTTTTCCTGAACCAATGTTAATAACCTTATGTAATCAAGAATTCGATGTTAATTTTTCAAAAAACTGAAGTCAAAAGTTAAATTTTTTAATTTTTTATGTCATTTTATAACATATGATGTAAAAAATCTCATTTTATACATCGGTGGCTTGAACGTTGGTTAGAAACCGATGTTAAAATTTTAAAAAACCGATGTTAAAGACTATTTTTCTACTAGTGAACCCTTGATTATACTTATTCTATACTAGGGATATGATCTAATGAGAAAATCCTTATTCTTTCTTTGTATGGTTTATGTTTATGATGAAAATATGTTTATGAAACCATTTTATTTTCCACAGGTTATGCTATAATGAAATGTTTATTAAACCCGTTTGATTTATCTGGGTCATGCTATGATGAATGATTTATGATATTATGGTCACATATATATGATTTTCATTATATAATGGGTGGAATCAGAATTATATATCCCTACAATTCATTGGGTAAATATTGATATCTCATGAGATAAACATGATTTAAATAGAGAGTTAAACCAGTTCATTGAGGGACTCTATCAACTATGATAGTCTTGGGAGTGAACCTTGACTACTATGATGAGTTGGGGAGTAAGCCCAAATCCCCTATTATAGTCTTGGAGATGATCCTTGACTAACAAGGAAATGATTTTCTATGATTATGTGTATTCCACAAATCTATGTCTCATGCTAATGCTACACTCTCATACTTTATTTTCTCTTATTCCTTTATTATTCAAGTATTATGAACCAATAAACTTTATTCCATGTGTCAAGATTATTATATTTGATATACAAGGTATGGTTTTAAAATTTTAATCTCATGTTCTCATGACCTTATGCTCATGTTATGCTTATGTGATCATTTATATATCCCTTGTTTACCCTTTCTGATCATCTGATCTCACCCTTTCTTATGTTTCCTTTCTCCAGGTTATGAAAAAAGGTACTAAGTATGATATATATAAGAAGGGTAATAGTTATGAATAACCTATTGGGATATGATGTACTTAACTTGTGAACCACTTGTTTATGTATCGAAATTTCCAAATACACAAAACCTTTATGGTCCTCATTCATGTTTTTGTATGATGAAATGAATATTCATATATTAAAATGTAATATCTATGTATGAAAAGTATGGGTCTCAATAGTTGGTACTAGAGGATCAGTTTAGTTAACCTTTGGAACTAGGATGAGATAATTTTAGTGAAAACCATATGGAGAAGTCTAAGGATGAGTTTTTTTATAGTAAAATATCCTAGAATTTTATTGAAGGATAGAGTGAGCAGTCTATAAGAAATTACATCCCTATATAGATACTAAAAGTGGATGTGTCTATGGAATAGTTATAACTAGGTGTAATAACTTTGAAAAGTGAATATTGTGATTTGAATTGATCATCACCTGGTGCATGACAACGGGCCTTGCTATACACCTAGTTTGACACCCCTAAAGGATATGTTTTGGAAATTCACAAACTCTCTATGAACCATAATAAAGGATTTGAATAATTATCATGAATGACAAAGGTAAAACCTAAGGTGTTGTAGATTGAAAAGAAGGTGTCATTATTGAAACATCATAAAAATTATTTTTCACAATTATGTAGTTTCCCACTATGATTTTTATTGCTCATACTATGATTTTTTGGTTTTTTTATGTCACAAACCAACCTAGGTAGACCCTGAACCGGTCACCTGAGCCGATCTTCGGAAAGGCCCGAGAGGTGTTTCCGTTCCTCCCGGGATGGTGAAAAGTGCCAGGGCATCAACAGAGATGATGGGAACTATTTCTCCCAATAAAAATAAATAAAACTAGAGAAAATAATAAAGATCAACTCATAATAAAAAAACCAAATAAAATGAATAAATTGGAACTAGCAGAAATAAAACTAACTGAATAGTAAAACACTATCTCCATGCGACCCCATGGGTCTCTCCCCAACTCAAAGATTAAGCATTAACCAAGGTGAGTGCACCCAAGATAGATCCTTCAAAAAAACTAAAAACTGAAAAGAACTATAGGTGTGAGTATTAAAACTCAGAAGGCTAGCCCGATCTACTATTTCCCAATGCACTACCTTTAAAATTAAGAAACATCAATTCTGAGTTTGAGCTATAATATATTAAAGTATGCATCTATAAAATTTTTACTAAATAAAAATTACAAACCAATGCCCTTAATCATTTGAAAAACCATATTTTAACCTTAAGTGTTGACATGCTATTTCAAGGGGAAAAGTAATGATTTCATTTTAAACAAGAACTAAAGAGTTTGAAACACATGTTTTTGAAAAAAAATTTCATAGGAGTTAGGAAACAAAAATTTCACTTTTCATGAAAAATACCAAATAAGGGTACCAAGGCAGATATAAAAAGAGTAATGTAAATAGGTATGCAAGTATCTCACCAACTGTTCAACAGCTAAAAGCAACTAGACATAGGAAAACCTGGGAGATCGAGAATAATCCAGACGACACTAATACCTGTGATCCCATCTATAGTAGCATGCCACATACGATGGAATCTAATTCTCTATATGATCAGCCACCCTTTCTTGGGATAGGATGAGGGAAAATCCCATAGCAATGAACCCAAACACATTCATCTACTATAGGCCACTGGTCGGTACCATAACCTACCAGTGCAGTACTTGTCTCAGACAATTCTCTCAATATGCCAGGTTCAAATGTCTTGGGTTTTAAAGGTAGAGAGCCATAATATTCAGTCGAGCACCGAATCACAACCTATATTTATAATAATAATCATAGCAGGACACACCCTGAGTCTCCTAAAGGTCTACTCTCATGCCTTAAAATAACTAGATTACAAAGGGTTCCCAATCGAGGAACCCACATAATGGAACCCGAGGATTCCATCATGAGGACATCCCAACCATTCCATATTGTAAATCCATGAGGAGAAACCAATATAGGTTTTCATAATAATCACTTCCCCTAATTTTCACTAAGTGTCCAAATGGGCCCTTAAACATTCCATAAAATCATTCTTTACCAAAGATGAAAACCAATTTCTAAAGAGGTGAAAGATACACCATTTAACATATAAAAGAATTTATAAAACCCCTTCAAAACGTTTCTATAAAACTTTAAAACAAAAATCAACCTTTTTTAAAATTCCAACTGAGATACAATTGCTTGTCACAAAACAAATCAATTTTTAAAAAACTTACTTCACACTTCACTTAGCTTAAAACATTTGAAACCTTTTCAAGAACCTCCAAATCCATTATTTCATAAGAAAAAAATTTATTATCAAATCCAAACCACTTTTTAAATCCATAAAAGACCCTAAAACATAATTTTTAATGCTTCCAACACTTTAACAAAAACAAAAAAAAACATTTTATATCACATTTTACCCATAAAATCCATCTGAGCACCATTTTGAAGACCAAATATGCAATTATTAGAAAAACATTTCAGTGGACACTAAAAAAGTCATAAAACAACAATTTTCATGTCAAGAACTTATTTAAAATGATAAAATAAGTTTTAAATATCAAAAATAAGGTGTGAAACAACAAAAAATTTAATTAAACAACCAGTATGGACAACTATAATTGAACAATACCATTTTCATAAAATAGGGACTGGACTACCAACTTTTCAAACCAAATAAATTAACGAAATGTTTCACAATAATAATTAACTCCTAGATAAAGGGAGAACAAGAAGAAATATATGAAAATAAAATTATAAATTCAAGCACAATAGTACCCTACATTTAGTGTGCACTATTTCACAAAACAAATTCTAATATCACCAAACAAGATTAGAGAAACATTTGAGAACAAAATCAATTTAAACCAAATCTTTACATTAGCACATATTAATCATAGAAGGTGTGAAAATTATTAAATTTATGATTATTAAATTAAAATAAAAAGTGCATGGGAATCCTACATCAAAATCCTGGCATGACAACAAGGAAAAACTGAGACAACTCCACGAGGTTTTCAAAAATCATAAACCTACCAAAATAACCACTAACAATTAAAATCCACAAAATAACTAAAAGAAAATAATGAAAGAATAGAATTATACCAAAGGGGATGGGTGAAAAGTTCTGGAAGGAGGTGGAACACTTGCAGGATGTCTAAGGGGTTGTGCGCACTGAATGAGGGTAGGTTGGAGGTGGCTCGCCGGTGTTTCATGCGTCAGTCGGAGGAGGTTTGTGTGGCTAGAAGCGGTCCGACCAGGGTTGCGGATATCCAGAAAAGGGGGGAGACACTACTACACACTGAGAAGGGGGGCCGAGGGTCAGTCGGGTGGAAGCCGGGCATGAGGTCACGACGACGCTAGTGGAGAGCCAGCCGGAGGAGGGGCTACTGGCCGGAGTTGCTGTAAGGGGAGAAGAAGGAGAGGGAGTGACTGGGAGGAGCAGGACCATGTCTGGAATGCTGTACACTGAGAAGAAGGTGACATGGTTTTCCACTGAGAAGGATGGGGTGCACCAGAGGTATCTCACCGGGAAGTAGGAGGTTGCACCGGGGAAAGAGTGGGGTGCTGGGGCGCACTGGAAGGGAGGGAGCTAGGGTTAGATTTGGGTGCTGGGGAACACCAGATGAGTGCTGAGTAGGGAGGCGATGGGGGTCGTGATCGACATAAAATAAGGGGCATGCTAGCTAGGGAGGGAGCCGAGAGCCGAAGTTTCAATGAGGGAGGAGATGGCGTACTGGGTCATACCACACATAGGGGAAAACTGGGGGGGGGGGTAGCGCATAGGATAGGGTTTCTAAAAAAAGCACTGTAAAAATGAACTAATTAAAATATAAAATAACAATAATAATAATAATAATAATAATAATACCAATACTAATAATACTAATAATAATAATAAAAATAATAAAATCATGATGATAAAAATAAAAATAATAAAAGTATTTATTTCATTTTAATAATACTAAAATTATTAACAATAAAAATTTTAAATGACGCAATAGTTAAAATTTATTTTTAATCGCAAGAAAAATTACCTGTTTAAATTTTTTTGGAGATGAACAGACTGGATAGTTTTTTTTGCAAAGCTGCGCAGTATCGCACTCCACCCGTGCACCCAATGAAGTCGACTCAAAAAGCACACCTTTTAACCTAATATAAAAAAAATTGTTCAAGACACAACTTGAACCCCCAAAAAAATATTTAAGACAGAAAATAATTAAATAAAATAAACACATGGATCAAGGCATGACAATTCTCCCCACCACAACGCTTTCCTTCCCCAGAAAGACACAACACCATCCAGCTAATTGATCAACACCCAAGGATTCCACACAAACACGATCCAAACTCTTAACCCAAGGACATTCCATCGACCACCAATGGGACTCAACCTCATTGCCTGAAATAGATCTCTGACAAAGGGGAGGCCTGAACGGACTCCCCACCATAATAAATCCACTAGAATATGATAACTACTTAAGAGAAAACCCAAAGATATGGTGGGTCTCCCCACCATAAAGAACCAACCTTCAAGTGACCAAACAGAAAACCGACTAAAACCTGAACGAGGCCTTACTCAAGCTAAAAGAAATGCTGCAAGAACACTTAAACCATTCAATAATTTCCAAAAGGGATAAGAGATGAACCGAAAACTCCACATGAACCAAAAACCCTCACCCCATGGGTGAGGTGGGAGGGATCAAGGGTTGGATCAATGAAACTACGACAGACAACTACTCATGACTCACCACTTCGGGATGAACACAAACCAAACCTGCAACTAATTCACATGGGTGGTCCACAAAAGGCCACTGACCGGTAACTCGCATCCAAAAAGGCACAATTAATGGAATTTCATGAGGGGTAAGTCCATAGTGCTCTTTGCGACAAGAGAAAATTTACAATGTCAGAGAAAACACAACAGAAATTCTAAAACTATCTCACCACAATGATAGAGGCGCAACCTTAACTAGACTCATTAAAATTCCCCCAAGGTTCTTAACTATGCACCAGCTTCACTCCGAGGCCTTTTGGCTGGAGCTCTAATGGATGAAGCATCTCTTACATCACGTCCAGGTTATGATAATCCTAATATGGAACATATACCTTTTGATCTGACAGATGAAATAAAAAAAATTCTATAATTAAAGCCATGTTAGCATTGAAAACTGAAGTTCATCAAAAGACCCATGAAATTCCCATATATTTCAAAACCCATAACACCATCAGCACAAATGCCACGATAAGAGATCCCTTACACTATAAGGAGACATGTACAAGAAACTTTAAACAAAAACCCAACAACACATCACCTCTAAGAACTTATTCCATGATACTTTCTAGCGTTGACTTGGTATAATCATTGTAAGTGACCCAAACGTCCACAAGCATGACATGGCTTAGAAGTAGTTGGGAATGATGACCTATTGTGACCTAGCTTTCCACACGGATAACACATGTGGATCTCTTTCTGTGAAGAGGTTGATGAGAGATCCTGAGGCCTTTTGATTCCATGACTTTCTCCATCCACTTTCAATCACTTCCTCATCTCCTTTCCAGAATCTTTACCACTGCTCATAGGGATTGAAGGAGGGAGGACTACTTCGAGCACTCGTGCCATAATGACTTCGACATTAAAATCTTATATCACCACATCAATAAACGAGGTTAGGTTGGACTCCAACACCTTCCACTGTAGATCAGGATGGAGACCTGCCTCTAAATGTTGAGCCTTCATGGAGTCGTCTATGGCATACCCTGAATCATAAGGGACTAGTTCCACAAAGCACTGAAAATTTTCTAACACTGATTGATCACCCTACTGTAGATAACATATCTCTATCCCCTTTCTCACCCTTTCTTTCTCAGATAAATACTAACCAATGAACAAATCCCGGAAATACTCCCAAGTAAGACCTTGATGGGGCTTGTTCAGAGACACTGACTTCCACCACATCCATAGTGAAACTTCAAGCATAAAGTTGCAAAATTGACCTTCAACGACTCAGGGTACTCAATGAGGTTAAAGTCCCTTTCGATATTTTTCATCCACTCCTCTGCTATGGAAGGGTCTATTTGACCATAAAAGAGAGGTAGATATAGATTCTAAAACTCAAGAATAAAATCCTTAGGTTGATCAACCATACTACTTAACCCATCTAAGCTTCAAAGGGGAAACCAATGGACAAGAAAATTCAAGAACCCAATCAAGGATAACTCAATAAATAAAATCCTCAAAATCAAACACCGCATAGGTGAAAAGCTCTAAACATGAGAAAACAAGTTATCATAAAATAAAAATTTTCCTTTTGAAAATATCTTTAATTTAAAAAAGGTTTTGTAGGTTAAACACTCTCCATTGGTATTCCTTAGAGCCTCACTCACATGCATGTTTTCATGCCACCCTAGGAATCTATCCACCATACCATAAATTTGTTCATATTCCAATATTACACTATGCATGTGATCACCCATTGGAACACCAAGGAAAAAACGAAGCAACTTCATTTTCTAAAAACAAATCGTTCAATCCATTTCATTTAAAACAATCCAAAAATTAAACATGTCATTTCAAACAACCATTTTTTTTTTCAAAACCAATTTTTTTCTGATTCAAACCACTTTCATAAGTCATAGGAGACCCAAAACATCTCAAACATGGAACTAGTGTAGGTGGGTGACTTGACCATATTGTTGGCAGCTGTATTCCACTCATCATTGACACATAGAGCCTTTTAGGACCATGCCCCTAGCTTCACATGGCTTTCCAGGCCGTGCAGATCATGAGGAATATTAGGCTAACTCCATTTATTATATCCAAATCACAAAACATACCCTAAAACCACAAAGAAACTAATTAAACTGGACTTCCCTCTGATACTATTTTTTCACGAACCAACCCAGGTCGAACCTGAACCAGTCACCCGAGCCGATCTGGGGCAAGGCCTGAGAGGCATTCCCAATCCTCTCGGGATGGAGACAAGTGCCATGGAATCGATAGAGATGATGGGAATGATTTATCCCTATAAAAATAAATAAAAGAATATGAAATAATAAAGATCATCTTAGAATAAATTAACCAAATAAAATGACTAAATAGGAACTGGAGGAAAAGAAACTAACCAAACAGGAAAACACTATCTCCCTGTGAACCCATAAGTCACTCCCTGACTCAAGGATCAAGCATTTACCAAGGAGAGAACACCCAAGATGAATCAAGAACAAAAACTAAAAACATAAAAGAACTATAGGTGTGAGTATTAAAACTAAGTAGGCTAGCCTGATATACTATTTCCCAATGTACAACCTTTAAAATTAAGAAACATCAATTCTAAGTTTTAACTACAATATATTAAAGTATGAATCTCCACAATTTTTACTAAAGAAAAATATACAAACCATTTACCTTAATTATTTGAATAACCATATTTTAACCTTAAGTGCTTCCATGATATTTCAAGTGGAAAATAATGATTTCATTTAAAACCAGAACTAAAGAGTTTGAAAATCATTTTCTTTTGAAAAACATTTTCATAGGAGTTAGGAAACCAAAATGTCACTTTTCATGAAAAAAACCACACAAGGGTACCAAGGCAGATATAACAAGGGAAATGTAAATATGTATGAAAGTATCTCAACAACAGTTCAACAACTAAAAGACACTGGAAATAGGTGAAACTAGACGATTGAGAATAATCCAGATGACACTAATACCTATGACCCCATCTACCGTAGCATTCCACATACAATGAAATATAGCGCTCTATATGCTCAACCACCCTTCCTCAAGATAGGATTAAGGAAAATCCCATAGAAATGAACCCAAACATATATGCCTAAAATGGGCCACTTGTCAGTACCATAACCTACCAATGTGGTACTCGTCTCAAAAAATTCACTCAATATGATAGGTTCCAATGTATCAGGTATTAAAGGGGGTGAGCCATCAGATGCCTCTGAGCATCAAATCCCAACCTATATTTATAATAATAATCATATCATGCCACATCTCGAGTCTCCCCAAGGTCTACTCTCATGCCTTAAAATAAATAGATTATAAAGGGTTCCCAACAGAGGAACCCACATAATGGAACCTAGGGATTCCATCCCGAGGACTTCCCAACCATTCCATATTGACATGGAATGAAGAGCAACTAACAAAGGTTTTCATAATAAGAACTTCCCTTAATTTTTACATAGTGGCTAAATGGGCCCTTAAACATTCCATAAAATCATTCTTTACCAAAGATGAAAAACAATTTCTAAAGAGGTGAAAGATACACTATTTACCGTATAAAATCATTTTTAAAACCCCTTCAAAACATTTATAGAAAACTTTAAAACAAAAACAAACCTTTGTGGAAATGCCAACCGAGCTACAATTCCTTGTCACAAAACAAACAAATTTTTATAAAACTAACATCACACTTCACTTAGATTAAACCATTTGAAACATTTTCAAGAACCCCAAAATCCATTATTTCATAATAAGCACATTTATTATCAAAGAAAAAACACTTTGGAAATCCATAAAAATACCACAAAACATAATTTTTCATGCTGAATTTTTTTTAACAAAAAAAAACAAAACATTTTATATTTAATTTAACACATAAAATCCATCCGAGCACCATTTCAGAGACCAAACATGCAATACTTCGAAAAAAATTTTAGTGGACACTCAAAAAGTCATAAAACACAAATTTTCATGTCAGGAACTTATTCAAAATTCTAAACCAGGGTCTAAATATCACAAATCAGGTGCGAAACAACAAAACATTTAATTAAACAACCAACGTGCACAATTATAACTGAATAATACCATTTTTATAAAACAAGTACTGGACTACAAACTTTTCAAAAAAAAAAATGAAATGTGGCACAATAATAATTAACACCTATATAAAGGTAGAATAAGAATAAATAGATGAAACTAAAATTATAAAGTCAAGCGCAATAGGACCCTATATTCAGTGTGCACTATTTCACAAAACAAAGTCTAATATCAATACACAAGATTAGAGCAACGTTTTTGCACAAAATCAATTTAAAAAAAAATCTTGAAATTATCACAAATTAATCATAGAAGGTACAAAAAACATAAAATTGATAATAATTAAATTAAAAGGACAAGTTCATGGGAATCCTACCTCAAAATCATAGCATGACGATAAGGAAAAACCGAGACCACTCCACGAGGGTTTCAAAAATCATAAACCTACCAAAATAACCACTAATAATTAAAACTACCAAACTAACTAAAATAAAATAATGAAAGAAGAGGATTATATTGAAGGGTAGGGGTGAACCGTGCCAGAAGGAGGTGGAGAACCAACAGGAGGTCGATGAGGTTGTGCACACTTAAGGAGGGCAGGCAGGAGGTGGCTCACCGATGTTGCGTGCGCCATTTAGAGGAGGTTTGTGTGGCTAGAAGTGGGATGGCTGGGGCAGCGACTATCCAGGAAAAAGTGGGTTGGTGCTGCTACACACTGAGTGGGGGGGGGGGGGTTGTTGGGCAAAATCCAGGCAGGAAAAATTTTAAACGATGCAATAGTTAACATTTATTTTTAATCTCAAGAAAAATTATCTGTTTAAATTTTTTCGGAGGTGAACAGGCCATGCAGTTGATTGTGCGAAGCTGCGTGGTATCACACTCCACTCGTGCACCCTATGACATTGACTAGAAACCACACTTTTTAACTTAATCTAAAAAAAATCCTCCGGGTCTCAACCTGAACCCCAAAAAAACTATTTAAGGAAGAAAATAATTAAATAAAATAAACACATAGATCTGGGTGTGGCATATTCCATGGATAGAACCCAAAAAAATCATGTTAATGATGAATAAAAAAAATAATGCTTTGATTTTACTACTAAGAAATAAAAAATTATGGGATCTAGAATAAAAAATATCATTTCTATTCTCACACAACTTTCTCAAGATACGAATCATACTAAACTTCCAAATGAACAAATAATTGAACAAAATTTTGTTGAATCCTTCATGAAGAAACACCCACCTTATTTTATTAGTTCTAATGATCCACTAGTTGGTGAGTAATGGATCAATACCATTAAAAAGTTATTTTCTATTTTCTTGTGTTTGAATCATGAAAATTCATTTTTCCTGTATATCGTTTGGAAAGCGAAGTAGATCAATGGTCGACTATTATAAAGAATACAAGGAAACATGAAGAAATTGACTCTATGGGGGTGGGATGAGTTTAAGAGATTATTTTTCAATAATTACTTTCCTTGTATTATTTAAATTAAAATAGAGAAGAAATTAATTAAACTATAGTATAAGGATGATGATTCTGTTGGTACCTATGAGAAAAATTTTACAAGACTTGCAATCTATGATTCTGGTATTTTCATCCAACCTGAATGTAAAGACCCGTAAAATTCAAGGGATTTTTCTTTCTTTCTTAATTTTCTTTGGGATTTTAAAAGAACATAGTTTCTGACGACACCTGATTTCGAGGCCCGGTGTGACCGGAATCATTTTCTGAAGTTTAGCTTAGGTACGTTCAGTGAACGAATGAACAAGTTTTTCTAACTTTTGAATCGGTGCTCGGAATCAAATTCCGAGGGCACCGATGGAATCGCATCGCCGGTAATTTCTTAGAAACACTTTTTCCGGAGTTTCATTTGCTCGGGTGTGGTTTTTAAATTTTGGGGTTAAGTAAAGGAATAAAATAAAAGTGGTGCAACCAATTTTATTTTATTTTTGTTTAACCTAAGCTAAGTGGATGAAGTGGGACCCACAATATCCTACCCACTAGGTAGTATAATTGTGAGGTGGTACCCACACGAGCCCCACCATTTCTTTTCTTCCTCAACCCCATCCTTTATTAAGTTAACGCACCCGCACCCCTATTAAGTGGAAGTCAACCCTTGTGTTTTTCTGTTTATGAAACACCTCATTTAATTTGGCGGTTTAAACGTTGAAATTAATTCACTTAATTGATTGTTTCGTTTTTGAATTTCAAAATGCATGGTTTGAGAAATAAAATAAGACAACTCTTATTTTATTAAGGGTTCTTGGGTTGTGAGAGTCTTGGGAGAATTTGCTCAAGATCTTTAAGTTCTTCCTCCTCGACGAAGAATGCGAAGAATGCGAAGAACACCGACCTCCGAAGACGGATGACGGTGAGAGACGCCTTCCTCAGAGATCGACCACCCGACGCGCATCACCTCATTCTCTCTTTTTGCGTCAAAGGAAGGGAGACACCATTCCTCCGTGACGTGACGATCCGCCTTCTTCTGCGGCGATCAATTCTGTGAAATCCCTTTCTGTGACAACCTCGTTCGACAACTACGCTCGAGGTAGGGGTTTATTTTTTTTAATTGTTTGTTCCTGATTAATTCCTTTGCCGTTCTTCGTGAAACTTTTCTGCTTGCTATCGATTAACGAGAGGGGGATGGACCACACAAACACGGCCGAACCTCCTCCCTTGTAAGTTGTGTTGATGTGGTTCGAAGGAAAGCGGTGTGATGCAACGGCACCGCGCGGGATCATACGGAAAGTGTGCGCAGTGCCGTCACGCCACGCCGTTGAAGTTAAACAAAGGCTCGGCGCCGTCGCGCCACGCCGGAGAACCTCGAAGGAACCTCGAAGACACCGCGGCCGGAGTAGGGCCGCAGCGCCATCGCGCGACCCCATACGGATCAAGGCTGTGTCTCAGGCCGCGGCGGAGTAGGGACCGACGGCCGGTTTTGGGCCGCCGGCGTCGGAGCAGGGGGACCGGCCCATGCCGGTCCCATGGCGGCAGCAACCGACTGACCAGAGCGGGCCGACCGGTCAGGGGAAAACCGGGGGTTCGTAACCCCCGGTTGGCCAACTGGTGCGGCCACCCACATGGGGGCTGCGGCTTCAATACGCGGGGGGCAGCGCGCCCCCCCTTCACCACTCGGCCGTTACGGCCGAGCCGCCTGGCCGCCTGGACACCTGGCCAGGCCGAGCGCGCCCAGGCCGGACTGCCAGGCCGGGCCGCGCCCAGGCCGGGCTGGGCCTCGCCCGCTGGGCCGGGCCACGCCCAAGTGGGCTGGACCTGGTCCCGGGTCGGGTCGACCCGGTTTGGGCCGACCCTGGGGGTCTCGGGCCGGATCGGTCCGGGCCCGAAACCCCCACTCCCGGACCCCTTTCGGTCTTTTTCCAATAACTTGGGCTGGGGAACTCTGATCGATGCACCTTCAGTTGCGATGTGATCCTTGGATCGAGACGGTCGTTTCGGTATATTATACTCAAGGTTTCAGAGAACTTTGTGTTTGGCCGGGTTGGTTCGTACATGAAACCAACCGGGCCCTCGGAGCGGAAACACTTATAACTTGAGCTCCGGACGTATGATTGACGTGCCGTCGACTTTGATAAATTTTTTTTAGTGATATGGACCTTTTGGCTTACTCTGCTCTAGGTTTGGACGTAGTTGAAGTACGATCAGGTTGGTTTTGACTTAAAAACCAACTAGGCCCCTGGGACAAAAAAGTCAATAACTCTAAGACTGGGCGTCCGATTGATGCGCCGTCTGTGATGTTGAGTTCCTGTTGACGATATAGAACTTTTGGATAAATCAACTCCAGACTATGTGTCAGTTGATGTATCAGCCCCTCGGCTCGTGGAGCGGACCCTCCCGAACGAGCTTGCTGTGTGTGGGAAACCTAGAGCTGGCTGCGACAGCGACGACGATAACGACTGTACAGAAATCCTCCATGGATTCGACGGCGACGACTAAAGCACTCAGCGATCCTACGTGGATCAGTGCTACCAATCCTGTGTGGGTCAGATCCTGTGTGGGTCAGCGCTCAGCGGTCCTGTGTGGGCGAGCGCCTACAGATCCTGTGTGGGTAATTGTGGGGGTTAGTTACTTATCGATCCTTTGTGGGTCATTGCAGGGGTTAGTACCTATCGATCCTATGTGGGTCCGACAGCTTAGATGAATCAGTGGCTACATCTGATCATCTCTATCGTCTTACGAAGAAGTATACCTGTATGAGCTGAATCTTGACTTTCAATCCTTATCTTCGATAAGATTGACTTGATATCCTATGTGGATTACGTTATGCTTTCTTGTGTAAATTGGGTTGTGATTTCCTGTGTGGACTGGGTTGTACTTGAGCTCGGATGTTGGAGCTGAACGAAAATTGATGACTTAGGTATATGTATGGGCATATACCTAAGTAGTGTCGGATGTTACATTGTGATTGTATCTTTCCTTTGTGGATTATCCTTTGTAGATTCTGGGAGACCTTCGGTGGTCTCGGGGTCCCTACTGAGTAGCTTATACTCACCCCTGTATGGGCTATGCCTACACTACGTTGTGTTGGTTGCAGACGATGGACAACACTGATCATGGTTGAGGCACGAGGAGAAGGTCGGTACCCGGAGGAGGACCACTGGGCGGGGCGTACTCGGAGCGGACAGCTGGACCCGAGGAGCTGTGGAGGCTATCTGTACCTACCCTTCAGGTGGGACTTCCAGTGGATGGCTCGAGGCTGCGGCTTTACTTTTCAGTTGCTGTACTCCCTTTTTCAGTTGTACTTTACTTTCAGTTGGGTTTGTATTCTAGCCCATTTACTTTCCGCACTTACTTGTACTCAGTTTAATTAGTGTTTACTTCTTCTTGCTTACTCAGTGTGTTTGTTCACTTTACAAAGGAAATGACTTCCCTTTTATAAGGAATTATGCCTTGGTGCTAGTCGCCAGCCCCTGGCTTATGGAAGGCGGGCTTGGGGTAGTCATGGCATGGGCCCCGAGGACGGGTCGTGACAAATTGGTATCAGAGGAGTTCGGTTCTACCACAGAACTTTGGACTCTGATCTTTCTTCTATGTGAAGCAATCGTGTTAAGAGTATTGAGTGTGGTTATCAGTCCAGGGAGTCCAGTGTTGGTGCGGTGGCCGACGTATCCGTACACCAGGACCCTGACTTCTGATTTCCGACTTAATGCACGAAAACATTGATTGCATGTGTGTTTCGAGTTTGCTTTGTGATTACTTTGTGTCAGCTCACCAGGTATACTGTTTTGACCGTGGCGTACTTGTCTCTTTTCAGGATGGCCCCACGATGGCAGCCAGCTAGGGTTCTGAGCGTTGTGGAGGACGACAACCCACCGAGCGACGAGGCCTCGGTACAGGGCCCTTTGACAGCAGAGGCACCTGCGGTACCTCTACCCACCGAGCCACCGATGCTACTAGCCCCAGCCACTGACGATGCACATCGCCTTAGTGCACTGCACGATTTTCAGCGTCAGCGACAGGCCAGGTTCCGCGGGGAGATGGACCCTCAGGCAGCCAAGGATTGGCTGGAGGTAGTTGTACGAGTTTTCAGGTTAGTGAGGACACCAGCAGACCTCATGGTGATCCTCGCAGCGAGCCTCCTGTACGCGGCAGCAGGCAGATGGTGGAGCTTGATGCTCCAGGTGCATGACGAGGCATCTCTCCTCTGGATGGACTTTGAGAGCCTCTTCTGCTCGGAGTTCGTCCTAGCCACCCTCCATGCGGTGTGCATCCAGGAGCTTCTACAGCTGCGGCAGGGCAGCTTGACGGTCGCCCAGTACTCGGCGAGATTTACAGATCTCTCGTGCTATTCGACGAACATGGTACATGACCCATTCTTCCGGGCCTGGACCTTCGAGCATGGATTGAGGTAGGAGATCAGGGTATCGCTGATCTCCCTCAGCATTCTGACACAGGCAGGGGTACTGGAGCGAGCCCTTCTCATCGAGAGCTTCCTTGCTGAGCCTACATCAGCAGCGAGACCTACCGCAGGGCGGCACATAGCAGAGTATTCTGCAGCAGGTAGTTGAAGGATGAAACATGGGTCCAGGTAGACCAGACCCTCAGGCAGACGACCTCATGACACTAGCTCGGAGGTGCGGGGCACTTAGCACGGAGCTAGTCTTTCTAGAGGCAGACAGTGCTACGCATGCGGCGGGCAGGGCCACATGGCTCGTGACTGCCCGACCCGCCGTGCGGAGGAGCAGCAGACGGTTGAGGGACCACCCAGGCAGAGGCAGAGGGTTGACTGTGGCAGTCCGTAGGGAGAATGAAGACGAGGTAGAGGAGCTGGCCGAACAACAGGTGGTGGGCGACGCTTTCAGGCTCTACCACCACCACCCCCAGGAGGTCCACCCCGACCACAGGGAGCTGGCGGGCAGAGACAGGCACAACTTCAGGCAGTAGAGGCCTATGACCACGGCGCGCCCGAGATGATTTGAGGTACGATCTGTGTCTATTCCACCCTTGCTGCAGTTCTTATAGACACAAGAGGGAGTCATTCTTTCATAGCCACTGCCCTTTTTCGGAGCTCGGAGATTCCGACAGAGCCATTGGCTCGATCCTTACGGCTAGAGACTCCTACGGGAGTAGACTCGATGATTACGCACTGGTTCCGGTAGTGTGAGATTACTCTAGGAGGAGAGAGCTTCGGCTGGGATCTTCTTGTAGCGGCGTAGAGGACTTACGACGTCATCTTGGGCATGTATTGGTTATCTACAGTCCATGCTCAGATTGAATGTATTAGGCGCAAGGTGCGGTGTGTACGCACCGACGGGAGCAGGTTCACCTTCACCGATGAGAAGGGAGCCTTCACAGCACAGGATGGACTCTCGCAGGGGAGAGGACAACCCATCACTCATCAGTTGGCTAGCCTCATCCTAGGAGTAGTTGATGTGCAGAGTCCTAGTTTTCCTGCAGTGGTGGATCAGTATGCGGACGTTTTCCCCGATGACGTTCCAGGACTACCTCCTCGCATAGAGGTAGACTTTTATATTGACCTATACCCCGAGATAGCCCCGATATCCACTCCAGCATATCGGATGGCCCCCACTGAGCTTCGAGAGCTATGGGTACAGTTGGAGTACTTGCAGGGAAAGGGATTCATCCGACCCAGTGTTTCACCCTAAGCTTCCCCGATATTGTTCGCCAAGAAGGTGGACGGGAGCTTGCAACTTTGTGTCGACTATCATTTCCTGAACCAGGTGATAGTGAGGAACAAGTATCTGCTACTGAGGATTGATGACCTCTTCGATCAGCTCAAGGGAGCACGGTGGTTCTCAAAGATAGACCTCAGGTCAGGCTATCATCAGCTCAGAGTTCGGGACGAGGACGTGTAGAAGACGACCTTCAAATGTCAGTATGGCCACTAGGAGTTCTTGGTTATGTATTTCGGTGTGACCAATGCTCCATCAGTGTTCATGGGCCTCATGAATAGGATCTTTCAGCCATACCTCGATCGATTTGTCGTGGTCTTCATTGACGACATTTTGATATACTCGACGACTGAGGAGGAGCACGCCTACCACTTACGGGTTGTACTGGACACACTCCGAGAGCACCAACTTTATGGTAATCTCTCGAAGTGTTAGTTCTGGATATGCGAGGTCCACTTCTTGGGACACGTCATCTCTGATGCGGGAGTTGCGGTGGATCCTGTGAAGATCGAGGCAGTGATAGCTTGGGAGCCACCCAGGAGCGTAACAGAGGTGCAGAGTTTCTTGGGTCTAGCTGGGTACTACCGGAGATTTGTGATAGACTTCTCCAGAGTTGTGGAACCACTCTCATCTTTGACAAAGAAGGGGAAACCCTTTGTGTGGTCAGACATATGTCAGCAGAGCTTTCAGGAGCTGAGACAGAGATTGACTAGCGCGCCTATCTTGAGGCTACCAGAGGAGGGAGTTGGGTACATAGTTTACTGCGATGCATCAGGGACCAGAATCGGATGTGTCCTGATGCAGGAGCTGGCTGTGATCGCCTATGGATCACATCAGTTGAGGTAGCATGAGCAGAACTATGCTACCCATGACCTTGAGTTAGCAGCAATGGTCTTCGCTCTGAAGATGTGGCAACACTATCTGATGGGCGAGCGCTTTACAGTCTATTCTGACCATCTGAGTCTCATGTACATCTTCTAGTAGAAGGACCTGAGCCTGAGACAGCAGCGATGGCTCGAGTTCCTCCAAGACTATGAATTTGAGATATCCTATACTCCTGGGAAGAGGAACATAGTAGCCGATGCTCTCAGCAGGAGGATGGGAATTCATCTACTTGGGGAGGCGACAGAGCAGCTAGCCGCTTTGCAGATATCCTTCATGGATAGAGATGGAGTAGCCTTCCTTCAGTCACTCACACTCACTCCTCCACTACTACAGCGGGTCAGAGAGGCACAACATGGGGATGCCGAATGTGAGACGCAGCGTGCGTAGATATCCTCAGGACATGCACCTGAGGGTTTCTCTTTAGGATGAGATCACGACGTCCTTTTCAGAGGACGTACCTTGGTACCAGTTGCTTTACAAATGGATGTGCTGAGAGAGTTTCACACTTCCCCTTTGGCGGTACATCTTGGAGTGGATCTCAGATGACAGCACTGGTGGTTGGGAATGAAGAAGGCTGTGGCAGAATTCGTTTCACGATGCCTCACCTACCAGTAGGTGAAGGTAGAGCACCAGGTACTAGCAGGATTGGTACAGCCCTTGGAGGTCCCGGAGTGGAAGTGGGATGACATATCTATGGACTTCGTGACTGGACTTCCACGCACTTCCAGAGGTCACGACTCCATTTGGGTGATTGTCGACCGACTCACCAAGTCGGATCATTTCTTACCCATCAGAGAGCAGGGCTCAGTGGAGAGCTTGGGACATCTCTACGTTCAGAAGATTGTATGGATTCATGGTGTTCCATCATCTATTGTCTCCAATCAAGATGCTCAATTTACTTCCTAGCTTTGGAAGGGGTTACAGGAGGCATTCGGGACGCAGCTACGTCTGAGCACCGCCTTTCACCCTCAGACAGATGGTCAGACGGAGAGGACCATTCAGACTCTCAAGGACATGCTCCGCGCATGTATCCTCGACTTTGGTCGCAGTTGGGAGGACCACCTACCCTTGGTGGAGTTCGCGTACAACAACAGCTACCACTCCACCATCGGGATGGCACCATATGAGGCGTTGTACGACCGAACTTGCAGATCTCCTCTGTGCTGGACAGACCCTAGGGAGTCAGCACTTGTGGGACCAGAGATGGTCCAGGCCATGGAAAAGAAGGTCCAGGTCATCTAGGAGCGGATGAGGATAGCTCAGAGCCGGCAGAAGTCTTATGCTGACAGGAGGAGAAGGCAACTGGAGTTCGAGGATGACGACCACGTCTTCTTGCGGGTCTCACCTCGACGTGGTTTACAGAGATTTGGCCGAGGTGACAAGTTGTCTCCACGCTTCATCAGAGCATTCCAGGTCCTCAGCAGGATTGGTGAGGTGGCTAATCTCCTGGATCTACCACCTCAGTTGCACCGGGTGCACGACGTCTTCCACGTATCCCAGCTGAGGAGATACGTGCACGACCCGCCGCATATCATTGACCATGGGGAGTTGGATGTAGATGATGGGGCGACTTTTACGGAGGTCCCAGTGGAGATCGAGGATCGACAGGAGCGGGTCCTACGTGGACGGTTGATTCCTCTAGTGCGCATTAGATGACAGCACGGGAACCTCCAGGAGAGCACTTGGGAGCGGGAGGCTCAGATGTGTGCTCAGTACCCACATTTGTTTCTCTAGTTTCTGATGTATCTTTAAGGGGATGTAAAGCCCTGAGGTGAGAGTAATGTAAAGACCCGTAAAATTCAAGGGAATTTTTTTCTTTCTTAATTTTCTTTGGGATTTTACAAGAACACAGTTTCTAATGGCAGCTGATTCCGAGGCCTGGTGTGCCCGGAATCATTCTCTGAAGTTTAGCTTGGGTACGTTCAGTGAACGAACGAACGAGTTTTTCTAACTTTTGAATCGGTGCTCAGAATCGAATTCCGAGGGCACTGATGGAATCGCAGCGCCGGTAATTGCTTAGAAACACATTTTCCAGAGTTGCGTTTGCTCGGGTGTGGTTTTTAAATTTTGGGGTTAAGTAAAGGAATAAAATAAAAGTGGTGCAACCAATTTTATTTTATTTTTGTTTAACCAAAGCTAAGTGGATGAAGTGGGACCCACAATATCCTACTTACTAGGTAGGATAATTGTGAGGTGGGACCCACATGATCCCCACCGTTTCTTTTCTTCCTCAACCCCCTCCTTTATTAAGGTAACTCGCCCACACCCCTATTAAGTGGAAGTCAACCCTTGCATTTTTCTGTTTACGAAACGCCTCATTTAATTTGGCGGTTTAAACGTTGCAATTAATTCACTTAATTGATTGTTTCATTTTCGAATTTCAAAATGCATGGCTTGAGAATTAAAATAAGACAAATCTTATTTTATTAAGGGTTGTTGGGTTGTGAGAGTCTTGGGAGAATTTGCTCAAGATCTTGATGTTCTTCCTCCTTGACAAAGAACGCGAAGAACGCGAAGAACGCCGACCTCCGATGACGGATGACGGTGAGAGACACCTTCCTCGGAGATCGACGACCCGACGCACATCACCTCATTCTCTCTTTTCACATCAAAGGAAGGGAGACACCGTTCCTCCGCGATGTGACGATCCTCCTTCTTCCGCGGCGATCAATTCTGCGACGTCCCTTTCCGCGACAATCTCGTTCGACGACTACGCTCGAGGTAGGGGTTTATTTTTTTTAATTGCTTGTTCCTGATTACTTCCTTTACTATTCTTCGTGAAAAGTTTCCGCTTGCTATCGATTAATAGGAGGGGGCCAGACCGCACAAACACGGCCGACCCTCCTCCCTTGTAAGTTGTGTTGATGCGGTTCGAAGGAAAGCGGCGTGGTGCAACGGCACCGCACAGGATCATACAACAAGGGTGCGTAGCGCCGTCACGTCGCGCCGCGCCGGAGAACCTCAAAGGAACCTCGAAGACACCGTGGCCAGAGCAGGGCAGCGGTGGAGGGGCGCGGAGCCGTCGCGCCGCACCGGACTGATCAAGGCCGCGGCGAAGCAGGGACCGACGGCCGGTTCCGGGCCGCCGACGTCGGAGCAGGGGGACCGGCCCATGCCGGTCCCGTGGTGGCAGAAGCCGGCCAGCCAGAGCGGGCCGGACGGTCAGGGGAAAACCGGGGGTTCGTAACCCCTGGTTGGCCAGCAGGTGCGGCCACCCACATGGGGGCCACGACTTCACTACACGGGGGGCAGCGTGCCCCCCCTTCACCGCTCGACCATTACGGGCGAGGCGCCTGGCCGCCTGGCCACTTGGCCAGGACGAGCGCGCCCAGGCCAGACCACCAGGCCGGGCCGTGCCAGCTGGGCCGGGCCGCGCCCAAGCAGGCCGGACCCGGTCCCGTGTTGGGTCAATCCGGTTTGGGCCGACCCAGGGGGTCTCGGGCCGGATCGGCCCGGACCCCTTTCGGTCTTTTGCCCATAACTTAGGATGGGGACCTACGATCGATGCACAGTCAGCTGCGATGCGATCCTTGGATCAATGCGGTCATTTAGCTATATTACACTCAAGGTTTTAGATAACTTTGGGTTCGGCCGGGTTGGTTCGTACACGAAACCAACCGGGCCCTCGGAGCGGAAACGCTTATAACTTGAGCTTCGGACGTCCGATTGATGTGCCGTTGACTTTGATGGATCCCTCTTAGTGAGACGGACCTTTTGGCTTACTCCGCTCGAGGTTTGGACGTAGTTGGAGTATGGTCGGGTTGATTTTGACTTAAAAACCAACCGTGCCCCTGGGACGAAAAATCCAATAACTCTCAGACCGGGCGTCCGATTGACGCGCCGTCTGTGACGTTGAGCTCCTGTTGACGATACATAACTTTTGGATACATCAACTCCGGACTATTTGTCAGTTGATGTATCAGCCCCTCGGCTCTTGGAGCAGACCCTCCCGAACAAGCTTGCTGTGTGCGGGAACCCTAGAGCTGGCTGCGACAGCGACGCCGATGACGACTGTATAGAAATACTCCGTGGATTCGACGACGATGACGACTACAACACTCAGCGATCCTACATGGATCAGTGCTACCGATCCTGTGTGGATCAGATCCTGTGAGGGTCAGCGCTCAGTGGTCCTGTATGGGTCATCGCCTACAGATCCTGTGTGGGTCCGATCCTGTGTGGGTCATTACGGGAGTTAGTTACCTATCGATCCTTTGTGGGTCATTGCGGGGGTTAGTACCTATCGATCCTGTGTGGGTCCGATGACTTAGATGAATCAGTGGCTACATCTGATCATCTCTATCATCTTACGAAGAAGTATACCTGTGTGAGCTGAATCTTGACTTTCAATCCTTATCTTCGATAAGATTGACTTGATATCCTGTGTGGATTACGTTATGCTTTCTTGTGTGGATTGGGTTGTGATTTCCTGTGTGGACTGGGTTGTACTTGAGCTCGGATGTTGGAGCTAAACAAAAATTGATGACTTAGGTATATGTATGGGCATATACCTAAGTAGTGTAGGATGTTACTTCGTGATTGTATCTTTCCTTTGTGGATTATCGTTTGTGGATTCTGGGAGACCTTTGGGGGTCTCGGGGTCCCTACTGAGTAGCTTATACTCAACCCTGCATGGGCTATGCCCGCACTACGTTGTGTTGGTTGCAGATGACGGACAACGCTGATCGTGGTTGAGGCACGAGGAGCAGGTCCGTACCCGGAGGTGGACCACTGGGCGGGGCGTACTCGGAGCGGACGACTGGACCCGAGGAGCTGTGGAGGCTATCTGTACCCACCCTTCAGGTGGGACTTCCAGTGGACGGCTCGAGGCTGCAGATTTACTTTTCAGTTGCTGTACTCCCTTTTTCAGTTGTACTTTACTTTCAGTTGGGTTTGTATTCTGGCCCATTTACTTTCCGCACTTACTTGTACTCAGTTTACTTAGTGTTTACTTCTACTTGCTTACTCTGTGTGTTTGTCCACTTTACAAAGTCAATTCCTTCCCTTTTATCGGGAATTACGCCTTGGTGCTAGTCGCCAGCCCCTGGCCTATGGAAGGCGGGCTTGGGGTAGTCACGGAACGGGCCCCGAGGACGGGTCGTGACACTGAAAGTAAGTTTGATCAATTATTTAGTGTCTTAAAACCATGTATCTGAAGTGAATTATCCATAAGGTACTTCATTAGATATGAATAAATAATTCTATGTAATATTAGGGTGGAAATGGGGATTGGAGTTACCTTTCAATCTCATAGTTTTGATAAGAAAAGAAAGATGTAATTCAATGGAAACTCTAAAAACCATGGAGAGATAAAGATTATATTTCCTTCATGCTCAATGTGTGGATGGAAACATGGAAGAAATTTTCTTAAGAAGATAGGAAAATGTTTTATGTATGGAAAAGAATTTTATTAAGTGGATGAATACCAAAGTTATGGGAAGATGTTAGCTGACGATGTGAATAGAGAGAAAGTTCCATATAATTCACCACCCACACTATAGTGTTTTAAATGCAAGGAGTATGGGAATTATTCTAAAAAGTGCTCAAATATGAATGTTAATGATGATGATCAATGTTGGTAACCTCTTAAGTCGAGATAAAAAGAGAAATCTCATTCGATCACTATTTCTGATAAGGGGTATGATAACAACACGGTGAAAAGTATACTTACTATCCACTCTATAACTACTAATTCTTTATTTATATATGGATATACCTATTCTTTTATATCTAAATATTTTTATAAGGGTATCACAATACTTCCTTAATGATTAGATGTTTAATTATTAGTGAAAACCCCTAATGATATGATTATCACATCTCAATTCTATGATTCTTCCCCGGTTGAAGTTGTTGGGAATGTGCTTCTAGGATTTTTTATATTCTTCATCTAGTTGAATTTGATGTTATATTAGGCATGAATAAAAATTATCTACATAAAATACACATCAATTTTCAAATAAGAGAAGTCACATTTTATATTCCAAACCAACCTATGATTTTCTATCGGTGAAATGTAACTATAAAATTTCGATGGAAATCACATCCATTATATGTGTCTTGATTCCTATTAGAAAGGGGTGTTTATCTCATATGATTGTGGAGAAACTCAACATCAAAGATATTCCTATTATATGGGATTTTTTTGTTTTTTTTGTGGAGAATTTTCCTTTTCTTCCCCAAAATCATGAAGTTGAGTTTTCAATATAAATAATACATGGTGCTATAACTATTTCAAAGTATCTATGTATAATGTCCCTTATTGAGTTGTAGGAATTGAAGAATAAACTCTAGAAGAATCTTTATAAGGGATTTATTTTGACATGTGTGTCATCTTGGGGTGCAACAATTCTTTTTGTTAAGAATAAATATGTATTAATGTGACTTTTCATTGATTATTGGGAACTGAATATGATCAAAATCAATAAAAAGTATCCCCTACCCTGTATTGATGGCCTATTTGATCAACTGATCTGAGATCAATACTTTTCCAAGATTGATCTTTGATCTAGGTATCATTAATTTAGGGCCAATAAGGAGGATATACCCAAGAAAAAATTATGTAAAATGCATGGATACTATGAATAAAGAGTGATTCCATTTGGTCTTACTAATTTCCCTAATATCATCATGAATATAATGAATAGAGTCTTTAGAGATTACATTTATCAGTTTGTGGTGGTATTTATAGATGAAACTCTTATATATTCCAAGTGAATGGTAGAGATGAATATTAATTTAGATTTTTTCTAAAAACCATGAGGAAGGAGATGTAGTATGAAAATTGTACCAAGTGTGATTTTTGGATACAAAAGATTTCATTTTTGTGTCATATAATCTCAAGATAGGATATATCGATGGATCCATCAAAGGCGGTGGCTATTGAACATTGAAATAGACTAACCAAAGTGATTGAGATCTGTAGTTTTCTTGGTATAACTAGATATTGTCAATGATTTGTGAAATATTTCTCATAAATTTCCATTCCACTCAGTAATTTAACTCAAAAGGAATACAATTTCCATTGGATAGATGAATGCGAGGAAAATTTCAAGGAAATAAAGAGAAGTCTTCTCAACACACCTTTATTTACATTACCCTATAGTGGAGAAGGATTTGTAATCTATAGTGATACATAAAATAATGGACTATGATTCATTATAATATAGAATAACATGGTTATAGCTTATGCCTCATGAAAATTGATGGTTCTTGAGAATAATTACCCAACTCATGATTTTGAGTTAGCTTCGGTAAATTTTTTATTAAATATATATAGAAATTACCATTAGAGATAAAGGTGTGATATATATACATATCATAATATTTTAAAGTATATATTCACATAAAAATAGTGGAATATGTGCCAGAGAATATGGTTGGACCTGATTGAAGATTTCAACTACTCAATAAATTACCACCCTGGAAAAGTGAACAAAGTGGCCTATGCTTTGAGCCAAAAGGATCATGCTAGCTTATCTATGATGATTATCACAAAAGGATCCAATATTTATGGATTTTCAATAGATGGATATGGAAATATTTAAGGAGTGAGAGAAATATTATCTTTATAAAATGAGTGTTCAATCATCTAACTAAGTAAAGATTAAAGAGTCACAGAAGGAAGATGTAGAGTTGCAGAAGTTGGTTAAGAATATTTTAGAGTTTAACCTTGATTATGATAGAATGATAAGGTTCAAGATCCATGTTTTTATTCTATACATACCTTATTTGAAGAAGGATATATTAGAGGAGGCTCATATTTCTTCATTCTCTATCCACCCTAGATGTAAAAAGATATATAGAGATCTCAAAGAATATTTATGATGGGATGAAATATATATATATATATATATATATATTGCATAATTTGTATCTCAATGCTTGGTATGTTATCAAGTTAAGGTAGAGAGAAAAAGTATAAGGGGATGTTACAACCATTAACTATACTAGAATAGTAATGGGAAATCATCATCATGAAATTTTTCATCAGACTCCCCAAAACATCTGAAGGGAACAATGCTATATAGATTGTAGTAGATCTCCTTATGAAGTCAACACAATTAATCACTATTAGGTAGTGGTGTCCATGGGTTGGGTCGGGTCAGGTCAAGAGTGTTTCAGGACCCAAACCAACTAAAAAAAATAATGGGTTGGGTTACATGATGCACGACCAAATGACCTCACCCAACTTGACCTGGTGCGGATTGGGTCAGTTTAGGCCGTGTTGAGCGGCTTAAATGTGTATAGACTCAACCCAACCCCATGGATCCAAACCTAGAATAAAATAAAGGATAAAAATATAGGGGTTCATGCCTTATATTAAGGACCAAAATCTTGGGTTCATGCCTTATATGAAGTCCATAAATAGGAAATAACATCACATGTGGGGTATTTTGAAGGAAAATTAGAATACCCACTATTTACAACACTTAAAATAACACAATTCCTAGGGTAACTACTTGAAAAAAGGGATATTATAAAATTAATATGATTAGGGATACATCATTAATTAAAATAATTCACTTCACTTTGATTTCATTAAATAGTATTTGAAAACTATTTCTACTCACTATAATAGTTCAAAATGATATTTTGTGATGCATGCCATGGTTTAAGAATAATAAGGGGAGTCTATTAAATATGTACCTAGTATGGAATAAAAATTAATAGAACATAATATAGAAGGGTTTTCCACCAAGGAATATATGAAAAAATGGTATATTTAGAGAAGAATGAAACAATCATGGAAAGGTAATGCGATAAAACAATCACTGGTGAATATAAAAACATTTTATAGGCCACACACTACTTATAATTGAATCAGGAGAAGTTTTTAAGTTGATAATTGAAGAAAAATAAATGGTAAGCATTGTATTTAATTCTTGTATTAATGATTTGGAAAAAATATCAATTCTATTTGGGAAGAAGTGGTTACTCTATTGAAAAATATTGAAACTAAATTTAAATAGGTTCTAAAAGGAAGCTATAGTTTCAGATGTTTTCAAATAAAAATTTTGACAGAGTTGAAAAAGGTATGATGAGCTTTAAAAGTTGTTTGGATGATAAAATACCTGATGTTATGGGTAATAATTTTTCATTTAAATTATCCTAAACCAAGAAAACCAAATCAATAGATAAATAAAATAAAAATATTGAAGAATTGTTTTGAAATGAATCACTAAGAGTTATCTAAAAATCTAAGAAAAAATGTGAAGTGCAAACAAAAAATCTAACCTAGAAAATCATTCATGGATGTAATAATTCACTTAAAAACATAGATGAACATGAATTTCACCTTGAAATGTTTTTACATGAGTGATTCTATAGCTGAATATATTTATTTATTGAGAAATGATGTGTGGGATGGATTTTTTTCATAAAACCAATTATCTATATTTATCTCATTTACTCTATTTCCTCCTCTTATTTCACCACTGATGATAAGAATGAAAAAAATGGAAAATGTTCTTCCTAAATATAATTTTATGAAACCAAACACATATAACACAAAAATAATCAATTTATAATTTATTTATGGATTCCATAATTCCCAAATATCACCATATGTAATTTTTTTGAACTATATAAAATTAATTTAATTAATTACTCAAAATAGTATGATATCATAACTAAAAAATATTAATGATGAAATAGTTTCATACCTTATCATAACATATTTAAAAAATACAAAACTTAATTTGATGTGATCCACATATAAAACCATGTAACATCACCCTCCCCCACTATCTTTTTTCTCTCCTAATAAAAGATAGGATTTAAAAACAAATAACATTCCTTGAATCTAAAAAGTTCCAATTTACATACTTTAAAATAAATACCAGTTTTAGTTCAATGGATATGATTCACATGAAAAGATTATTTTAGAAAATTAGAACATGTTAACTATAGCTATGAAATACTCCTGGTGTAATAAGAACCTGTTTTTTAGTGATAAATCATGGGGGGGGGGTAATCAACATGACATAAATAGTAATGTTGAAAGATAAGAAGAAATAAAATGATGAAAAAAGGATCTACGTACTTACTAGAGTATATGAATGACACCAGGATGAGGATCCAAGGGGGAGGAGGTGAGTGAGGAGGGAAAATCTAGCTGGGTGGGTGAATTAACATTGGTGCGAAAGGAGGTGAGAGAGGAGGAAGGAGTAGAATCAAGGAGTTGGGTTTTCTATTAAGGGAAGGAGAAGAGACAAAAAGTCAGAGTGAGTAGGGTATTATTATGAGGAAAGATTAGGGAAGGAGGATGAAGGGGGAGAAGATAAGGTGAGAATCAAGTAGGAGAGGAGACAAATCAGGGAGGGAATAGGGTTTCTCTAGTAGTGAGGGAAGGTTAGCGTTGGGGGAGGAGGAGGAGGAGGTGAGAGAAAGGGAAGAGGAGACAACTGGCTGGCAGTATGGGGATCAAGTGACCAATGATTTTTTCCATACATCCATCCATCAGGTCCATCTGGTTGAGTTGGATCTATATTTATTCATCTTGAGACCCAACCCAACACATTCATGGTTCAACCCAAAATGATTTTTTTCCATCTTACATAACCCAACCAGACCTGACCTAGTCAGGTCAGGTCTATTAGGTTAGGTTGGGTCTGAACACCCCTAATATTAGGGAATATTTCTCATTGGATCATATTTAACAAATATAAATTAAGTAAAGAGTAAGTTTTCATGGATGACCATATTCTATTATATTTGATTGGGATCTGAGGTTAACCTTGAAGTTATGGAGAAGTCTACAATAGGTTCTAGATATAGAGTTGAGTTTCAACACTATGTATCATCCTCAGATAGACCATACATTAAACACAACTATTAAAACCCTAGATGATATACTGAGATCTTGTTATATGGGTTGAAAAGGTGGTTGGGATCAACACCTTCCTCTAGTCTAGTTTTCATAGAATAATAACTCTCTCTCAATAATTCAGATGGCTCCTCATGAAGCCCTATATAGAAAGAAGTGTAGAAATCAAATGTTTGAGGATGATGTGGGAGAAAGAAAGAAATTGGGATCTAAGATAGCTGAATAAATAAAAGATAAGGTTAGATTCATTAAATAATACATATAGGCATCTTATAGTCGACAGAAAAGTTTTACTAACAACCATCGATGTGATCTAAAGTTTGATGTTGGTGAGAAGTTTTTTCTGTGAATTTCTCCATGGAAAAAAGGTCACAAGATTTGAGAATAAAGTAAAGATGATACCTATAAATATTGTCCCTTTAAAGATTCTTGATTGAGTAGGGATGGCTTTTTATCACTTTGTACTTCCACCAAACCTCTCTCAAGTCAATGATGTGTTACATGTATCTCTTATAAGGAAGTACATACCAGATCCATCACATGTACAGAACTCAAAGGTCATACCAATGGATCATTATATTTTCTATGAAGAATAACTCACAAAGATTTTTGATCATAGATATAAAGTCATATGAAACAAGACTGCTCACCTGATCAATGTTTTATGAAGAAACCACCAATTTGAGGATGCTATATGGGAACCTGAGGATATGGTGAGGCATAAGTATCCTTTGTTGTTCATATCAAAGTGATGGAATTTAGAGGGTGAAATTATTTTTAAGGTGGGGTAGAATGTAACACCCCAATATTTTATAAAATATAATATTTCAAATAAATTTAATTTATTCAATAAATTTTATTACATGAAACACCAAATTTTAATTAACCACAATATACTATAAATATTATTATTTAAACATGACCATTTTAACCTAGCCATTAAACTTGGTGGTATGAAAAGGAATAACCACATTTTGAAAATTAAGTATAAAGTATTTATATAAAGAAAATATAATGATAAATAAGAATTTATTTTTTAGAAAAGTCTTTATATTCTGCAAAAATAAAATTTCCTTAAAAATGTTTTTTATTATTTTTATAAACAAATAGTAAAATTATTTTTTTACACTTTTAGAAAATTTATTTGAAAATTAAATATTATTTTTGAAATCAAAATTTATAAATTATCTTAGATTTAATCTTTTATAATTATCTAAAAAGATTAAATTTTCAATGAATAGTGAAAAATACTGTTTTTTATGAAAAATTTACTTTCTATTTAAATAATTTAGACGTCCCATTTTGTTTTACTATGGTATTAAAAGTAGAATTAGTTCAATTATATTATTATTAATACAATTTAGGTTATTGGAATAAATTTTAAGTTCAATTTTTATTTAAAAACCTTTTAAAGTTATGAAAAATTTTTCTTTGGAAAACATACTTTTCCTCAAGTCCATGGGTTATAATGAATAGTAAAAATAGTAAAAAATTAGTAAACGCAGTTAAGGTTAAAATGAGATTACCATGAGGTTAAAATAAAAAGATAAGTGTTAAAATGACCTAAAAACATGTCCAATTCCTATTTTATGGCCATATTTCATCCTTATATCATCAAAGGTTTTATAATGATCTTTTTTGGAGACTTTTTTCCAAAAAAGTGACATGGAAGTTTTGGAAAACTTTGAAACATTACAAATTTTCCACTCATCTCAATTATAAAACAATACCCCTTATCCTTTCCTCTTTACACTTATAAAAGATTTTCTTTAATAAAAAACCTACCCAAATATGTTTCTTAATTATCTCCCCATTTCCTAGAGGTCTTATTTTTCTTATGAAACCTTACTAAGAAGGAATTAGGTATAAACCTAAAGTGGTTCTCTGGAGAATAGGTATATTTCTTAACCATGCGTTTTAGTTTTCTTCATTATTAGAAATACTTAAAATATTATTCAACTATGATGATATAAAAAAATAATTATTTACCAGATACTTATATTTCATTATTTTAGTTACATAATCTACATCCATATCTTTATTCATCAAATGGGAAACAAAACTATAAATCCTGTGTACGACGGACTACCGCCTCACACACCGATGTAATTCATTTTCCATCACCACCTCTCACGGATAAATATAATGATGGATTTAAAGTATATATATATATGATATATATGATATAATTATACTTATTTAATTATAATATGGCATATAACTTTTTACCTTCCAATCTAATGAAAAACGATAACATTGCTCTTGCGTACATGTGGAGTACCACCTCCACGAAGCGATGTGATACATTTTTATCATTTTATTTTAATATATATTATAATAAGGACATAATTAATGAATATATATGATATATATTATATGAAAATGATTATTTAAATTTTAATTATTATTTACCATTATTTTTTTCCTTTCGTAGATAAAATGGAAATAACGTTCATGCGTACGTACAACCTACCATCTCTATGAATAGTGTAATTCATTTTTCTATATATAACTTTTATGGATGAATATAAATATTTATATAATAAATATATATGATTTTTCTATCATTATTAACATTATATTGATGATGGAACAATGATCAAATTATATGTATGAAAATTACCAACCCAAAACATACATGAAAAATGAAGCAGTTATTACACGAAACTGTGATTTTAACAAAGAATTGTTAATAAATGGGAGATAAATGGTTATAAGTAAATCATATATGGTATGAAATATATGATTATTATTATATATATATATAATAAAACTATATTTATTATAAAATAGGTTCAATCATGTGTGAAGGAAGTCAAACCTGAGGTAACAGATTTTCGCCTCACTTTTATTTATGTGGGACAAATGCCACATTCAACAATTGTTTCTATTATGTGGGGTATATACTACTCATGAATATATTTTATTATTATTCTCATAAAAATTATGGGATATAAATATCCATATAAGGTTCTTTCTTTCATGGGGCTTATGATACAAAAGTTTCCAATGTTGTACGAGTTTTATGTTACAATCTCATTGTTTATCAAGAGTGTGAATAATTATGCTTTATATGATGAAATATTATGATCTATCTCTAAAAAAACTAATTAATTTTATTATACTATATTTATTTTTTGAAATTAAATGTTTTACTTTCATGTTCATCTCTTTATTAACTCAATAATCCAAAAGAATATTTTTAAGGAAAATCAACTTTATTTCTCTCTTCGGTCAAAAATCCTTTCTCTTCCATGTCCATGTTTTCTAAATTTTTAAAGAATATTTTTACTATTCTAATATTATTGTTTAAATACATTTTTAATCTTTTATTAATTTTTAAAAAATGTTTTAAAATTAATATTCATGTTGGTTTCAGAATAAGGTACTTTTTAATTTTACCAAAAATGTGAATGGAATCTTTGTTTTAATATATATGAGATGAATGGTATTTTCCACCATCATAGTCGATAAATTATTTAAATATTACATTATTATTTTAAAAAATTATTTTAAAATAAAATGTTTTCTTTAATATTTGGTAAATTTTTAGATTTAAAAAATTGATTTTTAAAGTGGAAATGATCTTTTCCTCAAGAATGTTTTTAATGATATATTAATGTAATTTCTATTTATCAATGATAACAACACTTGATTATACTTATTCTATCCCACTGATATGACTCAATTACACCATCTCTATTCTTTCTAAGATGGTTTATGATCACGGTGACAGTATGTTTATGAAACCTATTTTTTCTATGGGTTTTTCTTATGAAACCTGTTTCTTATTTAAGTTTTTGATATGATGAAATGTTTATTAATCCCATTTAATTTATATGGGTTATTATATGAATAATGTTTTATGATCTGTTAGATCATATATATGTGATTTTCATTATGTTATAGGTGGGCCTGAAATTATATATCCCCCCAATGCATTGGAAAAAAATTGACATCTCATGAGATAAACTGGTCTGGAATAAGGAGTGAACCCAATTCAGTAAGGAAATATATCCACTATGATTATATTGGGAGAGAACCTTAACTACTATTATGGTTTAGGGAGTGAACCCAATATACTATGATAGTCTTGGAAATGTTCCTTGACTAAAATTTAGTAAGGAAATATATCCACTATGATTATCTTGGGAGAGAACCTTAACTACTATTATGGTTTTGGGAGTGAACCCAATCCACTATGATAGTCTTGGAAATGTTACTTGACTACAAATTAAATGATTTTGTTTTCTTATGTGCATGCCAAAAATCTATGTCTCATGCCAATGTTATTCTCCCATGGATTCCATTATTTGATTCCATTATGATTCATGTCTTATGAACTTCCAAAAATTATCCTATTTCTCAATATTATTATATTTAATATGTAGGGTATGGTTTGAAATATTTATATCATGTTATTACACCCTTATTCCCATGTTATGTTTATGTGATCATTGATATCTCCCTTATTTACCCTTACCGAGCATCTGAGATCACCCTCCCTTATATTTAATTTCTCTAGGTTATGAAGAAAGGTATTAAGTATGATATGTCTATGAAGTGTGATATTTATGAAGAACCCAATGGGATATGATGTAGTTCACTTATGAACCAGTTGTTTATGTGTCCATGTTTCCAAATACATTATAACTTTATGGTCCTCATGCATGTTTCTATATAAGGTAATGAATATTTATCTATTAAGATATAATATCTATGTGTGAAAGGTATCGATTTCTATAGTTGGTATCAAAGGAAATGTTTAGTTAGACTTTGGAATTAGGTAGAGACAACATTAGTGATAAACCTATAGATAAGTATAAGGATAAGTACTAATATAAGAAAATATCCTAAAATTTTGGTGAAGGATAGAGAGATGTTTCTCCAAGAAATTACATCCCTATCTAGATACTACAAGGATATCTGGCTTTGGAAATTTTTTACCTAGGGGTAATAACTCTAAAAAGGGAACATTGGGAATTGACTCAATCATCACCTAGGGAATGATAGTGAGAAATGTTTCACCCCTCATTTGACTCTCCTAGGGGATATGTTTTGAAAATTCAAAAAATCCTCATGAACCATCAGGAAGGATTTCAATAATTATCATGAATAACCTAGGTAAAACCTAATTTGTCATATATTTAATTAAATGTGTCATGATTTAGACATCATTTAATTGATTTTTCATGATTATGTGGTTTCCCACTATGATTGTTGTTTATTACACAATGTTTTTTTGGTTTTAGTAAATGGTTGGAACCTGAATGAATCATGTCATTGATGAATGTGATGGAAAAAGAAATTATTGTCCTCCCGAGCAACCAAATTTCATGGGAGATGAAGTGAAAAATATCATTTATATGCTCACAAAACTTTCTCAAGCTATGATCATGATAAAATTACAAACAATAAAATTAGGGAACAACATTATGTTATGTACTTCTTGAGGGAACTTAAACATTATTTTAGTGCTTCTACTGATACACAAATTCCCAAGAAATGGTTCTATACCATTGAAAATATGTTTTCCATTATCTAGTTTTTGGAGCACCAAAAAGTCATTTGGTTGTCTATCATTTGGGAGGAGAAGTATATCAATGGTGGAATATTATTAAAAATATAAAGAAGAAATTGACTCTAGGGAGTGGGATGAGTTTAAGACATTATTCTCAATAAGTAACTTCCTTATATTAATAATATAAAAAAGGATAAGTAATTCTTTGAGCTAAAGAAGAAGGATGATGAATCCAATGGTATATATGAGGAAAAATTTTATAAGACTTGTAAGGTATTATTCTGGTATTATCATCCTACATGAAAGTAAGTTTGATCTATTATTAAATGGATTAAAATCAAGTCTTCAAATGGAATTAACCACAAGGGATTTTAGTAGCTATAAAGAAATCATTATATGTTCTATAAAGGTGGAAATGGAGAGAGAAATTACCTATAAATAACATTTTTTTTATAAGAAATAAATGATATAATTCAAATGAAACTCTAAAAAACATGAAGAGAAGAATATTATATTTTACTTCATGCTCTAAGTGTGGAATGAAGCATGGAGGAAATTTTATTATAGGGAGTAGTTAATTTTTTACAAGTGGGAAGGAAGGTAATAAAGAAACTAAATTCTAAAGCGATGAAAAGAAGTTAGTTAATGATGTGGATAGAGAGAAACATCCATAGAATACACCACCCACACTCCTATGTTTCAAATGAAAGTATTATGGGAATTATGGTAACTATTTCTCAAATCCAAAGGTTAATGATGATGATCGATATCAGAAACCTCTTAAGCTGAGATAAAAAGATAAATCTCATGAGATCACTATTTCTGATGAAGGGTATGATAATAACATGGTGAAAGGTACACTTATTATCCACTAAATAACTAATAATGTTTTATTTGAATATATATTTACCCATTATTTTATATGCAAATAATTTTCTAAGGGTATCACAATGACACCTCAATGATTATATATTGAATTAACAGTGAAAAAACTTAATGGAATGATGATCTCATATCAACTCTATGATTCTTCATTAGTTGAAGTTTGTGGGAATTTGCTTCCTAAAAATATTTTTATTCTCACTCTAGTTAATTTTGATGTTACCTTAGGCATGTATTGGCTTTATCTACATAAATACCACACCAATTTCTAAGGAAGGGAATTCACATTTGATATTCAAAACCTACCTATGACCATCTATTAGTGAAGTGAAAAATATGAACTTTTTATGGAAATCAAATCCATTTTATGGGTCTCAATTCCTATTCAAATGGGGAGTTTATCTCAGATGGTTGAGGAGAAACTCAGAATTGAGGATATGCCTATTTTATAGGATTTTGTTAATATTTTTATGGAAGAGTTTCCTAGTATTACACCAAATTGTGAAGTTGAGTTTTCAATAAAACTTATATATGGTGAAACACCTATTTTAAATAATCTATATAGATTGGCCTCGATTGAGTTTCAATAATTAAAGAAGAAACTCTAGGAGAATCTTTACCAAGGATTTATTCATCCAAGTGTTCCACCTTGGGGAGATTTTTTTTGTTAATAAAAAAGATGGATCGATATGAATTTTCATTGATTATTAGGAATTAAAAAAGATAAAAAATAAGAAAAAGTATCCCCAACCCCATATTGATGACATTTTTTATCAACCACATGGTTCTCAATACTTTTCTAAAATTGATATTCATTTTGGGTATCATCAATTGAGGGTCAAGAGGGAGGATATACCGAAGACAATATTCCATACAAGCTATGAACAATATGAATATATAGTGATTCCATTTGGTCTTACTAATTCCACTACTATCTTCATATATTTAATGAATAATTTATTTATAGATTACCACGGTCAGTTTGTGGTAGTCTTTGTAGATGATATTCTTATATATTCATAGAGTAAGGATGAATATGAAGATCACTTGAGAATTTGATGAAAACCTTGAGTAATGAGATGTTGTTTGCAAAATTGACTAAGTGTAAATTTTAGATATTTTTATTGGGTCATATAATCTAAAGAGAGGGTATATCGGTGGATCCATCAAAGAAATAAACTATTGAATGTTTTCCTAGACCAAACATGGTGATTTAGATCTATAGTTTTCTTGGTTTGGCCATATATTATCAATTATTTGTGGAACATTTCTCATGGCTGTGCAATCCACTCACTAAGTTAACTCATAATATATAACCCCCTGACCCCAGTTACCCAGATTCAGTGCATTATTACATAACATTGGCATGATCCCAAAAGATCAAGTCTCTAAAGACAAATTAGTTTAGTATCCTTGGAAACACTAGATACATTTATAAGTATTACATTACATGATAAAATGGAAAACTACAACAACATAGTCTCCATATTCCACACTCATATCCCCTCAGACTATCCCTATAGGTCAGTCATAAAATAATTCTTTACATCCTAGAAAAAATAAAACATATAAAGGGGTGATCTCAGATTCTCAGTAAGGATAACAATATAGCGCAAAATTTCATAAATAAGCATAAACATTTAAGGAAATGTATAACTAAAATAAAATCCATTTAAAATTTAACTTCAGCATAATATGGAAAAAATAAAAATAAATAATTCCATTTACTTATTCACATGGATATTCTACTATTTGAATAATCACATGCAATATCAATAACCACTTTCGTAATGATGGAATGCATAATGCCAGACTATCATAACCACATAGTCAAGGCCTTGTGCCAAGGATACAAATAAGATTTTATCAAGGCCTTATGCCAAGACACTAGTTTGTCTCATGAGACCTACCGATGCATCAAGGAGCTATAGCGGGCTCCACCCGTCACTTACTAAGTCCAATTCATTCCTCATATTAAAAGTTTGAAATATAACATAAACATTAGTATTAAAACTAGAACATGAAATGTCAATACTTTATCCACAAACCATGAATGATATAAAAATAGCACAATAACAGTAAAACATAAATCATTCAATACAGTATGGAAGATTGTATTGTAACAGATTAACCTCAATCGATAATAATGAAGGATATGGACATAGATTAAAATAATCATCAAAACTATTTGAGAGAAATACCCCCCTTTTTCTTGAAAACATTTAAAAGTCACACTACATGTCAAGAAGCCGTTTTAAAAATAGATTTTTGAATCAAAGTGTCCCATACCACTTCAAAACTTTTAAAAGGAATTTTAATTTTAAAACATTAATTTCCATATAAATAAATCCTTAAAACCATTTTTAAAACATGGACATTAATGAGAAATATTTAGTATAATAAGTCTTTAAAACATTTAAAAATGACATTTTAGTTAGAGTCTCTAACCAAAATAGAGACACTTGAATACAAATAGTTGAGGTAATAAAAACTTTGTAATATCATGAGAATAAAGGGATTCATGATATACTATGTCAAAGTACATTATATACACCATATAAAAGTGATTTTGTGTATAACAACAAAGATGTATCAATGGAATGTAATTTGAGATGAAATATCTTATAAAGACCGTATCCTTAGGTTAAGGATAAATCAACGACATAATTATGTGTGACAAATATAAATACACTCAATATAATTGGATATTCAGTGTAAATCAATCATAGGACATTCACACATATTCTTGTAAAGACAACACCAATGAATTGGATATTTAACACAACAAATGGAGATTGAGTTAAAATTACTCTTATCAAGTTCATATAGATGACTTGAGAAATAATAAATGGAGTTATTATGTGTATCAAAATTATATCCACATAAAGGTGAGTGGAAATTATGACATAAGAAAATGAATAGTGATTCCACACATAATCTTGGAGTAAAATAATCAATAAAGTATGCGTAAAGCTGAATGAGTGGAAATTGAAATTTCAAATTCCCTAATTGATTTGGTAACTTAAGAAACATACACCCATGAAATAAGGATCATACAATGATGATTTAGATATCCATAAATTAAAGTATATTACACAATGAATACAATCATGGTCAGTACACACACCACATGCAATAAATAAGTGGTGAACAATGGAAATCTCACGGAATTAAAAGTGAGATAAGAAACCCCTTACTTTTTAATTTTTCCTTGTTCAAGGGTAGGTTAACCTCCTTTATAATGGTGAAATAATTGTTATTAAATTATACAATAATAATATAAATTAATATGATATCATATATGATCTTTTAACATTGCTTTGTTAATAATATCTTTGTATTATTGTCGTTTCGGGTGTTAACAGATTCATTTTCCTTTATATTATTTGTTATGTTAGTCATATTTTTTATGGATGGGATGTATATTATTCAAATCTAGAATGATATCATGTCTCTGAACATTATTTTTAATCATCAAATGAAATTTAGTCTTGAATGGATATGATGGGGAATGAATCTCATCGCGTTTGTGGAAACGGTAATCCGTACGTATGCACGGGCGACAATATCATTCTTTTGATATTAAAATATTATATAATTGGATGGTATATCATATATACAGAATAATTATCATTTTATATTTATTATTTACATGAATTACACATCATTATTATACCCATCTAAATAATAATGTATTGAATAACAATTACACCACGACGTGGAGACGGTAATCCGTACGTACACACGTATGGTGACATGTCATTCGAAGGATGGATAGAATAATGAATATGACTGTACCATATTTATAATAACATCACAATATATAGAAGATATTGGAGTTATGATTTTATAATGGAAATAAATAAAGTAATAAGTGGAAGAAGAAAAGAACTTGAAAGAGGGTGGTGAAATTATTACCTCTTGTTCAGGTTCTTCCTTTTGATTTGATCAAAAGGGCTCCTTAAGTTGGCTTTATGACCAAAGGAGGGCCTCTAGGATGAATGTAGGACAGTTTAGAGGGTATTTGGGTAGGTTTTGGCCGATCCAAATGGCTTTGAAGGTGTGAATTAGAGAGAAGGGGGAGTGCCCTTTTATAAGAGGGGTGATGGGCACATTAGAAAAATCTAGAAATATTATTTTATAACAAAATAATTTTCAATTTATAATGGCTCAAAAATGGATTATTTAAATTATAATGTGGGTATGGGTCGAAAACCAATCAATTAATAGGTTTTAGACAGGTTTAGGTCACTATATTAACCTTAACTTTTAGATTTTACTCTTAGTTAAATAGTTTGACATTTACCATGTCTCTTTGCATTTTTATATTATATGGTTAATAAAATTACTATATACTTCCAAGTGAACCCCAAGTGGTTGATTAATGATACACCTATAATTATATAAGTCTTTTTGCCGAACCTTGGATTTTTAGAAATATAATATCAATTAATAATATAATATTTGTTTTAAAAACTCTTTTATGTCAATTTTCACACTATTTGGTATTTTGTTTTTACTAAATTTATAACAGCATTAATACTTAGAAAACAATTCATAAAACCGACCCTAATATGTCATATTAACTTATAAAATTAGTTTTATTCATAAAAAAATTCAAATTACATTTATTTGGATATTTATAATATCAATTATTTTAATATTTTATTAATTAGGTAATTACTGCATCATCATTGTGTCATAAATAAATTAATTTATTTAATCTATAAAAAATATAAATAAAATACCATTATGTAGGAAATATTTTTATATTTATAATGAGTATTTATAATCAAATTTATCTTATGTGTAATCCTATATTAAAATGTTTTAGTTATTAAACTTTGATTTTAACTCTTTTAACTCGTCTTTGAATTAAATAATAATAAATGTCCTAATCTAATCCAAGTGGACCAAAGAGGTTCATATTTTATTACTAAGGTTGTTTTTGGTCGAATTATACTTAGACAATAGAATTAGTACATGTGTTAGGGTAATAATAATATCATTTTTTCCCTTAATTACCCTATTTACTTTTAACCGTGGTAAATAAAATTAAAAAGTTACTATTCACCAAAAATTATTTTTGTCTTATTGAACCAAATTTTACTCCTTGATATTAACCATGTCTCTCAGGTTTTTAAAATTCAACTCACATAAGCGGTGAAATTATGTTTTATGTGAATTTGTAAATTCTCCTAGGAGGTGGGTAAAAGACGGTGAAAAGTTAAATACAATTTTTATATATCTAAAATTATTATAAACTTACTCCAATGAATTAAATTTAACTTATATAGGTATTATGTATCTATTTTGACCTAAAATAAGTTTAGATAAAACAAATAATTATTTAAATAAAAATTCGGTTTTAAACTATAACTCAGTGTTTTTCACAATTCATCAAAAATTAAAAGTTTTCAGAAACATACAAAAAATTCACCCTAAGATAATTTTGATATTCTGAATTCAAAAATGAAGTCTATTTTACCAAATTTAAAACATATAAATTGGATTTATTATCTTAAAATTAATTCCTATTTTCATAACCAAAAAGCGTATTTTTATGAAATAATAACTACCAAAAGATTGACATTTCTTTATGTCCAATTTCAAAGTGAAATTTTTTCCAATGACCAACATTGTATTAAATGGTAAAAATATAATATAATTATACATTCAAACCATTCATATGTATAGTTGAACACTATAAATTATTTTAATTAAAAAGGTTATTTTCAGTTAAAATATATTATTTTTCACTATTTAGCAAAATATGAATGTTATCATAAAAACACCAAAAATTTATGGAAACTAAATTCTTATGACCCGATCCCAAAGAAAAAGTTTATTTTGTCAAATTGAATATATAAAAGTTTCAAATATTAGACTTAAAAAGGGTTCTCTATTTAAAGGAGGTAAAATTGCATTTTTTGAAAAATTCTTCTTTTATCGGAAAAAAATGAATTTATCCTTACATTATGTCTAAGAAACTCATAATATTGATTCTAAAATTATAAGGGTTATATAAAGTTCAAAATTCTGTTAATATTATTCACAACCTCTTTTGAATGCTTAGTTTGGTAAGTCGTGGTGTGCTTGAACTCGATGTTGCGTGTTGTGTAAGTTATTGAATTACCTTGAAGAACTAACGTACTATGAAATATTGGGGTGTTACATCCTTCCCTTGTTCAATAAATTATGTGCTCGCAATTTTTAAAATCAGGATTGAGAATATAATGGAAAGTCCCACATTGAAAAAATAGTCAATAAAACTATCACTTTAAAAGAAAGAAAGAGAAGTACAAAGGTCACCAAGATAACCCATACTAGGATTCTATGTAGGAAAACATGGATATAGAAGATAAAATAAGTGTCAAGTTCTGATGGAGAGGGATAGAAAACATGATCAGGAGAAAGTTAAAAACAAGAAAACGACAAACTTGTGATGGGACAAACGGTCATTAGTTTCCCAGTAGGAAAAGTAAACAGACAACATTTTTTTAAGTTACATTTCATAAAGATGAGGAATTTATTTATGATATTGACTAAGAACATAAAGAGATATACTTACTTTTTAAGTAGAGTTTCATTCTTTAATAAATTTCTACCACTAACTCATTTTTTAAACGATGAGGATTCAAGAAGACTTGGTCACACTGGAAGATATAGAATAAACTTCTAGAGAATCACATGATCCACAAAGGATAAACTATATATTTACCTTGTCTTTAGAGATTAATCAAAACCAAAATGGTTAGTACAAGATCTGATGATCCCCCAAAAGGATATTCCTTTAGAGAAAGAAACACTAATCTTAAGTTTTAAAATTAAACCAACAATATCCCAAAGTTAAATAAATACCATTCAATAAACAATTGTCCTTAAAATCCTTCAATATAATCCAAACTAATATTGAAACCCAAAACTTATAAGAATTTGGTTATGTAGTCTTCCACGTTAAATTGTATCTCCAAATAACATCAACTACTCTTAAAGTCACATACTTAAAAGTAATTAACCTAATCACATATTCTCTATTATAGGTTATTCATTTCCATAAATAACCCAAATCACTATAAATCCACAAAAAATACATAGATAAAAATCCACCATTACTCCTCAAATGAAATCCCATAGTATTCTATTTTCCTTGGGCATATAGTGTTCCCAACAAAGTGAACGTCTTCCAAAATAACATTTATCACTTAATCACCAAATCATTTTCCTATACTACGGGTATTCATTTGATAAGACATAAGATTCCAAATCAACTTATTATTTATCAATAAAATCATTTAAATAAAAATAATTAGTCACACTAACCAGGGACTTTACGTAGTCCAGTTGTAGGTGATAAATCCCAATCGCACTCTGGTTGTGGGTTCGATTCCCACACATTTATCTAACGCGATGGGTTGTCACACAGTCTGCGTGTTGTGCTTTTTCAAATACTATATTTTATAATAGTACCAAAATGAGATAAATTCCTCAAAATAACCATAACATAATATAACCACAAATTTTATCTCATACCTTTCATTTTCATCCCAAAATATAATAACTTGTAATTGCCTCAAACCCAATGATCATATAAAACCAAATGGTTATTTATAACTATATACACAAGAGAAAAGATAAGTCTTCCTAAAATATCATTCTCACATGGAAAACTGTAGGGTTACAAATACAAGAGAAAATTATTATAAAGTAATCCCATCAACAAGGAGCACTAATACTTTTAAACATTTCTCCAGCCATTTATTTCCACAAATCTTCTTCTTTGACCAAGAAAATATCCTATAGAATAGAGCATTCATTCGGGTAATGGCCCGACCCCCTAAACTTACGGAAAATGACTATGAATGGACTCTTGGGACCATTTTTATTTTCTTCCGTAGTACTCTTCATTTTTCAACAGAAATTCTTCCCTTTATGTCCTTCTTTCCCACACGTAAAGAATTTCTTTGTTCTATTGAGGCACTTTCCTGGGTGTCTCCTTCCACATTTCCTTCATGATGGAAATTGAGGATTCTTTTCTCTATGGTCTCCACTACTGGAGCTCTTATCATTCATCACCTTTCTCTTCTTTGTTGAGTCCAGGAGTTGGTTAATATATATGTTGTTGATCATATTTTTGGAAAACTGATTTGGAATGAACACGATATCTTTTACACCTATCAAAATTCCATTTTGTTGCTCATTTCCACCACCGCTCCCACCTTGTATATCATTCTCAAAGTTACTATGACTACCTTGGAATCCATCCATTGACTAAAACCAGAAAGAATTGTGTGATTAAAAGTAGTCATAAAATCATTTAGAGAATATCATGACACCATATTTTCAATTTGAAACACCTTAGGATTAACCAAGGTCTTTTATTCTCATCTTATATGAAAATACTTTAAATCGATTTTTAAAGAAAATGTGAATTATCTTAAGCATATCCCCTGGGAGTGTCGTAACCAAGAGTGAAGCAAGACCCATTTTCATGCACCAGTTCCCGTTCGAGTCTAGCTCAAAGCGGTGTTTTTGGGTTTTACCCCTAGGTACATCTGTTCCAGAGCCGCCTCTACTTGCTCGTATCTAGATATGGATGTATTGCTCGGAAAACTCACAAAATCACTACAATACCAAAATTTTAGGAAGTTCCTCTATACTAATCTGCAAAGTCTATCTTAGGGATATGTTCTCTAATCAAAGTTTATCTAAATCTAGTTTCCAAGGTTTTTATTAAACTTCCTTTGATACCAACTGTAACGCCCTGACCCCTATTACCAAAAGTCGGTGCATTATTACATAACATTGGAATGATCCTAAAAGATCAAGTCTCGAAATAATGATTAGTTTAGTAGCCTTGGAAGTACTAGATACATTCATAAGTCTTACATTACATGATAAAATGGGAAACTACAACAAAATAGTCTCCATAGTCCACACTCATATCCCCTCAGACTACCCCTGCAGGTCAATCATAAAATACTTCTTCACATCCTGGGAAAAATAAAACATAGAAAGGGGTGAGCTCAGATGCTAAATAAGGATAACAATATAGTGGAAACATTCATAAATAAGCATAAACCTTTATGGCAATGTATAAAAAAAACAAAATCCTTTTAAACTTGAACTTCAGCATAATATAAAAAAAATAAAATGAAATAATGCCATTTACTTATTCATATGGATATTCTACTAGTTTAATAATTACATGCAATATCAATAACCACTTTCACAATGATGGAATGCATAATGCCAGACTATCATAACCACATAGTCAAGGCCTTGTTCCAAGACTACAAATAAAATTTTTATCAAGGCCTTGTTGCAAGGCACTAGTTTGTCTCATGAGACCTACCGATGCATCGAGGAGCTAATGAGGGCTCCACCCGTCACTTACTAAGTCCAATGTATTCCTCATATGAAAAGTTTGAAACATAACATAAACATTCGTATTAAAACTAGCATACGAAATGTCAATACATTATCTACAAACCATGAATGGTATAAAAATAGCACATCCAAAGTCAAACATAACTCATTCAATACAATATGGAAGATTGTATTGTAAAATATTAACCTCAATCGATAATAATGAAGGATATTGACATAGATGAAAATAATAATCAAAACTATTTGAGAGAAATACCCCCTTTTTATTGAAAACAATTAAAAGTCACACTACTTGTCAAGAATCCGTTTTAAAAATAGATTTTTGAATAAAAGTGTCCCATACCACTTTGAAACTTTTAAAAGGAATTTTAATTTTAAAACATTAATGTTCATATAAATAAATACTTAAAACCATTTTTAAAACATAGACATTAAGGATAAAGATTTAGAATAATAAATCTTTAAAACATTTAAAAATGATATTTTAGTTAGAGTTTCTAACCAAAAGAGAGACACTTGAATACAAATAATTGAAGTAATAAAAACTTTGTAATATCATGAGAATAAAGGGATTCATGATATACTATGTTAAAGTACATTATATACACCATATAAAAGTGAGTTGGTGTATAACAACAAAGAAGTCTCAATGGAATGTGATTTGAGATTAAATATCTTATAAAGACCATATCCTTAGGTTAAGGATAAATCAATGACAAAATTATGTGTGACAAATATAAATACACTAAATATGATTGGATATTCAGTGTAAATTAATCATAGGGCATTCACACATATTATTGTAAAGACAACACCAATGAATTGGATATTTAACTCAACAAATGGAGATTGAGTTAAAATTAATCTTATCGAGTTCATATCGATGTATTGAGAAATAATCAATGGAGTGATTATTTGTATCAAAAGTATATCCACATAAAGGGGAGTGGAAATTATTACATAAGAAAATGAATAGTGATTCCGCACATAATCTTGGAGTAAAATTATCAATGAAGTATGCGTAAAGCCGAATGAGTGGAAATTGAAATTTCAAATTCCCTTATCGATTTGGTAACTTACGAAACATACACCCATGAAAGAAGGATTATACAATGATAATGTATATATCCATAAATTAAATTATATTACACAATGAATACAATCATGGGAAGTACACTTACCACATGCAATAAATAAGCAGTGAACAATGGAAATCTCACGGAATTAAAAGTGACATAAGAAACCCCTTACTTTGTAATTTTTCCTTGGTCGAGGGTAGGTTAAACTAATTTATAATGGTGAAATAATTGTTATTAAATTATTCATGAATCATATACATTAATATGATATCATATATTATCTTTTAACATTGCTTTGTTAATAATATCTTAGTATTATCGTCGTTTCGGGTGTTAACGGATTCATTTTCCTTTATATTCTTTGTTATGTGAGTCATATTTGTTATGGATGGGATTTATATTATTAATATCATGAATTTTATAATGTCTCTAAACATTATTTTTTATCATCAAATTAAATTTAGTCTTGAATGGATATGATGGGGAATGAATCTAATCGCATTTGTGGAGACGGTAATCCATACATACGCACGGGCGAAAATATCATTCTTTTGATATTAAAATAATATATAATTGGATGTTATATCATATATAAAGAATCATTATCATGTTATATTTATTATTTACATGAATTACACATCGTTATTATACCCATCCAAATAATAATGTATTGAATAACAATTACACCATGACGTGGAGACGGTAATCCGTACGCACGCACATATGGTGACATGTCATTATAAGGATGGATAGAATAATGAATATGGATGTACCATATTTATAATAACATCACAGTATATAGAAGATACTATATTTATTATTTTAGAATGGAAATAACAAAGAAAGAATAAGTGGAATAAGAAAAGAACTTGAAAGAGGGTGGTGAAATTATTACCTCTTCTTCGGGTTCTTCCATTTGATTTGATCAAAAGGGCTTCTTAAGTTGGATTTATGACCAAATGAGGGCCTCTAGGTTGAAGGGAGGACATTTAAGAGGGTATTTGGGTAGGGTTTGGCCAAGCCAAATGGCTTTGAAGGTGTGAATTAGAGTGAAGGGGGAGTGCCCTTTTATAAGAGGGGTGAGGGGTACCTTAGGAAAAGCTAGAAATATTATTTTATAATAAAATCATTTTCAGTTTCTAATGGATCCAAAATGGATTATTTAAAGTATAAGGTGGGTATGGGTCTAAAAACACTCAACCATTAGGTTTTATATAGGTTTGTGTCACTATATTAACCTTTACTTTTAGATTTAACTCTTAGTTAAATAGTTTGACATTTACCATGTCTCTTTGTATTTCTATATTATATGGTTAATAAACTTACTATATACTTCCAAGAGAATCCCAAATGGTTCATTAATGATAAACCTATCCTTATATAAGTCTTTTGACCAAAAATTATATTTTTATAAATAGAATATAAATTAATAATATAATATTTGTTTTAAAAACTCTTTTATGTCAATTTTGACACTATTTGGTATTTTGTTTTTACTAAATTCATAACAGCATTATTACTTAGAAAAAATTCATATTACCAACCCTAATAAATCATATTAACTTATAAAATTATTGGAATTCATAAAAAGTCTCAAATTACATTTATTGGGATATTTATAATATAAATTATTTTAATATTTCATTAATTAGGTAATTACTGCATCATCATTGTGTTATAAATAAATTAAATTATTTAATGTCTAAAAAATATAAATAAAATACCATTATGTAAGAAATAGTTTTATATTTCTAATGGATATTTATAATAGAATTTATCTTATGTGTAACCCTATATTAAAAATGTTTTAGTTATTAAACTTTGATTTTAACTCTTTTAACTCTTATTTGAATTAAATAATAACAAATGTCCTAATGTAATCCAAGTAGACAAAAGAGGTTCATATTTTATTCCTGAGGTTTTTTTTGGTAGAATTATACTTAGCCAATATAATTAGGACATGTGTTAGGATAATAATTATATCATTTTTACCCTTAATTACCTTATTTATTTTTAACCGTGGTAAATAAAAGTAAAACGTTACTATTCAAAAAAAAAATATTTTTATCTAATTGAACCAAATTTTACTCCTTGATATTAACCGTGTCTCTCAGAGTTTCGAAATTCAACTCACAGAAGCGGTAAAATTATGTTTTATGTGAATTTGCAAATTCTCCTAGGAGGTGGGTAAAAGACGGTGAAAAGTTCAATAAAATTTTTATATATCTAAAATAATTATAAACTGACTTGAATGAATTAAATTGAAATTATATAGATATTATGTATCTATTTTGACCTAAAATAAATTTAAATAAAATAAATAATTATTTAAATAAAAATTTGGTTTTAAACTATAACTCAGTGTTTTCACTATTCATCAAAAATTAAAAGTTTTCAGAAACATACCAAAAATTCAACCTAAGATAATTTTGATATTTTGAATTCAAAAATGAAGTCTATTTTACCAAATTTAAAACATAGAAATTTAATTCATTAGTTTAAAATTAATTCCCGTTGTTAGAACCAAAAAGCGTATTTTTATGAAATAATAACTACCAAAAGATTGACATTTCTTTATGTCCAATTTCAAAGTGAAATTACTTCCAATGACCAACATTGAATTAAATGGTAAAAATATAATCTAATTATACATCCAAACCATTCATATTCATAGTTGAACACTATAAATTATTTTTATTAAAAAGGTTATTTTTAGTTAAAATATATTATTTTTCACTATTCAGCCAAATATGAATGTTATCAGAAAAACACAAAAAATTTATTGAAACTAAATTCTTATGTCCCGATCACAAAGAAGAATTTTATTTTGTAAATTTGTATATATAAAAGTTTCAAATATTGGATTTAAAAAGGGTTCTCCATTAAAAGGCGGTAAAATTTCATTTTTAAAAAAATACTTCTTTTATCTGAAAAAATGAATTTGTCATTACATTATGTCTAAGAAAATCATAATATTGAATCTAAAATCATAAGGGTTATATAAAGTTCAAAATTCTATTAATACTATTCATAAATGCTTTTGAACGGCTAGTTTGGTAAGTCGTGGTGCGTTTGAACTCGATGTTGTGTGTAGTGTAAGTTATTGAATTACTTTGAAGAACTAATGTACTATGAAATCTTGGGGTGTTACATAATAGATTTAAGTTACACTGGAAACAATAATGTGAGGAAAACTTCATGGAACTAAAGATAAGGTTAGTTAGTTCACGTGTTCTTACATTACCCTATACTATAGAAGGGTTTATAATCTATAGTGATGCATCAAAGAATGGACCAGGATGCATTATCATGCAGAATGACATGGTTATAGATTATTCCCCCTGACAATTGAATGTTTATGTGTAGAATTACCAAACTCATGATTTAGAGTTATCTGTGGAATTTTTTTCATTAAATATAATGAGGAATTATCTTTAAAGATAAAGTTGTGATATATATACTGATCATAAATGTTTAAAGTATATATTTACATAGAAAGGGTCGAATATGCGCTATAGAAGATGGACTAATTTGATTAAAACTTATTTCTGTACAATACATTTCCAACATGGGAAAGTGAACAAGGAGGTTAATGATTTAAATAGAAATGATCATGCTAGATTATCAATGATGAGGATAAAAATATATCCCATATTTATATATATGAAAAATCCAGATTTGGAAGTCTTGAAAGAAGGGGGGAAATATTATATTTCTAAAATTATTGTTCCACCATCCATCCAAGTGAAGATTAAAGAGACACAAAAAAAATATGTAGAGCTCCAGAAGTAGGTTAGAAATGTTATTGATTTTAACCTTGATTATAATGGAATGATAATGTTTTGGAACTGTGTTTATGTTTCATCCATACCAAATCTAAAGGATCTATTAGAGGAGGCTCATAGTTCTTTATTCTCTATTCATCCTAGAAGTACAAAGAATTATAGAGATATTAATGATTATTTCTGATGGGATGGAACATAGACAAATATTTAAGAGTTTAAATATTTGCGCTTGATATGTTAGTATGTTAAGGATAAGAGACAAAAGTATAAGGGGATGTTACAACCATTACCCATACCAAAATAGAAATGGGAAAAAATCACCACGTATTTTGTCATCAGACTCCCCAAAACATTTGAAGGGAACAACTCTATATGGGTTATATTAAATCACCTTATGAGTTCATCAAAATCCATCTCTATTAGGGAAGATTTATATCTAGATTATATTTCTAGGATATACATTAAGGTTGTGGTAAGGTTTCTTGAAGTACCACATTATATTGTATCTAATCAGGATCTGAGGTTTCACTTAAAGTTCTAGTGATGTCTTCAGTAGGTGTTGGACACATAGTTGAGTTTAAGCACTAAACATCATCCTCAGATATACGATCAGTTTGATATAACCATTAAAACCCTATAGGATATAATGAGATCTTGTTCTATGAATTTCATATGTTTTTGGAATCAACACCTTCCTCAGGTAGAGTTTTCATACAATAATTGATTTTTGTTAAGAATCCATATGACTTCTTATGAAGTCCTATATGAAAAGAAGTGTATAAATCCAATTTGTTGGGACGATGTTAGAGAAATAAAAATATTTGGACTTGATATAACTAAAGAAATGGTATATAATTTTATATACATTTATAAACACATAAGGGTATCTCAGAGTCAATATAAAAGTTATACTGACAATCCTCTATGTGAAATGGAGTTTGAAGTTGGTGAGAAGGTTTTTCTGTGAATTTATCTATGGAAGAAGGTTATGAGATTCATGAATAAAAGAAATATGATCCCTAGGTATATTTTACATTTTAATATTCTTGATATATTAGGGATAATTTCTTATTTATTGGTACTTCCATCAAACCTCTCTCAAGCACACCATGTCTTCCATATATCTCTCTTGAAGAAGTACATACTTGATACCTCACACATACTAATCTTAGAGATGATACCACTATATCGTGATCTTCTATATGAAGAATAACCTTTATAGATTCACTATCATAGATATAAAATTATATGAAAAAAGACTTCGCACTTGGTCAATGTTTTATGGTGAAACCACCAATTTGGGGAAGCTATATGGGAACCTAAGGATATGATGAGGCATAAGTATTCTCAGTTGTTTGTATCAAAGTGATATAATTTCAATTGTAGAATTGTTTTTAATGGTGTTATAATTTAATACGCTTATATTTTTTGAAATATATATATTTTCAATTAAATTTAATTTCTTCTATAGCTTTTGTTACATGCAACACCTAGTTTTAACGAATCATAAAATACTATTAATATTATTATTTAAACATGACCATTATAAAATTCCCATTAAACTTTGTGGTATTAATAGGAATTTTTTTTAAAATTATGTATAATGTTTTTAAATAAATAAAATATATTTATAATTAAGTACTTAATTTTTAGTAATATGGTTCAAAAATACATTTTTCCTCAAAAATAATGATTTTTATTTTTTTTTAAAAAAATATTAATTTTTTCCAAATTCTATAAAATGTATTTGAAAAAATTAAAATTATTTTGTTAATAAATTTTTTAAAATTATCTTAGAGTGATTTTTTTAGAATTTTTTGAGAAGTTTAATTTTTCAATGAATAGTGAAAAATGGTGTTTTTTATTTAAAAATGAATTTTTGTTTAAGGAATTTACCAGAACCATTATTTTTAAAATGATATAAAAAGTAAAATTAGTTCAATTATATTATTATTAATCCAATTCAGTTCATTTGAATCATTTTTATGTTTAATGTTTTTATAAAAACTTTTTATACTTATGTAAACTTTTTCTTTGGAAAACCACTTTTTCTTCATATACGGGGGTTTAATTTTAAATTAAATAATGAAACTTCCACGAATTGAATTTTATAAAATTTATTACATATTTTAAATTATTATAATTAATATTATATAATAATTTCAACTTTTATTTTCTTAATGAATAGTAAAAACAATAAAAAAGTAATTATCATGGTTAAGGTTAAAAAAGGTTTACTGGGCATTAAACTGAAAATATAAGGGTTAAAATGATAAAAAACTTGTCAATTTCTTATTATATGACCATATTTAGACATGATATAATATAATATTTTGTAATGATCCATTTTGGAGCCTTGTTTCCAAGAAATGGATATGACATTATTGGAAAACTTTGAAAAAATACAAGTATTCCAGTCACCTCAATTATAAAAGGGTGCCCCCTATAATATAATATTCACACTTATGAAGCCTTTTTGTTCATTAAATACCTACCAAAATACATTACTTAATCCCCTATCCATTTCCTAGATGAATTATTTTTTATTAGGAAACCCTCCTTATAAATATTTTAGTATAAACCCAAAGAGGTTCTTCGAAGAAGAGGTATAGTTTTTAACCATGGGTTTTTGCTTTATTTATTATACCACCTCCATAAAAAATTATTCAAATATGTTGATATAATAAAATAATTATATCCTATATAAATATATTTTATTATGTTAGTGGCATAACATACATCCGTCTCTTCTTCCATCAAATGGGAAACAAAATTGTCGATCGTGTGGACGACGAACTATGGCCTCACAGACCGATGTAATTTGTTTTCCATCACCACATCACACAGAAGGATATAATGATGGATTTAAAGTATATATATATATATATATAATATTTATGAAATAATTATACTTATGTAATTATAATATCACATCCATATTCTTACCTTCCAATCCGTTGAAAAATTACAATGTCGCTCATACGTATGTGTGGACTAATGAGTCATGTCATAAATCAGTAGCGACGGGCGACGGGCGATGGGCGACTAGCGTTTGATGCCCTAGCTTCCATGGCGGCGGCGACTGCCCCTCCCCGTCAGGGGGAGGGGCTGGTTTCTTCTTCTGGGGATGCTGTTCTCAGGAGGCGCACTTTCTTCCCTGGAATTGAGGTTGCTCTGAAGGTGCCTGGCATCTATAATGGTCATCCTGTTGTCCCGGTTTCGTCCAAGGAATTCTCTGAAGCTTTGTCACTTCTTTCCATAGCCTTGGTTGCAAAGTTCACTCGTCGTCGGCCTCTTGTTGAGGGTTTCAAGAGGTACGTGAATCAGGATTGGGGTTTAGGCCGTCGTGCAGTTGTCGGTCTCCTCGGGCCGCGTCAAATCCTTGTTTGTCTCGCTGATGAAGACGACCTGGCGTTGCCCTGGTCTCAAGCCAGCAGGTCATTTAGAGGGTTATCGTTCCATCTTAATCGCTTGACGTTCGATTTGAACATGAATCAGGACCCTTCCTCTTCGACGATCTGGATTCAACTTCCGGGGTTGCCGCTTCCCTTTTAGAATCCATCCCTCCTCCGTTCAATAGGTAACTCCTTGGGTCGCTTCCTCTGTGCGGATTGGAAAATGGATGCAATGGTGCACCCTATTGTTGAGAGAATCTTTGTGGAAGTGGATCTCTCCCGTCCTCCACCCGACAAGGTTTGGATTGTGATCGTGGGTAAATACAGGTACTTACAAAGTGTGTTCTATGAATCTTGGTCTTTGTTTTTCTCTTTCTTCCATAGACAGGGCCACCGTCTGGAGGAGTGCTGCAAAAGGGCTTCGGCTGTGGTGGTTGATACTTCTGCGATGGATAAGGGTGTCTCAGTGCCTGTCGAGGGCGATGGGTTAGGCTCCGACCATAGTTCTGAGCCTGCTGTGTGCAACCTGAGGTCTGTCAAGACACTTTGGGGGGATCAGGAGCAGGGGCCCCCTTGTCAACCTGGGGTGGGGTTGCGCCGTGTTCCCATTGATTCGACGGTGGATCCGTCTGGCTTGGGGAGGGTGAGGTCTGCCGGTTCTATCTTGAAGGAGGCATCCAGGGTCTCGGAGCCTCAGGTGGAGGCTGTGTTTGATCACCTCAGGATGGACTTAGGTGTAGTCCAGGCGGCCAGTAGCATTGGGAAGGAGGGTCTAGACTATGCGGATGAGGCTTTGGCAATGACCTCTCTGCCTCCAGGTGAATGTAGGGGTTGGGAGGATCAGAATCCCCAGCCTCAGTATATGGGCACGGGTTTTGATCAACCAGCTTTTCAGGATGGGTTTGGGGTTGGGGAAGCTTGTTTCAGGGAGAAGGAAGGGGGAAATGGGGTTGGGCCTGCCTTGGGTAACACCCCTGGTCAACTGAATGGAATTGGGGTGGAGGTGAAGGCTCAGACCAACCTTGGAGACCCAGAGGGTTCGAGTTCTGGCATCCTGCCAGAGCTTGTATCTCCAACCCAGACTCCAATTGTTTTGAGCAACAGGTTTGCAGAACTGGATGAGGTGGATTCTAGAGTTGAATCTTCTTCTCTGGTTGTGGATGATAAAGATAATAGGAGGAACACTGGTGGCCTCTTGTTGGAAGGTCAGATCAGGGGGCATGTTCTCCCGGAGTGTGATGATGGTGGAGGGGAAGCATAACTTGATGTGATATGTAGATGTTTTTCTGAAGCCAAACCCGAGTCAAGGAGTTACAGGAGTAAGAGGAGGAGGAGGGGTAGGAAGGATTACTCCTCCTTACCCCCTTCTATGAGGACCCGGTCAGCTAAGAAGCCAATGGTTGAGGTGCTGGACATGGAGATCATGTGTCACCTTAACTCACCTGGACAACATGAAATCTCCTCGGATTTGGTTTTAAGCTCAGAGGATGTGGTGACAGAACATGTGTTATATCTCAACGCCTCGGAAGAGGATGCAACCAAAATGATGGGCCGGAACCTTGAAGTGGAGCTGAATGAAGAGAAGTATATTTGGGTTGACAAGCAGGATACGATCCTAGTTGGAGGCTTCAATAAGGGGTTGATCAATCTTGAGGAGTACATGCAGGTTTGGAATAGACTGACCACTGCCTTCGAAGCCGTGATAAGGGGGATTCTCTTTTGCAGGTCTTTAACTTATCCTGGAAGCTGTTTAGGGACACGGTCTCTGGTAGAATTCAACTTGCATTCAATTATTCTATTTATACTCTCACTAACTAATGCTTTGTCAAGTTATTGCGCTTGTTGTGTGTGGAAAGTTGGAGGGCCAGATCGGCTCGGATGGGCTAGAGCACGCTGCTCCTTCCTTGGCAGGTCATTTGGGAGGTGGATGATCGGAGGGATGACTTTCCATCAGGAGGGACCATGCATGCATGGGATCGCTGAGTGGTCCTCCCTCGGAGTGAGCAGCTCTATTTTTGCTTGGATGAGGTGATTTCTGGTTTTTGTTTGTTGCTGTTTGGGTTTGTTGAAACTTTTGGTTTCTCACTTTTTCCTCAAAAGTGTCATTATTAATAAAAAATAATTTTCAGTCAGTATGTGTGGACTAATTTTTTTTTTTAATTTTATTTTAACATGTATTTAATAAGGATATTTTTAATGAATATATATTATATAAAAATTATTATGTAAAGGTGAATTATTATTTACCTTTATTTCATTCCATCCATCGAGAAAATGGAAACAACGTTCATGTGTATGTACAACCTACCATCTCCATGAATGGTATAATTAATTTTTATTTATAAAAGTTTTATAAATGAATATAAATACATATATAATGAATATATATGATATTTATACCATTATTAATTTTTTTGAGAGGATGGATGTGACATCATGCATTTTTATCACATAATCCTTTTATTATAATGTACAAAACAAATGATCTTTTAAAGTTTAGTTTATTGGAAATCTAGAACATAATACATGAAGACATAAAAAATTATTATAATAAACTTAAAAGTATTATTAATGGGTTCATACTAATTTAAATTTACTGCATCTCATAACCTAGGGATATACATCAAAGTAAAGGTGTGAGCATGGGGTCCAGTAAGGGAATAAACAAGAAAGACATATAGCATGTGATGTTGAGAGATATCAATAAGAACATGAGGAATAATAATAATCCATCATAAATAGGCATATAATAATAATAATAACATGAATAATAACATGTAAATGTGGATAAAACATTTAAACAATACATTCATAAGCATATCACCATAGTTTTTTATCAAGGTGTCATAAACAAAAATTACCAAGTTTATTCACCAAGGTATCATTAAAAATGTTATATTTAGAGATTAAATTATTTACCCAATGCATTGGAGAACTATCAAGGAACATAATTAATATGTATTAATTAATTTGATACACATATATCATAATCAAACATTTCATTAATAACCCATGGGGAATAAATAACGGGTTTCTTATCAAAATCATGGTTTTTTAAAAGTGCTTAAATACATGATCATCACGTCAATTTTAGCCCATAAAAAGGGAATGCGGATTTATTAGTTGTAAATAATCGAATGAAAGAAATAATTTTTACATATAGGTGATTAAATCTGGAAGATAAATAGGTTTGAGTATTCAAAAAAAATAAAAATAAAAATAAAATAAAATATCTTAAGTAGAGAGAGAAATTTGAGGAGTAAATTCAGTTGCATGATGGGTAAAAAACATGATTTTAGAAAAGGGTAAAATGAGAGTAGAAAAGGGTATACCTTTGATAAAACATAATTTGGAAGTAAGGTTATTATCAAAAGGGTAATAAAAGAGATTAAAAATAACATTTAGAATACACATACAAAAAATAATTTCTTGAATTGAAGAGAAAATTAGGATAATTCTCTTACCTTGAAGAGTTACTCTTAAATCTTGAGGATTGGGACCTTGAGGCATGAGGGAACCTTGGGGGGACAAATTGACTAGAAAAAACACAATAAATTCATGTAGGATGGATTTTTAGTGAAATTAAATGGATAAATGGGTGGGTATTTATAGAAAAATTAGAGGATTTGTTTAATAATTTCCAAATATAGGCCTTGGAAATCTATGTTATGGAAAATGAAAAACCATTGCCTTACCCATTATTTCTAACCATGTTTTTGAAAATTTGGGACAAATTTTATGTTATTTTAATCTTTAAAAACCAAACATGATTTTATATTACTTATTTTGTCATGGAAAAGTAAAGTTTCCATAAAGTAATGTTTTTAAAGTCAAAGTTTCCATTTTAGACTTTGGAAAGTCATTTATAGGTTTGTAAATTGACTAAATATATTAAAATACTTGATATTAATAAAATAACTTATTTTAGGTCCTATATTGTTGTTAATTAATCATTAAATAATTTTTATATATTTATGAAGTCATTAAACATATCGAAAAACCAAAACTGTACTATTTATGAAAAAATAAAGTATTTTATAAAATTCTCATAAATTCACCCTGACATAATTTCAACATTTTTATATCAAATATGATGTTTATTTTAACATAATAATTCTCTAAATATTATGATTTTAACTTTCAAATATAAAAATCCTTATTTATTAAAAAAAGTTCAGGTTGCAAGGCATAATTAAATTTATAACACTTAAAAAGTTCCCAAGACATAATAAAATTATTTTATCATTTATATTTTAATAATAGTATTTTTTTAAAAAATATTTAATTAAAATATATATTATTTAAAATAACTTAGTTTATTATAAAAATTTATATCTTTTCTGAAAATTATAATTTGTATCTAAAAAATAAATCTATCAAATTCTTCTCAATTTTATTAAGAAAAACTATTCTTAAAATGGAATTGATGGAATGAAAATTTTATTTATACAAAGGAATTAAACATTAAGTAACTAATGCCTAGACACGTAACTTATTATTACACACACGTACGACATTAGTGTAAGGTGTAAAATGGTGATAAATTCATTGGGTGGCCCGACTAACATCGACCTAGTGGTAATTTACACTAACTTGAACGTATCCCATAAAATATTTCATTCTAACTTCACTTGTTGAAGCTCAGATTGGGATTGGTCAAGGGAAAACCCAAGTGACGCTACCTCCCTCCCATCTTCTGATAAATGGGTTTCATAAAAATGAATTTACTGGTTGAGGCCACCACTTCTACTTTTTTTTCATTATTTATCCTTTTTCATTACTAATCATAAACACTAATTATAACATTATAATAATTTCCAAAGGTTATAGTTCTCAATGGTCAAATTTTCCAAATGTTATATTGAATAATGGTCATATTTTACCAATGGTCTTATAACAGTCAAAACTCAATAGTCATATTCTCCTTTATACTTTATAATTACCACTTCATCATTAATGTTAGGAAAAAAATACCTCATGGTTACATTGTAGTGTTTTGGGTTGATTGTGTTTTTTGAAAAATCAAGTTTCCATGGCCAATTGTGGAGTTCTAGAGTGGTTATTGAATGATATATTGACAAAGATCCAAGACCGAGGAATGGATTCCCTGGATATGGTACAGAAAATTGAGTATACATGGTGGTTCCTTTTACTAGTGTTTTATAATTTTTTTGGGTCCATAATTTGGAGGACAGATCAATCATCATGAATGTAAAATTTCCATGAATGCCTCATAAAAATATGGAAAATCCATTAGTTTTTTTAATATTAGTGTTTCAAGAAGGTATGAATCTTCATAAATGAATTCAGTGTTGCAGAGTGTAGGTTTCATGAAGGCGTGGAGCATCACAAATGCACATTAAAAAATGGTACATCTCCAAGACTATGAGAAGCTTTGTGAATGGGAAAATTTTCCTGGTGCTTCAAAAAGACATGAAGCTTTGCGAATGAGATCAGTGAGATTTGAAAAAATGAGATGATGTGGATGGAAGATTCTTAAATGGGAGGAAAAACATATAAATAGGCCTCTTCCACCCTCAAAAAAGTGAGAAATAATCAACAAAGATTCAAAGGATCCAAAATAAAAAAGGTGATTTATGAAGGTTGTTCTTGTGAACAAGTTCATAAAGAAATGAAGTTTGCAAAGGCTATGAAATCCTACTAAGAGTTGTGAGCATCATGAAAGTATTGAAGTTTGTGAATGCTATAAAAATATGACTAAAATTTATGAGCTTCATGAAGGATACGTGAGATTCATGAAATTATTTGATGTTTGTGAAAGGAATGTGCTTTGCTAAGGCTATTTGAGCTTTATGAAAGGACGATGCTTCATAAAGGATATTTGAGATTCTTAAAAGAGGTGAGGTTAGTGAAGGTAGTGATCATCACAAAATTATTGAAAAGGGATTTCCCAGTTTAACTATAGAAAAATGATATTTATCATGTAGATGAAAGTGGGACTTCAACAGATCATCTACCAACATTTGAGGATTCATTCATTATTGTTAATGTGGGGAACCACATGTTCATAAACTTGGTGTGAATATTTCTATATAAGTGAGTGAATGAAGATGAATTAGATGATCCTTTCCACTAGCAGTGATCCATTCAAAGAGAGATCAAGGGAGTAATCCTTAGAAAGTAGTGGTCTATCCCTAAACATTATAATGGTAGTGAGCCTAGGCATTGAAGTGATCTAACATAAACCTTATTTTTTCTATGATCCTTAGCATATTTGGTACAGTAACACATTTCCATTGTATGCATCTTGGATGTAGCCTAGTAAGGGTGAACTAAGTAAAATTGCTGTGTCTCATACATGCTTTCTTTTCTGTTCGTACATTTCTATGTGAAAGAGAGAGAAGAGTGTTTTGTTTAATGTTAAAATATTATCTAAATGGGTTATTATTTTAATATTCCATATCCTAATTCACCCCCTCTCAAGGTATTTAACCTAGTTGGGATAACAATTAGTATCAGAGAAAAGGATTAATTTTATTGTTTCTCTCACTACACCAAAATTAGTGGTTAGTGGTGGTTTTTTAACGGCGGTTTATTAAACTACCATGATTGTTTTTTAAATAATTTAGTAGTGGTTTGTTAGAAACCACCGCTAAAACATTCATTTTTTTTCAAAAACCCGACACTTCTCCCCAAACCCCCACTCCCCCAACCCCCACAACCCCCCGACCCACCATAGCCCTACCCTTTTCGTGCCTCACCATTGTTCCTCATCGCCAGTCGCGAGCCTCATCACCTATCACCATGCCTCACTTCAAGTCCCGAGCCTCACCACCCCTCACCGCTTCTCGTCATCGGTCTTGAGCTTCACCGCCCCTCTATTGTGGATTCTAAAGTATTGGATCATCAAAAAACATATTCCCATTAATCAAGGTAACTTTTTCTATTTTGTTTCTATATTATTTTGATTATGTATTTTGTGTTATACCAATTGATGTGTTATCATGATATTTTTAATTGTTATTGAAGATCATGTTATCCTTGCTGAAATAATTTATTAATTTTTTCATTCTATAATTATGTAATTATTACTAAGCATGAGAAATTATTTTATCTACTTCTTTCTAAAAAACATGAAATATTTACATGTAGGTTTTTAATTTAGTGGTAAGATACTAATGACATGGATATATCCTTGAAATAACTAAAAAAAGTTCAAGTTGTTATGTTATATTAAACTAGAAGTAAGTTACTCATGTTTAGGATTACATGATTGGGATTATTAAAGAAATGTCTACATGGTTATGTTATATAAATAGGGGAGTCGATTTTTTATGCTATGTTGTTACTTGGATAATGTATAAAGTATTTTTTTATTTTGGTTTTAGGTTAGGAAAGGAAGTTAAGATGTTTCATTTATGGTATGCCATCATTAATAAATTATGTCAGCATGAATTTGGTTTTTAATAAAAATAGTAACAATATTTATATTAGTTTTATTTCCTTTGAATAACTGTTGAGTATAAAATTGGGTTTCGAACAAAAATTAAATTTTATAACCACTAGTTGTATTTATTTTGGAAATTTATTATGTATGATATTTTTGAACCCAAACATTAAATTGAATAAAGATGTGAACACGAGCCTCAGCCTGGTTAGTAAGGACTCGGAAAGTGAATCCAATAGACTCGAGATCAAATCAGGGTGGAGACATATTTCCAGGACACTGTAGCAGTTCTACAGCAGGTACTGTTTGGTACTGTAGCAGCCGAAACTATTCATCCATCTAGGAATTCGGGCCACCGATTTGGGCCTCAGCTCCTGTGAGGAATTCGAGCCACCCATAGCCTTTGGGCAAGTTGTCTCTCAAGGCCTTCGGGCCACATTAAGGCCTTTGGGCCACAACAAGGCCTTCAGGCCACCTGATTATGAAGACGTACCAGTCAGAATACAAGGTACAAGGCTCTAGATGAGGATTTAGGGAAAGCACATTTCACTTGAGCATAGCTAATCAGAATCGGAAGAACGAGGGGGTATGGATTTTCGATCGGTAATGGGCCTCTGCAGCTTTGAATAGACAACTAGTCGACTAGACCTGTGAAGATGGAGTGCTTATCATCATGACATATGTTGGGGAGGATCAGTTCCAAGTTGTCTTGTCTGGGTGATTCCCTCTAAGACCTATGGGTCATGTAATTTTCTCTGAGCCTTTTGGCCTTGTAAGGTTTCCAGCTCATCCCTTGAAAGGTGAATTATAAAAAAAATAAAGGCCTTCAGGCTATTTAGTAAATTGAATATATACTTTTTTCACTCTATTTATAAAAGTGTTCAGGTATGGGTTTTTTCATAAACCAAAATTTAATTATATAAGATATTTTATGTTGAAAACATATCCTTTTAGAGTTTTTATTATTTTTTATAATTCAATCACATTCATCAATTTTTACCCATAATTTATTCATTTGGTGTGTCTTAAAATGTAAAAATATTTTCTATAAATGAAACACTTATTATATTTAAAGGGTTCAATGTGTAAAAACTTTTTTTTCCTTGGATACTACATATTTTTATAAATATTTTTTCCCAAAATTATGTTTTAAAACATTGAAAACTTATTTGGTTGAAGAACATATGTTTTTTATTTTTGAATGTATTTCTTGTAACTTAATCCAAGAAATGTTATTTGATTGTCATGTTACTAGTATATATTAGTTGTTTCTTATTCCATGTCTTATAATGTGTTTGGTTCACTACTAGTATGAATCAATTATATCATATTCCATCTATTATGGTTCATTTGGATAAATACAAGAATTATTTGATGAATTTTAAATTAGAATAGGTTTTTAGATTATCTTATTGGATTTGTTCCTTAGATATGTGATATTGGATTATTTCATGATGATATTCTAAACACTTTCCCTAATAAAAACATTTTTATAAAAGATAATATTTTTCATGTAGTGAAGAACCATGTTCTTATTTAATAAATGTTTTCCATGACCAAAACAAATGTATTTAGTTTTTGAATTATTTTTTTATCCTAATATTTATTCAAAATATTCATTTTTTAATGATTTTTTTAATTATAATCTATAATTTATATTTTTAAAAATAGTTTTTATTAGAATATAGAGAATATGAATGTATGATACTGACTGGATATCAATTGAGTTTTAAATTAAGTCTTTTTTTTAAATTTGTATTTAATAATGCTTCAAATGGATGAATTATACACTTACCTTGTTATATTTTCATTGTAATACCTTTGTTAATTCTTAATAAAGTGATTTACCATATAAAAAAAGTTTTTTTCCATATAAAGAATTATGTTTGGTATTAAAATTGAGAGAAATAAGTCTCAGTATATTCATGATTAAAATCAAAGTAGTGGAATGAAGAATTTGATATTTGACTGGTTTCCATTTATCCATTCTCATGAGAAAGAAATGGTACATATAAAGAAGAAAGTGGGATGATTATATATTATAATAATGATGAAAATAATGATGTAGCAAGAGTAAAAATAATGGATGATGCAAGGAATCTTTTATATCAAGCATGTGGTAAAATAAATTAGTTTGAAATTTTAATGTGACTGTATCATAGGAAAAATATGTATATAATTTCTAGTATTGGAATCAATTATATTATTAGCTTTATGCAATTTATTATTACATTTACACAAGTGTTTCTTACCTTTACAAAAGTGTTTCTTACTTCTACACAAGTGCTAATCTACCCATAAGAGGCATAAAAAATATAAGTTACCCTTGTATAGTGAACTAGATACCTTTAAATAGTGTATGGAATTTATGTTTTTCCTTTAATATTTCTTTAGAAAATACTTATTATCCTTATGTAACTTCAGAGTGCCTTTATACAACTTTTCTAATTACCTTTACATGAGAAGTTTAAGTAAAATCTTACCATTACACAACTTTACTAGTTACCCTTATAACATGCTTATAATTTGTTCTTACCCTTACATAGAATTATAATTTACCTATATATAACATTTTTAAAATTCATATTATCTTTATACGAGCTTTATGTTTTAAAGGTTACCTTTACGCAAATTACAAAAATTATGAGGTACCCTTATACAGCCTGTGTAAAAATTATTTTATCCTTACGTGGGATATATAGGTATAAAATTTACCTATTATATTTAAGTAGTAGCATATCTCATCTTTTTGAATGGTAGAAAGCCTCTTTCACTGGAAAATGATACTAGGATTGAAATAAATTGAGTATTTTTGGATTTAAGCATGATACTTTAAACAATAATACGTTTTTTATTTTAATTTCTAAATTTTGGGTTTTAAATATATGATGAAGAATTAGGAAACACCCATGTGTATAAGATTCAATAGATTTATAAATAATGTTATCCATTTGTGTTTTGTCTATAAATAGAATCTAAGGAAAGAAGTATATAAAGAATAATAAAGACATTTATAACTTCATAGATTCATTATACTGATTTGTTGAGGCATTTATAGTTTCCATATATTTACTTGTTCTGTATCAATTAAAGAATGGTTAAAGTTCACTAATCTACACCAGTTTCTTCATCGACATATTATAATAGTCCAAATAGTTTTATTATTTTTCATAACTTTCTGTAATTCTTATTTCACAGATGGTTATACGTACATATAGAAGGTAGTGTATGGTTATTTAACATATTCATATTTTTTCAACTAGTATATATTAATCTCTTTTCCTATTTAGAAATAGTTATGTGTTTTAATTTTTTTTATAATGTGTAGGAACATTGTGATATATATGGATAAAAGCTAGATCACATTACCAGGGAACACACCTCGGTATGCTAAGGGTTTGGAGAAGTTTTTAGATTTTTAAATTTGCAATCGATCTATTGATGGGAGAATAAGATGTCAATGTATGAAATGTAAATTTAGAATATGGTTGAAGCGAGATGAAGTTTATGAACATTTGATATTGAAGAAATTCCCTGCTCATTATTTGTGTTGGATTTTTCACAGAGAATCAAACTTTACCGAAAGGTTGAGCATTGATATCAATCCATAGAATGAGCTCCCAACTTCATCGAAAATGGAAAATGAAATGAAAATGCTTATAAATGATGAATTTGGAATTGCAAGACACCGACATCAACATCAAAACATATCAGAACAATCAGTTGAGGGTGATACAAAAAACAACATGACAAATGATGTTTTTGAGACTCTAGGACAACTAGATCAATATTGTAACAAATCATTGTATCCTCTACTTGATTATGTAGAGAATAATGTATGAAAAAACTTCATTGAGGAGACAGATGCATTTCATGGTTCAATTGATGATGGAAATCGAGAGTTGTATAGTGGATGTCTGAAAAATTCAAAAAAAAATTTCTACTGAAGTTGTACCTTATCAAATGACTATGTGGAATTAAAAATAAGGCGATGTCCATGATATTGGAATTATCGCGTGATGAATTTTCTGAAGCAAAGATCCATGAGTCTTTTTCTAATATAAAAAAAGTTTTAAACAAGATTGGCCTAAATTATACAAAAATTCATGCATGTCCCAATGATTGTATGATTTAATGGGAGAGGATTCAAGAAAACATGATTTCAAGAAATGTTCTTCCTCTAGATGGAAGTCTATGGGTGATTTTGGAAGTCTAAATCAACATACTACCATAAAGAAGAATAAAATGAAAACACATGCAAAGGTTTTGTGTTAATTTACTTTAAAACCTCAATTTCAAAGATTATTCATGTCATAAAAAACCACCAAACACATGAAGTATCATTCTATAGATAATAACAATGATGGGTTAATGAAAAATCCAAGATATTCAAAATCGTGGAATAAATTTGATTCATTAAATCCAGATTTCTCATCTGGTCCTAGGAATGTTCGATTGGGATTGGCTGCCGATGGATTCAACCCATTTGGGACTTTGAGTACTAGTTATAGCATTTGGATGGTTGTTTTGATACCTTACAATATGCCTCTTTGGATGTGTATGAAACAAACAAATTTTATCATTTTGATTATTATTCCTAGAAAAAAAATATTGGAAATGATATTGATGTATAGTTTCAACATTTAATTGAATAATTACAGGAGTTATAGAGTAACGGTGTTGCGACATATGATGAATCTTCTAAAACAATGTTCGTAATGCAAGCAGCTATAGTGTGAACCATTAGTAACTTCCCTAGACTTGGGAATTTATCTGGTTGGAACACTTACTCGGTGTAACGACCCGGACCCGGCCAGCCACCAGAATAGTGCCAAACAGGTCGGGTGTTACTACCTTAAGCGCACCTCCCCGAACACCAAAGGCTGCCGACTAGTAGCAAGGGTCTGTTAGGTATAGTGGGGAGGCTATACCCTCTCAGAGGATAATAATAACGGTACTGGTCCAAGTATAACAGTAAAGGTGCAGCGGAATAAGACTCAACAGACTCGAACCAGACCCGCATAGCGGAAGCACATTCAATAACAATAAACAGTGGAAGTAATCAATATAAACAACAGCAGTGGAAAGTAAACAGGACAACATGCTGAATATCACAACAACTACTACTGTAAACAAACCCACATGCATCCATAGAAAGTCAATATACACAAGGGTGCCAATGGCTAACCAACTATGGCTACATAACAAATAAAAATGCTAATGTAGGAAGGAAAGAAAAACAAAGTAAACTCCATCTAGGAAAGACCTCAAGGTCCATACCATCTCCATGAAACAACTAACACAGCCCACCTCCTGAAGTTGACCTCTTTCCTGCACGTAAATCCATAAGGTCTGCACGCATCCCGAAGGGCCCGTACAGGGTGTGAGACAAATCTTAGTAGGATACCACCGAATTGTGCGTGCCTAGTATAAGTTTTCAAGTAGTCATGCATTTACAAGGAAATCAGTAAACAATACAATGCACAAATAAACCCAAACTCCATTGGTTCTCAACAGCCACTGTGGAGTGTCACCTACTTCGGCTAATGCCAGAATCTCTATCGTGTAACCCGGCACCATGTTCCACCTGACACCTCATGTCTCAAGTACCGACATCCCGAAGGCATGCCCACGAAAAATAGAAACCCGGCACCAAGTACCTCCTAACACCTCATGTATCAAGTACTGACGTTCTGAAGGCACACTCAAGAAGTAACCCGGAGGAACAACGATACCTGTCCTCAAATAAGAATCCAGAGGGACATCAATATCTGCCCTCAAATAAGTAACCGGAGGGACAGCGATGTCTTCCCTCAAATCACAGCGAGCCTCATCCCCTAACACGATAGCCTCAATGCTATCCCCTGTAGGCTCCTCACCTTCCACGTGGATTTCTATGACAAGCACCCCCAACCAAAATACTTAAACTACATCTACGGGGGCCTCTACCCACACAAGTGGTCAAAACCACCTCATTACGGAGTATCTATGTGTACACACTACTCAAAGTTCCGGGTGAGCGGTAATCACCAAAATAGTACCTAAGCCACCACACATCTGACACCTCATGTCTCTGCGACCATGTCGCTCAAGTCCGATTGCCTCGCCATCCAAGTAACCTGGGCCAAGCCCAACCTGACAGTCCAACTGCCTCAAACCGATGTCCATGACGCCCAATCTCGTGGTACAAACCACCCAAGTAACCCGGGTAAAGCCCCAACCTGTGATTAACATCACTCAAAAAAATATTCGGGCCACACCCAACATAACTAAACAGTTCAACACAGGAAATATCACACATTGCATATATATACTCGAAAGCATCACTTTAAATAGGCAATCACTACACAGTCAAATTTCACTACACATGTGTTGTCCCATACCATCTCCTAAGGGATTGAATGCCTTAAACAAATTAATAACATTTTTTAACAAATCAAACTCAGTAGTTTAAACAACAGTTCACTTTATACCCATTTCGACACCCCTGACTGAAATGCCCCAAATAAGCAACGACCTCGAACCCAACCTCTCTCAATTACAAATAGGTCAGTGAATACCCAGAGGCATCCCACAATGCATATAATTAATTAAAAACAATTAAACAGGGTTTTGCTCGATACCCGACGTCGCGCCCATAGGCCGTAACCCACAAAAGTCTACGAAAACACAAAAGAAGGTATGCACCACCTACCTCGTACTAGTACGATGTTACTCCTCCGATGGAAACCTCCAATTTGGTCTAAAACGCGGTAGATCTACAAAATAATCAAAACCGCTCAAACTCTTATAACTCGATCTAGGGAAGAAATAAGGAACAACGACTTAGGGGAATCAAGGCCTTACCGAGGGAGTTCCAACGCATCAAACGGTGTTCGGATCGGAGTTCGGATGAAGATTCGGGAGCATGAAGAAGGTTCGGCCGACTCTCCCCGCGTAAGCCCCGAGTGGGAGGAAAAATGAGAGAGAAATAGGAAATCCCGGGTGGCCCGGAACTTAAAAACCCTAAAATTAAGTGGCCGCACGGTTAACCCACATGGGTTGTCAAACCGTATGCCAACCGTGTGGTTGCCACTGCCTCACCCAGGAACTTCGCATGGCCAACCCGCACGGTTTGGCAAACCGTGCGCCGCCCGTGCAGTGCCCTCTGTCTCACCTAGAGACTTCACATAGTTTGTCCGCACGGTTTGGAAAACCGTGCGCCAACTGTGTGCACCTGCATTACCTCCCCAATTTCAAAATTTTGACCCAGAATCATCCAAATTCTAATGTTTCCTCAGAAAAAAGTCAAAATTCAAACAGGGTCAGGATTTTGACGCGTTCAAAAAACCCGGGTTCTTACAATCTCCCCACCATAACATAGCTCGTCCCCGAGCAATAAAACAAAACCCAAGGATGTCACTGAACATACCACCCCGATCAAAGCAACCCGGACTTCCCCAGTCACAAGGTTCTGGAAAAATTCCTCAAGGGGCTCCCCACCTTAGGAATTGCCTAACTCGGTCTCAACTCAAAAAAAAATAGAATGAGCACAGGTTCGCAAACCTGTGTTATGGATTCAAGATCCTCCCACGACGCATCATCACCCATGCCCCTCATTGGATTTGACTTGTCATTTTCTGACACCCAAACGTATCCCACACCGCATCGGTGTCCGACACCACGAGGTCCTGCTTCCCACAGATGCTCAAAACGAACCTGGTGCCTAACACCTCAAGTAACCCACATCCTCGATGCCCCGATGCCCATGAAACCTCAAGTAACCCGCATCCTCGATGCCCCGATGCCCATGACACCTCAAGTAACCTACATCCTCGATGCCCCGATGCCCATGGAACCTCATACATATACATATATAAAAAAATATCACACACCTAATATGGTGCCAATCCCACTGACTAGCATCTAGTCAGTCCACATAGATCATGTGCATCATGTTCACTCAAAATGGACATACCTCTACAGGTCATTCCAAAAAAAAAAGAAACATGGAAATCACGGCCACACCCGTGGTGTACCTCTAACCGTCGTCGGCTCACCAGCCTGCTCAGCCTCTGGCAGCTCCACGACGTGCACCTGGCCTGAAGTATGGCTGCTTGATGCCTGACCTCCCTGCGGTGCTGCTCTAGCCACCAGCCACTGACCCCTCAGCTGGATCCCGCTGTCTCTGTCACGTCCTCCACGTGCTGCTGAACCTCGGCTACGCTCTCCTGGTATCGAACCTGAACCAACTCTGGATGCCACCATCTGTCCTTTTCCCTGCCTACCGGCTGTCTGAGAAGGATACCTGCAAAACCTCTCTAGATTCCCGACCTATCCACATGCCTGACACTCTTTATGAGGCCTATCTCAATGAGTCCAAACATGTCCCGGCTGTCCACACTGGAAGTAAATCCCTGAAGGACTACCACGAGGTGGCCTTGATGAAACCCTGGCCTGATTGCCCTCCTGGGACTCATCCCATCCTCGCTTCCTACTATCCGAGCCGTCATCAGAAGCTGTCGTCCTGCCAAACTGGGGTCTATCCCTCTGGTTGTCCTCTGCTATGAGTGTCTGGTTCACTACCTCGGAGAAAGAACCAAGACTGAAAATATTCACCTATACTCGAATGGCATGTCGTAAGCCATCGTCGAAATGCCTCACCCTAGCTGCGTCATTGCTCACCATACCGGGTGCAAAGTGAGATAACTCTGTGAATGTATATGCGTAGTCCATGAAAGACATATCTATCGACTGAAGAATCAAGAACTCCTGATCTCTCTCTTCTCTCAGTGTCTTTGGATAGAAGTTCTCAAAGAACCTATCCTCGAAGTCCTTCCATGCTAGTCCCTCATGCCAACGAGCCTATACCTGTACATCCCACCAAAGCTTCGTCGGTCCTCTCAGCATGTACGTCGCCAGCTTGACCCTCCGCCCTAGAGGTGTCTCGAGCTGCTCAAAGATCATCTGCATGCTCTCTATCTAGTTCTCAGCCACCTGAAGACCACCCTCACCCTGAAAAAGTGGCGGGCGCTGTGACTGGAACTCCCGCATCAGATATGCCATAGAAGGATCTGCACCCTGCGCGCCTTTGTCAATCCCCTGCAAGACACGTACCATGCTAGCTTGGAGATTCTCATCAAGCCACAGTCCTAACGCTGCCAAACCCGGTTGCTGCATTGCCTGCACTGGATCCTGAACCTGATCCTGTCCCTGAGCCTGTACCTGCAGCTCATGATCTGCCTGCACCAGATTCTGAACCTGATCCTGTGGCACTGCATCCTCTCCGGCCTGAAGCTCTATCGTGTCATGAAGGAGTAACCCACTGAATACCATAAATGGTCAGACAACCCATATATATAACAATATATTCTACACAGATATGGAAAGAAGTAAAAGGCAGTGCATAAAACTACCCTGACTCTCCCATATCGCAACCCATGCCCTCGGCATCCCAACCTCATGGCCTCCTTACCCACCCTCAATAGAGCCAAGTATCAATAGTACCCCAGGCCATGCCAGTCCTGAAAATCAACGTTGCCTCAAACCCGATGACCGAGTCGCCCAATCCTGACAGTTACACTGCCTCACCCATAGTACCTGCCTTCTCTCATAAGAGCCAGACCCAAATATCTCGCACATTCAATTCTACAAAATACAAAGCATGGCATACACATTGCAATAAACAAACAATTCTATCATGAGTTTCACCTATTCACATTTCAGAGCATACATAGCATAGAAATTGATTACATTCACATGGTATTATCACTTTACAAAGTATACGTGCAGTTATGAAATTGAAATACCCTAAAATGTTCCTATCAAAAGCCAAACAAACAAGCCTTTCCATACCGACCAAGGGTTTCATATGATAATCAACAACATCACACAACAAGTGAGCCACTGAGGTGGAAATCATATAAACTAAAATCTGAGCAAAAGAAAACAGAAATTCCCAACCATTGTCAACTTGGTCCATCCCTCGTACCTAGGGCTGTAGGCACCCAAGCACAAGCTAGATCCCAGTTCCAGTAACAACCTATCTCCAGTCTACCATAACCCAAATAGTAAAACCAGCAGAAATAAAAAGAGAAGTCTCAATATAATTAGTAGCCAAGAAAATACGGCTACTAAATCCTTCTCAAGAAATCCTCTGATACCACTTTGTAATGACCCGGACTCGGCCAGCCACCCGAACAGTGCCAAACAAGTCGGGTGTTACTAACTTAAGCGCACCTCCCCAAATGCCAAAGGATGCCGACTAACAGCGAGGGTCTGTTAGGTATAGTGGGGAGGATATACCCTCTTAGAGGATAATAATAACGGTACTGGTCCGAGTATAACATTAAAGGTGCAGCGGAATAAGACTCAGCAGACTCGAACTAGACCCGCACAACGGAAGCACATTCAATAACAATAAACAGCAGAAAAAATCAATATAAACAACATCAGCGGAAAATAAATAGGACAACATGCTGAATATCACAACAACAACTACTGTAAACAAACCAACACGCATCCATAGCAAGTCAATATAAACAAGGGCACCAATGGCTAACCAACTGTGGCTACATAAAAAATAAACATGCTAATGCAGGAAGGAAAGAAAAAAAAGTAAACTCCAGCTAGGCAAGACCTCAAGGTCCATACCATCTCCATGCAACAACTAACGCAGCCCAGTTCCTGAAGCTGACCTCTTTCCTGCACGAAAATCCATAAGGTTTGCACGCGTCCCGAAGGGCCCGTGTAGGGTGTGAGACAAATATCAGTAGGATACCACCCAATTGTGCGTACCTAGTATAAGTGTTCAAGTAGTCATGCATTTACAAGGAAAGTAGTAAACAGTACAATGCACAAATAAACACAAACTCCACTGGTGCTCAACAACCACTGTTGAGTGTCACCTGCTTCGACCAACACCGGAATCTCTGTCGTGTAACTCGGCACCATGTGCCACCCGACACCTCGTGTCTCAAGTACCGACGTCCTAAAGGCACGCCCAAGGAAAATAGAAACCTGACACTATGTGCCTCCTGACACCTCATGTCTGAAGTACCGACGTCTCGAAGGCATGCCCAAGAAGTAACCCAGAGGAACAATGATACCTATCCTCAAATAAAAATCTAGAGGGAAAACGATATCTTCCATCAAATAAGTAACCAGAGGGATAACAATGTCAGCTCTCAAATCACGGCGAGCCCCAGCCCCCAACCCGATAGCCTCAATTCTATCCTCTGAAGGCTCCTCACCTTCCACGTGGCTTTCTACGGCAAGAACCCCCAACCAAAATACCTAAACCGCATCTACGGGGCCCCCTACACATACGAGTGGGAAAAACCAGCTCATCACAGAGTATCTATGTGTGCACACTACTCAAAGTTTCATGTGAGCGATAATCACCAAAATAGTACCTAATCCACCACACATCTGACACCTCGTGTCCCTGCGACCTAGTCGCTCAAGTCCGATGGCCTCGCCATCCAAGTAACCCAGGCCAAGCCCAACCTGATAGTCCAAATGCCTCAAACTGATGTTCATGACGCCCAATCTCGTGGTACAAACCACCCCAGTAACCCAGGAAAATCCCCAACCTGTGATCAACATCAATCAAAAAAATATCCAGGCCACGCCCAACATAACTAAATAGTTCAACACATGAAATATCACACATTGCATATATATACTCGAAAGCATCACTTTAAATAGGCAATCACTACACAATAAAATTTCACTACACATGTGTTGTCCCATACCAGCACCTAAGGGCTTGAATGCCTTAAAGAAATTAATAACATGTTTTAACAAATCAAACTTAGTAGTTTAATTTTTTTTTTCACTTTATACCCATTTCGACACCCCCGACCGAAATTCCCCAAACAAGCAACAACCTCGAACCCAGCCTCGCTCAATTACAAATAGGCCAATGAATACCCAAAGGCATCCCACAATGCAGATAATTAATTAAAAACAATTAAACAGGGTTTTTCTCGATACCCGACGTCGCGCCCGAAGGCTGCAACCCCCAAAAGTCTACGAAAACATGAAATAAGGTATGCACCACCAACCTCGTACTAGTACGATGTTACTCCTCCAATGACAACCTCCAATTAGGTCTAAAACGCGGTAGATCTACAAAATAATAAAAACCACTCAAACTATTATAACTTGATCTAGGGAAGAAATCAGGAAAAACGTCTCAAGGGGAATCAAGGCCTTATAGAGGGGGTTCCAACGCATCAAACAGTGTTTGGATCAGAGTTCGGATGAAGATTCGGGAGCAAGAAGAAGGTTCAACCAGCTCTCCCCGCGTAAGCCCCGAGTGGGAGGAAAAATGAGAGAGAAATAGGAAATCCCAGGTGGCCCAGAACTTAAAAACCCTAACATTAAGTGGCCGCATGGTTAACCCACACGGTTTGGAAAACCGTGCGCCAACCGTGCGGTTTCCACTGCCTCACCCAGGAACATCACACGGCCAACCCGCACGGTTTGGAAAACCGCGCGCTCCCAGTGCAGAGCCCTCTATCTCACCCAGAGACTTCGCACGGTTTGTCTGCACGGTTTGGAAAACCGTGCACCAACTGTGCGCACCTGCATTACCTCTCCAATTTCAAAATTTTGACCCAGAATCATCCAAATTCTCCAGTTTTCTTAGAAACAAGTCAAAATTCAAACAGGGTCAGGATTTTGACCCGTTCCAAAAACTCGGGTTCTTACAATCTCCCCAACTTAACATAGCTCATCCCTGAGCTATCAAATGAAACCCGAGGATGGAACTGAACATACCACCCTGATCAAAGAAACCCGGACTTCCCCAGTCACAAGGTTCTGGATAAATTCCTCAAGGGGCTCCCCACCTTAGGAATTTCCTAACTCGGTCTCAACCAGACAAAAAACAGAATGAGAAAAGGTTCACAAACCTGTGTTTCAGACTCAAGATCCTCCCATGACACATCGTCACCCCTGCCCCTCATTGGATCTCTCGTGTCATTTTCCGACACCCAAACGTATCCCGCACCGCATCGGTGTCCACCTCCATGAGGTCCTACTTCCCACAGATGCTCAAAACGAACCTGGGGCCTAGCACATCAAGTAACCCACATCCTCGATGCCCCGATTCCCCTAGCACCTCAAGTAACCCGCATCCTTGATGATCCGAAGCCCATGGAACCTCAAGTAACCTGCATCCTCGATGCCCCAATGCCCATGGAACCTCATACATATACATATATAAAAAAATATCACGCACCTAATATGGTGCCAATCCCACTAACTAGCATCTAGTCAGTCCACATAGATCCTGTGCATCACGTGCACTCAAAATGGACATACCTCTACAAGTCATGCCAAAAAAAAGAAACATGGAAATCCCGGACACACCCGTGGTGTACCTCTAACCGCCGTCGGTTCACCAGCTTGCTCAGCCTCTGGCAGCTCCACGACGTGCACCTGGCCTGAAGTACGGATGCCTGATGCCTGACCTCCCTGCGGTGCTGCTCCAGCCACCGGCCACTGACCCCTCAGCTGGATCCCGTTGTCTCTGTCACGTCCTCCACCTACTGCTGAACCTCGGCTACACTCTCCTGGTACCAAACCTGAACCAACTCTGGATGCCACAGTCTTTCCTGGTCCCTGCCTGCTGGCTGTCTGAGGAGGCTGCCTGCAAAACCTCTCCAGATGCTCGACCTATCCACATGCCCAACACTCCTTAGGAGGCCTATCGCACTGAGTCCGAACATGTCCTGGATGTCCACACTAGAAGCAAATCACTGAAGAACTACCATGAGGTGGTCTAGCTGAATCCCTGGCCGGACTTCCCTACTGGGACTCATTCCATCCTCGCTTCCTGCTGTCCGAGCTGTCACAGGAAGCTATCGTCCTACCAAACTGGGGTCTATCCCTCTGGTTGCCCTCTGCTATGAGTGTCTGGTTCACTGCCTCTGAGAAAGAACCAAGCCTGAAAATATTCACCTGTACCTGAATGGCATGTCATAATCCATCCTCGAAACGCCTCACCCTAGCTGCGTCATCGTTCACCATACCAGGTGCAAAGTGAGACAACTCTGTGAAGGTAGATGCGTAGTCCATGATAGAAATATCTCCCTACTGAAGACTCAAGAACTCCCAAGCTCTCTCTTCTCTCAGTGTCTTTGGATAGAAGTTCTTGAATAACCTGTCCTCGAAGTCCTTCCATGCTAGTCCCTCATGCCTACGAGCATGTACCTGTACTTCTCACCAACGCTTCGTCGGTCCTCTCAGCATGTACGTCGCCAGCTTGACCCTCATCCCTGGAGGCGTCTCGAGCTGCTCGAAGATCATCTGCATGCACTCTATCCAGTTCTCAGCTGCCTGCAGACCACCCTCACCCTGAAAAAGTAGCGGGTGCTGCGACTAGAACTCCCGCGTCAGATATTCCATAGAAGTCTCTACACCCCACGCACCTCTGTTAATCCCCTACAAGACACGTACCATGCTAGCTTGGAGCTGCTCGTCAAGCCACAGTCTGAACGTTGCCAAACCCGGCTGCTGCCCTACCTGCACTGGATCCTAAACCTGATCCTATCCCTGAGCCTGTACCTGCAGCTCATGCTCTGCCTGCACCGGATTCTGAACCTGATCCTGTAGCACTGAATCCTCTCCTGCCTGATGCTCCATCATTTCGTGAAGGAGTAACCCACTGAATACCATAAATGGTCAGACAACCCATATAAATATAACAATATATTCTACGTAGATAAGGAAAGCAGTAAAAGGCAGTGCATACAACTACCCTGACTCTCCCATATTGCAACTCATGCCCTCGGCATCCCAACCTCACGACGTCCTTACCCACCCTCAATAGAGCCAAGTATCAATAATACCTCGGGCCATGCCAGTCTTGACAATCAATGTTGCCTCAAACCTGACGACCGAGTCACCCAATCCTGAAAGTTACACTGCCTCACCCATAGTACCTGCCTGCTCTTATAAGATCCAGACCCAAATATCATGCACATGCAATTCTACAAAATAAAAAGCATGGCATACACATTGCAATAAACAAACAATTATATCAGGAGTTTCACCTATTCATATTTCAGAGCATACATAGAATGACTATTGATTATATTCACTTGGTATTATTACTTTACAAAGCATACATGTAGTTATGAAATTGAAATACCCTAAAATGTTCCTATCAAAAGCCAAAAAAACGAGCCTTTCCATATCGACCAAGGTTTTAATATCATAATCAATAACATCACACTACAAGTGAGCCACCGAGGTGGAAATCATATAAACTTTAATATAAGCAAAATCAAACAGAAATTACCACCCATCGACAACTTGGTCCATCCCTCGTACCTGGGGTTGCAGGCACCCAAGAACAAGCTAGAAACCCAGTTCGAGTTACAACTTATCTCCAGCCTACCATATCCCAAATAGTAGAACCAACAGAAATAAAAAGAGAAGTCTCAATCTCATTAGTAGCCAGAAAAACACGGCTACTAAATCCTTGTCAAGAACTCCTCTCATACCACTTTGAAACGACCCGAACCCGTCCAGCCACCCGAACAGTGCCAAATGGGTCAGGTGTTACTACCGTAAGAGCACCTCCCCGAATGCTAAAGGCTGCCGACTAACAACAAGGGTGTGTTAGGTATAGTGGGGAGGCTATACCCTCCCAGAGGATAAAAATAATGGTACTGGTCCGAGTATAACAGTAAAGGTGCAACGGAATAAGTCTCAGCAGACTCGAAATAGACCCGCATAGCGGAAGCACATTCAATAACAATAAACAGCGGAAGCAATCAATATAAACAATAGCAGCGGAAAGTAAACAGGACAACATGCTGAATATCACAACAACTACTACTGTAAACAAACCAACATGCATCCATAGAAAGTCAATATACACAAGGGCGCCAATGGCTAACCAACTGTGGCTACATAACAAATAAACATACTAATACAGGAAGGAAAGAAAAACAAAGTAAACTCCGGCTAGGTAAGACCTCAAGGTCCATACCGTCTCCATGCAACAACTAACGCAACCCAGTTCCTGAAGCTAACCTCTTTCCTGCACGTAAATCCATAAGGTCTACATGCATCCCGAAGGGACCGTGCAGGGTGTGAGACAAATCTCAGTAGTATACCACCCAATGGTGCGTAACTAGTATAAGTGTTCAAGATGTCATTCATTTACAAGGAAATAAGTAAACAGTAAAATGCACAAATAAACACAAACTCCACTGGTTCTCAATAGGCACCGTGGAGTGTCACCTGCTTCGGCCAACGCTGGAATCTCTGTCGTGTAACCTGGCACCACGTTCCACCTGACACCTCATGTCTCAAGTATCGACGTCCCAAAGGCACTCCCAAGGAAAATAGCAACCGGGCACCAAGTGCCTCCTGACACCTCTTGTCTCTAGTACCGACGTCCCGAAGGCACGCCCAAGAAGTAACCCGGAGGAACAACGATACCTTTCCTCAAATAAGAATCTGGAGGGACATCGATATCTTCCCTCAAATAAGTAATCATAGGGACAAAAATGTCTGCCCTCAAATCATAGCGATCCCCATCCCCCAACCCGATAGCCTCAATGCTATCCCCTGAAGGCTCCTCACCTTCTACGTGGATTTCTACGGCAAGCACCCCCAACCAAAATACCTAAACCACATATATGGGGGCCTCTACCACACGAGTGATCAAAACCACCTCATCACAGAGTATCTATGTGTGCACACTACTAAAAGTTCCGGGTGAGCAGTAGTCACCAAAATAGTACCTAAGCCACCACACTTCTAACACCTCGGGTCCCTGCGACCATGTCGCTAAAGTCCGATGGCCTCACCATCCAAGTAACCTGGGCCAAGCCCAACCTGACAGTCCAAATGCCTCAAACCGACGTCCATGATTCCCAATCCCGTGGTACAAACCCCCCAGGTAACCCGGGTAAAGCCCCAACCTGTGATCAATATCACTCAACAAAATATCCGGGCCATGCCCAACATAACTAAACAGTTCAACACAGGTAATATCACAAAATGCATATATATACTCGAAAGCATCACTTTAAAAAGGAAATCACTACACAGTCAAATTTCACTACACATGTGTTGTCCCATACCAGCACCTAAGGGCTTGAATGCCTTAAACAAATTAATAACATGTTTTAACAAATCAAACTCAGCAGTTTAAACAACAGTTCACTTTATACCCATTTCGACACCCCCGACCAAAAAATCCTCAAACAAGAAACAACCTCAGACCCAGCCTCGCTCAATTACAAATAGGTCAGTGAATACCCAGAGGAATCCCACAATGCAGATAATTAATTAAAAACAATTAAACAAGATTTTTCTCGATACCCGACGTCACGCCCGAAGGCCGCAACCCCCAAAAGTCTACGAAAACACGAAATAAGGTATGAACCACCTACCTCGTACTAGTAATATGTTACTCCTCCGATGGAAACCTCTAATTAGGTTTAAAACGCGGTAGATCTACAGAAGAATAAAAACCACTCAAACTCTTATAACTCAATCTTGGGAAGAAATCAGGAAAAATAGATCAAGGTGAATCAAGGCCTTACCGAGGGAGTTCCAACGCATCAAACGATATTCATATTGGAGTTCAGATGAAGATTCGGGTGCAAGAAGAAGGTTCGGCCGGCTCTCCCCACGTAAGCCCTGAGTGGGAGGAAAAATGAGAGAGAAATTGGAAATCCCGGGTGGCCCAAAACTTAAAAACCCTAACATTGAGTGGCCGCACGGTTAACCCACATGGTTTGGATAACTATGCGCTAACCGTGCGGTTGCCACTGCCTCACCCAAGAACTTCGCACGACCAACCCGCATGGTTTGGAAAACCGTGCGCCGCCCGTGCGGAGCCCTCTGTCTCACCCAGAGACTTCACACAGTTTGTCTGCACGGTTTGGAAAACCGTGCGCCAACCGTGCGCACCTGCATTACCTACCCAATTTCAAAAGTATGACAGAGAATCGTCCAAATTCTCCAGTTTCCTCAGAAACACGTCAAAATTCAAACAGGGTCAGGATTTTGACCCGTTCCAAAAACCCGGGTTCTTACACTCAGGTTTGGATTGTCATGTTGGTAACTTTGATTTTCAGCCAAAGTAGCTACCTCATAGTAGAAAATGGTTCTTCTTGTGTCATCGAATATTTCTTGATGCATCTCATGGATTTCAGCTAAAAAAGTCAAAATTCAATGGTTTTATTGATCTTAGATCATTTCCAAAGTTGTTAGTAGGTTTTGAAATATTTACACATCTTAGAAATGTTAAAATAAAATTGGGGAAGGTACATCATTTGAATGATAGTGGGAAATGAGTTCAAAGTGCATCATCAAGTGAAATTAGAATGAAAAAAAGGAAGAAAAAAAGTATATTCTTAAAACTTTTTTATTAGGAATTTAATTTGTTGCGGAATAATCATGATGTGATGCATATTGAGAAGAATGTTAGTAAAAATTTGATCTTTACATTGATTAATGAGAATGGAAAGTTTAAGGATCATCTCAATGCTCAGAAATACTTACAAGCAATGAACATAAAGCGTGACCTCTGGACAGATGAGAATGTAAAGTATGACCCATCAAATTTTGCAATGAAAAATAGGGATAAAGATACATTCCTTCTAATTTTAAAACTTATGAAGGTATATGATGGGTATTCAAGTAACATCTCAAGGTGTGTTGACTTAAAGAATCATAAGTTACATGGATTTAAAATCCATGATTCACATATTTTTTTACAGCAGTTACTTCCATTAACATTGCATGCATTATTACCTGAAAATGTTATTGTTGTTGTACACCAATTATACACATTTTTCAGACAACTATGTGTGAAAAATCTACATCCATTTCAGCTTGAAAACCTTGAGGAGAGATTTTTATTGACACTTTTTTGTAATGGAGATGATCTTTCCTCCATCGTTTTTTACTTTCATGATGCATTTAACCGTGCATTTGGTTAAGGAAGCTAAATTAAGAGGCCCCATACATTAGAAAAGGATGCATCCAATTGATAGGTACTTTATTTATATGTTTTTCATTTCAGTAAACAATATTTGACACTTCATTAAATATATAATTATGTTTTTATTTTATTTCATAGATATATTGAGCATTTAATATCATACATGAAAAATAAAGCTCAACCCGAAGGCTCTATTTCTAAAGACTATATGACAAAATAGTGTCTTACCTTTTATTATAAACACTTGGTTGATATTGAGAGAATATTAAATTGAGTTATACATGTTGAAAACACATCGAATCAATCAGAAATACATGAAAAATAAAAAATATTTCATACTATTGGTCGATTAATTGGGAGGATCTCAAATGTTACATTAACAAAAATGGAATTATTACATGCGCATAGATATGTGCTGCCGAAGAGTGAAATTGTAGATCAATTTATTGAAGATTTGAGGACAAAAAAATGATATGAATGAGAGGATGAACACAAAATGAGAAAGATATAACAACAACTGTTAATAAGTAGCTTGTAGAATGGTTTGCACGACGTGTAAATTCATAAATATTTAAATAAATATGGATATTAAGTTAATACATATATTTTGTAAATATAATAATGTATATTAATATTTTCAAATCACGAATACTGATACTCAAGTAGAGTTTTCAGAAGATTTGAAGTTTCTTTCTTGTGGTCCTCTAAAACAAGCTAGAAATTTCGATGCTTAAATTATGAAACAATTTATATTCCGTATAGTTGATCAAGAAGAGGTTTTGAAAAAACTAAATAGAGGCATATTTACATTTTTTGAAGTGGAATACTATGGAAAATTTACTGATATTATAAAATTAAACTACCACATACATTTTTCAGTTGTTTTATTCAAATTAAATTGGGTGGATATTATTAAGGGTGTTAAAAGAGATTCCATGCAATTTAATTCTTTGAGCTTCTCTTACTTGATGGATGTTGGTGATCATGAACTACATGATCTGTATATATTATCATCACTAGGGAAAATGGTACATTATGTGAAAGATTTCATGGTTGAATAGTGGAGTGTAGTTGCTCATGTAAAACAAAGAGACTTGTATGATATGGGTGATGAAGTGGAAGATTTGACCTCTGACATTGAACCCCATAAAAAGTAAGAAGAGGACTTATTTTTCCACCATGATATTGAAAATAATAGTCTTGAAAGATTGGATGAAGTAGATGAAGTAATGATGGAGTAGGAAACTGACATTATTAAAGGAGAAAATTATTGTTTATATAGTTATCCATTCATTTATCAACCACTTATGTTATTTGTGCAGTCAATAATTATCATTGTTATATATATTTTGTTTGTTAGTACTGCTCATTTGTTATCATTTCTATTTTTTTTGTCTGCATGCATTTTTAAAAATATATGTTCGAAACTTAATTTTATTTGATTAAATAATAGGAATACTGAGTAAGCGTTCTACTCACACTATAGGGTCAAAGAGTTTTTCTAGTAGCCGATCGACTATGGTAATATTTTCATTAGTTTAAATATTTATTATAAAATGTTATCTGTTTAATATATTAATTTCTTAATTTATCTTTGTTTAATGCAGTCACTGAGTTTAGGCCACCAAGAATCTTGAATAGAAACGTGGTTGAAAAAATATAAAAAAACTAATGGGAGTTTTGTTAATGAGATTTTCAAAGAAGTTGGGGTATGAATTCATTTTTCATTATAATAACTTATTATTAGTTGTCACTATTTTAATATATATTGATTCTAATGTAACTAATATTTTATTTATAGGTAAAAATTAAAGAACTATGGGATGTCAATCCCACACATTCTTAATCAGTCTTCCAAGATGACCCAGTTGGTAATGTCCTTGGGAAGGAGCATCCTGGTTGAGTGTGCGTATGGGTTTGGGACTATTACTGTATGAGGTCTTTGGTAGAAAAATGGGGATTGTAAGTGATGGATGGTGGTGAGAAGGTAAATCACAAAGCTTCAAAATCACTTAGTTCACAAATTTTTATTGATTTTAAGTTTAAATATAAATATACAACATTGTTTAATTTTGAATATAATAGTATTACAAGCACCAGTAGTAGGAAGTAGCATTGGAGATGGAGAGAGTGAAGAGTAGATTTCATCATTGGGAAATTATTAGTGGAGAGTGTTTGTTTATGTATCAGTATGTCCAACGTGAGTATTTTTTTATATTTTTCTTATATTTTAGATGGGATCGGGACAAAGGGTACCCTATGTATGTGTTGTATAAACATGTGTCTATATGCTGTGCTTCAAATGGATAACTAGATTGAAATTTCTATATGATCATATATGATTTTTATTTTCTAGTCTATCTTTTACATATAGGTTGATTCTTTTAATGTGTTGTGTTTTGTTTGATTCTTTTAATGTATTGAGAAATGTATTATTTCTTTCAATTTGTTGTTTTCCTTGGTAAATGTGTCGATTCTTTATGTTTTGGTGTGAATCAAATTATGTTGATTATTTAGTTTTAACATGTTGTTTTCCTTGTACATTGATGATATATTTAATGATTTGGTAAAATTTTCAGCATCACTATTTTGTTGTTCCGGTTGCAGGTTCTAGGGCTGCAGAATCCGTAACTTGTTTTTTTAATTCATGACAAAGTGGCGGTTTAAGTTTCCACTGGAGATATATATTTTTTTCACAGTCATTTAAACCAAAACTATATTATGGTATTTTTAGGGGAGGTGGTTAAAACCTCCACTAAACATGAAAAAATTTTACTTAGTGGTGGTTTTATTCATATTAGTGGCAATTTTTTTTCGGTAAAAAAGATAGATTTAGCGGTGGTTTTCAACCACTGCTAGATCCCAATTATTTTTTAATCCAAAACAACTGCTAAAACAAAGAAAAATGTCGTGAAATACATCTTACATGACACTTTCCTAAAACTACTTCTAAATGAAAGAAACCACCACATTTTCATTTAAAACACCAATTTTAGTGGCTGTTTTTTGACACTGTCGCAGAACCATATAGAAGAGGTTTAAACTGCCACTATATAAAAGAAAACCACTACTATATAGTCAGTTTTTTGGAGTGTATATAAGGGGTTTTGATAGGGGTTTTCAATAATAAATGGATTTATATATTTTATGGAAACAATTTTCAATTGTGTAAGAATCAGATGCATCACTACTTTCGATTGTTGGGAATGGATATCTTTACAGTAGTAATGCATGGTATTTTGGCCAGTGTGGACAATGGTGCTTTATTTGAAGATGACCAAATGTTATTGGATGTAGATTACAAAGGAATCAATGATTTAGGGGAATAAATATCCAATTAAATATATATAAAGGATATTTCTTGAAAGTCATAACATGATATATGGGAAAAGTTTCTAAATATTTATGAGGAAGACTCAAAAGTTAGAGAAGAAAATATAAAGGTTCTATGGAATAAGTATAAAGATATCAGAATTCAACCTATTGAGTCTATTGATTCATTATTTGATTCAGTGATTATTTTTGTGTAAGACATGCATGGTCTCAGAGAAATTATTGAAGAACTAAATATTTTTTAGTGTATCATTAGAAGACTTCCACCTTAGTTAAATTTAAACGTTTCTATAGTAGAAGATAAAGGTCCAATGGAGCTGGAATTGGATAGCTTTCACAACACTCAAGTTATATATGAGATGAGAAATGATTATAATGAGACTATGGAAAAAGATAAGTCCAAAGAGGTGGGATTCAAGGATATGAAGAATCTCACCATTGAATATGGGCTGGAAGAAGAAGAGACAGATAAAGTTATGTCATTCTTTTCATCAAATTTACAAAGAAGAAAAGGAAAGTTCAATGGGAACCTTTAACTTACATTATTTCAATGTGGAAAGTTTGGAAATCTTTCAATTATGTTTCCCAAGAAGTTTCATGATGATGATGAGGATGAATTTGAAATTCCTATAAAGAAGTCTTCAATCTATGTGAAAGGTATGTAAAAAGAAATTTCTTAAAAAATAAGAATCTTCTTTCATAAGAACATGATAGTTCAGAATAATATAAGGTTAAAGAGATGGAGAACTAAAAAGATCATGGAAAATTCTATAGTGGTAGTTGTAGGTATCTCTCGAAAAAGGGAATAAAGTGAAAATGATGAAGAGTAAGTTAAAGGGAGAGTTGATATACGTGTTGAATGATAAGTTTATCTTGAGGATATTGATGTTTAGAGAGCCAAAATTAAAAAATAAAATAGTGTGGTTTGTGATGCCAGAATTTATATGAATTAGTAAGAAGAAGAGAAGTCTAAACTGATGGAAGAAATTGAAAATATTAAATCTTCAATATCAGATAAATCAGAAATAGTTGGTGAGTACAAGCTCAAAATGGAAGAACAGAAAAGAGAAATTGATAGTTTGACTAACACTGGAAAAGATCAAATCAAATATATTGAATAACTTGAAGAGGAAGTTTTCAGTAAATGAAGGAAAGTAAAATATAAAGAGAAACTCTTGAATTAAGAAAAGTATGTCACAAAGGAAACAGAAAATGGGAAAGTATATTTCAATGATCCAGTGAAGTAGAAAAAGGAATGTCAAGAGAATAAAATGATAGATCTGAATGATACAAATGCTATGGGGATTGATAAAAAATAGAAAGTAGTCCTGGTTGAAGTAAGACCACAAGAACCCACTCTAATATTGATGATTGATTTGGGTATAAATCAGAGCCAAAATATTCAGAGAACCCAAGGGAAAACAGTAGTACAGTAGTGACACACAAGAAGTCACCCCACATTAGATGTTATTATTGTGGAAATATGGGACAATCGATTTTTTTTCTATATACAATAGGTATTTAAGGGAACAATACCAATAAAGGAAGCTATACAGATCTCAATATTCTAGTAAATCATTTGATGGTCACTGTTTCAGGTGTTGAGGGCTCAGACACATGTTAGGATATTTATCATAAAAAAATGTATAGAAATGTGATGAAGCATAATTAATGTGGTCATAAGCATCAGATTAATGTACCATCAAATGAGATGAAAACACAAAATTGATTTGTAGCTCTTCTAGATGAAGCTTTTACATTATAATCTAAGTAAGATCAATATTATCAATCCATACTGAGTATGAATTCAAAAACATGGATAAAAAATAAAAGTGATGAGCATGCAATGGTTTTGGCGATTTCCCTTAAAGAATCAAATCATTCTGGTGTATGGATCCTTGATAGTGGATGCACATCCCATATGAAAGGTAATATGGATCTTTTTATAGGCATAAAATATAACAAGGAAGGTGTTGTAAAATTTATAAATGATGAAATCCTTAAGATTATTGTCTCGGGAAAAGCCAAATTTGGGGGCAAAGAAATGAGATGTGCTGATTTCTTAGTTTTTGAAGGTATCAATAAAAACATTCTTAATGTCATTCAACTATGTAAATTGGGGTATGCTACAATATTTTATAAGAATATTTGTATCATCAAAGTAAGTTATGGTACAATTTTTCTATAGGTAAAAATAATGAAGGGGAACCTCTACCTTGCAAGTGGAGAAGAAGATATGTGATTTTTATCTAAAGAGGAAGAAAATAGGTTGTCGCATAAATGTATTGTCTATCTATTCAAACCATCCCTGGAGGATCTGTTCAAATGTGATTCAAATCAAGATCTACCTAAGCTATCACACAATCATACTCATATGTGTGATGCTTGTCAACATGGGAATATCATTATAAATACATACAAAGAAAAAAAAATTCAACCAGAGAGATTGAATTAGAGCATAAAGATGTATGTGGACCTATATCACCAAGATCCATTGATGGGAAGAGGTATTATGTTATTTTAATTTATTATTTTAGTAGGATAACATGGGTATTTTTCATTTTCCATAAGTCTTATGGGTTTCGTTTCACAAAATAGTATTATAGGGAATATAAAATTATTCTTGGATAAAAAATTATAAAGTATCATATCGATAATGGTATGGAATTAAAAAATAATCAAGTGAAGGATTAATCAAGAAGAATGAGACAAGTCATAAAGTTTTAGAAGTAAGAACGCCTCTAAAAAATGATGTTGTTGAGAGTAGAAATCATATCATTGACAACATTCCCTGGACAATACTTATTGAAAAGTACCTACCAAATAAATTCTACAAGGAAGAAGTCTCAACATCGATTTATGTATCTAACATTTTTCTACTCTGTCTGAAATAAGAAAATAATCTATACAATATGTGGTATGGAAATAATTATAAATTGAAACACATTTGAATCTTTAGAAGTAAATTTTTTATTCTCAATAAGGAGAAGCATAGGAAATTTGAATCATAAAGATATGAAGGGATATTTCTTGAATATTCAGAAAAAAAAGAGGATATAAATGTTTCAACAAGAGGCTTGGAAAAGTTTTTAAGGAAAAAATGTCACTATATTAGAGAATGAAGAGAATATTCAAAAACATAGTGACCAGTTGACTGATGGATGTGATGAGGAGGTAATAACCTTAGGGGGAGTTGAAGTGTAATATGCTGATTTAGAAGAAGACACTGATGATGAGCGTGAGGAAGTCAAATCTATATCTGTAAAAAAAACTGAAGAGTCGAGATATAATTTATATACAAAACATCATTGGTTATCAGGAATAACTATTTCAAACATTAAGAATCAATTCATTATAATAGGAATACTTTATATCTCTGGTAGAGACTAAATGTTTTGATGAAGTATTTAGAAATGAGAATTAGGTTCAAGCTATGAATAAAGAGATTAATAAAATTGATAAGAATAGAAAATGGGATATTGTTTCGAGAGAAAAAGATAATAATGTCATCAATATTAAATGGATCTTTCAGAAATAGATGAATGAAGACCGTGTAGTGATTCGAAACAAAATCATGATTAGTGTGAAAAGGGTATACTCAGATAGAGGGTATCAATGTTGATGAAACATTTTCACCTGTTACAAGGATAGATAGAATCGTATTACTGTTGTCAATAATAGTGAAAATAAATTTTAAAGTTTTCTAGATGGATTTCAAGTCATCATTTATGAATGGGGTTCTAGAAGAATAAGTTTATATTGAGCATCCATATGGTTTTATCATTCATAAAAATGAGAACAATTTTTTTTTGATTGTAGAAGGAACTATATGGGTTGAAGAAAACACAAAGGGTATGTTATTCAATATTAGATTAGTTTTTGAAGATGACCAGTTTTCATCATGATGGAGTTAATTTCAATATCTATGCCAATAATGATAGTAATCAAAGGATGATGGGGATGGTATATATGGATGACATAATATTTTCTAGATTAGATGAAGCATAGTGAAAAAAATTCATGGAATTCATGAAAGGTTAATTTGAAATGTCGATGGTTAGTAAAATGAAATTTTTCCTTAGTTTACAACTAACACAAAGAAATGATGGAATATTAATTTATCAATATAAATTTTCCAAGGAGGTTCTAAGAAGATTTGGAATGCATAATTCCATAGAGATAACAACTCCAACAGCTACCCAGATGAAACTATCATGAGATGATGAAGGAAAATCAGTCAATGTCATAGAATACTAGTAGATCATTGGAAGCCTGTTATACTTAACAATGACATGACTATATATTGTTTTTCCACATGTCAAGTAGAACAATATCAAAGTAATCCCAAATAAAGACACTTTATTTCATTTAAAATAATAAATCAGTATATTAAGGGAAAAATGGATTTTGGTTTGCTGTATAATGACAAATCTCAGAAAGAGTTATTGGGAAATACAGATGCTGATTGGGCCAGATCAATAGATAATAGACAGTCAACATTAGGTGGTTCATTATATCTTGGTGGACGGTGTATTTATTAGATATGAAATAAACAAGATCTCATTTCATTGAGCACCATATAATATGAATATAATATGGATACTCAAGTGTGAACATAGTTATTATAGATTTAGCAGTATCTTGATGATGTGGGAGTTGAAGTGAAGTACCCGATCATAATCCATTACAATAGTTCAGGTGCTATTAATCTTAGAAAAAATCTAGCCCATCACTCGAGGAAAAAGAACATTGACATAAAGTATCATTTTATCAATGATATGGTGGAGAAAGTGCTTGTGAAGTTGGAGTATATTCTTACATTACTATAAGTTTCATACATTCTAATAATGGAATTACCCAAAGAAGCATTTGAATGGAATTGACTGGCTATGATAGTATAGTCAACTACCCACACTTAAAAGAGTGTGGATGTGGGAACACCTATCCCTAAGGTATGAAGTGTTTTCCCAAATGTGATGATTTTTATTCTTTACCATACTTTAGAACACAACAAAGTGACCTTCGGGTTTATCAATAAAGGGGAAGAAATTATGGATTTAAATGGGGAGAAAATGTCTTAATAAAGATAGGGGGAGAAGCTGATAAGGGGAGAAGTGAGGAAGGGGGATTTTTAAATATGAAGATGCTAAAGGTGATTGATAAAAGGTTATATATCTTGATATATGGGGTTTGTTATGAAATTAGATGAGTAGTTTTTGAATGAAGTTATTCATTGGTGAAATTTCAATGCTACTCTTGTTTCTCACACCGAGAATGGATCACATAGGCTTAGAGTATGTTTTAAGTAAATCTTTGATCACTATATGAATCAAAATAAGTGAATGTTGATAGAATATGGAAGAATCTCTAATGAGGTATCAAATTGTGAAGAGATTTCAACAAAACCAAAAGGGGATATCATTGGGAAATAATCCCTCAAGGTAACATTGTAGTGTTTTGGGTAGATTGTTTTTATTGGAAAAATAGTTTTTCCATAGTTAATTGTGGAGTTCCAGAGAGGTTTTTGTCTAGGTATGTTCACAATGATCTAATATAGAGGAATTTATTCCCTAGATGTGGTACAAAAAATTACGTATATAAGGTGGTTCAATTTCCCAGTTTTTCCAATGTTTTGGGGTCCAAAATTTTAAGGATGGATTAATCATTGTGAAAGATATATTTCCACTTGAATATGGGAGTTTCATGAAGGTATGTAGCTTCATAATGGCATTCAGTGTTGTGAAGGTTGGGTTTCATGAAGGTGTGGAGCATTGAAAACACACGATGAAAATTGGTATATCTTTGTGACTATGAGAAGCATCACAAATGGAAAATTTCCCTAGTGATTTTCAAAGACATGGATCTTTGTGAATCATACTAGAGTGCTTCATGAAAAGGTGATGATGTGGATGGAATCTTCTAGAATGCGAGGCAACACCTATAAATAGGCCTCTACCCCCTCATAAAACTGAGCAAGATATACGAAGATTAAAAGGATCTGGATTTGCAAAGGTGATTCACGAAGGTTGTTCTTTCAAAAAAGTTCACAAATAAAGGAATTTCACAGAGGCTATGAAAGACGACCGAGTGCTGTGATCATTGTGAAAGTACTGAAGTTCATGAAGGCTATAAAAAGTCAACCAAAACTTATGAGCTTCGCAAAGGGTACGTGAGCTTCATGAAATCATTTGAGCTTTTTTTAAAGGAAGGTTCTTCATGAAGGCTATTTGATTTTTACGAAAGGAAGGTGCTTCACAAATCCCGTTTGAGCTTCACAAAAGAGCTGAGCTTTAAGAAGACAATGATCATTGCAAAAGTGTTGAAAATGGATTTCCTAACAAAACTATGGTAAATTGATATTCATAAAGTGGATGAAAGTGGTACTTCAATAGAGAATCTACCTACAATTGAGGATGCACTAATTATTGTTAATTAAGGGACCCACATGTACATAAACTAAGTTTGAATTCTTTCTAAAGTAGTGAGAAAATTAAGAGGAAGAAGTTGATCCTTTCCATAGGCAGTGAGCCATCAAAAGAGATATTGAGGGAGTGACTCTTTGAAAGTAGTGAGTTGTACCTAAACTTTGTAAAGGTAGTGATCTTGGTAATATAAGTGATCTAGTCCAAACCATATTTTGGAAGTAATCCTTAGTAGATTTGGTAAATAATCACATTTCCATTGTATGTTCCTTGGATGTATCCCGGTGAGGGTAAAACAAGTAAAATTGATTTGTCTTGTGAATGATTTAATTTATATTCATACATTTCTATAGTAAATGGAGAGAAGGGTGTTTTTTAATGATGAAAAAAGATCCCAAGGGGAAATTATTTTAATCTATTATACCACGATTCACCCCCTCTTAGGGTATTTAACTGAGTTAGGCTAACAATTAAAGATATATGGTTTTTTGGTAAATAATATTATATAACACACATTTTATTATGAAAAATATATCATTTAAAAAGTATGGGTTGTTACATTCTTCCCCCTAAAGAAATTTCATTCCTAAAATTTCAAATCATTCTCTCAGTTGAGAAAAGGAAAGGCTACTTCTGCTTTATTATTTCCTATGGTTCCCAAGTTTAATCTTCAAACTTATGGTTCTTCCATAACACTTTGATAGGGAGGGTAGTCTTGTTGCATAGAACCTTGTATCTACGATCCACTATCTCCACTGGCTACTCATCATAAGAGAGTTCATGTTCTAGTTGTACCACCTCCAGATTCAGTACATGTGAGGGATCAGGTATGTACTTACTCAAGAGGGATATGTTGAATAAATCCTAAATTTGGGATAAATTTTGTGTAATTTCTAGAAAATAATCTACTACTCCTATGTGATCAAGGATTTCATAGGGGACAATGTACCTTGGGAAAATCTCCCCTTTATTTACAAACCACATGAATCTCTTCCATGGTGACATTTAAAGATAAACTTTGTCGCCAACATCAAAATATAGGTCCCTTTGATTGTTTTAATTATATATCTTCTCTTGTATCTGAGTATACTTTATATGTTTTTGAATGACATGAACCTTTTCTATCATCCCTTTCACAAGATCAGTCCCAAGTAAAGTTCTATCACAAACTTCATCCCAACAAGTAGGAGTTCTATATCGGTTCCTATATAGAGCTTCATATGGATACATTTGAATAATTGATTGAAATCTATTGTTGTATGAGAACTGAAATAGTGGGAGGTGTTGATTCCATCCACCTTTAAATTCCATTGATCATGTTCTCAGCATTCTCTCAAATGTTTGAATAGTCATTTTAGATTTTCCATCAGTTTAGGTGTGATAGGACGTACTAAAATTCAATTAAGTATTCATAGAATGTTGAAGTTTTCTCTATAATTTATTTTTGAACCTTGGATCATGATCAGAAATTATAAAAAGTGGTGCCCCATGAAGCCTCACCTCTTATTTTACATATATCTTGAAATGTTGTTCAAGAGAGAAATATTCCTGAAAGGTGATGAAATGGGAAGTCTTGGTGAGTTGGTCCACTATAACCCATATTACATTGTTTCCTTTGGATGTTACTATGAGATAAAAAATTCAATAGTTATATTTGCACACTTTCATGGGGGTATGGGCAGTGGTTTCAATACCACTTTTAGAAGTTGTCGCTCCACCTTCACTTGATGACATACCAAGCACCTTGCAGTGTAGTCAAAAATCTTTCTTTTCATATTATCTCACCAATAATGATCACGAAGGTACCTATAAATTTTAGTGCTCCCAAGATGTATAGATAATTTAGAGTTATAAACTTCATCCATCAGTTATTTCTTTATCTCTAGAATATATGGGATACATATATTTTTAGGAAATTTTAGCATAACTTCTTGATCAATATTAAACTCAGTAAGTTTCCCATTATTTATACCCTCTATATTATTTTTTAAAAATAGATATTCTCATTAATATTTCATAATATTATCTATTAATGATGGTTGAGAAATAATTTGGGATTTGATTGATGACGTACCTTCCCATATGATTCCCATTTCCAATATTATAGGGTCCTTTATCAAAGGATCCCTTTGAATCCTCATCATTGCAAGCATAACAGGGTATTTATTACTTAATGTATTAGTGAATTTGTTTTCTCTTTCAAGGTGATAATGAATTGAAAAGTCATAGTATTTAAGAATTTTTAACCATCTCCCTTTTCTCATGTTCAATTAATTCTATGTGAATATATACTCTAAACATTGGTGTTTGTGTATATATCACATTTCTCCCCATAACTATAGTCCCCCATATCTTTAGAGAAAAAATAAGCACAACTATCTCCAGGTCATGTGTATAATAATTAGGATCATGAGGTTTTAACTATATAGACGCATAAGCAATCACAATTTCATTTTACATGAGTACTCACTCAATCCCTTTCGTATATGCATCACTAAAAATAATGAATCCTTCATTGAAAGAGGGTCGAGTTAACACATGTGTATTAACCAATCAATTCTTCAATTCATGGAAAAATTCTTCACACTCCTTTATCTATATAAACTTATACCCTTTTTCAGTTAACTTGGTTAGTGTACTATAAAATCAAGAAAGGTTTTTCTCAAACCTCATATAATATCCTGATAAACCAAGGAAACTATGAATATCAATTACTTTTACAGGATGTGGTGATTCCTCTACAACATTTTTCATGGGAGGGTCAACTGAGGATTCATCATTGTTTACAATGTTCCACAAGAAAGAAACCTTTTGTAACCAAAGTTCACATTTTTTGAATTTTCCAAATAGCCTATCCTTTATCAAAGTTTTCAATATAACCCATATATAGTCCTCATTCTCCTCATGAATTTTTGAATATATCAGAATATCATCAATAAAAACTACAATTTTTTTTCATAATAGTCCTTAAAAAATATATTAATTAAATTCATAAATATAATAGGGGAATTAGTCAAGATGAAGGGAATAACAACAAACTCATAATGCCCACATATTGATTAGAAGAAAGTCTTTGAAATATCTTATTTCTTCATCCTCAATTGATGATAACTAGATCGAAGATAAATCTTGGATAAGAATTGATCCCTAGGAAGCTGGTCAAATAAACCATCAATCCCTGGGAGAGGGTAGTTTTTCTTCACTGTGATCCCATTAAATCCTCTATAATCAGTTCATAGACACATTAATCCATCCTTCTTCTTCACTAATAGAATATGTGATCTGTAAGGAGACACATTTGGTTAGATAAATCCATTCTCTAAAATATACAAAATTTGTTTATTTAATTCCTCTTGCTCCATATTTTCCATTCTATACGAGGTCTTTGAAATCTTCTTCAATCCAGGTATGAGTTTAATGGATAGATCTACCTCTATTTATGGGGGAGGTTTAGGAAACTCCTCAAGAAATAATTCATTGCATTCTTGAACAATAGGTAAATTCTATATTCTTATGATTTCATTACCTTCTCCATATTCACCAATAATCACTATAAAGAAGGCTATGAGAGGTGCTTCTAAACAAATCTCTGATTAAGATATCTCTCCTTTGAAAATAACTGTAGGTTTTCCATTCAAGACTACTTATATTTCCTTGATTCTATAGTTTTTATTAGGATTATACTTTGGGAGATAGTCCATCCCTAGTATAGTGTCAAATTACACTACGAGATAAGTACTAGAGTTTTGTTGAGATTGTGATTTCCAAAGTCAATAATAGAGTCTCTATATACTATTGATACTTGGATAATACCCCCAAGAGCCTTGACTGATAACTATAATTCTCATAGATCATAGATTGATTCTATATTATTTACAAACTTGGAGGAAATAATGGAATTCATAGAACCAAAATTAAACAAATTACTTACTAGGTTTGAGATAACAATGATAGTACCTTCCACCACATCATTTGGAGCCTCTACATTATCCGTTTTAATAGAAAATGGCTGACCTTTACCCTTTGGCCTATGATGAGGTTTATGGTGATTTAATTCCATTATATTCTGATTTAGATAGTGATTGGAAAAGTTCCCAAGCTATAAACACTTGAAGAATTGAACTTAAAACTGGGCTTTCACCATATTACCTTTATCATTAGTGTTGATAAGTTGAGGCTTCATCTCACTATGAGAGTTTTGAGCTATATGTCCATATATTCTACACTTGTATCATTTTCCACTCCCAAGAAAGCAGTTCCCCAAATTCTTCTTCCAACATTTATTGCACGTGGGAAATTACACTTGTTTTCCTCCTCTTCCACGATCAAATTTCCTCCCTAAGTTTGGATCCATAGCTCTCTTATTTTCATTCAACCCATGTGTGCACTGTGTTTCTCCAAACTCCAATTCAACCTTCATAGAACTCCTCACTATCTTCTTATAGCTGTCATAGTCACAATTTTCTAGATTCCTCCGAAGATGGGGTCTCAGTCCACTAAATAATATTTCAACCTTTCCCTTAAGATCCATAACAAATATAGAGGTGTATTGAGAAAGTCTTTTACAGTTCACCGCATAGATTCCCACTGATTTATTTTCCTTCTACTCCAGCTCTTGGAATTTCTTCTTCATTTTCATTTGCATTAAACATGAGAAATATTTATTGAAAAATATTCCCCTGAACTCTTCCCATTATATATAATCAATATCCCTTCTTGGATTCATGTTTTTAATTAGTGTCCACCACTGACCATCTTCTATTTCTAAGAGGTATACTGCAAGTGTGAATTTATCTTTCTCCAAATAATGGAGTATAGAAAAGAACTTTTCTATAAAGCTTATCCATTTTTCATTAATCATTAGGTTGGTAGATCCACTAAAATAAGGTCGTCATTGAAGCGTAAAGGACTCAATGACAAGTTTTTTCCTTCGAGGTGAATATAGTCACTCAACTTGATTCATGTTATTATTCATAACCCGAGATAGTTAATTAATCATTCTCATGAAGTTTTCTATTCTGGATTCAATCAGAGGGTGGTTAGTGAGTCATTCGTTGCACTCATAATTTATGTGGTTCCTCCTATTTCCCTCAATTTTCTTAAAGAAGGAAACCTTAGAGAGAAACATGTTTCTTTTAAGAATTTTATAATTCTAAAGGAATTTTATGTCTTAAAAGATCATACTTAAATATGTTATTCTTTAATAAGGATTACATTTTCTATATATCATTCAAAATTATTCATATAAATTTTATGATTAACAAAAATTATCCCTCAAAAGTATCAAACTCGGGGGGAATAAAGGCCCATTGTAATGCACCAGTTCCCGATCATGTCTAGCTCAATGTGGTGTTTTCAGGTGTTACCCCTAGATACACATGTTCTAGAGTCACATCCACTTGTTCTTATCCAGATAAGGATTTATTTTCTTGAAAACCACTTATTTAATACCTCACAAAAATACAAAGATGTTTCAATATATTTAAAATTTTCTATAGGGTTCACAATAATTATTTATATTCCTAATTCTCACAAATAAATAAATCATACTTTGATAACAACTATGGTATCTAACCTTTTTAACATATAAGCCTTTTATTACACGGTAAAAAATAGAGGATCATTAAAAGTTTAGTTTCTTGGAAATAATGAACTTAATACATGAAAATATAAAACATTATTATAATACACTTTAAAGTCTTAATCATTGGTTCATCCTATGTTAAATTTACTAAATCTCATAACCTAGGGATATACATCAAAGGAATAGGGCGAGCATTAGTAAAAGGAGGGGAATAAGAAAGAGAGACATATAACATTTAATCTTGAGAAATATCATTAATAACATGATGACTATAATAATAATAATAATTATAAGAACATGAATCATAACATGTAAATGTGGATAAAACATTTAAATTAGACATTCATAATCATATCACCAAGGTTTTTCACCAAGGTATCATAAATGAAAATTACCATGTTTTTTCACCAAGGTATCGTAACACATGTCATCTCTAGAGATTAAAATATTTACCCAACACATTGGAGTTCTATCAGTATTATTCCTTAATATGTTTTAATTAATCTTAAACTCATATATTAAAATAAAACATATCATTAATAACCTATGGAGAATAAATAATGGGTTTCTTATCAAAATCATGGTGTTTCAAAAGTACTTAAAGACATGATCATCATGTCATTTTTAGCCCACAAAAATGAAATGTGGGTTTATTATGTGTAAATAAAAAAATAAAATAAATCATTTTTACATATAGGTGAAAAAATCTGGAAAATAAATAGGTTTGAGTATTCATAAAAAGAACATAAAAGAAAATTTATTTAGTTGAGAGAGAAATTTGAGGAGTAAATTCACTAGCATGATGAGTATAAAAAGAAATTTTAGAAAATGGTAAAATGGGAGGAGAAAAGGGTATAAAATTGATAAAAAATAATTTATAAGTATGGGTATAATGAAAATGTTAATGAAATATATTAACCACAAAATTTATAAGACACATACAAAAATATGTTCTTGAATTGTAGAGAAAAGAAGGATAATTCCCTTACCTTGAATAGTTTATCATAAATATTGAGGATTGGGATATTGGGGGGTTGAGGGAACCTTGGGGAGACTCATTGAGATGAAAAAACCAGAAATTATTGGAGGATTAATTGTTATTGAAATTAAATGGAGAAATGGGTGGGTATTTATAGAAAAAGTAAACAATTTATTTAATAATTTCCAAATACAGGCCTTGGAAATCTTGGTTGTGGAAAATGAAAAACCATTGGATTACCCATGATTTTGGAAATTTGGGAAATTTTTTATGTTATTTTAATCTAAAATAACCAAACATAATTTTATATTACTTATTTTGGCATGAAAAAGTAAGGTTTTTACATATTAATGTTTTTAAAGTCATGGTTTTCATTTTAGAATTTGGAAAGTCATTTATAGGTTTGGAAATTTATTAAAATATATTAAAATACTTTATGTTAGTTAAAAAACATATTTTAGGTCTTGTGTTGTGGTTAACTAATTATTACATCATTATGAAATAATTATGAAGTCATTAAACTTATCGAAAACCACAAACTGTATTTTTTACTATTCATAAAAATTAAGTATTTTAGAAAATTCTAATAAATTCACACTAACCTAATTAAGACATTATAATTTAAAATATGATTTTTATTTTATCAAAATAATTCTCTAAAAATGATAATTTTAACTTTAAAATATAAAAATCCTTATTTATAAACAAAATAGCGGGTTGTAAGTAATAATCAAATTTCTGACACTTAAAAATTTCCCAAGACAAAATAAAAATATTTTATCATTTATATTTACATAAGAGTGTTTTTAATATAATATTTTATTAAAATAAATATTATTTAGAATACCTTAGTTTATTAAAATAATTATTATTTAGAATACCTTAGTTTATAAAAAACAATTATATCTTTTTTAAAAAGTACAATTTCTGTTTAAAAAATAAATTTATCAAATTTGTCTCAATTTTACCGAGAAACACTATTCTTAAAATGGATTTGATGGAAAAAAAATTTTATTTATAAAAAGGAATTACAATTTATGTAACTAAGGCCTAGACACATAACCTCTTATATCACCCTTGTACTACCTAATGGGAAGGTGTGTGATGGTTATAGATTCTTGTGGAGGCTTGACTAACATCGAACAAGTGGTAATTTACACTAACTTGAAGTTCCCCAATAGAATATTTTGTTATAAATTCACCTGTTGAATCTCAGATTTGGTTTGGTTAAGGGAGAACCCTAGTGAAACTACCTCCCTCCCAAGTTTTGAAAATGGTCTTCATATAGAATGACTCTAATAATTTAGTCCATCACTTCTCCTTTATGTATTAATTATCCTTTTAAATTACATATTATAAACACTAATTATAACATTATAATTATTATGAAAGGTTATAGTTCTCAAGATTCAAATTTTAAAATGGTTATATTGACTAAAATTCACTTGTGACCAATGATCTTACAATATTAAAAACCAAACGGTCACATTTCCCTTTATAATTTATAATTACCAACCCAATGATCACATTTCCCTTAATAATTTATAATTACCACTTCATTATTAAAGAGATATGATTTTTTTGTATATAATATCATATAACACAAATTTTCTCAATAAACAAATATTATTTAAAATTTCTGGGTCATTATAATGGAACCAAGATCAATGTACAAGGACCAAAATTACCGAACCAAAAAATTCATGAAAAAAAGAAGTTTTTACTCGAAATAGTGATTTTAACAAAGAATTGTAAATAAAATGGGTAATAAAAGGTTATAAGTAAACCATAAATGATATGATATATATGATTATGGTTCTCTAATAGGTATATAATAAACATATATTTATTATACAGGAGGTTCAAACACATATGAAGGAAGTCAGACCTGAGGTAAGTGATTTTTGTATCACTTTTATTTCCTTATGAAACATGGCATATTCACTACTTGTTTCTATTAAGTGGTGTATATACTACCCATGAATTTATTTTATGATTATTCTTATAAAAATTGTGGGATATACATATCCATCTAATTTTATTTCTTTCTTGTGTCTTACGATTCAAAATTTACCAAAGTGGTAAGGGTTTTATTTTACAATCTCATTGTTTATCAGGATTGTTTATGGTCAAGCTTTCAATGATGAAATAATATGAAATATATCTCTAAAAACTCATTAATTTTATTATAATATAGTTATTTATAGAGATTACATGTTTTCCTTTAATTTTCTCCTCTTTATATACTCAAGAATATAAAATAATGTTTTAAGGAAAACTGACTTTATATATCTCTTCAGTCAAAAATACTTTCTCTTCTGTGTCCATGTTTTCTAAAAATGTTTTCAAGAATGTTTTTAATATTATCTAATAACTATTTAAATCCATTTTACACTTTTTTTTAATTTAAAAAAAATGTTTTAAAATAAATCTTCATGTTATTTTATAAATGAGGTACTTTTTTATTTTACCATAAATGTGAAAGGAATATTTGTATAAACATTTACGACATAAAAGTTATTTTCCATCATCATTATCGATCAATGATTTAAAACTTCCATTAAAAGTTTTTAAGGATATTTGAAAATACATATTTTATTTAATATTTGGGAAATTTTTAGATTAAAAAAATTTATTTTCAAAGTGGAAAGGATATTTTCCTCAAGAATTTTGTTAATGATATTTTAATAGTATTTATATTTTTTTTTAAAAACAAACCTTGATTCTATATATAATCTACTGGGGATATGATCCAATTATACCAACCCTATTGTTTCTCCATATGGTTTGTGATTATGATGGCAAGATATATATGTTGGAGTTAGTTCCCTAGAAGAAACTTCTTTTGTAATTTATGATAACTTATATTAATAGTTTCGAATATTAATAAATTCATTATCACATCATGATTGTTCTTCTATGTAACATTGTATGTGACAATGTCCTAAGTGTAACTGCCGCACTAAAAGGTCATAGCTGATCCCTGCTATGATGAGAACCTAGAAGTGCTATGACACTATTCTTGAATGTACATTATATATCAGATGATATCATTTAAGGGAAACAAATTATATAGGCTATCAGGGGTGGATACTTATAGGACTTTGAGGCACCTTCTCATGGTGTACTCCCTTGGTGACATTCATTGGGATATTATGAGAATGAGACACGATAGTAGGGAATCCTCATTTATAAGTGTCATTGGATGTTCCTATCTATGGATATTTTTATTGGTCCTTATACTTTAAGATTATTATTAAGGGATATTATGAGTTTTGCACTTATATGTATTGATGAAAACCATTATGAAAGATGTTTGAGGTGAGGTGGGATATGTTGGGTGCATAAGGAGTAATATTTCATTAATGAATAATGCGAGAAAGGATTTATCCCTTCTGTTCTTTAATAGAAGATAATATCTCAGACCCTTTGATGGAAATGATACAGCCTAAATATATCCATGGCCATGGTGTTCTATAGGAATGTTCTATTTCCAAAGAAGTCAATGAAATAGATATCGAGCATATAGGTTGATGGAATAGATGTGAAACCATCTCGATTAGAGATATTGTGATAAAGGGATTATATTACATGATAAATGTTCATAAGAGGTGACATGTCATTGCGCCATTAACTCATTTCTCTATGGGTGCCTTGGTGTGTTTCTATATACTAACCTTGGACTTTAGCCAGCTCCACCTAATGCCACTGAAAAAAAAGGCCAAGAGGGCCACACACTAAGTGTATCCAATATATTAGTTAAATAATATATTATTTAAAAAGGTGAATAAATATTATTCCCAATCATGGTTTAATAATTACTCATGTATGCCTAATCTCATTTATTCCATCACTAGTTATTTGAGAGAGTATATTATGAGCAGAATAATTAATAAATATTGCAGAGGATTGGAAGAATGAGTTTAATGGTCCCATGGGAAATAATAATAATATTTAATATTAATTGATTAAATAATATTTAATTATAACTCACAAGTTAATCTCATGTCAGGAAATAATATTGTAGTTTATATTATTTGACATGGGGGTTTCACTATGATTAATGAATTAATTAAAGGCACTTGTGAAAATTATTTTTTATTACCCTAGTAAAATAAATTCTTAGTTATATTATTCTATAATTTAGCCTAGGGAAATCTAAGAAGTTACTATGGTGTTTTTCATAACAAATTGGAGAAAAACACTGAATCCGAGAGAGTTTATCCCTCTCCAAGAATGCTCTCAAGAATGAGAGAAACCCTCCTCCACCAGATCAAGGAGAATGCTTTGGAAGCGGTTCTCAAGGTGATCGAAGGAGGAAATCACAAGTGAAAGGATCTTGTATACTAACACCTGAAGAATCCTTTGGCAACATATGGAGATATGTAGAACACAAGTGAATCAACACTAAAGGAGATCTACCCTCGATCTCCACAACGCAATGACGGTACACCTACAGATCTGTGGCCGAACACATCAACGAAGAAAGAATAACCTTGGGGGTAATTATTATTTAATTAAATTAATTATAAACAAAATATATTGATCCTCTCTCTCTTCATTTTGGGTTTCTATTCCCTTTTACTATTTATTTTATTCAATTCTGTGGATCAAGGTGTTCATTGTCGCATATATCCTAGATTGTCCATTGAATATGGAAAACGTTAAGGTTGGGCACCGTCCCTCCCAAACATTCATTGTGCCTAGAACTTATAAGTGGTATCAAAGGAGGAATATCATTATTTATAATTATTTAAATAATTATTTGATTATTTAAACAATTCAAATTAGTTTTTCAATTAAAGTTTAATAATTATTTTTTATTTGAATGACGAGATCTATTTTTCATCTATTGTTTCTCACATATCTAATAGAAATGATTAATTTTATAATTAAAATTATATTAAGGATCTCAACGGGAGGTGCCAAGGATTCTATCCAGGTAACACTGTAGTACATGAAATGTAATCAAAATTACATGCAATGTAGTTGTGTTCAATGTATCAGGAGTAGTTTGACAATTACTCAATTTGTGTGCATTAATGACTTTCAGTGTAGTTTATTCTTACATCGCGTGTTGATCGAGATAGACTGGCGCATAGTCAATCAGACTACATGCCATGTGGCCCATTGTACATGATGTGTAGTACCTTTCAGGTCAGGGCCGATCCATGTATTGCAAACAACGTCTACCCGAATGATGACCGTGTAACATAGAGTCAACACGACGTGTGGCCCACTGGACACACCCTCAGATAAACAGTGAAGAATGTACACGCAGTGTATATCAGATATACACGCCGTGTACTTTTATCAGTTACATAGATTTAATATTTATAATATTATGTAACTCTTGATACATGTACTTGTGTATGGGCTTAAAGCAGGGACACTCTGTGTGATAGGATTTGATATATATATATATATATATATATTTTATTAACATCTGCATAATATTAAAGACCTGCACATCATGTTTGAGTTATATCATAATTATTATTCTATGTGAATGCTATATTTTACAAAGAATAAAGTATATACGATTATAATAAATGTTGGGTTGTTTTGGATGGGTATTCCCCGAGTTACCTCCAAGGTAAAATTTACGTAAACAGTTAATTTTAAATGAATTTCTTAATTTGTTTCAAATTATAATGGATGAGAATATCAAGTAAATTTAGAAAAGGTTTAAGATAAAAGGATTGGTTAATTAAAGGTAATAATTAACCAATTTGAGCATGATTTATCTTAAATAAGAATGATTAAATAATTTAATGCTAGTTTTATTAAATGTATAAGTCGTTGCACAAATGTGGATGATCATGAGCTAGACAAAACCTTTTCATGTGATTGGTTTCCTTTTAATTTATTATTAAATTATTTTTTTGGCCTGTGTGCCTTCACTCCTCATTAATATTTAGGGCTTGTGTTCCCTTGGTTTCTTTTATATAAACCCCCATTTTCCCCTCAACTGTGTGTGATTGAAAGCATATATAATCGATGGAGATCCCAAGCTAGTGGATTTGGTTCAAGTTATTAGATGAGGCGAAATGAATCCAAGGAGATACAAAGGTGTATAGGTGGAAAGCTATAAACATGAACCTTAAATGGTCCAAGGTGTTTGTACCCTAGGTCAGTGGTTAGTTTATGAACTTCTAGATAAACTAACAATTAAAACTATATAATGATCATAACATTTATCTTAATTATTTTAGTTGCAAGGTTATTTCATTTTGGATGTTTTTTCATGATCACATAATTAATGAATTAACAAGCATGAAAATATGGAACTAAAATAAATTGGTTTATGTGTAAATATTATCTAAATACATGGTTAATAACTTATGTAATCTAATATAATATTAAAAATCATGTGAAAAGATAATAATTGGAAATTTACACATAAAGTTTAAATTCCCTCAATAAAATATCAAGTCGATATAACCTTCCATTACTTCAGTTAGAATCAAACCATAGTTCAAAGTTCCCGAACAACCAAATTTTGGGTTCATTCAATTATCTGGGAATTCTAATTTGAGATTTTGGGTTGGATTCACTTGATTGATATAAAGGGTTGACTGAAAAAGTAGGACTTCATGTAACTAAGAGAAAATGGTTAAGGAAATCCAATTAAAAGATTTTAGGATTGGGCCGTCAACTCAACGGATCAAGGAACTGTGAGTTAATGAAGTTTGAATTAGGAATGACTACTTAAAACCTTTCAAGTTGCTTGACTAACCAAAGTTGGGGTAATGAGAATGGAATATGGATACTTTCCACTAGAATATCCAAGAAATTGGATATTTCAAAGGAAATAATTAGGGCTATTGGATTTTGATAAAATAGAGGGAGACTAATAAATATAATTTTATTTATTTGTCTTAATTTTATCAAATAAAGTACTAAATCACTGATTATCATATTTTTAGAAACAAAATTAAAAATGAAATCAAACATATCGCTGTGATCTATACTCGAGAAGGAAAACCTTCTCACCAGAACGAATTCCCAAGAGTAGAAATGCCACTTATGGTTCATCGTTTTCCATGAAAGGAAATTGTATATGCTAGAAGAGCCTTTACCAGTTGTTCCTAGAAATGAGGCGAGTGATGAAGAGATCTCTCTATATGAGAAACATCATAATGATGCTAGAGATGTTCAATATTTCATTCTATCATCCATGTCTAATGTGCTCTTGAAGCAACATGAGGAAATGGATGATTATAGCATATTGTCTCACCTTTAGGATCTCTATCAAGAGAAGGTGAGATAAGAGAGGCATGAGATCTCCAAAACTTTGTTCATGACTAAACATGGAGAGTCTATGCCCGCTAAGCTTCATGTAGTCAAGATTATTGGCTACATTTAATGCCCTTACATCTTAGAGATTAAAATTTCAGATGAGTTGCATATAGATCTCATACTTTTATCACTAACCAAGGCCTTCTATAGTTTTATTATGAATTATAATATGATAAATACTAAGAAGAGCCTATAAAAATTTCTAACCATGATTATCCAAGTGTATAAGGACATGGGTCATGAAAAACCCACAGTACTTATAGTGAATAGGAAGAGGAATGACAAGTCAAAGGGGAAAAAGATTTATAAACATTCTAAAGATCCCAAGCACCATTCAATAAAGAAGAAGAAGATCTAGAGGTAGGGTAAGGAAAATGAGGTAGTGTGCTTTTCTTGTGGTAAGTCAAGCCACTGGAAGAGTAATTGCACCCAGAGGCAAGGGGAAGCCAAAGGTGCATTAATTATCGAATGCAATCTTTCCATTTCCACAAATTGGGTATTAGATACAGCTTTTGGTGCTCACATCTGTATTCAAATGTAGGAACCAAGTATATTTAGGAAAATTACCATAGGATAGGTGGATCTGCGAGCTAAAAATAGTTCAAGGCTGGCTTCTCTTACCATTGGTGACTTCCACATTTTGTTTCTAATTGGAATGATTTTAGTTTATATGACTATTATTATGTACAAAGGGTTACTGGGAACATATTTTGTGTATCAAGTTTAGATATAGATGGATTTATTTTCAAATTTAGAAATAAAAGTTGTTTATTTTATAAGTACAATATATGTTATGGTATGTAACATTTAAACAACGTCATGTATGTATTAAATTACGAAAACCCAGTGTTGGAAATCAATAATGAATCAAGTTCACATGATTCATATAACACCCAGTTGTGGCATCACTGTGTAGGTCATGTAAATTAGAAGCACTTGAAAAATCTCTATCAAGATGGTTATTTAGACTCTTTTGAGCTAAAACCACTTGACTGATGTCATGATTGTTTACAAGGGAAAATAACCAAACCACCGTTTGGTGGATATGGTAAAGGTATATAGAGCTTCTAGGCTTAGTACACTATGATGTGTGTGGACCATTTCTAGTAAATGGTAGAGGTGGATATTCTTTCTTCATAACTTTTACTGATGACTTGAGTAGATATGGATATATTTACTTGATGAGGTATAAGTCCCAGTCCTTTGAGAAATTTAAGGAATTCCAGAATGAAATAGAGAATCATATTGGTAATAATATAAATAATCTTCGATCAGATTGAGTTGGATAATATCTTAATGAAGAGTTCATCAACTTTTTACAGGATTTTGGGATACTATCTCAACTCACTCCACCTTATACACCACAATTGAATGGTGTTCGTGAAAGGAGGAATCATACCTTATTGGAAATAGTAAGGTTTATGACGAGTCATGAAAATATTTTATTATCATTTTGGGTATATTTATTACAAAATGGGGCATACATATCAAACTGAGTACCAACTAAGGTGGTAAATGGAATCCTCTTCGAGCTTTGGAGTGGAAAGAAACCCATTTTGTTGCATACATGTGTATGGGGTTTCTAGGTATTTGTTAAGGTTTTTTCAAGCAAAAAAATAGCACCCTAAGGAATGAAGTGTATCTTTATAGGGTATCCCATAGAAACAAAAGGATACTACCTATACAACCCCTTAGACAAGAAAGTGACTATTTCCAAACAAGATGTCTTTCTTGAGAGGGAGAATATCCTCAAAAATAATGGTGGGATAAAGATTTACTTCAATGAAGTTGATGATCAAGATAAATATGAGTTGGTACAGGAACAAGTTCCATAGGCCCTATAAGGAAGAAGTAGTTCCTAAAACACAAGTACTGTATAGGAGTGTAAGAGAGGTAAGGGAACTAGAGAGATATGGTTTTCCTGTCACCTAGGATGGTGACTCATTATTATTCGACAATGATGAACCTATATCCTACAAGGAGGTAGTAGAGAGCTCAAAAGCTACATGATGGTGAAAAACTATGAATTATGAGATGGATTCCATGTATCAGAACCTGTTTTGGGTTCTGGTTGATGCGCCAGTTAATGTAAAACCTACTGGATGTAAATGGGTATTCAAGAAGAAAGTTGAATTGGAAGGTAAAGTTAGTACCTATAAAGTAAGGCTAGTGGATGTAGGTTTTAAATGGTGTCAAGTAATTGACTATGATGAAAAGTTTTCACCCGTTTCCATGTTTAAATCCATTAGAATCATACTTTCCATAATAGATTACCATGACTATGAGATTTGGAAGATGGATGTAAAAACTGCATTCCTTAACAAGAATCTTCAGGAAGATGTCTATATGACACAACTAGAAGGGTTTGTGACACTAGGTTATCTAAAAAGGGTTTTAAAATTATAGAGATCCATTTATGGAATGAAGAAAGAATCCAGGTCATGGAAAATTCAATTCAATGAATCCATAAGAGAATTTTATTTCATTAATAATGAATGCGAGCCATGTGTTTACAAAAGTTTTAGGGGGAATGCAATTTTTATCCTAGCAGTATATGTTGATGATATATTACTTATTGGAAATGTCATACAAGTCTTACAGTCAGTCAAGGATCGGTTGAACAAGTGATTATCCATGAAGGACTTAAGTGAAGCACCCGACATTATAGGGATCAAGATCATTCGTGATAGATCCAAGAGGCTACCTAGACTTAGTCAGAAGACATACATTGACCAGATACTAAAGATATTTATTATGGAAAAATCTAAGAGGTTATTGGTTTTAGTGTCACATGACATACATCTTTCTAAGAAAACGTGTCCCTAGAAAAAAAAAAGAATGATAGAATGAGTAAGATCCCAAACACTTTGGCGATAGTTACAATCATGTATTACATGCTTTGTACTAGACTTGATGTTTCCTACGCACTAAGTGTGGTAGGCATATATCAAGCAGATCCATGAGAACAACATTGGACTGCTGTTAAGGATATCCTTAAGTGTCTGTGATGAACTAAGGATATGTTCCTTGTGTATAGAAGAGATGATGAATTTGTTATCAGAGGTTATGCTAGTGCTGGTTTCCAGATAGATCAGAATGATCTAAATTTGCAATCAGGATATGTTTCCTATCTCAACAGAGGAGTTTTGAGATAGAAGAGTTCAAAGTATCTAGTTGTAGCTGATTGTACAGCGGAGTCCAAGTACATAGTGGCTTCTGATGCAGCCAAAGAAACCATCTTGATTCAAAACTTTGTCCCGGATCTTGATGTGGTACATAGTAGTAAAGACCCTATAACATTGTATTGTGATAATACTATAGTGGTGGCTCTTGCAAAAGAGATAAGGTCACATCAATGGAAAAATCACATAACCCGAAAGTATCACCTCTTGAGGCATATTTATCAAAGGGGTAAATTTTTATTGAGAAGAGTTTCCATAAAAGAGAATATGGAAGACCCCTTGACTAAATTCCTATCTCAGCATAAGATTTAGTATCATGTGAGAGCTAGTGGACTGAAGGTTGTTAGCAGTTGGATCTAGTGAAAGTGTGAGTCTATTGGATTTGGTTCCCTAGAACAAAATTCTTTTGTACTTTATGATAACTTATTTTCATAGTTTTTAATATTAATAAATTCATTATCACACCAATATTATTCTTCTGAGTAACATTATATGTGATAATATCCTAAGAGTAACTATCACACTAAAAGGTTATAGCGGATCCCTTCTATGATGAGAAATTGAAAGTTCTATGAAACTATTCTTGAATATATGTTCTATAACTTGATGATATCATTTTAAGGACATAAATGATACATGCTATCATTGGTGGAGACTTATAGGACATTGAGGCACATTCTCATGGTGTACACCCATGGTGATATCTCGTAGGATATTATGAGAATGAGACCAGAAAGCAGGAAATCGTTATTTATAAGTGTCATTGGATGTTCCTATATGTGTATGTGTGTATTGGTGATTAGAATTTAAGATTATTATTAATGTATATTAGGATCCGCACACTTAGATATATTGACAAAAATTGTGATGATAGATGTTCACGGTGAGGTAGGATATATTGGGAGCATCATGAGTAATATTGAATTAATGAATAATGTAAGAAAGGATTTATCCCTTCTATTCATTAATGGAATATATTATCTCAATCTATTTGATGGAAATTATGTAACACCCCAGGCTTCCACGGTATGCTTCATTTTTAGATAATTCAATAGCGTGCGATGTACTCAACACCAAGTTCTAGTGCACCATGACCTATCAAACTAGCCATTTAAAGAGGTTATGAACAGTACTAACCGGTTTTTTAATTTTATATAATTTTAACATTCATATTTTTTGTTTATTATAAATATTATAGAGACAAATTCAATTTTTTCAGATAAAAGAAGTATTTTTCAAAAAATGCATTTTTCCACCTTTTAATGGAGAACCCTTTTTAAATCCAATATTTAACACTTTTATATATTCAATTTGATGAAATTAAATTCTTATTTATAATAGGTACATAAAAATTAAGTTTAGATAAATTTTTGGTTCTTTTTTGATAACTTTCATATTTTGATGAATAGTGAAAAAATATTAAATTTTAATTGAAGACAACTTTTTTAATCAAAATAATTTATTGTATTAAATTACACATTTGAGAGGTTTTAAAGTATAATTTGATTATATTTTTAACATTTAATCAAATTTTGGTCATTTTAATTAATTTCACTTGTTAATTAGACATAAAAACATGTCAATCTTTTGGTAGTTTTTACTTCTTAAAAAACCAGCTTTTTGGTTTTGACAACGGGAATTAATTTTAAATTAATTTCTAAAACTTATGTGTTTTGAATTTGAAAAAATGGATTATATATTTGGAATCAGGAGTTCTAAATTTTGTAAATAGGTAGCTTTTATTTTTATACATTATGAATAGTAACTTCAGTAAATATTTTATTTACCATTGTTAATGGGTAAATCTGGTAAATAAGAGTAAGAAATAATATTACAATAATATTAAATTACCCTAATACATGTCATAACCCTATTTTATGATACATTTCCAACCATGTCCATCCTTAGGTTGACTTTGGTACCCCATGGAGGCACTTTTAAGTGAAAATGATACTTTATAAAAATTAATTTAAAGTTAAGGAAAATGTAACACAAACATATATCTTTTAATAAAACAATTTTTATATGAGGTTATATAAGTGATATTTTTAACTATAAATATTCATTAGAAATATAAAAGTATTTACTACATCATTATATTTTATTTATAATTTATATAAATAAAAAATATTTATTTATTTATGACACAATAATGATGTTGTATTTTCCTTATTAATGAAAGAATCAAATAAATGATATTATAAATATTAAAATAAATATAATTTGAACGTTTTTATGCCATACAAGAATTCTATAGGTTAATATGATATTTTAGAGTTGGTTAAAGGTATTTTTTTCGAAGTAATCAAGTTGTTATGACTTAAAAAAAAACAAAATATTAAATAGTGTCAAAATTGACATAAATGAGTTTTTGAAAACAAATATTATATTATTAAATGATATAATATTCCTAAAAATATAATATTCAGACAAAAGACTTAAATAATGATATATATATCATTAATGAACCACTTTAGGTTATATTGGAATTTTATAGTAAGTTTATTAACCATGTAATATAAAAATACAAGAAGACATGGTAAATGTTAAACTATTTAACTAAGAGTTAAATCTAAAAGATAAGGTTAATATAGTGACCTAAACTTATCTAAAACCTATTAGTTGAAAATATTTAGACCCATCCCCACCTCATCCTATAAATAAATCCTTTTGGAGTTATTACATTGAACATAAATCCAACATAAATATCCCTTTTGATCAAATCAAAAGGAAGTACCCGAAGAACAGATAATTATTTCATCACCTCTTTCAAAGTTCTTTTCTTCTTCCACTTACTCTTTATTTGTTGTTTCCATACCAAAATAATACCTCTATTACCTTCTACATATTGTGATATTATTATAAATATGGTAAAACCATATTCATTTTTCTATCCATCCTATGAATGACAATGTCACCATACATGCGTACGTACGGCTTACCGTCTCCACATCGTGGTGTAGTTTGTTATTCAACACTTCATTATTTGGATGTGTATAATAATGAGTATAATTGATTTAAATAATAAATATAAAATGTTAAATATTCTGTATATATAATATAACATCCGCTTATATATGATTTCACCATCAATAGAATGATATCATCGCTCGTGCGTACGTACGACTTACCATCTCCACGACGTGATGAGATTCATTTCCACGTTCACTATTCAATGATGATTATAAATATATATTATTAATAAGTATGTATTGTATGAAATAATAATTCTACTGGAATATATATATATATATATATATATATATATATATTTACATATATCTCATTTACTTACTTCCATTCAATACGATATGAAAACAGAAACAACATTTATGCGTATATACGACCTACCGTCTCCATAAACAGTGATTTCCATTTAATATATCTATCTATTATAAATATTTATATTATGAATATATATGATAAATTTATAATTTTTTATATTCTGTAATAAATTAAATCATGATATAAGTGATACAATCATGAATAACAAGTTAAAACACATACGATAAAGAAAGCGATTATTACCTGAAATGTTATTTTAACATGGAAATTATTATTAAATGGGTATTATAATGTCACAAATGAATCAGTTATGATATCATAAATATGAATATGGTTATGGTATAATTTAATAACATACTATGGTCATTATAAAGAAGGATAAACGTACCCTCAACTAGAGGAAAGTACAAGGTAAGAGTTAATTCCTCAATCTCATTATTATACGAGATTGTTTATGTGTAAGTTTTTACTGGGAAATATTTATTATCCTTGTCCAAGTTTCATAAAAGAGGTTTCAAAAGGATTATTTTAAAGGAATCTTTAAAAAAACATCATTTTAAATGTTTTAAATATTTATTCTTCTAAATCTTTCTCATTAATGTCCATGTTTTCAAAATGGTTTTAAGGATTTATTTATATAAACATGAATTTTTTAAAATGTTAATTCCTTTCAAAAGTTTCAAAGTGGTATATGAAAATTTGATTCAACTATATCTTTTAAATTCATTTCTTTATAAATTGAGCAACTTTTAAATGATTTCATCAAAAAGGGGTATTTCTCTCAAAGAGTTTTACTAATCATTTTCAACTATGTCAACATCCTTTTCTGGATATTATTCTTGATTGAGGTTAATTTATTATAATATAATCTTCCACATTTTATTGAATGAGTTATGATATGTTTTACTGTGGATATTCTATTTTTATACCATTCATGTTTTATGGTTAAATTATTGACATTTCGTATGCTAGTTTTAATACAAATATTTATGTTATGTTTCAACATTTTCATATAAAGAATGCATTGGACTTAATAAGTGATGGGAGGAACCCACTATTGCCCCTCGATGCATCTATAGGTCTCATGAGACAAAATAGTGTCTTGGAATAAGGTCTTGACAAAATTTTTATTGGTAGTCTTGGCATGAGGCCTTGACCATGTGCTTATGAAATCCGATATTATGCATTCCCTCGTTATGAAATTCGTTATTACATGTGATTATTAGATTAGTAGATTATCCATGTGCATGTTTATATGGTAATGTCTGATTTATGTTTTTCATATTATGTTCATATTTGTTGTTTAAAAGTCTTATGTTTTTATTATACATGTTTCCTTAAAAGTTTAGAGATTCTGCTGAATTATTTACCATTACTGAGCATCTAAGCTCACCCCTTCTTATGTTTTATTTTACCAGGATGCCAAGAGGTGTATTATGATTGTTTTTCAGGGTTAATATAGGAGAATAAATTCTTTCTAGAAGTATTTTTTTGAGTTTTATGTCAAAATTTTTAATGTAATGATCATGTATGTAATCTATTTTTCAAGACTACTAGACTGGTCGGTATTTCAGGACTTGATTCCTTGTAATCATGCCATTGTATTAAAATAATGCACCGGCTCTAGGTAACTGGGCTTGGGGTGTTATATTTGGAATCATATTAATTTTATAAATAACCTTGGAAAAATATTTAGATAAACTTTGATTAAGAAACATTACCCTAATATAGGATTTTAGGATTTGTATAGAAGAACATCCAAATTTTTTGGTAATGTAGATATTGTGTGGTTTTTCCAAGAAATACATCCTTGTTTGGATACTACAAGTGGATGTGGTTCTGGCACATATGTACCTAGGATTGAAACTCTAACAAGAAGTTTTAGGATTGACCTGAGGTATCCTCGTACATGACAACAAGCCTTACTACGCACCTAGTTTGACGATCCCGGGTGATATGCTTAGGATAATTCATATTTTCTTTACAAACAATTATGAATGATTTATGAGTAAATATATCCTCAAATGGACTATATTGATGATTATGGATTAGATATGCATAAAATTTTCAATTTATGTTAATTATTTTACTAGTTTAGAATTATGAATTATGATTCATAACCTAATCTAGTGTATTCCATTGTTTAGAAGTGGCTCCTAGTGGAAGTAATGGAAATTTTATAAATGAACATAATCCATGTAGGAATTTCACTCCTATGAAAGATAATGATAGTGGAACTAGTGACACAACTGGTACTGAACAAATTATAACCATACTGTGACAAATGGATCATGTTATGAATAATAACCTTACCTGTATGGAGCATCCTGATCCACAATGCGGGGGATCAATGTTAGACCACTTCATGAGACAACATCCTAGAACATTTATTGGGACTAAAAATCCTTTTTTAGTTGAGAATTGGATAAGTTCCTTAGAGAAAATATTTCTTTCTTTGGGAAGAAACAAAAGGGAAAAGGTTGTCATGGAGCTTTATCGTCTTTTAGGAGATGCAGATCAATGGTGGTCATTAATTATAAACACAAGGGAGGATGAATAAGTAGGAAATATGTAATGGAGGGAGTTTAAAGAATTTTTTCTAGAGAAATACTTTCCTCATGAATAGAGAGCTAATATAGAAAGACAATTTCTAGGTCTGAGGAAAAAGGAGGATGGTAATGTTGCGCAGTATGATGCTAAGTTCACATGGTTATCAAGGCATGCTACATACTATATGCATAACCCAAGAAGCAAGGTTTATGGATTAGTTATCAGGTTAAAACCTTTCCTTTTATGGGCTTTGGTCTCACAATATTTATCATCATATGAAGATATAGTATCGTATGCTATCAAGATAGAAAAGGAATTCTCCAAGTCTTATGAGATTAATGTAAATTAAGAGAATAAGAGAACGATGGAGCAAGTGATAGATGAAGGGAAAAAAGTAAAGAAGTATTTCACCTTCTGTGATAATTGTGGTAAGAAACACCCTAATACTTGCCTAAAAGGAATGAGAGTTTGTTACAAATGTGGAGAAAATGTCATGGGGATCATTATTATAAGGGAAAGAAAGAATCTATAATATATTATAATTTTAAAGATATGGGACATTATGCAAATTATTTTCCAAATAGTCAAGAAAATATATCTCATAAAAAGAAAATGAATCAAGGTCAATCTTATGTTGTTACTACAGTTGTAGTGGAATAATTAATGTATTTGTGTTTTTTGGATTCAAGAACTATATTCCTGTTATTAGAATAATGTTATATATATAAGGATTTTACTGAATTACTTTTTGTTTTCATTAAGGTTTTAATATGATGAAGGTGATCATATATTATTTATGTTACAATAAGAGAAAAATTATGTTGTTTGGGGAATCTGATGTTACAATTTATTTTAGAAATTTAGAGACCCTTTAGACAGAGACTGGACAGAAGTATTTTGTATAACTCTAATGGCTGGAATGGATTAAGTTGAACTTTGGATTGTATTGTTTAAGGTTAAATCGTTTCTTAGGATTGTTTTTTGAATGTTATAATACTATAGTTTTAGAAGAAGCAAAACCAGCAGGTCGGGCAAAAACCTGTCACACCAGAAAAAGTTGCGAGAATCGAACCCACAACCAAAGTGCGATAGGCTCTATCACCTACCATTGACCTATAGGAAGTCCTTGGTTATTATAAAATATTTTTATTCATTTAAATGGTATATGTTTATATTTGGAACCTTATACAATTGAGATAAATAAAATATTCTTGAGTTTTAGCTTTTGAAGGGAAAGATGAGTTTGTGGTAGAGGATGAAACTCTACATGTAAATTAAGTATGATACATGGTGTTCTTAGTATATGAATTAAATTAGTTATAAAACACTAGGAAAAGGATCATAAAACAAAAAAATGTTTTCTTAGTACCTTATTTTGCGATGAATCAAATGGTACCTTGGCTCTTCATAGATTTATGGATTTCAAATTGTTAAATTTCTCCTAAAAAAATCCTCTATCACTCTCCATCAGAACATTATGGTTATATTTATCTTCCATATCCATGTTTTCCAACATGGAACCCTAGTATGTGTTATTCTAGGAAACTTTCATAATTACCTTTTTTTATTTTAAAATAGAGGCATCATTAATCCATTTTTAGATGTGGGATTTCAACTAAGATATTTTGAAATGTCAAACCCCTAGTTTTTAATCCCGATCATAAATTGTGAGGGAAAAATTTATTGATGGAAGAGATAATGTAATACCCCAATCATCCACGATACACTTCCTTTCTAAATAATTCAATAGTGTGTGATGTACTCAACATCGAGTTCAAGCACACCATGACCTATCAATATAACCGTTTTAAAAAGTGATTATGAATATTATTAACCACATTTTTAATTTTATATAATTTTAACATTCTTTTTTGTGTTTCTTAGACATATTATAGAGACAAATTCAATTTTTCAGATAAAAGAATAATTTTTCCAAAAAATAAGTTTTTTTCCTTTTAATGGAGAACCCTTTTTAAATCCAATATTTGAAACTTTTATATATTCAATTTTATGAAATCAAATTCTTCTTTTGAATCGGGACATAAAAATTTAGTTTGGATAATGTTTTGGTACTTTTCTGATAACTTTCATATTTTGATGAATAGTGAAACAATACTAAATTTTAATTGAAAACAACTTTTTTAATCAAAATAATTTATAGTGTTAAATTATAAATTTGAGTGGTTTTAAAGTATAAATAGATTATATTTTTAACATTTAATCCAATTTTATTCATTGCTATTAATTTTACTTTTTAATTAGACATAAACACATGTCAATCTTTTGGTAGTTTTTACTTCTTAGAAAAACTCACTTTTTGTTTTTGACAACAAGAATTAATTTAAAATTAATTTATGAAACTTCTATGTTTTGAATTTGGAAAAATGGATTCCATATTTTAAATTAGGAGTTCAAAATTTTGTAAATATGCATCTTTTATTTTTAGATATTATGAATATTAACTTTAGTAAATATTTTATTTACCACGGTTAAATGGTAATTCTTGTAAATAAGTGTAAAATATAATATTATAATAATATTATATTACCATAACATGTATACTAACCCTATTTTCTAATACAGGTCTGACCATAGGCATCCTTGGGTCGATTTTGGGACCCCATGGAGCCACTTGTAAGTGAAAATGACACTTTATAAAAATTAATTTAAAGTTAAGGAAAATGTAACATAAACATATATCGTTTAATAAAAAATATTTAATATAGGGTTATATAAGTTTTATTTTATACTATAAATAGTCATTAGAAATATAAATAGATTTCCTAAATATTCGAATTTTATTTATAATTTTTAGACATAAAATATATATATTTATTTATGACACAATAATTATGCAATATTTTCCTTATTAATGAAAGAATCAAATAAATGATATTATAAATATTAAAATAAATATATTTTGAAACTTTTTATGACATACACGAATTTTCTTGGTGAATATGACATGTTAGTTTTGATTAAAATTTTTTAAGTAATAAAGTTGTTATGAATTTCACAAAAACCAAATACTAAATAGTGTCAAAATTGACATAAATGAGTTTTTTAAAACAAATATTATATTATTAAATGATATAATATTTCTAAAAATCTAATATTCATCCAAAATACTTAATAATATTATAAATATAATTAATGAACCACTTGAGGTTCTATTGGTATTTTACAGTAAGTTTATTAACCATGTAATATAAAATTACAAGAAGACATGGTAAATGTTAAACTATTTAACTAAGAGTTAAATTTAAAAGATAAGATTAATATAGTGACATAAACCTATATAAAACCTATTAGTTGAAATTATTTAGACTCATACCTACCTTATCCTCGAAAAAAATCCTTTTGGAGCTATCAAAAACTGAAAATGATTTTATAATAAATTAATATTTCAAGCTCTTCCTAATGTGCCCTCACCTCTCTTATAAAAGGGTACTTCCCCTTCTCTCAAATTCACACCTCCAAATCCATTTGGATCGGCCAAACCCTGTTCAAATATTCTCTAAAATACCCTAAATTCATCCTATATGAATTAAATTGATCATAAATTCAACATAAAGATCCCTTTGATCAACTGAAAAGGAAGCACTTGAAGAAGAGGTCATTATATCATCACCTCTTTCAAAGTTCTTTTCTTCTTCCACTTCATCTTTATTAGTTGTTTCCATACCAAAATAAAAACTCCATTAACTTCTACATACTATAATTTTATTATAAATATGGTAAAATCATATTCATTATTCTATCCAATATATGAATGACAATGTCACCATACATGCGTACGTACGACTTACCGTCTCTACGCCGTGGTGTAGTTTTTTATTCATCACTTCATTATTTGGATGGGTATAATAATGAGTATAATTGATTTAAATAATAAATATAAAATGTTAATTATTATTTATATATAATATAACATCCAATTACATATGATTTCACCATCAATAGAATGATATCGTCGCTCGTGCGTGCATACGGCTTACCGTCTCCACGACGTGATGATATTCATTTCCACATTCACCATTCAATGATGATTATAAAAAAATATATTATTAATAAGTATATAATATATGAAATAATAATTCTACAAGAATATATATATATATATATATATATTTATTTACATATATCTCATTCACTTACTTCCGTTCAATACGATATAAAAATAGAAACAACGTTTATTCGTACGTACAACCTACCATCTCTGTAAACAGTATTTTAAATTTCATATATCTATCTATTATAAATATTTATATTCTGAATATATATGATACAAAAATAATTTTTTATATTATGGAAGAAATTAAACCATGATATAAGTGATACGATTAAGAATAACAAGTTAAAACACATACGATAAAGAAAGTGATTATTACCTGAAATTTTATTTTAATATGGAAATTATTATTAAATATGAAGTATAATGTCAAAAATGAATAAAGTATGATATAATAAATATGAATATGGTTCTCTTATAATTTAATAACACACTATGGCCATTATACAGAAGGTTAAATGTACCCTCGACCAAAGGAAAGTATAATGTAAGGGTTTATTATTCAATCTCATTATTATACGAGATTGTTTATGTGTAAGTTTTTACTGAGAAATATTTATTATCCATGTCCATGTTTCATAAAATCATTTTAAAAATGATTCTTTTAAGGGAATATTTAACTAAAACATCATTTAAAATGTTTTAAATATTTATTATTCTAAATATTTTTCATTAATGTCCATGTTTTTAAAATGGTTTTAAGGATTTATTTATATGGACATGAATGTTTAAAAATGTTAATTACTTTTAAAAGTTTCAAAGTGGTATGGGACACTTTGATTAAAAATATTTTTTAAATGTCTTCCTTTATAAATTGTGTGACTTTTAAATGATTTCATGAAAAGGGGAAATTCTCTCAAAGAGTTTTACTGGTTATTTTCAACTATGTCAACATCCTTTACTAGATATTTTTCTTGATTGAAGTTAATTTATTATAATACAATATTCCACATTTTATTGAATGAGTTATGATATGTTTTACTGTGGATGTTCAATTTTTATACCATTCATGGTTTATTGTTAAAGTATTGACATTTCGTATGTCAGTTTTAAAATGAATGGTTATGTTATGTTTCAACATTTTCATATGAGGAATGAATTTGACTAGTAAGTGATGAGCGAGGCCTGCTATAGCACCTCAATGCATCGTTAGGTCTCATGAGACAAATTAGTGTCTTGGAACAAGGCCCTGACAAAAATTTTATTTTTATTCTTGGCACGAGGCCTTGAATTTGTGGTTATGATTTCCAACATTATGTATTCACTCATTATGAAATTAGTTATTACATGTGATTATTTGACTAATAGAATATACATGTTCAGGTTTATATGGTAATTTTTGATTTATTTTTGCCATATCATGTTCATATTTGTTGTTTAAAAGGCTGATGTTTTTATTATACATATTTCCTTAAAAGTTTATAGCTTCTGCTGAATTATTTACCCTTACTAAGCATCTGAGCTCACTCCTTATTATATTTTATTTTCCCAGGATGCCAAGAAGTGTATTAAGATTGATATGCAGGGTTAATCTAGGGGAATAAAGGCTTTATAAAAGGATTATTTATGTTGTGTTTTATGTTAAAAAGTGTTATGTAACATTCATGTATGTAATATATTTCCAAGACTGCTAAACTGATCGGTCTCTCGGGACTTGATTTCTTATAATCATGAAAATGTATTAAAATAATGAATCAGATCTGGGTAACTGGGGTCGAGGCATTACAAATTATATAGCCTAAATAAATCCATGGATATGGTGTTCTATAGGCAAGTTCTATTTTATAAATGTAAAATAAAAAGATATCGATCATATTGGTTGATGACACTGGAATAAAACCAAATCGATTAAAGATATTGTGATAAAGGGATTATATTACATGGTAAATGTCTATATGAGGTGACATGTCATGAAATATTAATCTCTTTCTCTATGGGTGTCTTGGCGTGTTGCTATATTATAACCTTGGACTTTAGGCTACTCCACCTAATGCCACTGAGAAAAAGGCCTGGAGGTTTACACACTAAGTATATCTAGTATCTCAGTTAAATAATTTATTATTTAACAAGTTGAAAAAATATTATTCCGAGTCATAATTTAATAATTATTCAGGTATTCTTGATCTAATTTATTACATTAGTAGTTATTTGAGAGAATATATTGGGAGTGGATTAATTAATAAATATTGAGGAGTATTGGTGGACCGGGTTTAATGGTCCAGTGGGAAATAATAATATTTAATAATATTTGATTAAATAATATTTAATTATAACTTTAATTTTTAGTGCATGTAGGGAAATAATAATGTTTCTATTATTATTTTACATGGGGGCTTCTCTAGGATTAATGAAATAATTAAAGTCACTTGTGCAAATTATTTATTATTACCCTAGTGAAATAATTTCCTAGTTATATTATTATCTCATTTAGCCAGGGGAAATAAAAGAAACTCTTATGGTGTTGTGAACAAATAATTAGAGAAACTTTATCAAGCTTATAGAGTTATACCTCTCTGAGAACACTATCAAGAAAGAGAGAGTTCCTCTTACACCGGATCAAGGAGAACGCTTTGGAATCTGTTCTCAAGGTGTTCAAAGGTGGACATAACAAGTGCGAGGATATTACATGATATCACCCTAAGACTCCATTTTTGATATTTAGAGATATGTGGAACACGTGTGGATCACCACTAGAGGAGATCTACCATTTATCTCTACAACACAATGATGGTACACCTGTAGATCTATGGCCGAACGTATCAATGAAGAAAGAATCAACTTGGAGGTAATGCATATTAAATTAAATTAATTATAAACAAAATTTGTTAATCCTCTCTCTTGATTATAGGTTTCTATTCCTTTTTAATATTTCTTTGATTCAATTCCATTGATCACAATGTCCATTATCACATAGATCCCAGATTCTTCATTGAATATAGAAAAAAATAATGTTGGGCACTGTCCCTCCATCACTTCCTCCGCACTTGAAACCTATAGTTTATGAAACTCATTTATTTCTATGGGTTTTGATTATGAAACCCATTTCATTTCCCTAGGTTATGATATGATTAAATGTTAATGAAATCCATTTATTTTATTTAGGTTATTCCATAATGAATTTTTATGAAGTTATGAACACATTTGTTTGATTTTAATTATGCGATGTGTGGGACTAAAATTATATATCCATCCAATACTTTGGGTGAAGATTGATATATCATGAGATAAACATGATTGGAATGAGGATTGAACCTAGTTCAATAAGGGACTCTTTCCACTAAGATATTATTGTAAGTGAACCTCGAATACGTTAATGGTTTGGGTAGTGAACCCATTCCACTATTATATTTTTGGTAATGATATTTGACTACTAAATAAATTATTTTATATTCTTATTTGTATACCATAAATCTATGTATCATGCCAATGTTATTCTCTCATAAAATATATTATTTGATTCTTTTTTGATTCATATCTTATTAACTAACATTATTTATACCTTGTCTTAAAAATATTATCTTTGATATGTAGGGAGTGGTTTTCAATTGTTAATATCATATTATCATACCCTTATGATCATGTTATTCTTATGTGATCATTGATATCTCCCATTTTTAGCATTACCAAGAATTTTTGCTCACTGTTTCTTATGTTTCATTTCTCTATGTTATAAAGAATGATATTAATAATTATATTTATAAAAAGGTTAATAGTTATAAAGAACCTAGTGGGAGATAATGTAGTTCACATATGAACTATTTTTTATATATCCAAGTTTCCGAATGCACTAAACCTTTATATTCCTCTTGAATGTTTTTGTGTAATGAAACAAATATTCATCTATTATGATTTAATATCTTTATATAAAAATTATGGGTCACCATAGTATCATTGGACAGGTTTCTTTAACCTTTATAACTAGGATAAGAAACGTTTTCTAAGAACCCTAGAGATAAGTCTAAGGAAAATTATAAGTATAGGAAAGTATCCTGGAATTTTACTAAAGGATATATAAAGTGGTATCTAAGAAATTACATCCCTATATGGATAATACAAGTGGATCTAGCTTTGTCATAGTTTTACCTAGGGGTAATAACTCTAAAAATATAACAATGGGATTTGAATCTATTATCACTTAGTGTATTACAATGGGCCTTTCTGCACACCTAGTTTGAAAATCCCAAGGGATATGTTTTGGATATCCACAAAATCTTTACAAACCATCATGAATGATTTGAAAAATGATCATGAATGACCTAGTTAAAACCTAAGGTTCCATATATTGAAAATAAGGTGTCCTGATTTAAAAATCATATAATTGAATTTTCACAATTATGTGTTTTCCCACTATGATTATTTTTTCTTAAACTATGAGTTTTTGGTTTTAGTTAAAGGATATAACCTGAAGAAACCATGTTAATGCTGAACACGATGAAAAATGAATTGGTTTTCCTCTTTATTGAACAAATGTTATGGGGGATGATATGTAAAATATCATTTTTATGCTCAAACAACTTTCTCAATCTATGAATTAGACTTAACTTCAAAATGATCTTACAAGGGAACAAAATTCTATTAAGTCCTTTATGAAGCAACACCCATCTTATTTTGGTGGTCTATTTGATCAACTAGATATTTAGAAATGGATTAATACCACTGAAAATATATTTTTCATTATCCAATATTTGGAGCATGAAAAATTCATTTGGAAATTTTTCATCTGGATGGTGAAGCAGACCAATGGTGGGATCTTATCAAGAATATAGGGAAATAGGAAAAACTAAGTTCCATAGAGTGGGATGAGTTTAGGAGATTATTTTTTATTAATTACATTCCTAATATTATTCATATGAAAATGTATAAGTAATTACTTAAGATATTGAAGAAGGATGATGAATCCATTGGTACCTATGAGAAAACTTTTACAAGACTTTCTAGGTATTCTTCTGGTATTATTAATCAACCTGAAAGTAAGGCTGAACAATTCTTGAATGGATTAAAACAAAATCTTTGAAGGTATTTAGATATAAAAAACATCAGTATCTAATAATAAATCATTGGATATACTATCAAGGTGAAAATAGAGATTATATTTACCCATCAATCTCATGATTTTGATAAGAAAATAAAGTTAGAATTCAAAGGAAACTCTAAAAACCATAGAAATAAGAATATGATATTCCCTTCATGCTCATAGCGTAGAAGGAAACAAATAGGAAAATGTATTAAGAGGAATAATAAATGTTTTATGTTTTTAAAAGAAGGTCATCAAGTGGATGAATGTTGAAGTGATGGTATGAAGTTATGTAATAATTTGAATAGAGAGAAAGCTCCACATAATACACCACCCACACTCCAGTGTTTCAGATGCAAGGAGTATAAACATTATGATAACCAGTTCTAAAATATAAATGTTAATTATGATGGTTGAAATTAGAAACCATTTAATCTAAGTGAAAAAGGGAAATATCATGAGATCACAATTTCTGATGAGGGGTAGGATAATGACATGTTGAAATGTACACTTAACATCAACTCTATAAATGCTAATGTATTATTTGAATATGGATCTACCCATTATTTCATATCTAAAGAATTTGATAATGGTATCATAATACCACATCAATGATTTTATGTTGAATTAGTAGTGAAACCCCATAATGGTAATATGATCACATCTTAAGTATACGATTACTCCTATGTTAAAATGTGTGGGAATGTGTTTCCTAAAAATCTTGTTATCCCCCTGAGTTAAATTTTATTTTATCTTAGAAATGAATCAAATTTATCTATATAAATCCCACATCAATTTTGAAGGATATAAAGTCACATTGGATATTCCAAACCAATATATGATCATCTATTAGTCTAATGATAAATATGAACTTTTTATGGAAATCACATCCATTTAATGGTTATTTATTCCTATTAAAAAAGGGTGTTTATCTTGGATGGTTGTGGAGAAATTCAATATTGAAGATATTTTTATTGTATGAGAGTTTGTTGATGTTTTTTCTAAAGAGTTTCCCAGTCTACCACCAAATTGTAAAGTTGAGTTTTCAATAGAACTCATACCTTGTGATATACCTATTTCGAATACTCTATATAGAATGGACCTGATTGAGTTGAAATAATCGAAGAAACAACACTTGGAGAATATTTAAAAGGTATTTATTTAGAAAAGTGTATCACCTTGGGGTTCACCTAATCTTTTTTTAAGAATAAAGATTGATCAATGTGGCTTTTCATTGATTATTAAGAACTAAACAAATACATAATCAAGAAAACGTTTCTCTTATACCATATTGATGACTCGTTTGATCAACTATGTGAAGATCAATACTTTTCTAAGATTGATATTCATTTTGGATACCATCAATTAAGGTTAAAGAAGTAGGATATACACAATAAAATATTTAATACAAGGTATAAACACTATGAATATATAGTGATTACATTTGGTCTTACTAATGTCACCACTATCTTCACGGATTTAATGAATAGAGTCTTTATAGACTATGTGGATCAGTTTTTGGTAGTATTTATATACAATATTCTTATATATTCAAATATAAATGAAGATAATTAAGATCACTTGGGAATTTTTACAAAAACTCTGATGTAGAATAATTTGGATAAAAAATTTACCAAGTGTTAATTTGGCTATAAAAGGTTTCATTTTTGGGTCATATAATATTTAGAGAGGGTATATCGGTGGATCCATAAAAGAGAGAGGCTATTTAAAATTGGCCCAGACCAAACATGGGGATTTAGATTAATATTTTTCTTAGTTTGGAAAGATATTATCGATGGATTGTGAAAAATATCTCATGGATTTCTAATACACTCACTAAGTTAACTCAAAAGGGAGTTAGGTTCTATTAGGTAGTTGAATGTGAGGGAAATTTCAAGGAACTAAAGAGAAGTCCAGTCAATGCACCTATGATTTCATTTCCCTACATTGGAGAATGATTTTTAATCTATAGTGATGAATCAAAGAAGGTACTGGGATGAATTATCATGAAAAATAACATGATTATAACTTCTCATTATGAAAATTGAAGGTTCACGAGTAGAATTACCAAACTCATGATTTAGAGTTAGATATGTAAATTTATTCATTAAATATATGGAGGAATTATCTTTATAGAGAAAAGTGTGATATATATACCGATCGTAAAATTTCAATGTATATATTCATATATAAATATTTCATATGAACCATAGAAGATGCACATGAGCCTCAACCCAGTTGGTGAGGACTCCTTAAGCGCATCCAGGAGACCCGAGATCAAATCTAGGTGGAGGATAATTTCTGGGGGTACTATAGCAGTACTGTATCAGGAACTGTGTAGACTGTAACAGGAACTCTGTAGACTGTAGTAGGTACTGTAGTGGGTACTGTAGCATGCACTGTTTGACACTATAGTAGCAGGGAATATTCCCCCGTTTGAGCCTTCAGGCCATCAATTTGGTCCCTGAGTCCTTTAAGGCCTTCGGGCCACCCAGACCTTCGAGACAATAAGGCCTTCGGTCAACCTCAAGGCCTTCGGGCCACCTTAAGTGCAGATGCAAACTAGAAAACCTACAAGGAACAAGCTTCAAAAGGAGGAGGAGCAAGAAGCTTTCACCATATTAGAAACTAAATGAATTTAAAGAGTGAGAGGGTATGACACATACCATTAGGAAAAGCCTGTGCATGCAGGAGAAAACCTTTCCAAATAACCAAGCAAAGGTGGAGAGATGATTTCACGATGAAGATACTGGGGAGGAGGAGTTCCAAGTAGTTAGTTTGGGTTCTATGTAATGTTTGAAGCATACGGACAATGAATTCCTCTAAGGCCTATGGGATGTGCAATACTTATGCCTATGGGACTTGTAAGGGTTCCACCTCACCCCTATAAAGTTGGATTATCATAATCAATAAAAACTAAAGTTATTTAGGCCATTGGAGGGTGAGGGGGAACCATAGAAGATGCTTTGATCTGATTAAAGACTTTTACTGCTCAATATATTACCACACCAAGAAAGTGAATAAGGTGGCTGATGCTTTGAGTTGAAAGGATAATTATAGCTTATCTATAATGAGGATCACAAAAGATCTAATATTTATAGATTTTTAAAGGATATATATAGAAATATTTAAGGAATGTATACATTTTATCTTTCTCAAATGAGTGTTCAACCATACATCTATGTGAAGATTAAAGTGGTGTAGATGGAATATGTTGATCTGTAGAAGGTAAAAAATATTCCTAAGTTTAACATTGATTATAATGGAATGATAAGGTTTATTCATAATTTTATGTTTCATCCATACCATATTTATATAAGTATCTGTTATAATAGGCACATAGTTCTTCATTCTCTATTCACCCTAAAATTATAAAGATGTATAAAGACGTGAAAGAGTATATCTGGTGGGATATACTGAATAGAGACATTGAAGAGTTTATATGTTGGTTCTTATTATGTAAAAAAACTATAGATGATAGAAAAAATATAAGGGGATGTTACAACATTAACCATACTAGAATGGAAATGGGAAAGCATCACTATGGATTTTGTCGTTAGACTCCCCAAAACATCTAAAGGGAATAATGCTATATGGGATGTAGTCGATCAATTTATGAATTCATTACACTTCATTGTCATAAGATAATATTTCTATCTAGATAAACTTGTTATTATATACATTAAGGAAGTGTTAAGGTTTCATAGAGTACTATATTTTTTTGTATTTGATTGGGGTCCAATGTTTACCTCAAAGTTCTTGCTAAGTCTTTAGTAGGTTCTGGATAGAGAGTTGAGTTTCAACACTATGTATCATATTCAGTTAGATTTTCATTTTGATAGAACTATTCAAACCCTAGTGGGTATGATGAAATCTTGTTATATGTATTTCAAATGTGGTTGAGATCAACATCTTCCTCGGGTCTAGTTTTCATACAAAAATAGCTTTCACTCAAGCATCTTGATGAATCCTAATGAATCTATATCTGGAAAGTAGTATATAAATCCAATGTGCTAGGTTGATATTAGAGAAGGAAGGCTATTGGGACCTAATATGTCTAAAGAAATGGCAGATAAAGTTATATCCATTCAACAACACATAAGGGTATCTCATGTTAATTAGAAAATTTATCCTAACAATTGTTGACATGATTTAGAGTTTAAAGTTAGTGAGAGTTTTTTTTTGTAAAATTTATCCATGGAAAAAGGTTATGAAGTTTGGGAAGAAATTAAATCCCATTTTTACGTATATTTTCCCTTTAAATATTCTTGATCAAGTATGTATGGTTTCTTATCACTTGAACCTTACAATAAACCTCTCTCAAATCTACAATGTGTTCCATGTATCTCCCTTGAGGAAGTATATACTTGATCCCTTACATGTACTGAAATCCAAGGTCATACCACTAGATAATGATATTTCTTATGAAGAATAACCTATAGAGATTATGTATTATAGGGAGAAAGTGGTATGATATATTACTATTCACATGGTGAAAGTTTTATGGCGAAACCGCTAATTCAAGGAAGCTACATGTGAACCTGAGGATATGATGAGACATAAGTATCCTCAGTTGTTTACATTAAAGCGATGTAATTTCAGCAGAAAATTATTTTTAATGGGGTATAATTTAATTCCTTGATAATTTATGAATTATATTTTATAAATAAATTTAATTTATTCAATATATTTCATTTCACGCAACATCGAGTTTTAACGAACCATAATATACTATTAATATTATTTTTTAAACAATACTGTTATAACCTACATGTTAAATTTTGAGATAATAATAAGAATAACAAAATTTTTAAAATTATGTATAAAGGTTTTAGATAAACAAAATATATTGATAAATAAGTACTTAATATTTAGTAAAGTATTTATATGCTTCAAAAATACATTTTTCATCCAAAATGTTTATTATTATTTTTTTCTGAAAAAATATATTTTTTCACTTTTACAAAATTTATTTTACAAAATTAAAATCATTTTGTAAATAAACATGTAAAAATTATCTTATAGTGAGTTTTTATAATTTTCGGAAAAAAGTTATTTTTTGATGAATAGTGAAAAATATCGATTTTTATTAAAAATTGTCTTTTCGTTTAAAGAATTTACAAGTACCATTTTTCAAGGTTATATTAAATGTAAAATTAGTTTAATTATATTATTATTAATCTAATTTATTTTATTGGAAACAATTTCATATTCAATTTTGATAGGAAATATTTTTATACTTGTTAAAACTGTTTCTTTGTAAAACCACATTTTCATCATGTCTATGAGTTTAATTTTAAATTAAATCACTAAAATTCAATGGATTTTATTTGGTAAAATTTATTCTATATTTTTAATCATAATAATTAATATTATATAATAATTTCAACTTAATTTTCTGTCTTATTGAATACTGAAAATAGTAAAAAAGTAATTACCACAATTAAGGTTAAAACAGGTTTACCTAGGGTTAAACTAAAACGATAAGGGTTAAAATGATCTAAAAACATATCCAATTATTAATATATGACAATATTTAGAAATTATATCATATAAAGTTCTTTAAGGATCCACTATGTACCCTTTTTATAATAAAGTGACATGGAATTATTGGATAACATTGAAAAATTACAAGTGTGCCACTCACCACAACTATAAAAGGAAACTCCCTCTCCTCTACTCTTCACACTTAAAAATCCTTTTGGTTTGGAAAATTCCTATTGAAATACATTCCATTATTACATAAACATTTTATAGAGTCATTATTTTGACTATTAATCCTTCCTAAGAAGGATTTAGGTATAAACCTAAAGAGATTCTTTGAAGAAGAGGTATAGTTCTTAACCATGTGTTTTTGTTTTATTTATTCTTCCACCACATTAAAATATTATTAAAATATTATTATATAAAAAAATATGTATCTAAAATAAACTCATATGTTAAAATGTTTGTGGAATAACCTACATCCATCTACTCTACTATGAAATGAGAAACAAAACTGTCAATCATGTGTAGGACAAACTACCACCTCGCGAACCATTGTCAGTTATTTCCATCACTGCCTGTCACAGATGGATATAATTATAGATTTAAATTATATATATGTATATTATATTTATAAAATAATTATACTTATTTAATTATAATATCATGTCTTACTTTTTACCTTCTAATCCGTTGAAAAATGACAACGTTGCTCATGCGTACGTGTGGACTACCACCTCCACGAAGCGATGCGATACACGTTTTCATTTTATTTTGACATGGATGGTAATTATGATAAATTTAATGAATATATATTATATACATGATATAAAAATTATTATATAATGGTGAATTATTATTTACCTTTCTCTCATTCCATCTGTAGAGAAAATGGAAACAACGTTCATGCGTACACATGACCTTCCGTCCCCATGAAAAATGTAATTCATTTTTATATCTATAAATGGATGAATATGAATATGTATATAATGAATATATATGATATTTATATCATTATTAAAATTATTAATATTATGGAACCATGATAAAAGTACAAGGATTAAAATTACCAAACCAAAACATACAGGAAAAACAAAGTAATTATTACTCGAAATAATGATTTTAACAAAGAACTATTTATAAATAGGAAATAAAGGTTTATAAGTAAATTATATATTGTATGATATATATGATAATGTTTCTTTAATAGATTTATAATTAACACATATTTATTATATAAGAGTTTCGAATGCGTGTGAAGGAAGTTAGACATGAGGTAAGAGATTTTCATCTCACTTTTATTTCTGTGGGACACTTGCCATATTCACAACTATTATGTGGTGTATATACTATCCATGAATAAATTTTATGATTATTATCATAAAAATTATTGGATATATATATATATATATATATATATATTCATCCAATTTTATTTCTTTAATGGGGATTATGATTCAAAATTTACCAAACTGGTAATGGTTTTATGTTATAATCTAATTGTTTGTCGAGATTGTTTACGGTTATGCTTTTGATGATGAAATATTATGCTATATATATCAAGAAATTAATTACATTCATTACCATGTGGTTTTTTATTTAAATTAAAAATTTTTCTTTTATTTACTCTTTTTATGTACTTAATAATACAAAATAATGTTTTTAAGGAAAACCATATTTATTTCGGTCTTCGATCAAAAATACTTTCTCTTCTATGTCCATGTTTTCTAAAAATGATTGAAATAATGTTTTTAATATTCTCCAATGATTATTTAAATCCATTATCACCCATGTTTTAATCTTTAGAATAATTTTTAAAAAGAATCTTATTATTATTTTCAGAACAAGTCACAAGTTTTAATGATATTTCTATTTATCAATGAAAACAACCCTTAATTATACTTATGATCTACTGGGGATATTATACAATGACACCATCCTTATTTCTTCACTGGATTATTTATGATTATGATGAAAATATATTTATGAAACCCATTTATTTTACATGAGTAATGCTTATGAAACCCATTTCTTTTCCATGGGTTATACTATACTGAAATCTTTATGAAACCTATTTTCTTTCTATGTGTTATGTTATGGTGAAATTTTTATGATATTGTGGACCACATTAGTATGATTTTCATTATGTGATGGGTTGGAAAAGAATTATATATCCTTCTAATAAATGTTTTAAATATTGATATCTGATGAGATAAAAAGGACTGGAATGGGGAGTGAACCCAGTTCAATAAGGGACTATGTTCACTATTATAGTCTTGGGAGTGAACCTTGACTACTATGATGATTTGGGAAGTTAACCCAATCCACTATGATAGTCATGTCAATGAGATTTGAATACTAAGGAAACTATTTTATACGATTTTGGGTATTCCAAAAATCTATGTATCATTCCAATGTTTTACTCTCATGGATTAGGTTCTTCTGATTATAATACCCCATTATTTTAAAATAATAACATTTTTTTATTATACACAACAAGAAACATCAAACCTAAACGACCTGGGAAATATATTATGACCATTGTAAACTAGAAGTTAAAATTGGCGGCATGAATAAGAATAGTTTTTTTGAAACTTATATATAAATATTTTATATGAAGTAAATATATTGGTAAATAAAGACTCAAATTTTTAGTAAAGTCTTTACATACTTCAAAAATATATTTTTCATCAAAAACGTTTTTATAGATCTTTTTGAGAAAAAAATATAATTAATTTCTTCAAATTTTATAATTTTTATTGTAAAAAATAACTTAAATTTTCATATCATTATATCAAAATTAACTTAGGGTGAAAATTCGAGATTTTTATTAAAATAGTGATTTTTTAGTGAAGAGTGAAAAATACCGCTTTTTGTAAAACTATGATTTATTTTCAATAAATTAAGTAATTTAAAAGACCCATTATGATTTTAACTTGATTTAAAAGTAACGTAAGTATTATTTTTTAATATTTAATCTAATTAAATTTTAATCAAGATTATAACGGATTTTGGTATAAGTTTATTTTTAGGCTTAAAAACACATTTTTCTGATAACTGTTTTAAAGTGCATAATGTTTCTTTATTTTAACTTATTAAAATAATAAATAACTTTGAATTATTTAAATTAAATTTATTATATATATATATATGAATTTAAATTCATATAATGCTGATTTATAGTCTTATATTTAATATAATATTAACTTTTTCTAGAAAAATACATTTCTTGAAAAACTGTTTTTCAATATGTTTTGCAGGATTTTTTTAAAATTAAATTACAAAAATTTTGTGAATTAAATTTGATAAAATGGATTAAATATTTTTAATTGGAATAATTAATATAATGTAATAGCTTAAACTTAATTTTTTTTCATAATGAATAGTAAAAATAGTATAATTTAATTACCATAGTTAAGGTTAAAACAAGGTTTTGCGAGTTACATGAACTTGTGTAAAAATTAAATTTCCACACACATAAAATTTTATTAGATAAATTAGATTTAATATTAATAATATATGGGTCCAAATTATATAATAATTATCATTTTAATTTAGTCTTAATGGATAAATTACCAAGGTTAAAAACTAGTTAACGTGGTGAAAAAATGGTAATAGTGAGTAAGCTTGGACGTAAAGGGAATAACATGCTTAAAAAATGTTTATTTTTTGTAAAGTTTCTAATCAATATAATACTCCCTAAAATTTAATATTTATCAATTTTTAGACACTTGGGTTGAGAGTGGCTTCCCATTATTAAATAGTTTTGGGTATTTACAAAAATGCCACTCCTCCTCAATTATAAAAGAGCACCCTCCACTCAATTTTCCACACATATCAAGCCATTTAAATCTACCAAAACCTACCAAAATATCTCCAAAACATACTTATACACATTATATATATGTTTTTATTCCAAAATACAAACCCCATGTTTCTTAATAAGATATCCAAAGGAAGTTTTTATAAGAGAAGGAAATCACCTTCACAATGTTCTTATTCTTTTTTCTTATTCTTTTACTATATTCAATTATGTAATAAAAATTACAGTATAAAAACACCTTTATATCCCATATAATTATATTTTAATATTTTTATGTCATAATATTTATCCATCTTATTCTCCATCAAATGGGGAAGAAGCCATCGCTCGTGTGTATGACAGACTACCACATTGCGAATCGATGTAATTTTTTTTCCATAACTAACTCACATGGGTAGTGATAATGATGTAAATAATGAATATATATGATAATTATGACATTATAATTATTCTTTAAAATTAATATTTTATCCAATTTCTACCCCTTCACCCATTAAGTAAATGACAATGTCGATCATGCATACGTATGACCTACCGTCTCCAAGAAGTGATGTGATTAATTCTCCTTGTTTAAATTTCAACAATGATTATAAAAATGTATATAATGAATAAATATTATATTAATAACTTTAATATAATTATGTATATTATGTAAATATATTATATTCATCGGAACTGGAACTTCCGTGATGAAACATGCATGATAAAACAAAGCAGTTAACACCCAAAACAATGGTAATAGTGAAATATTATTAACAAATGGGTGATAACTTGTTATAGGAAGATCATATACAATATTATATATATATATATATATATTAATATGGTTCTAGTATAAATTTATAACTTTTTAAGAGCCATTATACATGAGTGTAAATCATGTTCAACTGAAGGGAAACATGTGTTAAGGAATTCCATCTTAATTTCCCTTCATTGGAGCATATTTTATTATTATGAACCTAATTTCTTTTTTATAGTGTATATAATGAACCTTTTCCATGTAATATAATTATTCAATTATACTTAATGATATTTTAGTGGTTTAATTTTAATTATTACATCCAAGGTTATTTGAATGTAATGTTAGTAAGTGGTAAGTATTTCATAACTCAATTTAATTTCATTAGGTTATATTACTTATTCATTGAATTTAATATTATAAGATTATGTGTGTAATGAATTTTGATTATTTTATTTTTTATTTCCACTTTTTTTATGAATATTTACATTTGATACATATATTCACTTCATTAATTAATTCTCACTTCAACGGTATGATCTTTGTAAGATATTTCATCTCAATTTCCACTCCATTGAGATATATTTGGTATTATACACCAATTTATTTTTATGAGGTGTATCTAATTTCCATTATAAATGTTATTTCATGAATATATTTATATTAATGGTATTTAATGTTTCATTTTATGTTATTTATTCCATGGGTGTTATGATTCAAAATTTACTAAATTGGTAAGGTTTTATTGTTCAATCTCATTTTAATCAGGATTGTTTATGAATGAAATTACATTAAAGAAAATTAATTGGTGATTGTCTAAATAAACCCATTTAATTTTATTATACTTTGGTTATTCATGAAATTATCATGTAATAGTACCATTTCCATCTCCTTGGCACTTAAAATGGTTGAGAAAATGTTTTTAAGAAAATGTGACCTTATTTCCCTCATTGGTCAAAAATTATTTTTCTTCCCAATACATGTTTTGTAAAAATATTTTCAAGAATGTTTTTAATACTATTAAATGATTTCTTAAAGAAAATTTTATCCATGTTTGAATTTTGAAATATGGGTTAAAATTAATTTTCCTACTATCATGGCCACTCATTGCTTTGAAGTTCGCTTTACAATTTTACAGGGATCTTTTTCAAAGAAATTTTTTTCCTAATATTAATGAAATTTTATGTTTTTGAAAGTAATTTCCAAAGTAAAAATGGTATTTTACTCAAGAATTTTTTAATTATATTTTTATGGTATTTATGTTCATCATTAATAAGAACCCTTTATTTTACATAAATTATACTAGGGATAGGTTATAATGAAACCATCCTTATTATTTCGTGGAAGGTTTATGATCAATTTGAACAAGGAATGTATTGATATTAAATTTCTTGATTAATTTTTTATTAATTAACTTCCCCTTGAAATATTAACTTTCTTATGGTAATTTTACATTAAATTTGCCTTAAATATCTATATTCTTTAGTATGGTTATGTTTATTTCTTAAACCTTATATTATTTATAAATATGGTTTTTTACTTTGAATGTTATTTTATTAAATGGGGAAATATTGATATTCTATATTATTTATTCAGTATATAAATTTATTAATAATTAATATTCATGAATTAAATCGATCATTCAATATATATGAGGAATTAATTATACATATATTGACTAGTGGGGCCCAAAGTTATATATATCCCCTTGATGAATTGATAGTTCTCATAAGACAAATTAGCAATCTATGATTAAATGGGTATTTACCCATAGTTTTAACCTTTATTTGTGAAATGTCTTTATGTTATATATATCATGATATTTGAGACCATGATGTCCAATATTAATCATATCATTCATTAAAAATTAAATTATTATTATCTATTAGATTATTTCATTTATATTATCAATGAATTAGCTTCAAGATCATGTGATTATTTATAAAAAATTATTTGATCATTATTTATTCTTATAATATTATTCATTATGTTCAACTTATTGATTAAATGGAATCTATTTTCTTTTATTTAACTCAACATATTGACTATGAATTATTGATTCATGATAGCTTCTTCTGTATGAAAACCTTAATGAGCATTGAATCTCACCCTTATTTTGTTTCCTTTCTCAAGGATTTGAAGAAGGAGCCTTTGAATGATTTAAAGGATGCATATTTTTTTACTTTCACTTTATTTTATTTCATGTTTTTAAATATAATGTGTGATTAATGTATCTATCTAGTTTACTAGGACTACTAAACTATTATATCCTTTTAGATACAATCATTTATATATTATTCCAATGTAGTAAAGTAACCACCGTCTATGTGATACCGGGGTTGAAATATTTATATCTGGTACCAGAAGAAGTTTTTTAGAAACATTTAGAACCATATTTAAGAAAACATAGATTTGGTAACATAACACTATGAATAAAATTTAGGATAATACTAAGTATAGAATAACATCCTAATTTTTTTAAGGTGGATATAATGCAGATTTCCTAGTAATAAATCCATGTGTGGATACTATAAGTGGAAGTGGATCTATAATAGCTGTACCTTGGGCTAATAACTCTAAAATTGTGCATTGGTATTTAACACGAACATCACCTATGGCATAAAAACAGGCCTTGCTACACACTTGGTATGACACTCCTTAGAGATATGTATTATGAAGGATTTGAATAGATGATAACCACAAATGACCTAGGTTAAACCTAAGGTATCATAGATTGAGAAGAAGGTGTCATAAATTATACATCCTATAAATTATTTTTTAGGGTTATGTGTTTTCCCACTATGACTATTGTTTCTCACACTATGATTTTTGGTTTTATTTAATGGATAGAACCCAAAGGAACCATGTTAATATAAAATGGGTTGGAAAATATACGGATTATGAGAATCCAAATGGGATGGTGACTATAGTGAAAGATATTGTGATTATTCTAAATAAATTATCATGATATATTATTAATAACATATACCTTTTCCAACTCTCAGACTCACCAAATAATATAAGGATAGATTTACCTAAGATCTTGGGTGGTGGAGACCATGGAAGAAAGAAGGATCAACTTCCTTAATGTAAAAAATATGGAATGAGACACCCAACAGAATGTCACAAAGTAAAATGAAAATTTCTTAGGTGTGGAAAATAAGGGGATAAGGAAAACAATTTCCAAGGAAAAGTGAGGAGTTCAATGGAGAGAAATAAATTTATTCCTATAGGCTTATTTAGAGTTTATTTTACTAAATTTGGGGAACCTAGGTATTATCTAAGTCAATGCCATCATTTAAAGGTTAAATCCTAGAAAAATGAATGAATTATGTTTTACCAATCATTTAAGTAAAAGTGTTTAAGTATTTATGTATTGGGATTCAATGATTATGTTGTTGAAGTATTTTTATCTATAGTATTTTTGTTATAAGAATCATGAAACATGTAAGTATTATGTTAATTTTATTTGGAAGAATATATGTATTCATATAATAAAAAATTAAGAGATATGGAAACCATCAAGGGTTTATGAGTTTAAGGTTAATCATAAGTTCAAATTCTTAGATTCATCTTTTGAGGTTTAAAATGATGGGATTTTCATGTGATTAATGAAATTTTAGGAGATGTTTTATTTGGTTGAGGTATATGTAACCCTTAGGTTTTACATGAAGTACTATTTAAAGAATAATGACATTTTTATAAGTTTAAAGTAATTGATAACCTTTAGTGTTAATATGATCATTGAAGTTAAGGTAATAATAGTCAATTAAGATTATTTAATTTGTGGAAAAAATAAGGTGTATAGAAAACCTTATTTTTTAAAAAGTGATTTGATTATTAATGTTATTTTTGAGTATGTTAATCATATTTTTGGAAAGTTTTAAGGAATTATATTAATATAGTTATAGAAAATGGAAAACCCACATTCTAGAAGAATACTCTTCACATAGGATAAATTTCTGGGGCTTGAACCCACAACCAAAATAGACATGGGTGAAATACCTACCAATGGCCTAAGTGATGCCCTTGTTAACATGAAATTATTTTTACTTAAATTATTTTCTATATAAATACTTATGAAATGGATTATGTTGAACTTTGGGTGTTACAATTGAGGTTTTAGAGATTAATGTATTTTATTGGATAAATTATGCTAACCAATTTTGTTTTGGTAAATATTTTGAGATAGATGGAAAGTGTTTTAATTCTTTTATAGATATTATAATCCATTAAAAGGTAATTTTATTTCTTTAGGAAAAAAAATAATTTTTGATCTTTATTTCTTAGAGTAAGAGATGAAGTATAAATTAATAAAAGCGCAAGAAAAGGATGAAATTGTGCTTTTAAAATATAAATATATAAAGTATGTATATTTACTTATGTTCTTAATATATATAGTAAAGTATTTATTCAATTATAGGAAAAGAATCATGAAACAAAAAATGATATCCTATGCAAATAATTTCTGATCAATTGATGGTATTTTATGCAACACAAATTTATTGTTTTGTGGTTCTTACCTTTTTCCAGACCATGTTCTATATCACCCTATATTAGTATTTGGGTTTTAGTTTTCTCCTTTATATTTTATCTTACCACTAATTTTCTCATATTTGGAAACATAGTTTTGTGTTATTCTAGATGTCCTTCATATTTTCATTTCCTTATTTTTAAGAGGAAGTTTTATTAACCCTTTTCGAATGTGAGTTTTTCAAAAAAGAATTTTCAAATGTTAAAAATATTATTTCTAAGTGAAAGTTCAAACTATGAATAGGTAATTTATTATAGGTGGGGATAATTTAACACCCCTGATATTTTAAAAGAAAAATGTTCAATAGCATATACAACATGCAACACATAGACTACACGATGCACAAAATATATTATTATTGTTATAACCTAAATATTAAAACTGGAGGTATTAATAAGAATAACTATTTTTTAAGAATTATATATAAATATTTTAGATGAATAAAATATGTTGGAAAATAAGAACTCAATTTTTTAGTAAAGACTTTACGTACTTTGAAAATATATTTTTCAACAAAATTTTTATGGCGTTGTGTGAGAAAATAAATAAATAATATCTTCAAATTTTATAAATTTTATCATAAAAAAAGAAATTTATTATTGAAATAAGAAAATAAAAATTAACTTAGAGCTAACATTTGTGAGTTTTGCAGAGAGTTATTTTTTAATGAAAAGTGAAAAATATCTCTTTTTTGTAAAACAATAATCTCTTTTCTATAAAATAAGTAATTTATAAGTAACATTATGGTTTTAATTTAATTTAAAATTAAAATAATAATGATTTAATGATATTTAATATAATTACATTTGAATCATGATTATACTATATTTTGTTATAAGTTTATTTTTTGGCTTAAAAACACATTTTTCTGAAAACCGTTTTTATGTGCATAATGTTTCGCTATTTTTATTAATTAAAATAACTCATAATAAGGAATGATTTAAATGAAATTCATAAATTATATATCTATATATATTAATTTTAATTCATATAATTATGATTACTAGTCTTAGAGTTAATATAAAATAATATTTTTATTGAAAAATATATTTTTTGAAAAACCATTTTCAACGCGTTTTGTGAAATCTTTTTTATAAATTAAAATTTTCAAGTTATTTAAATTTAATTTTATAAAATAGATTCAATATTTGGAATAATAATAAATAATATCATTTAATAACTTCAACTTAATTTTTATTCATAATGAATGTTAAAAACAATAAAAATTTATTACGATAATTAAAGTTAAAATAGTGTTTCATACGTTACATGTGCTTATGTTAAAATTAATTTTTGTCACAAATGGAATTTTTATTTGATAAATTGGATTTAATATTAATAATAATTGGGTCCAAATTATGTAATAAGTCTCATTTTATTTTAGTCTTAAAGGATAAGTTATCTTGGTTAAAAAACTTGTTACCATGGTAAAAAATAAGTTGATAAATGTGAGTAGCCTTGGAGGTAAAGGGAATAACATGGTTAAAGCATATTTTTTTATTGGAGGTGTGCATATAACTTAAATTAAATTCAATAAATTATTTATTAATATTTGAGTCACTTGGGTTGAGAGTGACTTCCCATTATTGAATTATTTTGAGGTTTTACAAAAATTCCACTCCTCAATTATAAAAGGGAACCCCTACCCTCACTTATTAACACCTATAAATACATTTATCTCGAAAAAAAAACTACAAAACATATATCCCCAAAATCATTTACCAAATTATAGAGATTTTGTTATTCCCTAAAGACCAACCCTAGGGTCCTTAATAAGAGATACAAATGAGGTTTTTGTTAGTGAAGGTAATCGTCTTCACCAAGATATTTATTTTTTTACTTCTTAATTCACAAACTTCCATTATATATTGAAAATTAAAATATAATAACCCCAATATATCCCATATAATGAGATTTTATTTTATTTTGTAATAATATTTATCAATCTCTTTCTCTGTCAAATGGGAAACAATCCATTGCTTATGTGCACGATAGGCTATCTCCTCACGAACTGATGTAATTTGTTTTCCATCACCAAATCACATTGATAGTAATAATAATGGAAATAATTGTTAAATATGACAATTATAACATCATATTTATTCTTTAAAATTAATATACCATCCACATAATTCCCCTTTCACCCATTAAAGAAATTATAACGTCGCTCATGCGTGCGTACGACCCACCGTCTTCATAAAACGATATGATACATTCTCCATGTTAAAATTTAAATAATATTTATAAAAATATATCTAATGAATAAATATGTTATTTATAACTTTAATATAATTATATATATTATTTAAATATATAATATGAATAATAATAGGATCTTTCGTGACAAAACATGCATGAGAAAACAATGCAGTTAAAAATCAAAACAATTGTAATAATGAAATATTATTAAGGGACACATGATAAGTTGTTATAAAAAGATAATATATGATATTATAAATATGAATATGTTTATGTAATAAATTAATAACATATTTGAAACTATTATACTAGAGGATAAATCACATTCAACTAAAGGTATTTGTGAGGTAAGGAATTTCATCTCAATTTTCTTTCACTGAGTCATATTTTATTTTTATAAACCCAATTTATTTTATATAGTGAATATAATTCCCATTGGAAATTTTATATCATTATGAAAACATAATTCATTGTAATTTAAATTTTTAATTGGAATTATTTCAACTATAGGGACTTTACATGGAAGTTACTAAGTGGTAAGTGTTTAATAACTCAATTTCATTTCATTCGGCTATATTACTCTTCATTGTATTTAATATTCTATGATTATGTGTGTAATGAATTTTGATTATTTTATGTTTAATTTACACTTATTTTATGTTTATTTATATTTTATACACATAATCAATTCAATTATTAATTCTCAGTTCAAAATTATTATATTTGTAATAGATTTAATCTCAACTTCCACTCCACTGAGATATATTTGTAATTATAAAACTATTTATTTTTATGCGGTGTATCTAATTACTATTTTAAATGTTATATCATGAATCATTTTATATATATGGTATTTAATGTTTCATTTTTTGTTATTTCTTTCATGGGGGTTATGATTCAAAAGTTACAAAAGCGTTAAGAGTTTATGATACAATTTCAATTTAATCGGGATTGTTTATGATTAAATTTACATTAACTAAAATTATTTGATAATTTTATAAATAAAAAATGTTCATTTTATTTTCATATGGTCATTCATGAACTTTTAATTTAACAGTACCATTTTCCTCTCATTTGTACTTAAAAGGATTGTCAAAATGTTTTTAGGAAAATCTAAAATTATTTCTCTCATCGGTCGAAAATACTTTTTCTTCCAAATCCATATTTTCTTTGAAATCCATTTAATAGTTCCATTTTCCTCTAATTTATAATATATCTAAATTTTGTTCTTTTAAGGTTCTTTCAAACATTTTTTTCCAAATATTCTAGAAATATTTAGTTTTTAAAAGATATTTTCAATGTGAAATGGGTATTTTCCCCAAGAATGTTTTTAATTATATTTTTATGGTATTTTATTCATCGTATTCGGCAACTATTTATTTTACTTATAATCCATTGGGGATATATTATAACTATATCATCCTTATTCTTTTATCTGGATAGTTTATGACCAGTTTGACTAGGGAAAGTATTGACATTCACTTTATAGATTAATTTTTATTCATTAACTTTCCATTAAAACATTAACTTTCTTTTGATCATTATAACTTAAATTTCCCTTAAATATACATATTATTTATCATGGATATAATTATTTCTTAAAATATATATCATTTCTATATATGGTGTTTTACTTTGAATTTTATTTGATTTAATAGGGAAATATTGATATTCCTTATTATTTATTCAGTATAGAAATTTATTGATAAGGTATATTGTTCATGAATTAAATCAATAATTTGATATATTTGAGGAATTAATTTGACATGTAGTGATGGGTGGGGCCCAAAATTATATATCCCCTCGATACATTGACAGGTCTCATGAGATAAATTAGTATGCTGACACTAAATGGATATTTACCCATAGTTTTTAAATTTATTAGAAGAAGGTCTTGATGGTGTAAATATCATGATTTATTATATAATTAAGTCCAATAATAATAATTTACTTTATTGAGAATTTAGTTATTACTATCCATGATATCCCTACTTTAATAACGTGGGTTAGATTCCAGATTGTGTGATTATTTTTATGGAATTATTTGATCATCATTTATTCTTTCCATATTATTCTTTGTGTTCAAGTTATTGATTAAATTGAATGTGTTTTCAATTATTTATCTTTAAATTTTTATTATGAACTATTTATTCATGATATATTCCACTCTACATAACCGTTATTAAGCATCTGAGCTCACCCTTGTTTTGTTTCCATTTTCTAGGATATGAAGAAGGAATCTGTGAATGAGTAAAAGGATGATTTTTTTTTACTTTCACTATTTTATATTTCATCTTTTAAAATATAATGTGAGATTAAAATATGTATCTAGTTTACCAAGACTACTAAAGAAGTTGATCATTCGGTATGTGATCGCTTTTATCTTATTCCAAATTATTAAAGTAACCACTATCTCTAGTCTACTATTGTTGGGGTCTTTACATCGATTCCTTTATGATTCATGTATTATAAACTACCAAACTTTTTTAGATGTATAAATATTATTATTTTGATATGTATTTTATGGTTTAAAATGTTAATCTCATGTTATCATACCCTTATACTTCTTTTATGCTTATGTGATAATTGATATCACAGTTTTTTATCCTTAATGAGCATCTGAGCCCACCAGTTACTATGTTTCCTTTCTCCAAGCTATGAAGAAAGGTATTAAGTATGATATGTCTAAGAAGGGTTATATTTAAAAAGAACCTAGTGGGAGATGATGTAATTCACTTATGAACTAGTTTTTTATATATCGAAGTTTTCAAAGACACTAGACATTTATGGTCCTCATTCATGTTTTTGTATAATTAAATGAATATTTACCTATTAAGATATAATATATATATATGAAAAATAAGAGTCTCTATACAATATTTCCTACCTCACCACAAGTATATATCATAACTATTTTCATTAATACATAAAAGTAAGTGATTTATGATATTCATTAATGACATCCTTATTGTTTAAGGACAAATTCACCTGCCCACTGATTGGAACATCTAATGACACATCAAAATGTGGATTTTCTATTCATGGGGATGTTTTTATAACTCAATATCTTGTAGATTACAAAGGTAGAACACTGTGATAAGGTGTCTCAATGTCTTATGAGACTCCTACACTTGATAGCCAATATCATTTTTAATATTTATACAATAACATAAAGTAATAGAAAAATATTGAATAATAATGTCATATAACCTCTAGGTTCTCATATTAGTGAGGAATTTCCATGAAGTTTCAACATGAAATGTATTATTAGAACATTATAACTTATAAATTTTATACATAGGAACAATAAATAAGCGAAAATAAAACATAATTAACAATTAAAACATGTAAAAAATTACTAAGAAAGTCAATAATAGTGCACCAAATCTAATAGAAACCCACTTGAACTAGATAAAACTAATAAAAACTCCCAGTTCATGAGCTATCAGATGAGATTCACACCACTGCTAAGATAAATCATTGTTAAATGGATCTACAACATTTTTCTCTATAGATACTCTGCTCACTGCAACTACACCTCATTGATAAAAACACCTCAAGAGTTGAAACTTCCTAAGTTTGTGTTTTTTCCTAATATTTGAACTTGAATCCTTGAAAGGGACACCACTATAGTGTTATCATAATAAAATGTGATTGGTTATTTACTTATAGAAACTACAAAAAGATCTTGTACAAAGTTTCAAATACAAATTGCTTCGTTGTATGCATCAAAAGCTGTAATATACTGAAACATTGTTGCAGAATCCTTGACAATCAGCTTCTTAAAACTCTTCCGTATCATTTATTATCCATTGATACAAAATATATATGCATAAATTTACTTTATATCATTAATATCTATCTAAAAATAAGAATTTTATAACCTTTTAGGACTACATTATCATCTCCTCTCTACACTAGGATCATATACATAGTTTTCCTCAGATGCTTAAGGATAGTCTTGATAGCATCCCAATGACATTCACATGCATCTACTTGATACATTCCAACCATTTCCAAAAAATATGCAACATAAATCCTCATACATGACATGGAATATATGATAGATCCTATTTTAGAAGTGTATGGGATCTTAATTATTACCTCTCTCTTCTTATGTCTGAGGGCACATTTTTTTGGAAAGTTGTATAAATTGTGACACTAGAACCAATCCTATCTTGGATTATTTCACATTGAACCTATTCATTTTTTTTCAATGTATATATCTTGACTTATTCCATGAACCCTCTTGGATTTATCATGCTTTATCATGATCCCAAGAATGTTGGCTGCCTCACCTAAGTCTTTCATAGAGAAGAACTTTCTCAACCATGACTTAAACCCTTGTTAGGTAGGTATGTCATTTCCAATTAGTAATATGTCATCAAAATATAATACTATGAAAATAATTTTACTCCCAGTAAACCATTTGTAAACACATGTATCTCATTCAATATTAATGAAACCAAATTATTTTATCTCTTTATCGAACTAAATATTCCATAGTCTGGAAGCTTCCTTTAATCAATAAATGGATCTCTATAACTTTCACAATTTTTTGGAATTTCATGGAGTCACATAACCTTATGATTGTGTCATATACACATCATATTGAAGGTTCCAATTATGGAATTAAGTTTTGACATCCATTTTAAAAATCCCATCATCATGGTAAACTGATATTGCTAAAAAATTATAATGGATTTAAACATGGAAATTGGAGAAAATGTTTCATCATATTCAATACCTTGATGTTGTATAAACCTTTAGAAACAATATATTATTTATAGGTATTCATTTTACCTGCCATGTCTAGATTTCTCTTGAATACCCATTTACACCCAATAGGTTTTACATCAACTAGTGGATTGATCAGAACCCAAACATGGTTTTGATACATGGAATCCGTCAAATAATTTGGGGAATCTTTCTATCTTGTATAATCCTAGATCTCAAATTCCTCCTTATAGAAGAGAGGATCATTATTTTTATCTAATAATCAGTCACCATCATTTGTGACTAGAAAAAATATTTATTTGGTTCTCTTACCTATCTAGAACACCTATGTCATACATGTGTTTTAGGATAAACTGTTTACATGGGGGGATATGGAATCAGTTCCTGTACTAGATTTGGTGTATCCTGAGAATTAAATTCATCATAGTAAATCTTGCTCACACTATCCACATTGAGGAAGAACTCCTTCCCAAGAAATAAAACCTCTCTTGTGACATTTAAATTATTTTCAGAAAGGTTATGTAGATATTATCCACTTATTTCCTTGACATACTCATGAACCCCTCCGAATGAAGTATACCCCTCCTGGGAAGGAAATGTGGGAAGAGTGATAGTTACATCTAGGTCCCGCCTCAAGTAGCCCCCTGTTGGCGACTAGCACCGAGGCTATAGTAAATACACAGATGGGAGGCATTACCCTCTAAGAGAACACATGTGAAAGAGAGAGAGATAAGATAGACACCAACCAAATCCTACTCCAAAAATAATATAAAAGAAAATAAAAATTTGACAAGTGTAATGACATACAATAAATACTACAACGAAATGGAAAAATGAAAGTACCAAAAGAAAAGTAATGACGATAGTAACCACAAATCCCAAACAACTCATGTTAAACCCAAAGCTAGTAGTAACCATCCTGACCTCAAACCTACTCAAATTGATATGAAAAAAAGTTTACATATATGTAGGGTGAGTATAATAGAATTCTTAGTAGGATCCTCCTTAGTGCCTCTCGTAAAAAAGGCAATGAAATAATTCTAAAGCACAATGATTAACAAGTGAAACTAACTCATTACCTAAACATGTATACTAATTTCCTATCCACACCATGGATACTCTCACAAAGTATCACATACAAGACCATATAATATAAAAAATAATATCAAGGTTACCCTTCTACCACTTCCCATTGGTTTTATACTTTAACCCAACATCACATGTCTTGAGCATCTATCTCCAAAAAGGCTAGCCCACTAACACCTGGATGAAGCTCCACAACATGCACCTTGTGCATCACTCGACTTTATCCACATAACCATAAGTAACTAGGTAGTTTTTAGGATCCACCACAACCCATATAACATATATCAGACATTGAGTATTATACCTCAATCCATCATAGCCCATACACCAAGTAAATAACGTCAATCCATCACGACCCATACATGTCATACCTATAGAAGTCCTTAGGAAACTATATCCAGAATACATGTGTGTAAAATAACCACAATCCATTACATCCCTCAACACAAATATATGGGGAAAACTAACCTATGTGAATACCAGTACAATTAAATACCAAGAGAAGTGTGTAGGGTTAAATGGGGTAGTCAGCCATCCATCCTCCCACCAGGATGTTGGGGAAAACACCCCCACATGGATCAAAATCCCCAGGGTGTCTATAACAACCCTGCTCTTTATTTCACACTTAAACATATTTTATTACATAAAACCTTCACTTGATACAACATAGAAGATCAAGAGGTCTAGTATCTTTTAGGCTTAGGAACATTACATAACAACTTAAAACATGAAATAAACATCTTTATTGAAAAATTCTTTTACATGACCACACACATTCCTTCATACTTAGCATTGTATGGGATAACCTTAGGACATGCATAAGAAAAGGGTGAGCTATAAAGCATAGTAAGGGAGTAAACATGGAATAACATAAATAATATAGTACATGTTAGGAAATAATAATATCAATGGATCATAATAGAAATATGAACATAAAGCCATGATATAGAATAATAATCATAACATGGAAATGTGGCAACAACATTTAACATGATATTTGAATGAGCCAAGACTCATTGCACATGAAGAACGATTAAAACTTAATTGAACATGAATTATAATGATTAAACCCTCATTGAACTTGAATTATCATGATTAAACCCTCATTTCATTTCCCATATCATTATAATAATCTTTACCCAATGCATTGAAGCACTATCAGGGCACACCCTCCTTATTCATTTCATTTCACGCATAAGTGTACTACATGGATCATACAACGTGGAATAATTCATAATAATTTATTATACAATAAAGAAATGTAGAATACATACATGAAACTATATAATCAATAAGTAAATGTGCATAAATGAGAATACCATTGATAGAGAAATGGGCATGGTATTCACTATACAATGACTTTAGCTTGTAAAATCAAGGTGCAATTTCGGCAGCAAAACAACGTGACATAAGAATTCATAAAAATAGATGATGAGATAGAAATGGGTATCTCATAATATTTAAATAAAATACATAGTAAGGGGTTCATATAGATACATTTTCCAATATATTTAATTTAATTTAGATGCATAATATAAAAGAATTTCTTGAATGAAAATGAGAAGAGAGATATTCCTTACAAAATTTTGGCATGGTAACGAGTGTACATGGGAGGAATTAATGAGAGATAACGAGGTATATCATAATTAAAACATAATGAGGGATGTATGGGGGAAGTTTGAAATTATACCCTGAAATTTTTAATTTAAAATCAAAGGTCATAAAAACGTAAAGAAATTTGGACAAAAAATGAGAAAGAAAGAAATCCCTTACTTGGAAGTGTGAACCTAAAGGCTTGGGAGGGGCTTGAGAGAGGCTTATTAGGAGTTTGGGGTGCCTTGGGAGGATTTCATAGAGAATAGGGAAGGTTAGGGACGTGATATAAGGTTTTTGAGTGAGGAGATGTGGGATCTTGGGTGGGTTTATATAGGAAAGCATAGGGAATTATTTATTATTTAGGTTTTGGACACTATACATTAAACTAATCAAAACCAAAAACCAACCGATGGTTTTTGCCCATGGTTTTTTACAAAGGGGAGTAGAAAATATTTTTTTATATGTTCAATGGACGAAATTATTAAAATATTAGGATTTATTATGTGGAGGTGAGCCACACTCTCAAGGAAATCGTTTTAAAATTAAAAATATTTTATAGGTGTTGGAGGGTCCACTAAGGCTTTGTAAAATAAAAAATAAAAAATAAAATCAATTTTTTTAAAGGTAAAACCTATATTGGGAGAAAAAATCTTTTATATTATTTTATTACATAACCATTGGGTCATTATGATGTCATAAGACACATTATATATTTAAATGGTATTTATTATTTAGCAAAAAAATCGGCTGTATCAGAAAATTATGAATAATTCACCATTGGATAATTTCAATTTTCTGATTCCAAAAATAATATTTATTTTATCTAAATAATTTTATAAATATGTGAATTTTTACTTTTAAAATAATAACTTATATTTATCGAAAATTCATTGGTTTTGACAAAAACATCTTTCAAACCTTAATAAAAATTACAACTGCATTCATAAAAATTATACTATCATTTATATTTAATAAAAAATAATTTATTAATAATAATATTTTTTAAAAATATTATTTACTTCCAAAAATCCATTAATTCATCAAAATATATTTCTTAATTGAATTTAAATATTAACTAAAAATACTATTTGTGCTTTAAAAACCATTTACAAAGTAAAAATAATAAAATGAATGTATAATATTTATTCTATAAAAAAACAATGCACATAATTATATTTCTAGGGTCTTGTTACATAACCCCTTATAACACCCGCATAAGACCGAAGGGTAAGATGTGCGATGGTGACGGACTCTTGGGGAGGCTCAGATAACATCGATCGAGTGGTAATCTCTATTAACTTCAACTTATCCCACAGATGATTCCATTCAAGATAAACGTGTTGAAGCTCAGCATGGGCTTGATTAATAGAAAATCCCAATGATGAAACCTACTTTCTGATCTCGGATAAATGGGCTTCGTATGGATCAATACTACTAGATGAGGCCATCACTTTCTTTGTCTAAGTAAATTGGATTTGTTAAAGCCTTATATTTATACTTATCAAGTGATCACTATTCAGTGACTATATTATAAATGGTAACAATTATTAATTGTATTTTGAAATCCAAAAATGTAAAACCAAGGAAGTTCATATTTTATATAACCATTTTACATAATAATACATTTAATTAGATCAAAAGGAATTTTCATTAATAAATGTTTAGGTCGTTACAATCTTCCCCCCTTAATAATTTTTTCCCTTGAAATTTCTTTTTCCAACACTAAAATGATGTGGGTAACTCTGCTTCCTCACTTCCTCCAATTCCCACATTGCCTCTTCATACTTTTTGTTTCTCCACAACACCTTGACGAGGGGAATTGTCTTATTTTCATTGAAATATTTACCTATGATCTAAGATATTCACCATCTTCTCTTCATAAGAGAGGTCATTCTCTAATGGTAACACCTATGTATTGAGTAAAAGTGATGGGTCATATATGTACTTCAATAAGAGTGATATATGGAATACATCATTTACTTGAGATAGGTTCGGTGCGAGTTCTAGTCGATAGGCCACTGCTCCAATGATATCAAGGATCTCAAAAGGGTCGATGTACCTTGGACTAAGTTTTTCCTTCTTCCCAAATTTCATAACTCTCTTCCATAGTGTTATGTAGAGTAATACCATGTCTCCGACATCAAACTATATTTCTCATTGATGATTATTAACATAGATCTTTTGTCGACTCTGATTTCTTTAATGTGCTACTATATGGTCTTAACCTTTTCCACCATTTCTTCGACCATTTCTGGAACTATGAGTTTTTTCTCCCCAACATCATCTTAACATACTAGTGTTCTGCACCTCTTCCCATATAGGTCTTTATAAAGAGCCATTTGAACGCTTGGGTGGAAACTATTTTTGTAAGAGAACTCAATTGGAGTACCATGTTTATACCATCCTCCTTTGAAGTCCACTGATCATGCTCTCAACATCTCCTTAAGTGTTTGGATAGCCCACTCAGATTGGCCATCAATTTGAGGATGATAAGGCATACTAAAGTTCAGATCAGTATTCATAGCATGTTGAAGACTCTTCCAGAACTTAGGGTGAATCCTGGATCTCGATCAGATATAATAGATAGTGGTACTCTATGTAGCCCTAACAATTCTCTGATATATATCCATGCTAGTTTATCTAATGATAAATCCTTTTGAATTTCAATGAAGTGTGCAGTCTTTGTAAGATGATCCACAACAACCTAGACATCATTGTTTCCTTTGGATGTCTTCAGAATTCTGAGGACGAAGCCCATGGTGATGTTCTCACATTTCCATTCTGGTATAGATAATGGTTTCATCATCCCCTTATACTTTTACCTCTCAACCTTCACTTTCTGACATACCAAGAACTTTGATGTATAATCAACTGTCTACTTCTTCATTTTATCCCACCAATAATGATCCTGAAGATCTCGATACATCTATGTGTTTCTTGGGTGAATGGAGAAATCCAAACTATGTTCGTCATCCAAATGTTCATTCTTTAACTCTATATTTGATGGAACACATAGTATTTTCCCAAATCTCACAATTCCTTCTTCATTAACATTGAACTCTGAGGATTTCCCTTTTATGATAGTTTCCACTTTCTTATGAATCACCACATCATCCTTTAGAGCATCCTTTAAACTTTCCAAAAGAGACAGTTGAGTAATAATTTGTGAAAGGAATGATTTTGTTCCCTTTTTTATGATTCCCATTTCCATCTTCATCAAATCTAAGAATATTGGATCCTTTTCAATTCTCATCAATGATAGAATCGCTGGGTCCTTTATACTTCGAGCGTCTTCCACCTTGTTATATTTACCAGGGTAGTAATGGATTGGGTAGTCACAGTATTTGATCATCTCTAACCATCTTCGTTGGTACATGTTCAACTATTTCTATGTGAATATATACTTGAAGATTTTGTGATCTTTATATATTTTTCACACTTCCCCTTAGAGAGGTAAAGTCGCCAAATTTTTAAAGTGAAGATTACTACATCCAACTCTAGATCATGTTTTGGATAGTTTTTATCATGAAATTTCAATTGTATTGAAGCTTAGTCAATGAATTTATCATTTTTAATCAACACACAGCCGATTCCCTTCTTTGAAGCATCACTGAATACCACAAAAAGTTCTCCACTTGTGGGTAGTGTGAGCATGGGTGAAATGATAAGACTCCCTTTTAACTTCTTAAATCTATCTTCACATTCATCACTCCAATCAAACTTTACTCCCTTCCAAGTTATCTTGGTAAGAGGGTTGTAAAATCATGAGAAATTTCTCACAAATCAGCGATAATATCCAGATAACCCTAGGAAGCTACGAATATCCCTTAGTGATGTTGGCCTCGACCATCCACCAATTGCAGCTGTCTTGGAGGGATCCATAAATATCCCATTCCTTGTGATGATATGACCCAAGAGTGATACATAATTCAACAAAAATTCACACTTTCTATACTTTACATAGAGCTTCTCCCTATGCAAGCCCTCTAATATAGCTCTTAGATTCTCCTAATGCTCCTCCTTGGTTTTAGAGTATATTAGAATATCATCTATAAATACTACCACAAATTTGTCAAGGTAATATCTAAATAATCTATTAATTAAGTCCTTGAATATTTCTATAGCATTAGTGAGTCCGAAAGGCATTACTAGGAATTTATAGTGACCATACCTTGTATGAAAAATAGTCTTAAGGATATGCTCCTTCTTCACCCTTACTTGGTAATATCCTGATCGCAAATCCACATTGGAGAAGTATTATGATCTATGTATCTGATCGAACAAGTCATCAATTCTGGGTAGATGATACTTTTTATTTATCATGATTTTTTTGAGCTCACGATAATAATTACAAAGACACATTGACCCATCCTTCTTCTTGGTGAAGAGGACTGGTGCACCCCATGCTGAAGCACTTGGGTATATAAACCCTTTATCCAGATTCTCATGTAGTTGTTTCTTCAGATCCTCAAGCTCCACAATAGCCATTCTATATAGAGTCTTGGATATTGGTGATGTCCCAGGTATAAGATCAATTGATAATTCAGAATCTCTTCTAAGAGGAAGACCAGACAATTACTCAGAAAAAATAGCAAATTCTCTCACAATAGGATTGTCTTAAAAGATGGTTACTTCCATAGACTCAATCATCTGAGAAAGATACGCATTCTCATAGGGAATTAATATCCACACTTGAGATGATGATGCTAAAGAAGATTCATCCGTATCCTTGCACTTGTACATAATCGGGGGTCAATTCTCCACATGGAGAGTGATTTCTCTCTCATATAAATTTATGTTGGCTCTATATAGGGAAAGCTAATCCATTCTAAGAATTGCATAAAATTACACTAGAGGAAGTATGATAAGTTTTTCTGGGAATTTAAAACCACAAATTGTGATTGGGGAGGAGTATATTCATGGGTTGCAATGATTTCCCCATTTTATGTTATAACCTACATCTCTACTTCCATGATTTATGGTGATCTTGTGATTGTTCTACTAAACTTTTGGGATATAAAAGAATGTTTAGAACCAGAATAATAAAGTATGTTCTCTATTCTAGAATGAATAACTAGCATACATGTCACCACTTCATTTTTGGAGTTTGATTCGGCAGTAGTGATGGAAAAATCTCACCCTTTATGCCTTGGAGGTTGTTGGTTGCCTCCAAAAACCCTTGTCTTAGGGAACTGGTTTGAAAAGTGACCTAGTTCTTTGTAGTTGAAGTAATGAACAACGTATTAAAGGTAGAATGGAGCATTCCTCTCTTCTGTTTCAGTCATGAGTTTTAGTTGTCGGTAGTTAATGGAAAGGTTCCCTTCTCTTCCACACCTAAATGATTTCTTTGTCCCCTTCAGGAAATTTCTTATGTGTTTCTTTCTGCACCTTTGGCAAGTGGGGTGCTGAAGTTTCTTAGAATTGTTAGATTTATCCATTAGACCTATAGAATTAAATTCCACCTAATTAATTTTATCCTCATGATACCTCTAAGATTATGTAATCTGCATTTCGACCTTGAGGGTATATCGTACAATTTCCTCATAGATCTCAAAGACAAGGATTACTAGGACTTTATGTAGGCTAGGTTTTATCCCACCAAAGAAGTGGTCAACCATGCATTTAGGGGTAATGAAAAATCTGGAGGCATATATTGAAAGACATGTGATGTTTTCCTCATATTCTCCGATGGATTTGTCGTCTTTTTTCTTGATGTCAACGAAGTCCCTCTCCATCTTAAGTCGGAGGCTACAGGGAAAATATTTATCGAAAAACATTTCCTAGAAATCCTTCTATTACAATGCCTAGATCTCCTCCTCAGGCTTCCTATTTTTGATCAATTTCCACCATTGACCAGCTTCACCATCCATATGATAAGTATCCATAAGAACCTTTTATTTTTTCAAACATTGAAGGATGAAGAATATATTTTCAATGGGGTTGATCTATTGTTTAACAATTGAGTGATTAGATGATCCATTAAAAGTAGGAGGCCTTTGTCTCATAAAGCTCTCAATTTCAAATTGTTCTTTATTAGGGGTTAAACGTTCCTCTTGACCCACGTTTCTATTCAAAACATGAGTTAACTGAGTGAGTATCATGAAAATGTTCTCGATTCTTCCTCCCATATGATTGGACATCTCATTATAATAGTCCTCACATTGAACTTCACATCAGTTTTTAGCCCGATTCATCCTATTACCAGCCATTGACTGGAATAAAAGGAAAGATTGGGTTAACACATAAAGGGTAATACAAAAAAATTTATGACATTTAAATTAATTTTATTTCCTTAACTTATGAATTTATAGGCTTCAATCTATGTTATCCATGACCTACTTCCCAACATATATTCTTAGGGGTTATTTTTATTCCTTTAACAAAGGTTCATACTAAGCTTGTGAATTTACCAAAGCATATCCCCTGGGAGTGTTGTAACCAAGAGCGCATCAAGGCTCGTTATCGTGCACCAGTTCCCATTCTAGTCTAGCTCAAAGCGGTGTTTTCAGGTTTTACCCCTAGATACATCTATACTAGAGCCACCACTACCTGCTCGTATTCAGACATGGATGTATTTTCTTGATAAACCACATACTCATTAATCACAAAAATTTAGGTATGTTTTTATTATACTTAGTCTTATCCCTAAGGCTTTCACTAGGGTTTTCCAATCATAATCCCAAAAATAACTAAACCTATCCTCTGATACCAACTATAACAACCCTGCTCTTTATTTCACACTTAAACATATTTTGTTACATAAAACCTTCACTTGATACAACCTAGAAGATCAATAGGTATATTGTATTTGGGGATTAGGAACATTACATAACAACTTAAAACATGAAATAAATATCTTTATTGAAAACTTCTTTTACATGACCAGACACATTCCTTCGTACTTTACATTGTATGGGATAACCTAAAGACATTCATAAGAAAATGGTGAGCTATAAAGCCGATTAAGGGAGTAAACAGGGAATAACATGAAGAATATAGTACATGTTAGTAAATAGAAATATCAATAGAGGATAAGAGAAATATTAACATAAAGTCATGATATAGCATGATTATCATAAAATGGAAATGTGGAAACAACACTTTATATGATATTAGCATGAGACATGGCTCATTTCACATGAAGCACGAGTAAAAACTCATTGCAATTGAATTATAATGAGTAAACCCTCGTGGAAGTTGAATTAAACTAAGTAAAACCTCATTTAACTTGATTTATCATTATAAAAATCCTTACCCAATGCATTGGAGCACTATCAGGGTGCACCCTCCTTAATCATTTCATTTCATGCATAAGTGTGCCACATGGATCATATAACCTGGAATCATTCATCATCATAATTTATTCCAAAATAAAGGAATGTGTAAAACATACATTAAACTATATAATAAATAAGTAAATGTGCATAAAGGAGAATACCATTGATAGAGAAATGGGCATGGTATTCACTACACAATGACTTTGGTTTAGAAAACTGTGGTGCAATTTCGCCAGCATAACAACAAGACATAAGAATTCATAAAAATGGCTGATGAGAGATAAAAGGGTATATAATCATATTTACATGAAATGGATAGTAATGGGTCATATATATAAATTTCCCAACACAGTTAATGGAATTTAGATTCATAATATAAAATAATTTCATGAATGAAAATGAGAAGAGAGAAATTCCTTACGGAATTTTGGCTTGGCAACGAGTGTATATGGGAGGCATTAATGAGAGATAAAGAGTTCTATAATCGTTAAAACATAAGTAGGAAAGTATGGCATAGGTTAAAAATCATACCCCGACATTTTTAATTGAAAATAAAAGGGCATAACAACATAATGAAATTTGGACACAAATGAGAAAGAAAGAAATCTATTACTTGGAAGTGTGATCCCAAAGGCTTGGGAGGGGATTGAGGGAGGATTTTTGGGAGATTAAGGCACCTTGGGAGGATTTTAGAGAGATTAGGGCAGGATAGGGATGAGCTAAAAGGGTTTTTAGTGAAGATAAGTGAGAGCTTGGGTGGGTTTATATAGGAAAAGAGAGGGAAGTCTTCATTATTTAGGTTTCAGACATTGCACATTAAACTAATCAAAACCACAAACCAACCCATGGTTTTTGCCCATGATTTTTTCCAAATGAGATTGGAAAATATAAATTTATAAGGAAAATGGGCTAAAGAATTAAAATATTAGTCTTGATTATGTGGAGGTGAGTCACACTCTCAAGAAAATCATTTGAAAAGTTAAATTATTTTTTAAGTCTTGGAGGGTCCACTGAGGCTTTTTAAAATAAATCAAACAAATCTAAAATCAAATTTTTTTGAAGGTAAAAAATATTTTGGCCGAACATCCATTTTATTGTATTTTATTACATCACTATTGGATCATTATGATGTCATAATACTCATTATATATTTAAACAATATATAATTTTTTCCCAAAAATGCGACTGTCTTGAAAAATTATGAAAAATTCACCATTGGACAATTTCGATGTCCTGATTCCAAAAATAATATTCATTTTATCTAAATAATTTCTAAATTTGTGAATTTTTACTTTTAAAATAAAAATTTACATTTATAAAAAATTCATGGGTTTTGACAAAAACAACATTAATACCTTAATAAAAATTACATTTGTATTCATAAAAATTCTACGATCATTTATATTTAATAAAAAGTAATTTAGAAATAATAATATTTTTTTTAAAATATTATTTAATTATAAAAATCCATTAATTCCTAAAAATATATTTCTTAATTGAATTTAAATATTAACTAAAAATACTATTTTTTCATTAAAAACCATTTATAAAGTAACAATAATAAAATGAGTGTATATTATTTATTCTATATAAAAATAATACAAATAATCATAGTTCTTGGGTCTTGTTAAATAACCCCTTATAACATTGGAATAAGATCGAAGGGTAAGGTGTGCAATGGTGATAGACACTTGGGGAGGATCATATAACATCACTCGGGTGGTAATATCTATTAACTTCCACTTACCCCATAGGCAATTCTGTTCAAGATTAACATATTGAAGCTTAGATTGGGATTGGTCAAGAGCGAAACCCAGTGACGCCACCACCTTTTTATGCTATGAAAAATGATCTTCATGTGGAGAAATTCTTCTGGATGAAGTCATCACTTTGTCTGAGTAAATTGGATTTGTTAAAGACCTATATTTATACTAATCTAGTGACCAGTGTTCAATGAATATATTAGCAACGGTAAAAATTCTTAATGGTATTTTGAAATCCAAAAACATAAAACCAAGGAAGTTCATATTTTATATAACCATTTTACATAATAATAAATTTAATTAGATGAAATTTAATTTTCATTAATAAATGTTTGGGTCGTTACAGTGTTAGTTTCCCTAACAAATAGGGTGGAGTAGCGTATAAAAAAACAAAATGTACTTGATATAATATAGCTCAAAACCAAACTTTGGGCATTACCAAGTCACAAAATCAACTAAAACTAACATATATCAGACTTCTGAATACCACTACTAAGACCATATATCCTATAAGAACACAACTATTTAAAGAGCTACATTAAATTATATTATCCCTTTTCATAAGTTTTAATTTATGTTAATTAATTATCTAACCATTAATTAACCATTATCATTTTCCACATTACATTTCATTACCATTACAACTAAGTTCCATTCCCTCTATTAATAATCAATCTGAGTCCACAACTTCTTAGAATTTTGACCTCAACATTTCATCCCAGCAAGCTCCAACCCCATGGGTTAAACATTTATTCATTTATTTAAAACATTACTTTCAATATTACAAGGTACTCTAGGAAAAATCATAAGCTACCAAACAAGGTATACAACCAAACACATACATCTACCTAAAGTAGTGGGTAAATGAAAGAAGATAAAAAAATAACCTATAAATCATTGAAACATCAAATTCAAACAACCATCCAACTTTCATATCAATGGGTAAGCATAGATTCAACCCGTTACTTCATCTATGGTGTGCTCCTCAAGACACACATGCATATCCTGATGCACCCCACCATTACAAGCATCAACTGTTACCACAAAAACTAGGCCTCCTCACCCCATATACCACAACATCCATCCAAGCTTAGCTATCCCAGACTCACATCACATCTGGGCCTCTCCTCCAAATATACCACAACATCCATCTAGGCTCAGCCATCCCAAGTTCACATCACATCAGAAGCAGTAGGAAACATAGTAACCAGACTCTTGGCCCTAAAGCAAGGAATCCACCCTTCACACACAATGAGCTCACATAGATCCAAAGCACAAGTAACTCAAACTTTACAAGAAAGAAGGAAAATAATTCCCATAAAGGTATTATCTTTTATCACAAAACCCATTCATATTCTATTTTAATTAACCAATTCTGTAATGAACCAAACTTTCATTAATGGAAATTCCTCTTGATCTAATTAAATGTCTTATTATAGTTATATAAAATGTGAACTTCATTGGTTTTATGTTTTTGTATTTTAAAATACCGTTATCAATTGTGACCATTTCTAATATAGCCGTTGAATAATGATAAAATGATTAGTATAAATATAGGGCTCTAACAAATCCAATTTACTCAGACAAAGGAAGCGATGGTCTCATCCAGTAGACTTTCCCCGTATGAAGCCCATTTTTCAGAGCTTGGAAAGGAGGTGGAATCATTGGGATTATATCTTGACCAAGCGCAAGCTGAGCTTGAACACATTAAGTTTGAGTGGAACCGACTACGGGAGAAGTGGAAGCTAATAGAGATTACCACCCGAGTGATGTAATCTGAGCCACCCCAAGAGTCTGTCACCATTGCACACCTTACCCTTCGGTCTTATGCGGGTGTTATAAGGGTTTATGTAACAAGACCCTAGAACTATGAATATGTATATTATTTTTGTATAAATAATGTGCATTCATTTTATTATTGTCACTTGGTAAATAGTTTTAAGGAAGAAATAGTATTTTTAGTTAATATTCAACTAAGAAATATATTTTCATAAATTAAGGGATTTTTGAATTAAATAATATTTTAATAAAAAATTATTATAATTAAATTAAATTTTATAAAATATAAATGATCATATAATTTTATGAATGCAATTGTAATTTTTATTATGGTTTGAAAGCTGTTTTTGTCAAAACCCCTGAATTTTAGATAAATGTCAGTTTTTTTAAAAGTAAAAATTAAAATATTTAGGTAACTATTTAGATAAAATGAATATTATTTTTGGAATCCGAACGTCAAAATTATCCAATGGTGAATTTTTCATAATTTTCTGAGACAATCGAATAGTTGGGTAAAAATTAAATACCGTGTAAATATATAATGTGTTTTATGACGTCATACTGACCCAATAGTGATGTAATAAAATAATATGAACATTATGTTCGGCCAATATATGTTTTACCATTAAAATAATGTGATTTTTGGTTTATTTGATTTATTTTATAAATCTTTAGTGGACCCTTCAAGGCTTATAAAACATTTTGTCTTTTTAAATTGTTTTCCTTGAGAGTGTGACTCACCTCCACATAAGCAACCCTATTATTTTAAGAATTTTGGATATTTTACGTATAAAATATTGTTTTCCACTCTCATTTGGAAAAAAACCATGGGAGAAAACCATGGGATGGTTTGTGGTTTTGATTAGTTTAATGTGAGGTGTCCCAAACCTAAATAATAAAGAATTCCCTCTCCTTTCCTATTTAAACCGACCCAAGCTCCCACCTCATCTTCACTAAAAGCCTTTTGAGTTCTAAAAACCCCTTCCATCCTTTCTATATAATCCTCCCAAGGTGTCTCAAGATCCCAAGAAGCCTCTCTCAGGCCTCTCCCAAGCCTTTGGTATCACACTTCCATGTAAGGGATTTCTTCATTTCTCATTTTTGTCCAATTTCCTTTAACTTGTTATGCTCTTTTGTATTCAATTAAAAATGTTGGGGTTATGATTTATCACCTCCCACATACTTCCCTCTTTATTTTTGGATGATGGGAGGGCCCTTTCTCTATCACTAATTCCTCCCATGTACACCCGTTACCATGCTGAAATTCTATGTGGGATTTCTCTCTCCTCTTTTACATCCAAGTAATTATTTTGAATTATGAATCTAAATCCCATTATGTTTGTTGGGACATGTATCTATATGTCCCCCTTACTTTCCTTTTCATGTAAATATTATGAGACACCCTTTTCTATCTCATCAAACATTTTTATCAATCCTTATTTCATGATGTTATGATGCTGAAATTGCACTGCGTTTTTCCAATCCAAGATCATTGTGCAGTGAATACCATAACCATGTCTCTATCAAGGGTATTCACCTTTATGCACATATATATATTGAATGGTACTTTCATGTATTTATACCAAATTACTTAATCTTGGAATAACTTAATATGTTAATTGATTCCATGTTATATGATCCATGTGTCACACTTATGCATGAAATGAAATGTTTAAGAAGGGTGCGCCCTGATAGCGCTCCAATGCATTGGATAAATTATAGTGTCATGATACGTCATGTGTAATGTGTTTTGACTCATGATAATTCAATTGAAACATGGGTTTACTCATGATTCATGTGCAATGAGGTTTTACTCATGCTCCATGTGCAATGATACTTTGTTCAGGCTAATTCCATGTTAAGTGTTGTTGCCACATTTCCATATTATGATTATCTTTCCTTATCATGCCTTTATGTTCATGATTCTCTAGTGATCCATTGATATGTCTACTGTCTAACATTTATTTTATTCCTCATGTTATTCCATGTTTATTATCTTTCTGGACTTTAAAGCTCACCCTTTTCATATCCATGTCCTCAGGTTATCCTATCCAATGCTAAGTACAAGGGAATGTAGTGGCCATGTAAAGGATGTTTTCAATAAGATGCTGTGTTATATGTTTTAATTTGTTACATAATGATACTAAGACCCAAATACACTTTACCTCTCGATCTTCCATGTTGTATCAAGTGAAGGTTTTATATAATAAATCACGTTTTAGTGTGTAATAAAGAGCTGGGTGGTTATAGTTGGTATCAGAGGATAGGTTTACTTATTTTTTGGGTTAGGATTAGAAAACACTAGTGAAGACATATAAATAATAATAAGTATAATAAAAAAATCCCTAAGTATTGGTGAGTATTGAGTAAGTGTTTTATCAAGAAAATAAATCCCTGTCTGGGTACGAACAGGTAGAGGCGGATCTGGTGAAAATGTATCCTAGGGGTAAAACCCGAAAACACCACTTTGAGATAGAATCGAATGGGAACTGGTGCACGAAAACGGGCATTGCTGCACTCTTGGTTAAGACACTCATTGGGGATATGCTTTGGTAAATTCACAAGCTTAATATGAACCCTTATTAAGAGAATGAAAAAATGCCCCTAAGAATATATGTTAGAAAGTAGATCATGAATAACATAAATTAAAGCCTATGGATTCATAAGTTAAGGAAATAAAAGTTATTTATAAGACATCAGTTTTGTCCTTGGATTACCCTTTTTGTGTTACCCCTCAATTTTCTTTTATTCCAGCCAATGGCCGGTAATAGGAGGACTCAGGCTAACAACCGATGTGAAGATCAATGTGATGACGATGCTAATGAGATGCCCAATCCGATGGGAGCGGGAATTGTGAACTTTTCATGCTTCTCTCTCAATTAACTCAAGATTTTAATAGAAATATGGTTCAAGAGGAACGTTAAAACCCCCTAATAAATAAAAAGTTGCGATCGAGAGCTTCATGAGACAAAGGCCTCCTACATTTAATGGATCATTCGATCCCTCAATCACTGAACAATGGATAAACTCCATTGAAAAGATCTTCTCCATCCTTCAATGTTCTAAACAATATATGGTTAACCTAGCTGCGTATCATATGGAGGGTGAAGATGATCAATGGTAAACATTGATAAAAAATTTGAATCCTGAGGAGGAGATCGAGGCACGGAAATGGAAGGATTTCCAGAATATGTTTTTAGATAAATATTTTCCACACACCCTAGGACTTAAGATGGAAATGTACTTCCTTGCCCTAAAGCAAAAAGATAACGAATCTATCAGAGCGTATGAGGAAAAATTCCAAAGTCTTGCACCATACACCACTGTGTTTGTCGTTACCCCCGAATGCAAGGTTGACCACTTCTTTCACTACTAGAAATGCTGTTTTTCCAAATGGGTGTTTACCAATGGTTTTCTAAAACCGTTGGGCTTGAAGGGTTAAGAAAGCCTTTCCCAACGGTTCATTGAAACCGTTGGGAAAAGCCTCCCCTTTGCCAACGGTTTGAAGAAACCGTTGGTAAAGGGGTGTGTTAATCAACTTTTGCCAACGGTTCAAAGAACCGTTGGCAAAGGGGTCCTTAGCATCTCTTTCCCAATGGTTCTTTAAAACCGTTGGGAATTATTTCCCCCAAATCCAGCCGCGAGGCTGCTCTCCCCCATTCGGACAGAACCTAATTTCATCCGCTCCACCGCTCTCCTCTCGCGAAATCCCCTATCCGAAGAGGTGAAAACCATCTGAAATCAGGTATCTTTTCATTTATACACATATACTTCCTTATTTTTATTGTTATTGCTTTAGTATTTTAGTTTTAAGTTATAAATCCACCTCCATCTCTCTGCTGCTCTCCAAATCCCCCATCCGAATAGGTGAAAACCCATTTGAATCATCTCAAATCAAGTAAGTTTTTCTTTATACACATATGGTACCTTGTTTTTATTGTTATTGATCTAATATTTTAGTTTTAAGTTTGGATTTTGATTTGATTTCACCGTGTAAAATAGGGAAATGAATAAATATTTTGTTAATTAATTAGTTTCCCATGGAATATCAGTTGTGTTATAATGTCCATGCTAAATAAAGGGGTAATGTAATAAAAGACCTTGAATAAATAAATTGTGGAAGTTGGGGTATGTTGCCTCTATGAGAGGTTTTTTGTTGTGTTTCATTATATGTTGTAGGTTGTTTTATGGGGATTGAGGTGACCAGTTGGGCTTTGTGATATGTGGGGTTGTAATGTGATGGTTAGTGGGCATGGATGTGTCATGTGAAGTTGTATGATAGTGATGATGTGTGTTGGTGTTGTGTCGTGTGGAGGTGTTGTGTGATGAAGTTGTGGTGTATAATGTGGTGAGGTGGTTTTGGTTGTGCGGTGGTTTGTGATGTGCAATATTTTTATTGTGATATGTGGTTGTTTTGGTGAGATGGTTGGTCAATGTAACATGGTGTCGATGGTTATTGTGAGATGGTGAGTTGTTGTGTGGTGGTTTTATTAGTTTCCTGGTTATCTATGGAATAAATTATGTTGTTAAAACAAAAAAACAAGTTATTAAATAAATGAGATGGAATAGAAATGGATGTGTGGTAAATGGATTTAATTAATTTAACATTAAATGAATGGACAATGTAAGTGTGAATGGAGTGGCTTATAAATGAATGTGAGAAATTCTATGCGTCTTGTGTGGTGGTGGTGTGGTTTATGTGTTTTATGGTAGTAGTGAAGTGTGTGATTATGTAGTTAATGTGAACCCATAGGTTGAGTATTTTGTGCTATCTATATATCATGTATTTTTATGTTATTTCTACACATTCTAGGGGGGTGGTATGTCTAGGTGGTGGTGGTGGGGTTGCAGGGGAGGGGGGTGTGGGCTGTTTGGGAGGGTGGGCGGGGCTATCCAGGGGGGTACGGGGTGTCCAGGGGGGTACAGGGGTGGGCGGGCTGTCCACAAGGGTGGACGGGCTGTCCACGGGGGTGGCCGGGCTGTCAAGGAGGGGTGGGCGGGCTGTCCAGGGGGGTGGGTGGGCTGGCCACGGGAGGTAGGGGTGTCCAGGGGGGTGGGCGGGCTATCCAAGGGGGTGGGGGGCTGTCCATAGGGAGAAGGGGTGTCGAGGGGGGTGGGTGGGCTGTCCACGGGGGTGGTTGGGCTGTCTAGGGGGTAGGGGGTGTCCACGAGGGTTGGCGGGGCTGTCCAGGGGGTGTGGGCTGTCCTGGGGGTCTGGGTGGGGTGTCCTGGTGGGGGAGGGGTGTGTGGGGTGTCCAGGTGGGGTGGTATGTCTAGGTGGTGGTGGTGGGGTTGCAGGGAAGGGGGGTGTGGGCTGTTTGGGAGGGTGGGCGGGGCTATCCAGGGGGGTACGGGGTGTCCAGGGGGGTATGGGGGTGGGCGGGCTGTCCACAAGGGTGGACGGGCTGTCCACGAGGGTGGTCGGGCTGTCAAGGAGGGGTGGGCGGGCTGTCCAGGGGGGGTGGGTGGGCTGGCCACAGGGGGTAGGGGTGTCCAGGGGGGTGGGTGGGCTATCCAAGGGGGTGGGGGGCTGTCCATAGGGAGAAGGGGTGTCGAGGGGGGTGGGTGGGCTGTCCACGGGGGTGGTTGGGCTGTCTAGGGGGTAGGGGGCGTCCACGGGGGTGGGTGGGTTGTCCACGAGGGTGGGTGGGGCTGTCCACGGGGGTGGGAAAGGCTGTCCACGGGGGTGGGCGGGGCTGTCCAGGGGGTGTGGGCTGTCCTGGGGGTCTGGGTGGGGTGTCCTGGTGGGGGAGGGGTGTGGGGGGGTGTCCAGGGGGGTTGGTATGTCTAGGTGGTGGTGGTGGGGTTGCAGGGGAGGGGGGTGTGGGATGTTTGGGAGGGTGGGCGGGGCTATCACGGGGGGGGGGGGGGGGTACGGGGTGTCCAGGGGGGTACGGGGGTGGGCAGGCTGTCCACAAGGGTGGACGGGCTGTCCACGGGGGTGGCCGGGCTGTCAAGGAGGGGAGGGCGGGCTGTCCAGGGGGGGTGGGTGGGCTGGCCACAGGGGGTAGGGGTGTCCAGGGGGGTGGGCGGGCTATCCAAGGGGGTGGGGGGCTGTCCATAGGGAGAAGGGGTGTCGATGGGGGTGGGTGGGCTGTCCACGGGGGTGGTTGGGCTGTCTAGGGGGTAGGGGGTGTCCACGGGGGTGGGTGAGTTGTCCACGGGGGTGGGTGGGGCTGTCCACGAGGGTACCCTACTAATATGGTTATGGGATGAGGCATGCTCTGATGTGATAACACATTATGTTCTTGTTGGTTTTACATTTTTTCAATAACACATTAGTATGTTTTTTTCACATGTGTAGTTGATACCATGATTATTTTCTTCCTTTATCGTTTACTTAAATGTATTTTCTATTAAAGTTCAATACTATTGAATTGTTTATGACAAAATGACTTATATGAATTTTTTTACAGAATGGACAGAAGTTGGATGTATGAAACCGATCGTATCTCAAGCGATTTTCAAAACAATTTGGAGAGCTTTATAGATTTTGCATTTCACAATGCTTCAGATAGTGGTCGCATACACTGCCCATGTTCCAATTGTGTTGGTAGACCTTGTGGTCTGCGCGTACACGTCACGAATAATAATTAGAATATTGCACGGTGGTTTCAGCTCAATCTTAGGTCGTCCGCTATGAATTTGACCGTTGGACGCCCGTTTTGGCCGTTTATGACACCAGAACTGCGTTGTCGGTCACCGCGGGCACACGGCACGTCCGATTGACATGTCGTCTGCTCGACCACTTCAGAAATCACTCACCCGTATTTTTCATCTGATTTCAGGCCATTCCGACTTCGTTCGGCCCATTTGGACCCCCCTCACGCGCGTTTATGAAGCGCGCGCATCACTTAAAACACGAATATTGAGCCGTACCGCGCAAACCGCACGTCCGATTGGCGTTCCATCTGTGCGTACACGTCACGAATAATAATTAGAATGTTTCACGGTGTTTTCAGGTCAATCCGAGGTCGTCCGCTATGAATTTGACCGTTGGACGCCCGTTTTGGCCGTTTATGACACCAGAACTGTGTTGTCGGTTACCGCGGGCACACGACACGTCCGATTGATGTGCCGTCTGCTCGACCACTTCAGAAATCACTCACCTGTATTTGTCATCTGATTTCAGGCCATTCTGACTTCGTTCGGCCCGTTTGGACCCCCCTCACGCGCGTTTACGAAGCGCGCGCATCACTTAAAACACGAATATTGAGACGTACCGCGCAAACCACTGGTCCGATTGGCGTTCCGTCTATGCGTACACGTCACGAATAATAATTAGAATGTTTCACGGTGTTTTCAGGTCAATCCGAGGTCGTTCGCTATGAATTTGACCATTTGACGCCCGTTTTGGCCGTTTATGACACCAGAACTGCGTTGTCGGTCACCGCGGGCACACGACACGTCCGATTGACGTGCCTTCTGCTCGACCACTTCATAAATCACTCACCTGTATTTTTCGTCTGATTTCATGCCATTCCGAAATCGTTCGGCCCATTTGGACCACCCTCACGCGCGTTTACGAAGCGCGCGCATCACTTAAAACACGAATATTGAGCCGTACCGCGCAAACCGCACGTCTGATTGACGTGACGTCTACGCGTAGACGTCACGAATAATAATGAGAATGTTTCACTATGGTTTAAGCTCAATCCGAGGTTGTCCTCTATGAATTTGACCGTTTGACGCCCATTTTGGCCGTTTATGACACCAGAACTGCGTTGTCGGTCACCGCGGGCACATGGCACGTCCAATTGACATGACATCTACTCGACCACTTCCGAAATCACTCACCCGTATTTTTCGTCTGATTTCAGGACATTCTGACTTCGTTTGGCCCGTTTGGACCCCCCTCACGCGCGTTTACGAAGCGCGCACATCACTTAAAATACGAATATTGAGCTGTACCGCGCAAACCGCACGTCCGATTGACATGTCGTCTGCGCGTACACATCACGAATAATAATTAGAATGTTGCACGGTGGTTTCAGCTCAATCTGAGGTCTTCCGCTATGAATTTGACCGTTGGACGCCCGTTTTGGCCGTTTAGGACACCAGAACTGCGTTGTCGGTCACCGCGGGCACACGGCACGTCCGATTGACGTGACGTTTACTCGACCACTTCATAAATCACTCTCCCGTATTTGTCGTCTGATTTCAGGCCATTCCGACTTCGTTCGGACCCATTTGGCCCCCCCTCACGCGCGTTTACGAAGCGCACGCATCACTTAAAACACGAATATTGAGTCGTACCACGCAAACCGCACGTCCGATTGACGTGCCGTCTGCGTGTACACGTCACGAATAATAATTAGAATGTTTCACGGTGGTTTCAGATCAATCTGGAGACGTGGTGTGGCCGACACCACTCAAAGTGTCCGTATTTTGTTTCAAAAGGACGTCATTTTAAGTGAAAAGCATCAACTGACATACGGAAAACCGACCAAACGCATTCCGAATCTGTTGATAATTTATCCCAACAATCCATGGGTCATATGTGACATGTAAGATCCAACTCGGGATGAATTTGAGTCGCGGTGTGGCCAGGATAAGTCTAAGTGACTCTCTTTTGTTTAAAATGGACACCATTTTAAGTACATACAAAAAAACGACCAAATGGATTCGGTTTCCATTGAAACTTTAGGAAAACGATCCATGGGTCTTATGTGACGTGTACGAATCATCCTCGCTTCAATCCGACATGCGGTTCGGCTGACACCACTCAAAGTGTCCGTCTTTTGTTTCAAAAGGACGTCATTTTAAGTGAAAGGCATCAACTGACATATGGAAGAACGACCAAACGCATTCGGATTCTATCGATACTTTAGCAAAACGATCCATGAGTCATATGTGACATGTACAAGTCAACCCCGTCTTAATATGAGACGTGGTGTGGCCGACACCGCTCTAACTCTGTCTCTTTTGTTTAAAATGGACATGATTATAAATGAAAAGAACAACTGGCATATGCAAAACCGACCAAACACATTCGTAATCTTTTGATAATTTATCACAACGATCCATGGGTCATATATGACATGTACGAGCCAACCCGAGATGAATCTGAGTCGCGGTGTGGTCCGGATTAGTCTAAGTGTCACTCTTTTGTTTAAAATGGACAACATTTTAAGTACATACGGAAAACCGACCAAACGCATTCGGTTTCCATTTAAACTTTAGGAGAACGATCCATGGGTCATATGTGACATGTACGAATCAACCCCGCCTCAATTGGAGACGCAGTGTGGTCGGAACCACTCATAGTGTCCGTCTTTTGTTTCAAAAGGACGTCATTTTAAGTGAAAAACATCAACTAGCATACAGAAAACTGACTAAACGTATTCGGATTGTGTCGATACTTTAGCACAACGATCCATGGGTCAAATGTGACGTGTACAAGTCAACCCCGCCTCAATCTGAGTTTCGGTGTGGCCGGTATCACTTCAGGTGTATGTATTTTGTTTAAAATGGACATCATTTGAGGTAAAAATATATGGTATAGAAAAAACCGATCAAATTATGAATTGAATTTCGGATTACACATATAATTGTCATCTAAATTTTAAAATGAATTCTAAATGAATTATGTATGTTTATAATTATGTTATGAATTATACTTTAATTATGGATGTGTATATTTTCAGGATGCATTATATGTGTTGGTTGGTTGGTTTTCATTATTTGTATGTGTTGGTTTGTTCTCTATATGTATGCATTATATGTGTTACAGGTACAATAATTGGATTGAAAAATGAATTGAAAACGAGGGCATAATTGGATTGAAAATTGAATTGAAACCGAGGGTGAATGCCCAAAAACCAGACCTGCTGTGCAAATTGCAGGCTGCTGTGCAATTTGCACAGCAAAGCCTATGCCAACGGTTTTCAAACCGTTGGCATAGGCTCTATGTAGTTGTTTTTACCAACGGTTCCTTGAACCGTTGGTAAAAAAACCCTATCCCAACGGTTTCAAACCGTTGGGATACCCTGTTGCATGGTTGTTTTTGCCCACGGTTCTATGAACTGTTGGTAAAAACCTTTCCCAACGGTTTGTAAACTGTTGGGAAAGAGAATTATCTGTTTATTTACCAATGGGCCAAACCGTTGGGAAAGGCCTTTCCCAACAGTTTGGAAGAACCGTTGGGATAGGTTGATTTTTTCTGACCTATCCCAACGGTTCTGTGTAAATCGTTGGGAAAAGCCTTTCCCAACGGCTTACTTCCCCACAGTTTGCAGAACCATTGGTATAACATATACCAACGGTTCTTCAGCCTTTCCCAACGGTTCTAAACCGTTGGGAAATGCTGGATTTCCAGTAGTGTTTGGTTGGTTGAAACCTAGCCTACAGAAAGCACTGGCGATCCATGACTTCAACAGCTATGAGAAAATTGTCCGATGTGCCCTCAAGGTAGAAATAGAGATCGGAGAATCTCATAGTTATCATGGGGATAAGAAGCATAAGGTGGAATACAATGCTGGTGGTCCGATGGATAAATCCAACGGTGCTAAGAAGTTCCAACACCCCACTTGCCAAAGGTGCAGAAAGAAGCACCCCAGAAATTGCCTGAAGGGGATGAGTAAATGCTTTAGGTGTGGAAGAGAAGGGAACCTAACTGTTAACTACCGACAAGAAAAACCCACATCTACAATAGTGGAAGGGAATGCTCCGTTCGAACCTAAAATGCATTGTTCATTGCTACAACTGCAAAGAACCTGGAAATCTTGCAAATCAGTTCACTAAGCCAAGGGTTTTCAGAGGAAACCAACAACCTCCAAGGTAGTAAGGGAGAGCTTTTGCCATCAATACTGATGAAGTGAACCCGAAAAACAAAGTGGTGATAGGTACGCTAGTTATTCATTCCAGAATAGCAAACATACTTTTTTATTCTGGTTTTACGCATTCTTTTATATCCCAAGAGTTTAGTAGAACAATCCCAGCACCACCACAAATCATGGAAGTAAATATGTTGGTGATTATGGAAAATGGGGCAATCATTGAATCCCATGAATATTACTCCTCCCCTATCATAGTATGTGGATTTAATTTCCTGGAAAACCTCATCATACTCTCTCTGGGGGAATTTGATACAATTCTTGGCATGGATTGGCTTTCCTTATATAGAGCCAACATAAATTTCCGTAAGAGGGAAATCACTCTCCATGTGTAGAATTGACCCTTGATTCTACACAAGTACAAGGAGGAAGATGAATCTTCTTTAGCTCCATCATCTCAAGTGTGGATATTACGACCCTATGAGCATGGGTATCTGGATTAAATGATTGAGTCTAAGGAGGAAACCATCCTTAAAGACATTCCTATTGTGAGGGAATTCACTGAAGTATTTCCTGAGGAATTTCCAGGTATTCCTACTAGAAGAGATGTTGAATTCTCAATTGATCTTATACCTGGGGAATTTCCAATATCCAAGTCTCTGTATAGAATGGCTGCTGTGGAGCATGAAGATATGAATAAACAACTATAGGAGAATCTGGATAAAGGGTTTATACGCCCAATTGCTTCACCATGGGGTGCACCAGTCGTATTAGTCAAGAAGAAATATGGGTCAATGCACCTTTTCATTGATTATCGCGAGCTTAACAAAATCACGATAAAGAACAAGTATCCTCTCCCACAAATCGATGACTTGTTCAATCAGCTGTGGGGAGAACAATACTTATCCAAGGTGGATTTTCAGTCGGGATATTATCAAGTAAGGGTGAAGTAGGAAGATATCACCAAGACTACTTTTCGTACAAGATACAGGCACTATGAATTCATAGTAATTCCTTTCAGACTCACTAATTCTCTAGAAATATTCATGGAATTGATGAATAGAGTATTTAGATATTACCTCGAAAAATTTATGGTAGTCTTTATAGATGATATTCTAATATACTCCAAAACCAAGGAGGATCATGAGGAGCATTTAAGAACTGTACTAGAGAACTTTCAGAAGAAGAAGCTCTATGAAAAGTACAGAAATTGTGAGTTCTGGTTGAAGGTGGTCTCATTCTTGGGCCATATCATCACAAGCAATGAGATATATATGGATCCCTCCAAAACAGATGAAATTGAGGGATGACTAAGGCCAACATTGGTAATGAATATCCGTATCTTCTTGGGTTTAGATGGATATTATAGACTATTTTTGAGAAATTTATCATGATTGTCCAACCCTGCTATTAAGCTAACTCAAAAGGGAGTAAAGTTTTCTTGGAGTGATGAATGCAAAGAAAGCTTCAAGGAGTTCAAAAGGAGGCTTATCACTACGCTCGTGCTCACTTTACCCATAAGTGGAGAAATTTTTGTGGTATTCAGTGATGCTTCAAAGAAGGGTTTGGGATGTGTGTTGATTAAAAATGACAAAGTCATTGCCTATGCTTCAAGGTAATTGAAATTTCATGAGAAGAATTATCCAACACATGATTTGGAGTTGGCTGTGGTGATATTCGCTTTAAAAATTTGGTGGCATTATCTCTTTGGGGAGAAGTGTGAAATATATATAGAACAAAAAAGCCTCAAGTATATATTCATAGAGAAAGATTTGAACATGCGCCAACATAGATGGTTAGAGCTGATCAAAGACTATGACTGCTCAATCTAATACCACTCTGGAAAATCGAACAAGGTGGAAAATGCTCTAAGTAGTAAGGACCCGATGATTCTATCATTGATGATAATTGAGAAGGATCCAATCTTCTTAGACTTGATGAAGATGGACATGGGAATCATAAAGAAGGGAACAAAATCAGTTCTTCCACAAATGACTACTTGACCGTCTCTTTTGGAAAGGTTAAAGGATGATCAAAATGATGATGTGGAAATTTAGAAGAAAATTGAAGCTATCATAAAAGGGAAATCCTTATAGTTCAAGGTTAATAAAAAGGAATTGGGAGATTTGGGAAAAGACTATGTGTTCCATCAAGTCCGGAGCTGAAGAAAGAACTTTTGGATGATGCACATAGTTCAAATTTCTCTATTCAGCCAAGAAACACAAAGATGTATTGAGATAACAGAGAGCATTATTGGTGGGATAAAATGAAGAAGGAGACCACTGAGTATACATCAAAGTGCCTGGTGTGTTAGCAAGTGAAGGCAAAGAGGTAAAAGTCTAAGGGGATGATGCAACCATTGCCCATACCAGCATGAAAATGGGAGAACACCACCATAGACTTTGTCACCGGACTTCCGAAGACATCAAAAGGCAACAATGCAATCTGGGTTGTTGTGGATCATCTTAGAATGTCTGCACACTTCATTGCAATTCGGGAGGATTTCTCATTGGATCAACTAGCACAGATATATATCAGGGAAGTGGTAAGGCTGCATGGAGTACCACTATCTATTGTATCTGATCGAGATCCAAGATTAAACTCTATGTTTTGGAAGATTCTTCAACATGCTCTAGATACTGAGCTGAACTTCAGTATGGCTTATCATCCTCAAACTGATGGCCAATCCGAGCAGACTATCCAAACACTTGAGGACATGTTGAGAGTGTGTTCTATGGACTTCAAAGGAGGGTGAGACCAACATCTTACACTAGTTAAATTATCCTACAATAATAGTTTCCACTCAAGAATCAAAATTACACCTTATAGAGCCCTATATGGGAAGAGGTGTAGAACACCAGCATGTTGGGATAAAGTCAGTGAGCATAATCTTCTAGGACCAGAAATGGTCGAAGAAAAGGTGGGGAAAGTGAAAACCATTCAGCAACATATCAAGGCATCCCAGAGTTGAGAGAAGTGTTATGTTGATAACTGTCAAAAATAAATTGAGTTTAAAGTTGGAGACATGGTATTTCTACACATATCTCCATGGAAGAAGGTCACGAGGTTTGGAAATAAAGGGAAGTTAAGTCTTAATTACATCATCCCCTTCGAGATTTTTGATCATGTTGGGGATGTGGAATATCAACTAGAACTTCCACCTATCAAGGACAAAGAACATGATTTCTTTCATGTATCCCTCTTAAATAAGTACATACCAGACCCTTTGCATGTACTCTCTTCAGAGGTAGTACAACTAGAGGATGATCTTTATTACGAGGAGCAACCAGTGAAGATCTTAGATCGTAGAGAAAAAGTTCTACTAAATAAGACAATGCCCCTCATCAACATATTATGGAGAAACCAAAAGTTTGAAGAAGCGACGTGAGAATTAGAGGAAGTGATGAAGCATAGTTACCCACTTTTGTTTTAGAGTGCGAAAAGGAAATTTTGAGGTCGAAATTTCTGAAGGGGGGAAGATTGTAACGACCCAAACTTTCATTAATGTAAATTCCTCTTGATCTCATAAAATGTCTTATTATGGTTATATAAAATGTGAACATCATTGGTTTTATGTTTCTAGATTTTAAAATACCATTATGAATTGTGACCGTTGATAATATAGTCATTGAACAATGATCACATGATTAGTATAAATATAGGGCTTTTACAAATCGAATTTACTCAGAAAAAGGAAGCGATGACCTCATCCAGTACACTTACCCTGTAAGAAGCCAATTTTTAAGATCTTGGAAATGAGGTGGCGTCATTGGGATTAGCTCTTGACTATGCCCAAGCTGAGCTTGAATACGTTAAGCTTGAGCAGAACTGACTACGAGAGAAGTGAAAGTTAATAAAGATTACCACCCGAGCGATGTTATCCGAGCCACCCCAAGAGTTTGTCACCATCACACATCTTACCCTTCGGTCTTATGTGGGTGTTATAAGGGGTTATGTTACAATAACATAGCACTCTGACTATGTACATTATTTTTTGTATAAATAATGTTCATTCACTTTATTATTGTTACTTTGTAAATGGTTTTTAAAGCACAAATAGTATTTTTAGTTAAAATTTAACTAAGAAATCTATTTTGATGAATTAATGGATTTTTGAATTAAATAATATTTTAATAAAGTATTATTATAATTAAATTACTTTTTATTAAATATAAATTATCATATAATTTTAGGAATGCAATTGTAATTTTTATTAAGGTTTGAAAGTTGTTTTTGTCAAAACCCATGAATTTTGGATAAATGTCGGTTTTTATTTTAAAAGTAAAAATTCACATATTTAGAAAATTATTTAGATAAAATTTATATTAATTTTGGAATCATGACGTCGAAATTATCCAATGGTAAATTTTTCATAATTTTATGAGACATTCGATTTTTTGGGTAAAAATTAAATACTGTTTAAATATATAATATGTTTTATGACATCATAATGACCCAATAGTGATGTAATAAAATAATATAAACACTATGTTAGTCCAATATATGTTTTACCATTAAAATAATGTGATTTTGGGTTTGTCTGATTTATTTTACAAAGCATTAGTGGACACTTCAAGGCTTATAAAACATTTTGTCTTTTTAAATTGTTTTCTTTGAGAGTGTGACTCATCTCCACATAAGCAACCCTGTTATTTTAAGAAGTTATAATAATAGCCTTATAAAATATTTTTTTTCCACTTCCCTTTATAAAAAACCATGGGAAAAGACCATGGTCTGGTTTGTGGTTTTGATTTGTTTAATGTGACATGTCTAAAACCTAAATAATAAAGAATTCCCTCTCCTTTCCTATATAAACCCACCCAAGTTCTTACTTACTATTCACTCAAAGACTTTGGAGTTCAACCAACCCCTTAATTTATCTCTCTAAAATCCTCCCAAGGTTCCCCAATCTCTCAAGGATCCCTTATCAAGCCTCTCCCAAGCCTTTGGGATCACACTTCTGAGTTAGGGATTTCATCATTTCTCATTTTTTCCAATTTTCTTTAAGTTGTTATGCCATTTTGTTTTCAATTAAAAATGTTGGGGTATGATTTCTAAACTCTCCCATACTTTCCTATTTATGTTTTCATGATGAGATACCCCTTTTTATCTCATTAATTCCTCCCATGTACACTCGTTACCATGCTGAAATTCTGTGAGGGATTTCTCTCTCCACTTTTACATTCAAGTAATTATTTTGAATTATAAATATAAATTCCATTATGTTTGTTGGGACATGTATATATATGACCCCATTACTGTCTATTTAATTTAAATATGATGATACACCCTTTTCTATATCATCAACCATTTTAATGAATCCTTATGTCACACCGTTATGCTGCTGAAATTGCACTACGTTTTCCCAAGCCAAGATCATTGTGTAGTGAATACCCTACCCATGTCTCTATCAAGGTTATTCAACTATATGAACATATACATGTTGAACGGTACTTTCATGTATTTATTACACATTACTTAATCATATAATAACTTATGATATTGATTGATTTCATGTTATATGATCCATGTGGCACACTTATGCATGAAATGAAATGTTTTAGAAGGGTGCGCCCTGATAGCACTCCAATGCATTAGTTAAAGTATAATATCATGATAAGTCTTGTTCAATGAGTGTTAACTCATTATAATTCAAGTTAAATGAGGTTTTACTCGTGCTTCATGTGCAATGAGGGTTTACTCATGCTCCATGTGCAATGATCATTGGCTCATGCTAATTCCACGTTAAGTGTTGTTGCCACATTTCCATGTTATGATTATCATGCTTTACCATGCCTTTATGTTCATGTTTCTCTTATGATCCATTGATATGTCTATTTTTTAACATGTATTTTATTACTCATGTTATTCCATGTTTATTCCCTTACTGGGCTTTAAATATCACCCTTTTCTTATGCATGTCCTTAGGTTATCCTATGCAATGCTAAGTACGAGGGAATATAGTGGCCATGTAAAGGAAGTTTTCAATAAGATGTTGCGTTTCATGTTTTAAGTTATTATGTAATGATCCTAAGACCCAAATACACTATACCTCTCGATCTTCCATGTTTTATCAAGTGAAGGTTTTATGTAATAAATCATGTTTCAGTGTGTAATAAAGAGCAAGGTTGTTATAAATTCATTATTCACATGTTCCAATTATAGAAAACCTAAGAAGAAAGCTATCACAAGATATTAAAAACTAATTAAATAACTAACTTACAATCCCTTTAATTATTTTACCAATAATAATTAACATTATTTACACCTTTATTCAATTCCATTGACACATTAAATATCAAATTAATTAAAATGTTCATAACATTAAAACTTTAACACACTGGATTCATTAAACATTCCTCTTTATTTTAGAAAATTAATTTGAAATTAATTAATGATTTACATCATTTAAAAATTCAACATGATAATCTAAGTATAAAAATAATAACATATATACCACACTATCTAGTAAAACAAGAGGCAAACTGTTATCACAATATTATACATAAACATCACCATGCAATCAATACCAATTCTCTAATATAGTACAAGTAATTATTAGGTTAATTTAATTATTATAAAAAGGGATAAATCATGTATGATTTATGATTTCACATAAATAAATAGAGAATAAATGAATACCTTACCTAAAAAGGGTGTAAATGTTCCTTACACGAGAACATACCAACAATGCGGATCCCGATCACCTATTCTGTAAGAACTGCATCCATCGAAGGAAGATACGCCACAACCATGCCAACAAAAAACCAAAAAAATCCTTATAGAAACATGGAGATCAAGTTCCATCTCATGTAAAGGAGGAAATGGAGGAAATGGATAGAATAAACAACAATAATAGAGGTAGGACATCACATAGATCACCAGAGATATCCAAAAATTGAAGATGGAAGATCGATGATCGATTCCAATTGAAGGAATATCTGAAATTCTTAGAAGGGAGCTTCTAGCCACTAGAAAATGAGAAGAATCATAGAATCTATAGGGTTTGTGAAAAACCTGAGTAGCTAAAACATTATAAAACATAGAACATCAGGGATTTATATGACATCTAATCCCCTTTCACATTGTACAATCTTCGAGGTTTGTTTTTTTTAAAAACACACTTCTTTTTTATTAATTAACATAAAAACCTACATGTTTTGAACCTAGTTTACACAACATGTAATTATTACAAGGCGTGTAATTCATACTGTTTCTAGATTTTAAAAGCTGAGTCCATACAGAGTTGCTCCGAGCCTCCTCCGAGCATCTTGGTTTTTGGAAACATGCAAAGGGTCGATCCATGGGGATCTAGGCCCTTAAATTAGATACCTCTCAAAACATTATCATCCTATAGAATCCAAAACCAACCCAGAGATGAAACATAAAAAGGGTTGTCCGAACAGCCACCCTGTGAGATACCTCTAAGGTCTCTCACCACCATAGGAGCTCAACCACCTCACCGAGGGAAAAGTGTGAAACCATGCAACAAGAACAACCAGATACTAACCACTCTCCCTAGGGAGATACCTCTTAAAGAGAGTAACCCAGAACAAGAGGGAAAAGAAATTCATCTCATTAACTAGAGAAGGTCTACCACCACAAAATGAACAACATTACAAGACAATAACTAAACATAAAATAGCTCAGAGTACTAATAATGTATTTATGACCCATGTTTCTAGGTACTCTCCGTCATTCCACCATGATTCCATAAGACATGAACCAAGGGGATAACATGCCCAAGAAAAACCTTCTCCTAAAAGTTCTGTATATCTTCAGGGCACTCCTTAAAGGTCGCATCATCATCAACATCATTCTCACCTCAATCGATGATGTGAGATTCACCATGAAGATAAATTTGGAGCTGTGACATGTGAAAAAAATCATGTATCTATCTCATTTGTGGGGGAAGTGCTATCCAATATGCCATGGGTCCCACATGATTTGACACATCAAAAGGCCCAATAAACTGGGGATAAATATTACTCACATGAGAAAACCCTTACTACCCACAATGGGGAGCCACATTCAGGAAAACATGATCCCTAATTTAAAACTCCAAAGGTCCCTTCCTATGATCAAATGGGATTTTATATGATCCTTCACTGCTTTCACCCTCTCATGAATCACCCAAACCGTCTGTGTTGTATTCTGTACTAGTTCCAGCTTGATAATTTCTAACTCTACGACCCTGGTCTAGAACAATAGAGAATGGAGAGGTCGACCATACACGGTATTAAACGGTGCCATACCGATGGTTGAGTGAAAAATATTTTTGTAAGAGAAATCGACCAAGGGTAAGTGCCTCATCCATGAACCTAAAAATCTGGGACTTAATAGCTCAACATGTCCTAAAGAGTCTGGATGGTCCGCTCTATCTGAACATCCATCTGTGGATGAAAAGAAGTGCTAAGGCATTACTAAGAACAAAAATCATGCTGGATACCACTCCATACCCTGGAGATAAAATGATGATCTCGATCAGAAATAATCATCCTTGGGACTTTGTGGTGTCTCACCACCTCCTCTAGATACATAGATGACAAAAAACCTATTGAGCTTCACTCCTTGATCGCTATAAAGTGGGAAGATTTCATCAAATGATCCACTACCACCCATATAGTGTCATAGAATCCCTAATCTCAAGGTAAACCGAAAACAAAGTCCATAGATATTTCCTCCCTCTTTAATTGAGGAACATCTAATGGCTTGAGAAAACCACTGGGAACACGATGCTCGGTCTTCAACTTCTGGCAGACCAAACATAGAAACACAAACTCTGCAACTTCACACTTTAACCCAGACCACAAAAACTAACACATCAAAGATCAGTACATATTTTTCATGCCAGGATATAATGATAAATTAAAACTATGGAATTCTTTGAAAAAAATTTCATGCATCCCCAAAGGAATTAAAATCCTTCCCTAAAACAACCATTGGTGTTGTTCATCTTCAAACCAAACATTAGGGGCCTCTCCACAAAAAACTCTTTCTCTCCGGACATCCACCTCAAGATCCACCAACTAGGACTCTTACACTTGTTGCACTAGAGATTAATGTACTATCATATAAAAAAAACCTCTTCCCCCAACATCTCCCATATCTATATGTAATGATGAAAGTTCTTCCATCACCCTCTAGGAATCACATGATTCATGCACTGCATCACTGTAGGAATTGCTACTCAGTGCATGGGCTACAACATTCCCTTTCTCGGGTGTATATGAAATCTTTAAGTCATAATCCTATAAGAACTACATCCACTAACACTGATACAAGTTCAAGTCACATTTGGAGAAAACATACCTCAGGATTTTATTATTGATGAAGACCACAAAATGCTATCCGATAGGGTAATGTCTCCAAAAATTAAGGAAAAACAATAATACCTCAAAATCAAGATCATGGTTGGAATAGTTACACTCATGGAGATGTAACATCCAAGACCCATAAGAAATGACCGATATTTTCTACATCATAACACAACCCGACCTAAGATGCAAAACATCACAAAAAAAATAAATTTAAATCCTCTTATTAGTAGATAAAGAACTGGAGCAATAAAAAAATTCTCATTCAGATAATCCAAAACTTTATGATGCTAATCACTCCATAAGAACGCTTGATCCTTTCTAGCCAATGTTGTCAGAAGAGTCACAACCCAAGAGAAATAGGCTACGAATCTCCTGTAATATCCTGAAAGAACAAGTAATCTTCATACTTATACCACTATATTGGAGGCTGACCAAGACATAGCTACTTCTATCTTTGATAGATCAAAAAATTCTCCCTTCTAGGATAAAAAATTCCCTAATAAAAAGATGTCTCGATCTCAAAACTCACACTTTGGAAACTTCACAAACAACTGTTCACAATGAAGAACTCCAAAAACAGAACACATATTCTCTGCATTCTCCTCCTCATACGTGAAGCACAAAAGGATATTGTAAACGAAAACCATGATGAACTTATATATGTACTCTTGGAACATAGTGTTCATTAAAACCATGAACACAACTAGATAATTAGTTACAATGAAATGACAACAAAAAACTCAAAATTCCCATGATGATAACATGAATAATTCTTTGGGATATCCTCATCCTTCACATGCGTATGATGATATCCTGATAAAAAATAGATCTTTGAGAACCAAATTTCACCCTTCAGTGGATCAAAAAAATCATCAATATGTGGAAGAGGATAGAGGTTCATCACTATCACTTGGTTCAAGCAATAATAATCGATACACAACCGAAAACTACCATCAACCTTTTTTCACGAAGAAAACTAGTACACCCCATGGTGACACACTTATCTATGAGAAACCACAATAAAAAAGAACATCAAGCTATATACATATCTCACACAACTCATAAAGTGATATCATATATGGATAAGTAGAGATAAGAGACATTCCTGACTGTAGTTTGATCTTGAACTCGATCTCTCATCAAGGGGGTAATGCTACAACCTCCTCTTGAAAGACATCAGGGTACTCTTCTACGACCCTAAGAAATATTTATTCATAAACCTATGAAGAATTAAACATCATATCAGACATCAAGGATGATATGGATGAAACATTCCTCTAACCCATCCGAGGGTCTTTCTTCCCAACAAACACTACCGACACTCTATCAGCATCGAAGAACTCAACCTGAATCCTAAATAAATCCATGATATACAGCACCAAATACAACCAATCCATGTCAAGGATGATTTCATAAAGTTGTATCCATAAACATATGAAATCTCCCCAAAAGTGGTTCTACCCCAACACTATCTCACTGCCTCTACATACATCAAACAAGTCAACACGACCTCCAACTGGCATAGTCAACACCATGGGAACTGGAATTATCTCTACCTCAAGTCCCAATGCATGGAAAAGGGAAGATCATATGAAAAAGTGTGTCACTATCGAATCAAACAAGGTATGAACCAAATAAGAAAACAAGAAAATGGTACCTAAAATGATATCTGGCTCGCTAGCCATTGGAAATGCTAAATAATAAAGCTGACCACGACCTGCTCTATGACCTCTCTGACCATGATAAAAATAACCTCCATGGCCACAATCAACTCTCTAAGGATGAGGATCATCCTGAAGCTCTCATATTCCTACCACATCTACTCTCTTCAAATACCAAACCGGATAAACCTAATAATCCTCATCTAGAACTGGCTTAGTAGAGGAGCTTGAAGCAGAACAACCAGTGCACACTGGCTACTCAGAAAGTTCGGGCACTCTCACTAATTCTGACCTCAACCTCCAAAATAAAAACATATGTATGATCTATTGGTATAGGCCTGAGATCCAGTACCTCCCAGAGAAATTAGAAATTGAGGGATGGGACCTACTACCGGCTAATCAAAATCACTTATATCCTAACAATTTGGGACCCTGGACCATAGCTCCTCTTAATGAGGAATCCCAAAGACTCCCCTCTCATGAAGATTCATTTTTGGATAACATCCTCTTGATGAAATATACTCTCACAAACACCCCAAGATATGTATTTAGCATAAATTGGGTGACTTGGAATTGGATATATGGATAAAAAGACTCCTCAAAATGCCTCAATCTATCCTACTAACATGGAAAAAGGTCTAATGAATATTGTAGAAGGTTACAAAAATGGATTCCAAACTATTGCACACTGGATCTCCCCTACCGAAGGGTAAGAAGCTCTTGGTGATTGACTACCTTTGTAGTAGAAGAAAGAAATTCATCTCTAAAATGGTATTAGAAATCCTCCCATGAGACTTAGACACTTTGTGATCTCTAAGGAATAAGAACCAACACTACCTCACTACCCCACACAACATTATCAAATCCAACGATACCTAGTACACCTGAGAATGGATCGAACTAAATGATATCTCAACCACATCCAACCAATCTTATGTGACTTAATATAAAATGGATCCCTCATACCTCTGTAGACAACGGAGCTAAAACTCTCAGAGTGTCCTCCTTTAAGTGTCATCATTATCAACCTCCAAACTACACCGATTTACTGGCACAACTATCTAAACATCTTCTGTGAAAACCTAATGAAGATGTCAACCTAGATCCATGCCTACAAATGAAAAAATAGTTAGAGGTCCTAAACCTAGAATATGGAAGACTTTAACATTAGTTAATTGTTATATTTTATTCATTTTTGGTTAACCTATCCTATGGTATACCCATTCAAACATAGGAACAAAGAAGAATAATGCATGATCCTTTCCTAGGTCTATACCTTGGAACTGGTATCACCCTGATTATTAGTTGACATAAGCTTAATGGACCATGAATCAGAGCATAGGTGGCACAAAATACCCTTGTCTAAGCTGATATCCCTTATATACAATTATTTATAAACTTAGATGACACTGTTTCCCTACCATCCCAAACATTCTCTCCTCTTTCTAACTCCAAACACTAGAATATCCCTCAAACAAAGGCTCTAATACCACTCTATCATGACCACCTCCCCACAAAGTGTACCTCTATAATTCCATAACATTAGTTACCCAGATTCGGTTAATTATTACATAACATTGTCATGATCACAAGGGATCAAATCTTGAAAGACCGATCAGTTTAGTAACCTTAGAAGTACTAGATACAAACATAAGTTTTACATTACATTATTAAATAAAAAACAACAACATTGTGTCTCCTTTTAACACATTCATCTCCCTTAGAATATCCCTATTGGTCAGTCATAATATACTTCTTCTTATCCTGGAAAAAATAAAACATAGAAAGGGTTGAGATCATGTGCTCAGTAAGGATAACAATATAGTGTAAACTTTCATAAATAAGCATAAAAATTTAAGGAAATGTATAAGACTAAAACACAAGACTTTTAAACATAAAAATGATCATAATATGGAAAAGGTAAATCAAATAATTCCATTTACTTATTCACATGGATATTCTACTAGTTGAATAATCTCATGTAATATCAATGGCCAATTTCATAATGATGGAATGCATAATTCCAGACTTTATAACCACATAGTCAAGGCCTCATGCCAAGACTAAAAATAAGATTTTGTCAAAGCTTTTTACCAAGACACTAGTTTGTCTAATGAGACCTATCGATGCATAGTAGAGCTATAGGGGGCGCCACCCATCACTTACTAAGTCCAATGCATTCCTCATATGAAAAGCTTGAAACATAACATACACATTCATATTAAAACCCGCATACAAAATGTTAATACTTTAACCATAAACCATGAATAGTATAAAAATAATACATCCAAAGTCAAACATATCACAAAACCTTCAATACAATATGGATGATTTGTATCTTAATAAATCAACTTCAAACAATTATAAAATCCATTAAAGGATGTTGACATAGATGAAATAAAAACTATTTAATAGAAATATCTATTTCTATTTTTAAATCCTTTAAAATTCATATAATTATAAAAGAAAACATTTATTTTGAAAATATTCTTATAATTTTGTAAGGGAAGCTTCAAATATGTTATAATGGTGAAAAATCGCCACACCCGCCGTATAAGTTAAAAAAGACATTCTTACCTTAATTTGTCGAAAAGGTCAAAAAGTACCTTGTTTGGAAAATGACAGAAAGATTCCTTTATAAACATTTTATAAAAAGTAAAAAACGGTATAAATGAATTTAACCCATAGTATAGGAAATATTAAAAATGTTTTGAAATACATTTTTAAGAAACACGGCTGTGGATGATAAAGAGGTCCTAGTAGATACTCACGTACAAACAACCTCAGATAATGAAGAGATTGTAGAATTACCCCTTACCCTATACTTTTCCTTGATCTAGGGTATGATAAACTCATGTATAACATTTAAATAATTGTTATTAAATTATTCAAGAACCACATACATAAATATGATATCATACATGATCTTCTAATATTGATTTGTTAATTATATTTTAGTAGTATCGTTGTTTTGGGTGTAAACTAATTCATTTTACTTTATATGCTTGGTTACATAATCCATGTTTGTCATGGATAAGATATATTTGATTAATATACAGAATTATATTCAGTTATTAAACAATTTTTTTAATCATATAATGAAAATTATTCTTGAATGATCATGATGAGGAATGAATCTCATCGCGTTCCTAGAGACGGTAATCCGTACATATACACGAGCGACAATATCATCATATTGATGGATAAATTGTATTAAATTGGATAGAATATCATATATAAATAATCATTAACAAGTTATATTTATTATTTACATCAGTTATACTCATTATTATACCGATCCAAATAATGAAGTGTTTGAATAATAAACTACACCACGACATGGAGACGGTAAGCTGTACATACACACGTATGGTGAATTGTCATTCATAGGATGTATAGAATAATGAATATGATTGTACCATATTTATAATAACATCACAATATGTATAAGGTAGTGGAATTATTATTTTGGTATGGAAAAAACAAAGAAAGAGGATGTGGAAGAAGAAAAGAACTTTGAAATAGGTGGTGAAATTATTACCTCTTCTTCGGGTGTTTCCTTTTGAGTGGATAAAAAGGGCTCCTTAGGTTGGATTTATGATCAAAGTAAGACCCCTAAGTCGAATTGAGGGTAGTTGGGAGGATATATGAGAAGGTTTTGGTTGATTCAAATGGCTTTGGAGGTGTGATTTTGAGAGAAGGAGAAGTACCCTTTTATAAGTGAGGTGAGGGTTACTTTAGGAAAAGATTGAAATATTATTTTATTATACAATACGATTTGGTTTATAATGGATAAAAAATTATTTATTTCTAGGCTAAGATGGGAATGGGTCACAAACCTCTCAAAAAATAGGTTTTAGATAGGTCTAGGTCACCATATTAACCTTATCCTTTAGATTTAACTCTTAGTTAAATAATTTAACTTTTACCATGTCTCCTTGGATATTTATATTATATGGTTAATAAACTTACTATAAAATTCCAAGAGAACCCCAAGTGGTTAATTAATGACATTTATATTATTATATAAGTCCTTTGGAATAACCTTATATTTTTAGGACTATTATATCATTTAATAATATAGTATGTTTTTAAAAACTCATTTATGTCTATTTTGACACTATTTAGTATTCTATTTTTTTTAATGTCCTAAAAACATGCCTACTTAGAAAAAAATTAATTTAATCAACCCAAACATGTATTATTAACCTATAAAATTCGTTGAATTCATCAAAAGTCTCAATTTACATTTATTTGGATATTTATAATATCAATTATTTTAATCTTTCATTAATAATGTAATTACGCCATCATCATTGTGTCATAAATAAAATTAATTATTTAATATCTAAAAATTATAAATAAAATATGATTATGTATGAAATTTTTTGTATCTTTCTAATGAATATTTATAATTGAATTTATCTTATGTGTAACCCTATATTAAAAATGTTTTAGTTATGGAAATTTGAATTTAACACTTTTTACTCTTCTTTAAATAAAATAATAATAAATGTATTAATATAATACAAGTGGACCAAAAGGATCATATTTTATTCTTAAGGATGTTTTTGGTCTAAATACACTTATACAATAGAATTATTACATGTTTTAGGGTAATAATAATATCATTTTTACCTTTAATTACCCTATTTATTTTTAACTGTGGTAAATAAAAGTCCCAAGTTACGATTCAAAAGAAATTATTTTCATCTTATTGAACCAAATTTTACTTACTGATATCAACTGTGTCTCTCAGATTTTTGGAATTCAATTCACAGAAGCAGTAAAATTACGTTTTATGTAAATTTGCTAACGTGCCTAGAAGGTGGGTAAAAGACGGTAAAAAGTTCAATAAAACTTTATTTATCTAATTTTATTATAAAATGACTCCAATTAATTACATTTAACTAATATAGGTATTATTTATCTATTTTAACTTAAAATAAATTTAAATAAAATAAATAATTATTTAAATAAAAATTCGAGTTTAAATAATAACACAATGTTTTCACTATTAATCAAAAATTGAAAGTTTTTAGAAAAATACCAAAAATTATCCCTAAGTTAATTTTGATATTACGAATCCAAAAATGAAATCCATTTTGAAAAATAATATTTATAAAGTTTTAAAAATTTGGTATTACTATTCATAACAGCTAGTTTGATTGGTCGTGGTGTGCTAGAACTCGAAGTTGTGTACAACACAAGCTACTGTATTATTCAATGGGAAATGTACCATGGAAGCTTGGGGTGTTTCAACCTCTCTATGGATGGAAATGAGAGAATAGAGATAGTGATACCCGAGTCTCGCCTCTAGTAGGCCCCGGGTTGGAGACTAGCACCGAGGCTATAGTAAACACAAAGATGGGAGACATTACCCTCTAAGAGAACACATGTGAAAGAGATAGAGATAAGACAGACACCAACCAACTTTTTCTTAGACTAAAAAATAAAAGAGAAGCCAAAGTGAACATATGTAGTGACATGTAAGAACCACTAAAACCGAAGGGAAAACTACAAGTACCAAAAGAAAAGTAAGGACAACAGAGACCACAAAGCCTAAAAAACTCATACTAAACAAAAATATAGTAGTAAATAGCATGATCTCCAACCTGCTCCAACTGACCTGAAAAATAGTTTATATATACATAGGGTGAGTATAATAGTACACTCACTAGGATCCTCCCCAGATCATCTAATACAAAAGTTAAAGAAATCATGCTAAATCATAGTGAACAATAAGTGAAACTAACTCATCACCTAAATAGGTATATCACGTTCCCATCCTCACCATGGCTACTCTCACTAAGTAGCACATACAAGATAATTTAATATAATAAATAATATAAAGGGTACCCCCTATAGTTTCCCCACTTGTTTTCCACTTTTCCCCATTATTGCACATCCTCAGCATCTCTCCTCAAAAAGTCTAGCCCATTAACACATGGGAAAGTCTCCAAAACATGAACCTCGTGCATCAAACCACCATTCCCACATAGCCAAAGTAACCAAATAATTTTTGGGAGTCACTACAGCCTATATAACGTGTATCATATGTTGGGTATTATACCTCTAGAAATAACATCCCATACACTGAGTAAGGAACCTAACGCCATCACAACCTACACACATTATACCTATATTAGTCCATAGGAAACTATATTGAGTATACATGTGTGTGAAATAACCACAAGACATTACAATCCTCTACACACATATATGGGGAAACTAACCACCATGCATACCATCACAAGTAACTACTAAGAGAAGAGAGTGGGGGACAAAGGGGGGTAGTTAGCCATCCATCATCCCAATGGGATGTTGGGGAAAACACCCTAAGGGATCATAATCCTCAGGGTTTTAGTTTACCTAACCAACATGGTGGAGTAGGGTTTAAAAAAATGTACATGACATAATATAACTCACAACAACACTGTTGGAATAACATTGTCTTAGAATCATCTGCATCTAACGTCTCTTGAACTCCTAGCTATACTGCTAAGACTAGATATCATATAAGAACACAACCATTTAATGATCTACATTAAATTATTTTATCCCTTTTCATCAGTTAAACATTACATTAATTAATTACTTAACCATTAATTATCCATTAAAATTTTCCACACTACATTTCATTACCTTTAAGACAAAGTTCCATTCCCTCCAGGCATAAGAAAACTGAGTCCATGACTTCTAAAAATTATAACCTCAACATTACATCCCATCAAGCTCCAACCCTATGGGTTAAAAATTTATTCATTTATTAAGAATATTATTTACATATTATCATGTACTCTAGGAAAACACCCTAAGCTACCAAAAAAGGTATACAACCAAGAACATCAATCTGCCACAAGCAGTGGGGAAATGAAAGTAGATAAACAAATGACCTAGCCAGAAAAAAAATCAGATTCAAATGAGAATAAAACCTTCATATAAATGGGTAAGACCGAATTCAACTCGTTCCATCATCTCTAGTGTCCTCCCCGAAACCCACATGCATATCCTGATGCATCCCACAATCACAAGCATCAACTGATACCACAAAAACTGGGCGTCCCCACCCCATATACCACAACATACCTCTAGGATCATCCATCCTAGGATCACATCTCATCCAGGCATCCCCACACCAATACCACAAAATCTATCTTGGCTCAGCCATCTCAATATCATGTCATACCATAAGTAGTAGGAAAGAAACACAACAACCAGGCTTTTCGCCTTAAAGCAAGGCATCCGACCTTCACACAAAACAAGAACTCATAGCTCCAAAGCACAAGGCACATTGAATTCATAAGAAAGTGGGAAAATTAATCCCCACAAAGTAATTATCTTTTATCACACAATCGATTCTTATTATATCTTAAATTAATAGATTCATTATTCATAGGTTCCGACTATGAGAAACCTAAGAAGTAAGTTATCAGAAGTTATGAAAAATTAATTAAACAATTAATTTAACTTGCCTTTAATTATTTTACCAACAATAATTAACATTCTTTACACCTTTATTAAATTACAATAACACATAAAAGAAAAAATTAATTAACATGCTCACAACATTAAAACTACAACACACCAGATTTATTAAACATACCTCTTTAATATTTTAGATAGTTAATTATAAATTAATTATGGATTTAAATTATTTACCAAGTACACATGATAATACAATAATATCAATCACAACATAGATACCATAATATCTAGAAAACTAAAGGCAAACTGTTATCATGGTACAAAACATCAATATCACCATGCGATCAATTCCAATTCTTTAATCCACTTCAAGTAATTATTAGGTTAATTTCATTTTTATCCAAGGGGATAAATTATTATATCTCTATGATTTCCTGTAAATAAATAGAGAAACAAAAAATCCCCTACTTGAAAAGGGTGTAAATGTTCCTTGAACAAGAACGAACCAATGTTGTGGATCCTATTTGTCTATTCCACAAGAACTACATCCACCCCAGGATGTCGCGCCACATCTATGCCAAACAACAACCACACAGACTAATTTATATACATGGATATCAAGTTCTATCATATTAAAAAGAGTAAATAGAGGAAATTGATTTAATAAACTGCAATAATGGAGGTAGAACATACCTTGGATCATCACCGATCACCACAGATTGAAGAAGGATGTATGATGATTGATTCCCATTGGAGGAATCTCTAAAATTCCTAGAAGGGAGCCACTGGCTACAGGAGAATGATAGGTAGTTCTGTAGCCATAGGGTTTGTGAAAAAACTTGAGTGGATGAAACATTATAAAATACATAGTATCAAGGATTTACATGATTTGTAAAATCGTTTCACGTTGTGGAATCCTTAGGGTTCAATTTTCATTAAAAAACATGTTGTATTTTTATTATTTAACCCTAAAAACATACAAGTTGTGAACCTAACTTACATGAAGTGTAATTATTATAAGGCGTGTAATTATTCCATTTTCCAACTTTTAGCATCTCCAAACTGCCTCTAATCCTCCTCTGAGAACCATTTTCTTCAGAAATGTGCAAAGGTCCATTCTACATGGATCTAGCCCTTATATATACAATTTATTCCTAAAGATTCTAATTGTTTTCTTGATCTATCCTTAAAATATTCCTTACAATCCGATGCATGAACATGTGAAAAAATATGTTTCTTTTCACTTCATAACTCGAATGGAATAACATTTTTTACTTTACTTGGTACTCAGTTTAGTATGTTTGATTCCATATTTAATATATATACCCAAAATGATAAAGGAAGGTTTTCATGACTCATCATTAACCTTACCATATTCAATAAGGTGTAGTTCTTTTTATCATTAACACCATTCCACTATGGTGTATAAGATGGAGTGGGTTGAGATAAAATTTTATACCCCTACAGAATGCTGATAAAGTTCAGGTTAAGATATTCACCACCTTGATCTAACTGAAGGTTATTTATCTTTTTAATAATATTATTTTATACCTCATTCTATAACTCCTTGAACATCTCAAATAATTTATACTAATACCTAACCATGTAGACATAACCATACATACTCAAGTCACTAGTAAAAGTAATAAAGTATGAGAATCCATCTCTCACTTATACTTGAAAAGTTCCACACATATCAGTGTGTAACAATTTTAGAATATTTATATCCCTTTAATTTTGATCATATAATGTTGGTTTGTTCATATTTCCTCATAAATAAGCATGAAATCTTTTAATAGGTTTTAGCTTAAATGAGTCTAAGTAACCATTTAGATAGATCTTCGACAAACACTTCTTGTTTCTGTGAGTAAGATGGTGATTCCATAACTGGGTGTTAAATGAGTCACACATATTTTTTTTAATTATAAATTTCCAATATTTGGTTTTTAATTTAATACATAAAGACTATTATTCAATTGTTCCATAAAAAACAAATTTTGTATTTATAACAGTAGAAACCCTTATTTCCAAAGTTAAAAATAATTCCATCCATATCTAAAAAAGAAACAAATTTTTTGTTCTTGATAACACTAAGAACATAATAATAGTCATTTAAAAAAATAAATCCTATTATTAATGTGAGATGGTAGTATCCAATGGATGGATTTTCTATCATCACTATATTGGTAGCCCATAGATCGACCTTGCCTCTTGCAACCTTCTAAAATATACTTGGTTCTTATATTTTTATTCAAATGTGAGAACCAAAAATAGTATCTAATAACAAACTCAAATATATTATGATATTACATTCTATAATAAACCTACCTGAATCTTTTCATTACTTATTTGGATGGGTGTAATTCCTCTTCCAGTGGCCCTTCTTTCCACATGAAAAACATACCACATCATGTTCTTTTACTTACCTCTAGATCTTTTTCTTCATTGAAGGTCGATGCTTGGGAGATTTAGACTTGGGATGAATCAATAATCCCTTTTTTATACTCTTTATCTTCTTATTTACCATATTCATAGTGGTTTGTCCCTGAACCATGTATTTATCAATTTGGAGAAGAAGAGTAATAAGTTGTGATAGTGTATTCTCACTATTTCTCAAATTATAATTCACAATAAAATTAGAACAGTTTTTGGGTAGGGAGGAAAAAATGATATATGTATGCAGCTCATTTGGTACCTTAAATCCCAATATTTCCATGCACTCAATGTAGCCAATTACATTGACTACATGTGGTATAAATGGTGCAGACACTTAAATATTTCATGTGAATAATGTGTTGGAGATCTCATATCTCATTGATCTCACCTTCTCTTGATATAGATCCTGAAGTCGAGAAAGGATGTTACGCATATCCATATCCTTATACTTCATTATATTCTCATTGGACATAAAGGATAACTTGAAACATTGGACATCCCCTTAATCTTCCATATTCCTCAAATAGAGAGATATTTTTCCTCACTAGCCCATTGGGAAAGAGACTTAGGAAGTGGGGTTTCCAGAATATACAATTTCCATTCATGGGGTAGTATAATGTGAAAGTGCCTATAAAATTCCTATAAATTTAAAATATTGATAATATTATACTTCTCTAATATATATTATAATTATATTGTCAAATTAATCAAAATTTCCATTTATATAAATTAAGAGCAAATAATTAGTACTTGTTTAATTATAAAGATAGATTACAAAATTTAAATTTAATTAAATTACATTAATCATCCACTATTTTTTGAAACCTAATATCCCTAAAAATTAGTTTTGTAATATCTTATCTCTTAGATATTATAGTGTAAATGATTCATATTCCCCTTCTCATAACCCAGACTTGGGACTAACAAGTTATTTGAATGATTTTAGGTAGGAATAACTTTCCAACTACATTAAATCACAGTTCCTTGATCTCTTGAGTAGACTCCAAAATCCTAAAATCTTGTTTACATATTTTCTCAACTCTTTTCTCTTAATTACACCAATTTCTTCATAGGTAGTAAACCCTTGATGTAGACTAAGTTAAGTCAACCCAAAACATCAATATTAAAACTTCCATGATACTTGAAAGCACCCTAACTTGGGTTAGTCAATCAATTTTAACTACGAGGAGGATTTTAACTAATGTAGTGGATGAAAATTCCAATTTAATATTTTTCTTGAGGGATTTTAATTTATTATTCCGAAAATACCATTTTATCTTATTACATTACTTGTTATAATTAATTTTATTTTACTTAATTGATTAACCACATCTAATAAAACATTTTATACATAATCCATTTATATTTTATTTCATCTTACATTCTTGTTAATTCATTTATTATATGATTACACAAAATCTAAAAACATAAATTATTAACCATAAAACTGATATAAAAATTATTAATGGCATGATCATGAGATTATATAATGGTTTTTTATCTAAAGGATGAGAAACTAACCCTCAAAACTAGGGGAAAACAAACCTTAAACATTATCTTGGTTTGTGTTGGAACATTCCACCTTAGCTCCCATGTATAAGATCTATTGGTTTCACCATGTCTCCTAGACTCGTACCTCTTCCTCTCACTTAGGATCTTTATCCTTACATAATGTTTTATTGACATATAGGTGAGGGGATACAATGTATTAGATAAAATGGGTTTACAGAAAAGAAACCTTGAGCATGAAGTCCCTTACATAATATGGAGGGGGGTGGTTCATAGCCATAAAATTAAATTTAATTATAATAAATTAAAAAAAACCAATAACATACACCGGTCTGGTCTAATCTCACGACCATCCACACATAAAGAAACATGCATACATTTTCAACCTTATTTTCAATTAATTATAGTTTTTAATTAATTAAGATATTTCACCATGAATTAATCCAATAAATTTAATTCATCTTAATTACATCCAAACATCCTTAACTCACAATCATCTTTCATTTAAAATTAATGGAGTACACAAGTGTACATAGAGGAAACTCCATTTTCTTATCCAAAATTTTAACAGAAAATTTGATTAAATATATAATTATCCATCATATGACATGGTGTAAAATTTTTTTAAATAAATGTCATACATAACACATGTGAATAGGTTTGATTATATATTTAATTTTTATTTGTGAAAAAACTAGGAACCCTGTTTGCAGCAAATTAGATGGTGTGTAAAATAGTATACAACATGTATTGTCTTCTTCCTGTTTCCATTTCACACACCTAATGAATTATCATGTTGCCTACTATAGACATGTTTGAGGTACATGGTGTGTACTGGGTATACATGTAGTGTGGACTCAGAGTTTCATAGCTCGATAGTCCCTGTGTCGTGTATCCAATACACAGAATGAAAGGATACCCCATGTTCTTGACCATAATTAATATAGAACGACACATTATGTATATTAGTGACATGATGTGTAGTTATTGTGATATGTGCCATTATATCAATGTCTATTTGTCGATCCACTTCTTTCGAATCTTAGATATGATTTCATTGGATCTACCTACCTTTTTCATGATATAGATATGAAAAACAAAAATACACTACATGTATGCAGGAATTACACACCTTTTACTCTTGTTTTATCCTGAAAAAAATATGTGGCACCTCCATATGGTGTTTTCAAAATGATTCTTTATTTTTAAACCTTCCCTGATTACTGGTTATTTTTTGAGAATGAAGAAAGAAAGAGAGGGATATGTTTGAATATTAAAAAAATTGATATAAGTAAAATAAAAATGAAAAGATATAAAAAATATAAATGAATAATAAATAACTATTTTTTTTTTATTTTTATGATACCACTTATGTTTCAGGCATAGTGGAAATATACTTTAATGGAATGTCCAACTCAAATTTTACTCTTAATTTACATGTAATCATTTCCGTACATGATTAAAATGCCATGTCCTATTTTTTTAGATTTTATGATTATATTGAAATGCTGGAACTAGAAAAGGAGGATCTTCACATGTTATTTATAATTAATTTATGAGTAGATATAAAATTACATAAAACCAATAAGTTCACTTTCAATGATGATCCAGTTGAATAGATATCATCATACCATCATTGCACTATAGAATCCAAGTGTAGAATCCCTTTAGCGGTGATCCACATGTGCACTAAAATATCTGAACATTACTATAGAATATTGATGTACCAACACAACTAATCCTTATGGATTATGTTATTTATGGTTTATCACAACTGAATTATTCGCCATGGATAAAGAAGGATTCTTGGTGTTCCCTTCAAGGCTCAAGAGAGCAGGAAGAGGGAGTGCACTCTAGATCTATAGATTTATTTCTAAGGATTTAGATTGTCTGTCCATATCCATTATGTAACAAAAATATGATTATGGAAAGTGTTATAATTAGATATTTATTATGGAATTTTTAGGGTAGATAAATTCCACACTAAACCCCTTCCGTACTTAATAATTCTTATTTAAACTCCGGTATAATGATAATAAAAATGCTATTATTAAATGTTTTACATGCACGAAACTTTAATAAAATAAATAAATATCATTTATACCATTTTCAACTAGACGATTAAATGCAGTCCACTACCCCGCATTCATATTTAACAATCTTTGAATGATGGATATTTATTTAATAAATTAATATAACTGAATTATTCATAAAAAATAGTTAATATTATATTCACAAAAAAATTTAAATAAAAATTTATTATTTTTATTTAAGTCACACATTCTTTTGAAAAAATTATGATTTAATTTTGAAAACAAACTAATCATAGATAAATAATATTTATTCTAACTTTTTAAATTCAACACTTGTATTTAAATGAGATTGTGAATACACATAATGTGAGACTATATAGTATTCCTTCCTACTGGCATCATAAATAATTGCCTAAAGTATAAGGTTAGAATCTAGAAATATTCCAAGGAATACATAGAGAAAGAAGTTAATGTCTCAATGAAATCAAACCTCATATGAAAACTTATAATGTAATTTGATATATTTATCTCAATATCTATAATCAAGACGATTGCATGCCGGTTTCATTAACCATTATGCTCGATGACTATTTCCTTGACTTTACAGAAATGAACTATACCACCGAACAATGTGGCCATGTATTTATTTAGGAATTTATATTACCATTAAATGGAATGATATATCAACTTCCATCAAGGGATATAAGGGATAAATCCTTTCTTGCATTATCTTTTAATGAAATATCACCCGTGATGTACCCAACTTATCCTACCTTGCTATGAGAACATGTTTTCATGGTTTTTATTAATACATCAATGTACACGATTCATGATATTTATTAATGATAAACTTGAAGTCTAAGGATCAATAGACATGTTCACTGATAGTAAAAACCAATGACACATGTAAATATGGATTTCATATTAACGGTTATGTTATCATAACCTTCTATCATGGATGTTACCAATATTTAACACCATGAGAATGTGTGTTAATATCTTATGAGACTCCTATCACTAATATCTTGTATCATATATGTCACTTCATAAAATATCATCATTACATAGAAAAATATTCAAGAGTAATGTCATGGAACCTTTAGGTTCTCATCATAGTGGGTAACTTCCATAACCTTTTAGTGCGACATATATTCAAATAATCACAAACACATGTCATGAAGAGGAATAATAATGATGTGATAAGAATAATTTATTAATAATGAAAACATCTAATAACGTACTAATAATGTTAGTTATTTGGCACTAACCCCAATATATATGTATATAAAGATATATATTTTTTTTCTAAGGAGTTTCATAGTGTGTTGACACCTCTTTACCAAAGGATTAAACCTTCTTATATTGATCTCCAAAAGATCCTCTTTGGAATTAAAATGTTCAACCATATTTATGAAACATCTCTAAAAAATCTGAACATTATAACTTTTGAAACATATATATCAATCCTTATAATAATCATTTATTATTTAAAGTATCATACTATATAGTTAAACTCTACTATATTATCATCATATAATAATCAACCAAAAAATATAACTTGGAGTTAGAGAAGTCGACTGAGCCATGAACTATCACATATCACATATTTTCTCATGCAAAAGACCATGATGTCATGAAATTCACCATGAAATTATGTATCGTATAACATAACACAACATGGTCAAAAACACCTTTTTATAGTATTACATTCAGTGAATATTTTCATTAATGTCCCACTTTCATTAAATCCATATAGAATTATCCCATTTTTACTTATGTCACATCATATATATCTATATGTGAAATCATATAAAAAACTCCTTTTGGATATAAGATATCATTACTTTTCACTAAATGTTATATAATATTCAACAACATGTGAAAACTCATCCAAAAATTCATTTAGATACCCTCCAAAATACATTTGGGGTTGCTCTAAAAGTTTTGTATAAAAACATTGAAACAAAACATAATCTTTATCTATATAACCGTAAATTATTACACCATAAGGATTTATAACATTTAAAAAAATTATGAATTCTCTAATTTATAATTATAAGTTAATGTTTACTATAGAAATGCATCAATGCTATTCAAGATACCGGGGGATTTTATATGATCTATATGAAGCACATGTAGTTATATACATGTGTCACCCAGTTGTATCTTACAAAGTATGAATTTTTACAATACATCGAGTGAATATGGAATACTTATTATGGTAATAGAATATTTCATACTTCTATATTTATAATTATTTGAGTATAGACCAACCTAATAGAAGAAAACATCTCATATCATTCACCCAATCAGATGAGAACATCACTTTTCCCTCATACAAATATATATGTACAACACATGTACCTTATATAGATATGGTCATAGAAATCCTTAGTCTATCTCATTCGGGAGTTCATATGACATACCTATCACATGAGAGGGAGAATCACATATTGGTTAATCCTTAACTGATTACATGATCAAAAACATACCCAATCATCCCTTGATTAGATCAGCTATAAGGATGGTATATGAAATGTATCAAATTATAAAGGTTCTCATGATTCATATCTCATCAAACTTAGGTACAATTATTTATTGGAGTTGGTGGCCTAGAACCAACTACTTCGTACTTTATACATTAATAAATACCTTATCACATCTTGATTGTTCTTCTGCGTGACAATACATGAGATAATGTCCTAAGGACAATTGTTGCATTAAAGGGTCATAGCAGATCCCTACTATGATGAGAACCCGGAAGTGTCATAACACTATTCATGAATATATGTTCTATGGCCGGATGATGTTATTTTACGGACACAAATAATACAAGCCATTAGGCGTGAAGACTTATAAAACTTTGAGGCACCTTCTCATGATGTGAACCCTTGGTAATATCCCGGAGGATATTATGAGAACGAGACCCGCCAGTAGGACATCCACATTTCAGAGTGTCATTAGATGTTCCTATCTACAGACGTGTTTATTGGTCCTTAGAATTTAAGATTATTATTAATGGGTATTAAAACTCATGCACTTAGATGTATTGAAAAAACTGCGACGACACACTGTTCGCAGTGAGGTAAGATACGTTGGGTGCGTCATGAGTAATACTGCATTAATAGATAATGCGAGAAAGGATTTGTCCCTTATATTATATAAAGGAAGTAGATATCCCAGGCCCTTTGATGGAATTGATATAGCATAAATAAATCCATGGACATTTTAAGGTACGAGTAAGTTCAATTCTGGAAAGTCAAAGAAAGAATAATCGAGCACATGGGTTGATGACACTAGCATGCAACCTGCATAATTCGAGATATCGTTACAAAGAGATTATATTACAAGGTAAACATTCGTAGGAGGTTACACGTCATTGCGACGTTAACTTATTTCTCTATGGGTCCTTGGCGTGTTGCTAGATGATAACCTTGGACTCCGCCTAATGCCACTGAGAAAGAGGCCTAGAGAGTCACACACTAAGTGTGTCCATGTATCTCTGTTAAATATTAATTTAACAAGTTAAATAAATATTATTCCTGACTGTGGTTTAATAATTATTTAAGGATTCCTGATTGCATTTATTTAGACACTAGTTATTCGAGAGAATATATTGTGGGTGAAATAATATATATTTATTAGCGAGTAATGCAGTTACATTTATTTAACAGATAAATAGCCATTACTCAAGGACTAATAAAAGTGGTAGAGGAAATAAAGGAAAATGGAAAATAAAAGTACACGCTGTGTATATTAAATATACACACCATGTATTTTTATGGAAAACGAGTACACGCCGTGTATTAATGATTACACGGCGTTTAGTTTTTCCAGTCGGGATTTTGAGGAATTAATTTCATTTTATTAAATTATATTTATTATAATCAGCATGAGCACATGTGAAGGAATTAATCATTCGACATGGGGGGTTTTGAATGAGAGTTAATGAAATAAATAAAATGCATAATGCGTTTATTTATTGTCATAATTCTATAACCTCAAACCCGATTATAAATATCCTCACAACCCCAACACTTTTCCCCAATCGTTGTGCACAACAATTATAGAGAATTCTTTCAAGGCTGAAAGAACTACTTTCTCCAAGAACGCTCTCAAGAATGAGAGAGATCCTCCTCCATTAGACAAAGGTGATCCAAGGCGGACATCGCAAATGAAGGTTCTTCCATGCTAGCACCCAGAGATCCCTTCGGCGACATCCAGAGATACGTGTAGCACGTGTGGATCACTGTAGGAGGAATCCTACACTTGGATTCTACGACGCAACAACTGATCACATCGGATCGTGACTAGAGACATCAACGAAGTAAGAATACCACCAAGGAAATTCTTTTGAATTAATTAAATTAATTATATCCAATATATGATGATACTATCTCTACAGTTCCAGGACTCCCTCTTTTGTTTTTTGTTCTTCGTTCTATTCCAAAGATTCGGCATTTTATATCGTGACAGATCTCGGATTGATCGTTGTTAACGATAAAATTAAACTTGGAAACTCCCAAAAACACGCTTCCAATGTGACTGGAACCTACAAGTGGTATCAGAGTGGTCATATCGTTGATTATAATTATTTAGTTTTTCGTTGTTGATTTACGCATTTAATAATTTAGTTTTTTCAATTCAAGTTTACCGTTCTTTAAATATGATTCTCGAGATCTTTTCCTCCTCTATCATTTCTTATTCACCATAGAGAAACAAAATATTCTTTTAATTTTTGATTAAAATAAAATATAGGATCTCATCCGGAGGAGCCAAACATTCCTGGTCGTACAATATGAGAATACACGGCGTGTATTCGGAAGTACACACCGTGTAGTCTAGGTTCATGCATCAGATTGGTCTGCCAAATCAAGTGGTGTATTGATCCTATCTAAGTCATTTATGACACCGTGTGTTGACCAAGAACAGGTGGCACACGGTTTCCGGATTACACGCCGTGTGGTCTAACATAACACAACGTGTATTCCCTTTGGGTTAGGGTTAGACCGTGTACCCCATTCACGGCTTGCCTGGCTGGAAACCGTGTAACGCGAAAACTACACGGCGTGTGTCCCACTGAACACGCCATGTACTCCAAAAATTTCCAAAGTATGTTAACAGGCCAGGTCCCCAGGTGTGCACTTCATATGTAAGGTGAAGAAAATTACACGCTGTGTAGTCAGAACTACACACCGTGTACTCACCCAAATTACACAGATTTATTAAAATTCATTATTATATTATACAAACCCTTGAGACATGTACCATGGTGCAAGCGTAAAGCTGAGTCACAACACATGATAGGTGTTTTATATATCTGTGTTTAATTTAACATCTGTGTAATGAACAGGAATTCCCCAGGTTTCCTCCAAGGAACAAGTTACCTAAAAAGACAATTTTAAATGAATTTATTTGTTTAAAATTATGACGGATGAGAATCTCAAGGAAATTCAGAAAAGGGTTTAAGATAAAATGATTGATTAATTAAAGATAATTAATTTATTTGATAATGATTTATCTTAAACAAGAACTATTAAAGAATTGAATGCTAGTTTTATTTATATGTAAATATCATTGCATTTAAGGATGATCATGAGCTAGACCAAGACCTTTGTATGTGAATGGTTTCTTTAATTTATTTAAATTAAATTTTTTGGTCTGTGAGCCTTCTCCCCATTAATATGTAGGGCCTGCGTGCCCAAGGATTCTTTTATATAAAAACCCCTTTTTACCCCTCACCTGCGTGTGAGATAAATGCATATGTAATGGATGGAGCTCCCAAGCTAGTGGAGGCGGATCAAGTCAGGATCCAAGGCAAAACCAATCCAAGGAGATACAAAGGTTGACATGTGGAAGGATGTAAACACGAACCCGAAAGGTTCAAGGTGTTTCTCCCCTAGGTCTCGAGTTAGTTTATCAACCTCTAGATAAACTAACCTATATAAAAAGCTCATGATCATACCATTTATTTTTGTGTTAGTTTCATGGTTTATTTATTGTGGGTGTGTTGTCACGAACACACAATTAATGAATTAAATGAGCATGCAAGATGGAACTAAAATAAAACCGACTTATACGTAAATATTATCTTATACATGGTTAATCACTTAAGTATATCCCACTTAATATTAAAAAGCATGTAATAAAAGGTAATAAATTGGAAATTTACGTATAAGGATAAAATCCCTCAAAGAAATATTAAGTCGGTATAGCTTTCCATAATCTTGGTTAGAATCGAACCATAGTTCAAAGTGCTCAATCAACCCTAGATGGGGTGATTTCAATTATCGGGGAATTATTATTCAAGGATATGGATTTACTTGACTTGGTTAGCATCAAGGGTTGACTGCCAAAGCAGGACTTGGTGTGACCAAGAGGAAAAGGTTGAGGAAATCCAAAATAAAAGGATTTCAAGATTGGGGAGTCCACTTAGCGGATCAAGGAGCTGTAAGTAAATGAATTTGGCATTTGGAATGCCTACCTAAAACCCTTCAAGTTTCTTGAACAACCCTAGTTGGGGTAATGCAAAGGGCAATATGGATCCTTGACACTAGAATATTCAGGAAACCCAATATTCCGAAGTCAATGGTGAGGGCTATTGGATTTCGATAAAATAGTGGGAGACTAATAAGTATTAATTTATGTATTTGTCATAATTTTATGATAAAGTAATAAACCTTTTGTCATCTTAATTTGTAGAAATGGAAAGAAAAATGACTTCAAATATATCCTTGTGAACCATACTTGAGAAGGAAAACCTTCTCACTGGCACCAATTTCCAAGAGTGGCATAGGAGTTTACACATCATCCTTCACCACGAAAGGAAATTGTATGTGCTGGAAGAGCCTATTCCAGTTGCGCTAGGAAAGAAGGATAGTGATGAGGAACTATCTCTTTACATGAAACACATGGATGATGCCACATATGTCCAGTGTTTCATGTTATCGCCCATGTCTAATGAGCTCTTGAAGCAACATGAAAACATGGACACGTATAGAATGATGTCTCCCCTTAAAAATCTCTACCAAGAGAAGGTGAGACAGGAAAGATATGAGATCTCAAATGCTTTGTTTACAACTAAGCTTGGAGAGTCTTCACCAGTTGGGCCTCATGTAGTCAAGCTCATTGGCTACATTGAACACCTGAACATCTTAGGGATTAAGTTCCCGAATGAGTTGCGTAAAGATCTCATCCTATCATCACTGCCTAAGGTATTCTCAAGCTTTATTATCAAATACAACATGAACAATAATTAGAAGAGTCTATTGGAACATCTAAACTTAATTCTCCAGGTAGATAAGGACATGGGGCGTGACAAACCCGTAGTCCTTATAGTTAATAAGAAAAGGAAGGACAAGGAAAAGGGGCCAAAGACTTATAAACGGTCTGAAGCCCCCGAGCGCCATCCTTCCAAGAAGGGGAAGATCCAAAGGCAGGGTAAGGAACATGAGGTATTATGTTTTTCATGTGGCAAGCAAGGCCACTGGAAGAGGAATTGTACCCAGAAGCATGGGTACGGTAATGGTGTGTTCGTTATCAAGTGTAATCTTTCTATTTCTACACTTTGGGTATTAGATATAGCTTGTGGGGATCACATCTATATTCAAATGCAGGAACCAAGTAGAATTAGAATGATTTCTAGAGGATAGGTGGATCTTTGAGCTTCCAAGGGCGCAAAGCTGGCTGCATTGGCTATTGGCAATTACCACCTCTCATTACCGACCGGGATGATTTTGGTTTTGCATAACTGTTATTATGTGCCTAGTGTTACCAAGAACATAATTTCTTTATCTTGTTTGGATCTGGATGGATTTATTTTCAAGTTTGGATATAAGGGTTTTCTATTTTACAAGAAAAACATATGTTATGGTATGACACATTTAAATAATGGTGTATATGTATTAAGTTATGAAAACTAAGTGTTGTCAATCAATAAAAAAACACACTCACGTGACTCATACATCACCCAATCGTGGCATCACTGTCTCGGTCATGTAAACAAGAGGAGCTTGACAAAGATTTACCAAGATGGATATTTAGACTCTACTGAGCTAAAACCACTTGATATATGTCATGCTTTTTTACAAGGTAAAATGATCAAGCCGCTGTTCGATGGACATGGTGAAAGGGCCACAGAGCTTCTAGGATTGGTGCACACGGATATATGTGGACCATTTACAATAGAAGCTAGAGGTGGATATTCTTACTTCATTACTTTTACTGATGATTTAATTAGATATGGCTATGTATAATTAATGATGTATAAGTCAGAGTCCTTAGAGAAATTTAAGAAATTCATGAATGAAGTAAAGAACCAGATTGGTAAGAAGATAAAGAAACTTCGATCAGATCGAGGTGGAGAATATCTGAACCAAGAGCTCGTCGATCTTCTACGGGAGTCTAGGATTCTATCTCAGATCACTCCTCCTTATACAACACATTGGAACGGTGTTAGTGAAAGGATGAACTACAACTTGTTGGATATGGTGAGGTCGATGATGAGTCATGCAGATCTTCCATTATCCTTTTGGGGATATGCATTACAAACTACAGCATACGCATTAAACTAAGTACCAACTAAGGTGGAAAATGGAATTCCCTCCGAGTTATGGAATGGAAATAAACCCACTTTGTTGCAAACACTTGTATGGGGATGAAAGGTATTTGTTAAGGACTTATCAGGAAATAAACTAGCACCCCGGGGCATGAATTTTATCTTTATAAGATATCCCAAGGAAACGAAAGGATATTACCTATATAACCCTACCGACAAGAAAGTGACTGTCGCCAGACAAGCCGTCTTTCTCGAGTGGGAGCACATCCTTAAAAAGTATAGTGGGAGAAATATTGACTTCGATGAATTTGATGCTCAAAATACACAGGAGTTGGTATAGGAACAAGTTCCACAGGTCCCCGTGGAAGAGGTTCTAGAAATAGAAGTACTGCATAGGATCTCAAGAGAGGTAAGAGAACCAGAGAGATTTGGTTACCTAGTCACCGAGGATGGTGAATCATTATTAATGGAAAATGATGAACTTCTCTCCTACAAGGAAGCTGTAGAAAGCTTAGAAGATGCAAGATGGATAGAAGCTATGAATTCTGGTATGGATTCCATGTATCAGAACCAAGTCTGGGTTCTGGTCGATGAGCCAATTGATATAAAACCTATTTCATTCAAATGGGTATTCAAGAGAAAACTGGACAAGGAATGTCAAGTTAGCACCTATTAAGAAAGTCTAGTGGCTAAAGGATTCAGACAATGTCAATGAATTGACTATGATGAAACATTATCACCAGTTACCATGTTTAAATCCATAAGAATCATACTTTCCATAGCAGCTTACCATGACTACGAGATTTGGAAAATGGATGTCAAAACAACATTCCTTAATGGGAACCTTTAGGAAGATGTCTATATGACACAACCAGAAGGGTTTGTGACACTAGGTGAAGCCAAATGTGTTTGCAAGTTGGAAAAATACATTTATGGATTAAAGAAAGCATCCAAGTCATGGAAAATTCGATTTGATGAACCCATAAAGGAATTTTAGTTCATTAAGAACGAATGTGAGCAATGTGTTTTTAAGAAGTTTAATGGGAATGCGATCGTTATCCTAGTAGTATATTTTGACGACATATTTCTTATTGGAAATGATGTACTAGTCTTATAGTCAGTTAAGGACTGGTTGAACAAGTGTTTCTACATGAAGGACTTGGGTGAAGCAGCCTAGATTATAGGGATCAAGATCATTAATGATAGATCCAAAAGGCTACAAGGAGTAAGTCAAGGTACATACATTGACCAGATACGAAAGATATTTAGTATGGAACAATCCAAGAGGGGATTAGTTCTAGTGTCACATGGCCTACATCTTTCTAAAAAAATGTGTCCACAGACACAATAAGAGAAATATAGAATGAGTAAGATCTAATACGCTTAGGCTATATGATCCATCATGTATGCCATGTTATGTACCAGGCTTGATGTTGCCTATGCACTGAGCATGGTAGGCAGATATCAAGAAGATCCAGGAGAACAACATTGGACTGCTGTTAAGACTATCCTTAAGTATCCAAGAATAACTAAGAATATATTCCTAGTGTATGGAGGAGACAAGGAGCTCGTCATTAGAGGGTATGCTGATGATGGTTTTCAGACAGATCAGAATGATCTGAATTCACAATCTGGACATGTTTTCTATCTCAATGGAGGAGCTGTGAACTGGAAGAGTTCAAAGTAGCTAGTTGTTGTTGATTATACAGTGGAGTCTGAATATATAGAGGCTTATGATGAAGCCAAGGAAGATGTTTGGGTTCAGAACTTTGTCTAGGAGCTTGATGTGTCACCTAGCAGTAAATACCCTATTAAATTGTATTGTGATAATACTGCAGCGGTGGCTCTTGCAAAAGAACCAAGGTCACATAAATGGGCAAAGCACATACTCTAGAAGTATCAACTCTTGAGGTATTTCTATCACAGGGGTGAAGTTGTAGTGAGCAGAGTGTCCACGAAAGATAACGTGGTGGACCCCATGACTAAAGGCTTATCTCAGCAGAAGCATGAATATCATGTGAGAGGTAGCGGGTTAAAGGTTGTTAGTAGTTGGCTCTAGTACAAGTGGAAGTCTATTGGAGTTGGTGGCCTAGAACCAAGTAATTTGTACATTATTCATTAATAAATACCTTATCACATCTTGATTGTTCTTATTCGTGACAATGCATGTGATAATGTCCTAAGGACAACTGTTTCATTAAAGGGTCATAGCAGATCCCTGCTATGATGAGAACCCTTGAAGTTTCATAACACAGTTTTTGAATATATGTTCTATGGATGGATGATGTTATTTGAGGGACACAAATAATATAGGCTATTAGGGGTGAGGACTCATAAAAAATTGAGGCACCTTCTCATGGTGTGCTCCCTTGGTAATATCCAGGAGGATATTATGAGAACGAGACCTTCCAATAGGAAATCAACATTTCATAGTGTCATTGGATGTTCCTATCTGTGGACGTGTGTATTGGTCCTTAGACATTAATATTATTATTAAGGGGTATTATAACTCACACACTTATATGTATTGATGAAAACTGTGATGAAACACTGTTCACAGCGAGGTAGGATACGTTGGGTTCGTCACAGGTAATACTGCATTTATAGATAATGCGAGAAAGGATTTGTCCCTTCTCTTCCATAACTGAAGTAGATATCTCAGAACCTTTGATGGAATTGATATAGACTAAATAAATCCATGGCCATGGTAATGTATGGGTGAGTTCAATTCCAGAAAGTCAAAGAAATAATAATTGAGCACATGGGTTGATGACACTAGCATGCAACCCGCTTGATTCGAGATATCCTGAGAAAGGGATTATATTACACGGTAAACGTTCGTAGGAGGTGACACTTCATTGTGACATTAAATTATTTCTCTATGGGTGACTAGGCATGTTTCTAGACGCTAACCTTGTACTTTAGGCAGGCTCCAGCTAATGCGACTGGGAAAGAGGCATAGAGGGTCACACACTAAGTGTGTCCATGTATCTCAGTTAAATATTAATTTAACAAGTTAAATAAATATAATTCTTCACTGTGGTTTAATAATTATTTAAGGATTCCTGATTGCATTTCTTTTGACACTAGTTATTCGAGAGAATATATTGTTGGCGAAATAATATATATTTATTAGCGAGTAATGCAGTTATATTTATTTAACAAATAAATTGCCATTACTCAAGGACTAATAAATGTGGTGGAGGAAATAAAGGGAAATGGAAAATAAAATTTCACACCGTGTATATTAAATATACATGCCATGTAGTTTTATGGAAAATGAGTACACACCGTGTATTAATGATTACACAGCGTGTAGTTTTTCCAGTCGGGATTTTGAGGATTTAATATCATTTTATTAAATCAGATTTGATAAAATAGTGGGAGACTTAATAAAATTAAAATTATTATTATGTCTCATATAATATAAAATCAATTGAAGTACTAATAATATTCTCTTTTATAATTTCATAATAATGAAAAGTTAATAATCCAAATTATCCTGATGATAAATATTATAGAAATACCATATTCATATTGGTAGTAACTTATAAGAATAGTTTAGATTTCTATAGTTTGAATTTCTCCATGAATGGAAATCTAATGTGCTTTAATCCTCACCACCTGATCCACCTGCAAAGGAGGTGAGTGATGAATACTTTAATGTATATGATAAACCCACGAGTGATGTATTTTATGTTTAGTGTTTATTGGTTTCATACATTTCTGGAGAACTCATTAAGTAACATGAAGACATGGATACTTATAGCATGATCCAACATCTCCACGGTCTTCATGAGGATAGAGTTGGATAGGAATAATTTGAGGTATCCAAGGAACTGTTTTAGAGTAATATTAGTGAAATAGCACCATATGAGCCTCACATAGTCAAACTCATTTACTACAATTAGAACCTAGAGGTTCTAGGGTTTAAATTTCCGAAATAACTATGCACCGATCTCATTCTTGCATCACTCCCTAAGGGATTATCCAACTTTGTTGTTAATTTCAATATGAAAAAAATTGATAAGTCTCTCCCATATCTTCTTACACTACTTCTCCAACTTGATAAGAACATGAATTATGAAAAAAATTCAATCCTTATAGGGAATAAAAGGAAATTACAAGAAGAGAGATCTAATCCCAATGTTTCTTGGAAATTCCCATCTAAGAAGAAAAATATCAAGGAGAAAGAAATGGAGAATGATGGTATTTGATTCAAATGTAGTAAAAATGACCACTAGAAGAAAAACCTCACCCATAAAAAGAAGAATGGGGAAGATTCAGATGTTTTTATTATCAAGTGAAATTTATCAATTTCTTCAAATTGGGTATTTGATATAACATATGATGCTAATAGATATATTCAAATATAGGAACAAAGTAGATTCTAGAAGATTTAATAAGGGAAGGTAGATCTATGAGAATCCAAAAAATCTAGAATCACTTCCATGTACATTGGATACTACCACCTTACAATACCAACAAGAAAGATCTTAGTTATATAAGATTGTCATCATGTTTCATATGTTACCAAAAACATCATTTCTGTATCCACACTTGATACAAATAGATTTACTTTCAGATTTTGGAATAACTAATGATTATATTATGAGGATATCATTTTCATTGTAAGAAACATTAAAATAACTATCTTTAGGTGTTTAATTACACAAACAACATAATGGAAATCAATAGAAATAGGTTCACATGACTCATACCACAACCAACTATGGGATCTTCATATTGTTCATGTAAATGAAAATCATTTGATTAAATTACACCAATATAGATATTTAGATTCTTTTGATCTAAAACCAATTGGTTTATGTCCCACATGTTTACAATAAAAAATGACCAAATACCCATATAGTGGAAAAGGTGAAATGTGTAAGGAGTTTATTGAATTAGTTTATACTAATGTGTGTCGACCATTTCCATTTGAAACAAGGGGTTGGTACTAAATCTTCAAAAAATTTACTAATGATTTAAATAGATATTGATACATATAATGAATGAGGTATAAGTCTGATTCCTTTGATAGAATCAAGGAATATAAGAATGAATTTGAGTGCCAACTTGGTAAGAATATTATGAAACTCCACTCAAACTATTTTTTATATCTTCTTGATCAAGATTTCATTGATTAATTATGAGAGTTTTGTATTCTATTCCAACTCACTTCTCCTTATGCGCATCAGTGTAACGATGGAAGTTAAAGGAGGAACCACACCTTGTTATACATGGTGATATTAATGATAATTCAAGTTAGTATTACATATCCTTTTGGGGATACATGTTACAAACAACAACATACATACTAAACTAAGTTTCAACTAAAGCATAAACCAATATAACATATAAAATTTAGTATATAAATAAATCCATTTTTTTGTATATGAGAGTGTGGATTTTTGAATAATTTATTAGGGCCATTTATGGAAACAAAATTTTACCATGAGGTACTAAGTGTTTCTTTATAGGGAATCCTAAGGAAACTAAAGGATATTACCTATATGAACTTATAGAAAATAAAGTTTTGGTTAATAGGAATCACAACTTTATAGAAGGAGATCACATTTAAAAAAGAGATAGTATGAGAGATATAGACATTGAAGAATTATAGGATCAAGATACATAAGAGTTTTCAAAATAATAGATCCACAAAACCTAATGAAAGATAATTTTCTGGAGACATAAGTATTTTATAAGAGTAAAAGAGAGGTTAGCGAACCTAAAATGTATAGTTTTATATTAATTGAGGATGGTGACTCATTTTTAGTTGATAATAATGATTTTATAACCTACATGGAAACTTTAAGTGCCATTAATGTTTTAAAGTGGAAAGAAACATTGAAGTTTGAAATAGATCCCCTATACCAAAACCAAGCCTTGATTTTGGTAGATCCTCTGGTGGATATATAGACTATTGGTTATAAGTGGGTATTGAAGAAAAAATCAGACATGTATGGACAAGTCAATACTATTAAGGTATGAATTGTTACAAAATGGTTCAAATAGTGTCAAGGTATAGACTACGATAATTGTTTTTTCACCAGTTTCTCTGCTAAAATATATCATAATTATACTTTATATTATGGAGTCCCATGACTATTATATTTGGAAAATGGATGTCAATACATACTTCCTTAACTAGAACATTCAGAAAGATGTCTATATGACACAACCTGAAGGGGTTGTGACTCCAAAGGAATTCAATAAGGCATGAAAATTTAAAAGATTCATTTATGGATTAAATAAAGAATCTAGGTCATAGAATATTTGATTTGATAAAGAAATAATGAAATTTGGTTTCATAAATAAATAATGAAAGCAATGTGTCTATAAGTAGTTTAGTGGGAGTATGATATCTTTTGTAATATTTTATATCAATGACATACTAATTATTGGAAATGAAATAATAGTATTATAGTCTATTAAATACTTATTGAATAAATAATTCTCCACAAAGAACATATTATAAGAAGCATATATTCTTGGGATCAAGATCCACCGCGATAGATGCAAGAGGATTCTCGATCTAAGTTAAGGTACATATATTAATCAGATACTGAATAGATTCAATATTGAACAATCCAAGATGGTATTGTATCCAATGTCACATGGCATTCATCTTTGCATAAAAATGTGTATTTGGAAACATGATGAAAGAAAAATAATTTCAAGGAGTATATACATGGGTTAACCATGCATGATATGTTATGTACTAGTATAGATGTTGAATACACCTTGGTTGTAGTAGGAAGATATCAAGATAACCCAAGTGACCACCATTGGATAAAATTCAAGACAATCCATAAGTATGTGAGGAATACTAAGGACATTTTCCTAGTATATATAAGAGATGAGGTACTTTTCATCATGGGATATGAAGATTCTAGTTTACAAATAGATAAATAAAAAATAAAATTGCAGATGAGATAGATCTACACTCTCAATGGGGTTGATGTGAGATGGAAGAGATAAAAAAGCATGGTTTTAGATTATACAACCTATTCCAAGTATAGTGAGACTTATGAGGAAACTAAAGAAGCTATTTGGATACAAAAATTCATCTAAGATCCTGAAATTATACCTAGAAGTAAATATCTATCTACTCTATTATGATAATACTACAATGGTGGATCTCATAAAGGAGACAAGATCACATTATGGTATTAAGCACATACATTTGGAGTATCATCTATTTAGGTATTTTTCTTAAATTGGTGAATTCATAGTGAGTAGAATATCTATTTAAGAAAACATGGTAGACCCCTTGAATAAAGACTTAAATCAATAGAAACATGATCATCACATGAGGTCTGAAGGATTGAAATTCATTGGCAGTTGAATCTAGTATAAGTGGGAGTTTTTTGGTGTTAGTGTTCTGGAACTAACTATTTGTACTTTAGATTACTTATATATTCAAAAATTTTAGTATTAATAAAACATCTAATTATATATTTTCATTATTCTACATAACTTTAGTATGATCATTTCATAGAGTATCTGTCACATTGAAAAGGTCATATAATGTCTATAATTTGATGAGAAAATTGAAATTCCTAGATGATATTATTAAATATAGTTATATTGTTGGATAAAATACTATTACTAGAAACATAAAATATTCAAAGTTAGGTATGAATACTCATAAGAAGATGATACTTCTTCTCATGAAGTATACACTTGATAATATATAAGATAAAATATTATGATAATATAACTGCATGTAGTAATTTCTCATGTTTATGTGTCATCAGATATTCTTATCTTTGAGAGAGTTTAATGGTCCTCAAAATTTAAGATTATTATCAATGAATGTTATAACTCACACACTTAGATGTATTTGATAAACCTTTATGATACAGTTCATGGTGAATTTGGATACGTTGGGTGTGTCACAAGTGATGTGTTATTAATAAATAAGTCGAGGAAGGATTTGTCTCATCTATATTTATGGAAGATAATATCTTGATCCTTTGATTTAAATGGAACCGTCACATTAAATTCCATGGCCATGGTGTAATGATGAGTTTATTTCAGATAGTAAAAAAACGTATGAAGAATACGAGTAGATGGAACAAATGTGAAACCTACATGATCAGATATTGTTATAAATGGATTATATTACATAGTAAGAATTTATGTTTGGTTGTTGATGTTGTGACATTAAATTATTTATCTTGAGTTCCTTGAACCATTTCTAGACAACAATATTTAACTTTATCCAAGCCCACCTAATTCCCATAAGAAAGAGGCCTAGAGGGTTATACACTAATTATTTATGTTGATCTCTGTTAAATTTTATTCGAATTAAATTATTGTAATATATATTATTCTCATGATCGAGGAATAATTTTATTCAATATTTATTGATCACAAATTTTCTCTAGGTAATAAATAATAATTTATTCAATTAGATGAATAATTAATAAATATTTATTCTCTAGATTGTGAAATTTTTTTTTATTTACTATTTGATAACTATTTATTATTTAGATTTTAAATAGAATATTTATTTATGAATAAATATTTATTTTGGTATTCGATAAATGTTGAGGAGGATGAGCAGACAAAGATCGTGTCGTATGATAAATATTAATTTGTAAGCTGGTAAAATAATATTTATCATTTTCAAATAGTGCACGCCATATAATAATAATAATAATATTATTATTATTATATGGAATATGGTTGTATAAGGTTTATTATATTACTTTTGAGTTTTTTTGAAATTAAATAATATTTTAACATAAACCCTAACTCTATAAATATATTTCTATGTCAGTTGTGCAGGGTTAATTGATAATTGAGAATCATTTTGTAAAATAGACTTATCTCCATATTCCACCCTCTATAATCCTATCATGAAATAAAATAATAAGATAGAATCATTTAATTTCAAGGGATCTAGTTGTGATCAAGAAAAACAACACAAGATGATCGATCCACTAGGCTAGCACCCGACATTCCATCGACATTGTTCAAAGAACAAAGTACTACATATGGACCACTGATAGAGGGTATATACTTTGGTTCTTTTCTATGAAATGATTTTAATGTAAAAAGGGTTTTGGATGGACAATATTAACATAAAATAAATATCCTAATATGTGGTATTCATTCATGTGCTCCCCAGTTTTTTGTCTTTCAGAATCCGAGTTTCCGGATGCTGCCAGCTTCCATTCTCAGACACTTATGGCTAGATTTTGTGTGGATCGAACATCACTAGAATTGTTTGAGGATTTCATCAAATCGACCTGGGGTCTTCTTTCCTGGGTGGTGCTTGGGGATATGGATCACCAAAACTATAGAATTCATTTATTATATGAGGATGATTTCACTAGTTCCAAGCCGTCTAAGTCATGCCTATGTGATAAAAAATGCTTCTTTATATTCTTTTGGATAGTCGATTTTGATCATGGTTGGGACTTCAAGCGTTTGGTTGTGTAGATTCAACTTCCAAGTCTTCCACGTCTTCCACTTCCCTTTTAGAACCCAACCATTCTCAAATATATAGGTGAAATAATCAATTTCTTTATCTAGATTGATGATCATACATGTTTCCTGAAGTAACTTGGTTGTTCTTTCCTATGAATCTAGGTTAAACTCTTATAGCCTTTCCCTCATCGTCTTTATCTCTAGGTGGAAGGTACATATCATTTTTTTGTAATGCATTCATTATGAGGAAACCTTTGGATATTTTTCTCTTTATTATTGAAAAGGCCATTGGCTATCATTATTCTTTCGACATTGGAGGACATGTCATAAGTGATCAACATATCAAACTATTGAAACCCTTTCTCCAATGGCCCCAAAGGATACTATAAGAAAACCTCCTTCTATTTCAAAGATTATTTTATGATTGGGTGGTCATAAATCCCCTCTAGGATACCTATGGGATCTAGAAACATTGATCCCTATAAAACCTACATACTGTCTACCAGGTTTGGACACTCATGCTTCTACCTTTGTTCTGAGGGAATCAGGTGGTGACAATAAGGGTAAGGGCATCACTACTGTAGTTGGGGGGGGGGGGGTGATAGACCTTCCTATTCCAATTTTGTGTGTGGTGTGGTGGTGGACCCTTCTAGGAGAAGAGATTCCCCAAAATTGTAGAGTTCTCCCATGGTCGATGGAGAAAAAGGAACGTCATTGCTATTGTTGGTTCGCTTGGGGATAATATAGAATACATTGGTGGTCTTCCACTCTCCATGTATGAGGTTGGGCTGATTTATGGCATGGGGGTTCAGTATGAATCAGTTTCACATGTGGTTACTCATAAAAACCTTGGGGAAAAAATCATCCAAAGAGAAATCCAAAAAAGATAAGGAAAGCAAGGTAGTAATCTAAACTTGGTGTTTCCTCAATGGCCTTTGGCAGGAAGGAGGAGGCAGGCTGGCTGGGCCGGATGCACACTCACTCCATCAACCTCTAATCTCCTATTGTGTCTGAGGATTCATATCTTGATTCTGAGAGGGATCGAGATGTTTTAGAAGGTGTGTGAGAGGATGATTTTTGGGTGTAGCTTCTATTTATTTACAATCTTTCCACAGTTATCACTCACCCAAAAATTAATTTATGAAAATTTAAAAATATTTTTGGTGAAAAATATCCTATGAAGTGAAAATATATCTTTATATCTAATCTAAATTAATTATAAATTTATCATTAAAATGATCACCTCTAAGTTTCAGGCTTCTTAATTCAATATTATATGGAAACATTTTGTTGGTCATGAGATTTATGTATTTAAGAAAGGGAATATAATCCATGGAGACCAACAATAACCATTATTCTTTTACACCCACCAGGCGCTTCCACTATGCCTAGAACCGTGTACCCTGATAAAAATTTCCCAAACTCCCAAAACATAATTAGAATCCTTTTAAGATCATATGAGCACCCAAGATACCTTCCAAGATTCATTAGACATCTAAAAACATCACTTTATGGTTTTACAAATCTTATGATTCCATTTAGAATATCAGATTAAATTTTGACCCATTTGGTAATTGAAAACTAAAATTTATTATGAAATTTACAACTTGTACAAGAAAGGGTTATTACTAAATCCCCACCATATTACTTATCATCTCTAAGAAGTCTCAGTGGGATTTCAAAAAAAATACCAAGATTACATGGCCATTAATTCATGATCAAATGGTTGTGTTCCATATCTAAACACCCAACGTAATTTTAAATATCCACTTTAGACCTACAGTGATTAAACCACCAAAAACTAATCCGATGTTCGCAAACACCACTGAAACATAGAGACAGTAATTAGAAAATCCCATCTAGACCAAATCATGATTACTTATCCTTCTAAAACATCACTCTACACATGTCACTCTCCACCATATGAATTAGGACGTAACCACCAATTCTAATTCTTTGGTTCTTACTCCATTTTAATTTCTTACCGAAAGATTCCCCTAGAATCCTAATTATTCCCCCATTAGGGTTTACAAACCATAAAACCTGATAATATATGAGAACACTTCTCTTGATGCTTGATTTGATATGAAATGGTCAAACTCTTATTGACCAAGGTCAAACCCAATAAAGCCATATTTTCCTTGAAATTCTATAACCAATCCTCAAAATGTTCTCATCGTGTCCTGTATGATTTGCCTATTATAGTTCCCAACCGATTGCATCCCGTTACATGTGAGAATTTAATACAACCCACTTCTTTTTGATTTATTCTTAAAAAGGCTCAGCATCAGTTTATGATGCATCACTAAAACCCAATGCCAATGCCCTAATCCATAGAGTCATTCCACAATCATTCAAATATACTCACCGATGACCATACCCAACTTTCAGTGACATTCGATGAACAAACCACCCACTCTCTATTTCCATCACCAGAATACACCATTAACACCTATACACCCCCGTTCAGATGCCTATTCTAACTTTCACAAACCTTATTGAGCCTGGAAACAATGATCATACTTTTCCAGACACTATAACATGATTTATAACCGACATGAACTAAAGAATCTAGTAGTTCTCTGGTTTATTAATTCACCATGATCAAAATTCCAAAATGATCATCCATTGACCGGTTCATCAACAATCAAAACCCTTCCCATAAAAGGGTCATATGCTCATGCCTGATATCCTTCTCCCCACCTTAGGAGCACCCCTATCATCACACCACCATAATAGGATCCTAATCACCATGATCCATTCCCCGTACATTACTGGACATAATGAATGGACTATATAGACTTAATCAATGATATTAACATCAACTAGTTCCACAAAAACAAGCATGCCACTCCACCCACGCCACACTCACCAGATTCCTTGGCTTCACCTACCCAAAACAAACTCATTGAATCCCAATAATTATTATCCTAGTCATGTCCCACACTAATTCCAACACCCATCCCATGATCTTATGAGTTGCATACCATCAAGAATATGTTAACCATGCTTCATGGTATGTAAAAATTAGCAAGATAAGATATCCCTTGGAACTCATATTCAAAATTAGGAAACTCACTCACTCTATAACCAAGCAAAAAAACACTTGAATCATGAAATAATTCCATTCACAAGTTTCCACCCATGCTCTCATCAAACTGCTAAGGTACACCCAAACACCGAAGTCCATATATTACCCTAGTCCCAACCTTAAAACCCTGATCAACACCGACACATTTTTCTCATACCCTAAAGTACCTAATTATGATTCAATATTTGAGAAAACCAAAAAATTAGGATGACCCCTCTAAGGGTTCACCCTCAATAAAATCAAAAAACTAAACCACTAGGTTCAAAGTCAAACTAATTATTCATAGGTATCTCATATATCCCTACCAGTCAAGTATCATGTTAGGGTCACTAGGTATGACCACCTAGCCCAATTTCATTACTTGAAAAAGCTTATAACATATAGGGTATCATCCATTATCCCATCTCAACCCATGGCATCAACATTCCAAACCACCACCCACAACCAGGGAACCCATACTCTTTGAGAATCTGCACCTCAGAATTCTCCTTATAGGATTACATCCAACAGGTCAATGAGTATGCACAAAATGACATTAAATAGATGTTATGTTCCAAACAAACTACATCACCCAATTTGGTTAAGTATAGTTTCATTCCATTTATATATGGGAAAAAACCATATAAATTTTACTAGAACTTTAAATAACTGATCCTAAGTAACAACACCAGACAAGGGGTTCATCATTGGGAACCTAGTGCCATACCATCTCAACCAGGGCCACCGTAGTTCATGTTGATGATGATTTATTTTTCATCCTGACAACCTCACATATCACCATATATCCATATGATATTCTATTAGGAGAAATATATATAGATGTCATCCAAACCGATTTGTATGCCGGAAAGGACATATATGAGAAAATTCCATATAAGAAGTTGCCGAAACATTAAATAAATAAGTATTAGTCATCCTTAAAATCACACATTAGAATGACTATGTGTTATTTTAACCCTATATTCCAAATATAATTAATGATATCCCTCCTTACTCTACAGGACATGAGTCAAAATCATGTCACTTGACTCTTAAAAATGGTCCAAGATCCATAAGTCCTTAGTAATTCAAGTACCTTAAACACAAATATGCACCACTAAATGAGTAAATCATACAAAATAGTAACATAAAAAACCAAAATAATAATCCCAACCATAGTAACTTGAACTTCATACCAGAATAGGTGTTATTGATGCACCAAATTGGTATCCATCATAGGCTTCAACACATTCCTAAATATACAATCAACCAAATTTTAAAATAGTAAAACAAAAGAAAAGGAAAAGATCTAATACAATTTTATAACATCCCACCATACTTCACTCTATGAACAATATCCAGACTGGTTCACCATGTTACCTCAGGCATGCCTCCCCATATTCCAGAGGTTTTGGATCAGTAGAAGTTAGATAGGGTGGTACCATGGGGTGACTATACCCCATGATAAGAGTGCATGGTAATGGATAAATAACCAAATATAATACTTCAAGAATAAACATCAGAGTATATTGAATAAACAGAACAACCTAATTTGTAATAACTTACGATGCATAATTCATATAATCCTACAAGAATATCTCCATACCTGGGATTATCACATATACAAATAGATACAAAATAAAAAAATACAATAAAAGTACAAGAGGTTCTACAAAATATTCAAGCCTCACTGCATTTTGATATACAATCCTACATGATCATCTCATTTTGATTATCAACACTATACCAGGGCACTAACCAACCTATACATTCTATGAGTGAGAGATCTACTCAGGTACCCAAGTTTCATGGACACTCGAGTAGGATTTGAGTAAAAAAATAAGTAGGGAGCTACCAATGTGGTCACATATATAACCATATATGTAGTGTGTTTTAAATTGACATACTCATCTGAAATAAATTAATAAACTATGAAATAATAAATTATTAACAACTATACTATATTCTTGGGATAGTTATGATGTATCTCTTAGCATATCATGATAACCGTTATAACCATAACCACTTAGGGGGGACCGAGTACTACCATGGTACTAGTAGATGGTGTCATTCCTTTAGACTGTTCTATTCGAATACAACTAATTTAGTTAGTGATGAGGTGTCTCTAATCATATCACAATATTATGACTCTATATAAATACTAGGTCTCGGGGTAACCGATGTATCCCTCATATTTTGGCTCAATGACCAAAAAATAATAATAAATTGATCAATATCCAAATCACAGGTGTCCAGGCTATCTCAAAAGACTCTTATATTAAATACATTTTGAAGATAATGCCAAAACTTTCATACATTCACTAACCCTAAGGTTATCCTCTATGTTAGAAATCAAACTAGACAAATCATAGAGATCATAGGAATCCCTATCATAAGTAAGAAACATCAACATGATTGATAGGCTAGATCCTAGGGATGACCTAAAAATGAGATAATAATAAAAGTGATCATAATAACCTCCCAAGCTTGAATGGATGGATCCTACAAATACTAGGCATACTAGGGAGCTGATTAAAACCCCTTTAACATGAAATCATACTCTCAAGGTTAAGTCTTAATCTTGACCATCAGTGACTGAGGTATCCAGGTTGGGTCTATTGGAGACATCAACAACTTTTTCAACTCAATTATAGGCTTGAATTTTTCTTTAACAACTTAATAAATTTAAATAAGCCCACCAAATAAAGTGGAGTGGCAACACATATCAAATATATATAAAAAATCATAATAATAAGGGTAAATGGATAAGAACCACCAGCCTTAAACTAATTCTTTTCCAATTTTTCTCTAAAAGGGTTGGAAGCAGCTTCTGAAAATCATACAATCCTATCAAACCTCATATAAGAAATATGAGGCCCTATCTCATAAATTAACCAACATAAATAATTAATTATATTCATATTATAATTAATTAAATAGTCTCTAAAAATAATAATTAATTGAACTATTGATTCCAAATAGGTATAATGTCCAAATTATCACTAGCCAATCTCATCACACTAGAAATATGAGAAATAGATCTCTAATAACCCATGGCATACCCCTAGACTCAATCCATGGAAATCACTTAATCCATGGTTTAAAAAAAATATTAATTTAATTTAATTTAAACTAAAAAACTTTGAAAAATCACTATAATGACATACCTAAATGAAAAGACACACGGTAAGGTGTAGACAAAATCTCAGGATGTCCTCTTTCTAGGAAGATAAAAAGCCCCATCCTTCTTATATTATTCCACCATAATCTAGTGTAGTCATAAAAAAATACCTAATGAGTAAAATCAAAAATAAAAATGAGTGATGGAGAAAAAAATAAAATTTAATGGAGGGAAATACTTACCTTGAATCATCAAAAAATTCCCAAAGAAACTCTAAATAAAAAGGGTAAGGTAAGGAGGGGGAAGAAGATAGGCCTCTGGTCCACATGGATTGAATGATAGGTGAAGAGGGGTTCCCCTATTCAGAAACTGGGAGGTAAAATTCATAATTTTCCCTATATAAGGAGCTATATAGTTTTTCCATATGGTTTTAAAAAATGTTCACCAACTGTATGGATGGTTCTGCCTGATCACCATCCTCCTCACATGGTTTGGATGGATATTTTACAGAACTATGTACCAACCATGTGAATGGATCCTTAACCCCCCAAAAACATTTCACACAGGTTTTCTACAATCATGTGCTAAGCCCCATGTCCCCACTAAGGTTCACAATTTCCTTTTAATCCAATATAGTTTCCTCCCAACCATTCACTAACTATTCAAAACAACCATGTTCTATAAAAAATGTACTTAAAAACTCCCGAGACTCAGGGTTCAACAAAATTTACTTTAAACCATGCACCCTGGCTAAGAAATATATAAAACTCCCAAAACATAACCTGAATAGTATGAAGCTCACCCGAGCACTTGATATACCTTACAATTCTGATCACACATATAAAAACATCACATTAATACATTCTAAATCTTAAAATTTCATTATGAATCTATGATCAAAATTTGAACTGTCCAGTAATTAATGATTAAAATTAATTATGAAAATTTTAACTCATACCAAAAAAATGTTTTTACACAAGGGTTTGGTCTAATCATGGGTGGGGCCTCTTAATAGAAGGATATTTATTTGGGTTTTTAGAGTGGATGTGAAACTCCATGAAACTTCCATTCATTCTGTGTACTCTTGAGTTAGCATTGGTGTGTGTATTTTGGATTTAAAAAATGGAGAAACTAGTCATTCTCTTCCCATTCATATCTGACACCAAGATGAGTCTTCATTTTACATGGTAGGTGTCCCATATTCTCTATGTTTCACCTCATGTTGTTACCAAATTAGTTAGAGTGGAAATTTTAGAGTATTATTGGAACACATTTCACCTTACCATCAGTTCAAATGATTACATGGTGTGGTAAGTATATAATGAGGATTGGAACTGCTCTGGGGTTGTATCCTAACATGAGGTTCAAGACATCCACTACTAAATATATGGGTTTATATAGTGCTAGGATTTATCAGAACTTTCTAAAAGTGAGGCTAAAATCCCCCTTTATTGGAGCTTGTAAAAGTGCTGATAAAAGGGGTCCTTTATCGGTACTAAAAAAGAATTTATACAGGGGATCATTATCAGCACTAAAAATATGCCAATAAAGGTGGAACTAAATCAGCACTAATAAAAAACACTAAAAAAGGGGTAGCTTTATGAGCACTAGAAAAAATAGATGATAATGGGATCCCTTTATCATTGATATTAAAGAAGTGATGATAAAGGGTGGCCTTTATAAGTTCTTTTTTACTTGTGCTGAGAAAGGCCCCCTTTATCACTTCTTTTTTCCATTGATGACAAATGGCATATTTCATAAAATACTATATATTTCATTAAAATTTATATATTAATATATTTATATATTTATATTGATATAAATATAATATATTTTTTAAATATGATTTAGATAAAGCAAAATACACTTTTACTCTTAATATATAAGATACTTAGTTAAAATGGATTATATAATAATTGAAAAATATTATTAATAAGTAATTTACTAATTATTATCTAGTAATAGTAATTTTATAACAATTATATGACAAAAAAATTAAATTAATTAATAAATGGTATAATATTTGTTCAAAACATGATATGAACTTCAAATAGACATAATCTTTGATCTAGGTCTCTGTTTGGGCTCTACAACAGATCAAATCAAATCTTGATAAGATATGTAAATTATGTTAACTTAAGAGGACACTGGTCTATACTATTAGAATTCAAAAAAGGTTACAAGTCCTCCAAAATTGAGTTTTTAGTTGAGATACCCTATTTTTTAAATATTTGATAGTATTTCAAAATCCATTTAAGAAAGCATTTTTTGTCTATTTTCAATAGAGAATGAATTTATTCCAAGGTATAAAATTCAAATAGATATCATGGTTTTAAAATTTTATCGTTTTTAATAATGTAATTTTATTACATAAATTAAATATATGCATATTTTTCTTATATATACTTATAATAGATCTATTGTATTAATACATATTTATATAAAAATGTATTTTAAATATATAAACCATGTGGGAATAAATATTTATTATTCATTTCATTTAAAATAAATAATAATTCATTTTATTTACGTTATAAAAATGAATTAATATTTTTATATATACATATGTGTATGTATTGATATATATATATATGTATATTATAATATATGTGAATGAATATTAATTTATAACATATATAAATTGATTTTAAAATATATATATATATGTATATATATCATGCACACAGGCCCAATCAAACAAATATATATTTTATAAATGTATTTAAAAATAACTACATATATATGAATAAAAAAGATGTATGTAAATATATATAAATAAATTGAAATATCATAATATTTAATAAAATAACACAGGGTAGTGGAATAGATTTTTGGTTGGAACGTGTAGGTCATGGGATCAAATCTAGGCATATGTGGGTGTGGGAATAGATGTCTAGCACTAAGGGGGGTCACAAGTGCTGATGAATGGGGTGGTTGCAAGGAATTTGGTTGGAGCACTGATAAAGGGGGTCTCGAGCACTGAAAAAGGGTATAAAAAATGTTTTTTTCTTTAGTTTTTATCAATGTTATAAAAAGTTCTAATAAATGGTGACATTATCAACACTAAATAAAATAACTAATAAAGGGGACCATTATCAGTGCCCAAGAAAAACATTGATAAAGGCCCAATTTATCATCATTTTTTATAGCATTGATAAATTTCATCTTTTAACCGCTCTTTGATAGTAAATTATTTTTAATAATTGATAAATCCTATTACTAGTTCTGTTAAATGTGTGTTTGGTAGTATTGATCTCTTAGAATGAAAGATTTAGAACTACCCTAGAGGTGCATGGTGTGAAATCTACATGCTAGGATAGGGTTACTCAGACCACCCTTTTTGAGGTGAAAGATGATTTATGTAATGAAGATGATGGTACTATCCTAGGTTGGTCTTTTCTTTTTATGAGGCATGGGATCCTTGACGTAGTTACAATATAGTGGCACAATGTTTGTAGTTAGTGGGAAGTACAGATGGTACCGTGTTGAGGGATGACACACCCTTGGTCAGTTTAGATGATCCAACAAGGTGTAGTTCCCCTATGGTGATTATAGTTTGTGTGGTAAAATGGTGAGAACAAATGTTGGGATTTATGGATGGTTTGAAAGCATATATGTTTAAGGATCATGGAGTTCTTCATCTCTCCCCCTTTTTTGTAATTCCTTAGAGAATATGGGTCTTTATCCTCGAGGTTTTCTATTCTCTACTAGCTGATCCGCCCCTTGAGTATGTATAGGATGAAATGTTTATATCTTGGGCATTGAAGTGGCTGAGGATATGTTTTTACCTTAGGCAACTTTACCAATTGGATGAAGTATTTTATTTACATTATTATGGGATAGAGGTAACTATGAACTATGGGTCGATGGTTTTGGTACATTCTCTTTGACTTGGGGCCTTATTCTAGGAATTATGGTGTGCCCATAATTATGGTTATAAATCCAATTATTTGGGTTGTTGGTAATATTTCTAGGGATAATATAGGATTTTTTCTGTGTTCGTTTATTTTATGGGGACCTCCCTACTATACCCTTGAATTAGGAGTATGATGCTCTGGTAGGAAGTTCTGTCTTGTATAAAGATGTGTGTGATATTCAATATTATGGTTGAGAGGGGGGGGGGGGGTGTCTTCCCATAATATTGATGGGATGGGAGGTTATTAACACTATGGTGTGATATTTGTTTTTGTGAATTCCTTGATCGGTGGATTGAGTGAGTATTTGGGGTTATCATTGATAGTCCCGTGAGGGAATGATTGGTTGTCTTACGAGGAGGTGGTGTTATTGGTTCCCCTTTGGGTTTCTTTCCCTTATTATGTTTGGAAGATACCTAGTTGATAATATGGATGGAGCCTGAAGAGAGGTGTATTGTGAGATGTGGTTAGCTACATGTGGGGAGAAAATGGACGAGGTTATTTGGATTAGTTATTAGACTAGGGAACACATACTGGGTTTGGAGGCCAATTTATTCCTACATAAGGACTCTGATAATCTGATTGACTAACTTGAGTTCTTAAATAAATGATCACAGGGTATAATTGTGTAGGTTAATGAATCAAATAGTGGTCTGTACATTTTTGACTTCTTGAAGTGACATCCTATTTTTGATTTTGATACTGTGTAATAAGGATGTTGATTTCCCTCATCAAAATACTATCCTTAGATATGTGAAATGAACCTTCAATGAATGAAGAGTGCCTTGAGACTGGTTATAGATGTGTGGGATTCATATTAGGAACTCTCTCAATATTCTAATGGATGAGACCATCATTAGATAGAGACAATATTCTCCTATATGAATACATGGCATGGGATCCTATATTTATGGAGTTTGTATTCCCCCTATCTAAAGAGATTATATTGGGTATAAGATCCACCAGTAGTGTCAGATCTCGCTTGGCTGAGGTGTCTTTTTGAAAGGCATGGGTCCCCCATATAATACAGTGGAGTTCAATACTCACACAGGATTAGATGGGATATTAATCCCATTCATGGAGTGTGGGTCATCTATTTGGGCATGGGGTTATTACTCCCTCAATCCCAATGAGGTTTAGGTCCCCCATACCATGGTGGGTTTGGTACTCTCCTAATGGATAAGTAACACGTCCTTATTCTTTTGGAATTAGTTTTCTTGATGATATTGGATGTGGTTCTTCTATCCATGTGAGTTCATACTCCCCCATAGATATAAGAGTAGTATACCATTCGTGGGGCATGATTACTCTAGGGGAGAGGAAAGTTCCCATTCATCTTAAATACATTTTTTTTCATGGAGTTCGTACTCCCTCAGCCCAAATGAGGTATGAGTCTCCCATGTGATAATAGGGTTAATACTATCATTTGAGACATGGCAAGGGTCCTCCATCTATAGTGACCAATGATTGATGAAATAGAGGGTATGATTATTCTACACTTATGGTGTGATACTTTTCCCTGATTAGGTACATGGGGTCCACCACTAGTCTTGTAGGTACCCCATCCGATTTACATATATTCATTTATGTTTTATTCTTTCACCATAGACAGGCGATTGGTATGATTTTGGATGATGTTGGCTATTTTTTTTGTGATCTCATAGTTGAGAGTACAGTTTGGGTGATCATTGACTGAGATTGGTATAACTTATCAAGCGCATTTTATATAATAAAATTATTATAATTAACTTTATACTAGTATTGTGATACTTGGTTGGATGGTATTTCCCTCTTTATACATGTAGAAACATCCTTTGTGAAAAAACCTTTCATTTCTAGTGGTAGGAAAATGAAAGAGGGTGTTCACTATGGTGAGTTGCCTAATGAGTGTTATTAATGTATTTATTAGGTAGTTCCTAATGTTGTAGAACACAATCTATGATCATTATCCATACTCTTACATATGATGGCACCAATGCATGTTTCACTCTCAATGTTGTGTTATTTGACACTTTTCTTGAGACTCTTATAGGGCCTCTATACCACTATAGTATGGAAGGATCCATCTCTTGAAGGTAGTAATTTATCCTTGTATCTACCAAAAAAGTGAGATGAATTTTGTGGGGGATGATTTTATTAGATTCCACCATGGTTGGGTGACCAATGTTAGTGTTGATGGTGTTAAGTGATCACCCAAAGACTCAGTTCAGATAGGTGGTCTTCACTGTGGGGTGTTTTTATAGTTGAAAATTTGGGTTGTGGTCCACCCTATTCTGAAGTGATACCTAATTTTTGAGTAGGGTTAAACCATTGGGAATGTGAAACTACTTCTCTCACTGATTGGTGAGTTTTAGAGTCTAGGTGATGTGATTGTTTTAGAGTATTAGACCTGTTGTTGAAAATAAATGGACGATCTGTTTCCCTTTAAGATGCTTTGGATGAGCTTGGGGAGCTGAAAACTAAGTATTTGGAAATGGAATTATTTAAGGGACCTTGATGGGATAAAGAATAAGATGAGATATCCCCCTTCTTTATATTCACAAAAGAGGAATCCATATGCACAATACTCTACGGAATCTTTAGATTTGGGCCTAGCTATGAGATAAGGAAGTTTCATGATAGATAGAATGAATTCATCTCTCTCTTGTATCGAACAGACTTATAGTTATTTATCTTAATTAGCAGTATACCTAGGCATCACGATGAAATAATTGTTGGGATATTCCCTATAGTCTCCTGGATGATTTTAATTTGGAATACCATTCAATAGGATCATTATTATTGGGGTTTTAATTCCAATAGGTGATTAAACTGGGTTTTGGAGTGGTTAAAATAGTTCATATATAAAATATGAGAACCTACAAGTGGTTGATGGTGATGGCATATTAACCCCACTATTGTTAAAGATGTAAATATGTAAGGGTTGATTTATCCTTATTCCCTAACTTGGAAAACATTAACATGTGCATGCTTTTTAGCTGCTTAATATGAGTGTTGTTAGGATCTCATGTTGTGGTGTGAAGCTCTTATTGGGATTCCCAAGAGGACATGTTTATGTGAATAAATTATACTGATATGATAGTTTTCAGAATTATCCTTTTTAAAGGTGGGGAGAAGCATTCCCCCATGAGATGATCCTAGGTAGACATACCAGATATTATTGATATCAATGGTTCGTGGATTTTCATATCGTTATATTAATGAATGTACTACTATCAGAGGAAGAAGGTTGTGTTTGGACAACCATAATGTTGTTTTTGAGGGTGAATTTTTCTTTTGTTGGAATCTTTCCCTATGATGGTTTGAGTTAGGTAATGTTTGTAAAGGAAGGAATCTCACATACGATACCCTAATATGAGATTTAGAAAGGGGATGTGTTCCTGAGTGATTTGTATCTTGGGTCCCTGATTTATATCAGAACCAATGAAGTTGGAAGATCTCATGAGAAAGTGTAACATTTTTTTGTATGAGGTTGGTTTTAGGGATTTTTAAGGAAATTATGTGGTTATTCCCATTTTTAGGATGAAAATCCTTGAATGAGTGGAGGATCTATCAATCTAGATTTCTATGTGAAGAATACGTAGATCGTTTTAAAATTTTCGATCTCGAAACCTTTAGGAAAGATAAAAAAGAAATTTTACCCTAGAAAAAGACCTCAAATTTTTTTTTCTAATAAATTCACTATTTCATGAATGTGAAATTCAGTGAGATTCTAATCACGAAAATTTATTTGGTATATTTAAAATTTATTAAATAAATATTATTTATTCCTATGTATTTGGATTTTTATATCTCCTGGATAGATCGTCATATTGAAATTTGAACTACAAAGTTGAGTTTAAAAATGGGGTTTTACAATGGAAAGATATATTCTCTAGTTAATTACTGAGCCCTAGGTTGGGACCATTTCATAGGTTTTAATACTAAATTAATCATGGGTATTAATTTAACCACTCCTCCCAATTCTTCTTGGAATTAAGGTATCGAGAAAATTATACCTCATTGAGATGGAACTGAGAGGAGATGTGGAAATTAAAGAGAAGTTGAGGAATTCAAAGGTGAAGATCGGTATGCAGCGACAGTGGGTCAGAGTTCGTTGGAATGTGATCTTGAATATTCCGTGATTTTCCACAAGGTAGGACTCATTTTTTTGTTCCACCTCATTTTTATTAAAGGGTTGTTTTTTGTTATTGATTTGGCCATTATTATTCTTACTGGATTTATATTTCTTGGATTATGATCAAATTTTGGGAGGTCGGGTGAGATTAAGTTGTTCACAGAACTTAGGAATGTACAATTTCCAACTACATGATGTGTAGTCCCAAGAACACATGTATTTTTTTTAAAATAATGCAGCAAGGATTAATAATAGTAAAAAGTAGAATTACAGAAGTCAGAAAGATGGAAATTTACATTTATCACATTGAAGTGTGGTCTTCAACTCACCAGGTATTCCAGAGTAGTGAGTACAATTCCATTCAAAGGCCCCTTTGTTGGAATGCCAGTCAGCAAGTTGATTCACCTCCTGATAAATATCTGTGATGATGAAGTTCATTGAAGCAAGTGTGCTCAGACAATTATTTCATTTTTTTGTGAGCCTCTAGGAAAGATGAATTTGACCCTTCCCAACTGCTTTCATGATTGTATTTGAGTCACTTTTTAACCAAAATAAGTTCCAGTTTCTTTATCGATTAGTTTCAACCGCATTAATAAGACCATGAATCTCTTCCTAAAGTGTTATTACATAGATTCATGTACCATGTTACCCCTTTATAAAGTCACCATTTTGATCTTGAAAGATGATTCCGTAGCCAGCAAGTTCGGGATTACCCTTTGAGGGGCCATCTGTGTTGTATTTAACCCAAACTACAAATGGTGGAAGCTAGAAAACTTATATGGTTCCAAGGGGGTTTGGGAAGTTACTAGGAATTTGGAGCTTTCTCAAGATTGTAAGATCTTTAACCGAGTTGTCACAACATTCAACATGCAATTCATTGGATCTTTGTACCGCCAACAAGATAGTAGAGAGGGAATCAATTCAGTTGGGAACAGCTTCAACATGCATACATTTATTTCTACAAGTACAGATGATATGAATAACCTCTACACTGGCTACCAAGAAGAGAATACACACCTACTTCGAAAGCTTTATAGCATCCATATCTAGTAAAAAATGAGAGATTTCAGCAGTGTGCGGAGGATGCACTTCAAAAAGATCAAAAACATAAATCCAGAGTGAAAAATATGTGTTTTAGGAAAGGAAAAGTTGATTCACATATTCCCGGTGCTGCTGGCATAGGGTACATCTGCAGATTCAGCTCAACTGGCAATTTGCTAAGATGAAGGTTCCAGAGTAATGTAAAATGGGAAGGCATCAACTATTTTTTATTGAAGGATTCAATCCCAGTGCTATCTCCATGAATGAGGTGATCATATTATTCTTTAGAATGAAGGATACCATTTGTACTAGGTTCCCACATTAGAAAATCATTACCATCCAAGAATTCATAATCATTAATTATAGTACAAATTTGATAAGGAAGGGCATTGACTTTCTCAAGCTGATTCTTTATAGAAGATTCATAATCGGTGTCTTGATCAGTAATGTCAACACTATCAATAAGTGGAGAGAATTTCTAGTAGTTTTCCACAATTTGAGAGAACATTGAGCACTAAACATCTAGTGAAATTGACTATTGATATTTGGAACGATTTTTTTTAGTCTAGGCCAGATTGAAGATTGAATATAGAAAATATTACCATTGATAAGTCTTTTGAGTAACTTGGATCTGAGGAAGTCCAAGGGCTGTGACTTGTCATTAATAAGCCTCCATATGAACTATGCTTGAAAGGCATGATTAAAGAGATCAAGGTTATTGGCTCCAAGGCCCCCCTTAGCGTAATGCTTACAAAAACTCTTCCATGGAGCGGAAATTACCTTTTGTTCCAAAATACTACCACACCACACAAAGTTTCTCATCAAGGAGTTTAAAGTCTTTATAACTGAGGCATTATAGGATTAAACAATGAAAGAGTAGACCAGTTTTTAGGTGGATGAATGTATAACTAAGCATAACCTTCCCACCATTGAAAGTGATTTTCCCTTCCACGATGCGAGGGTCCTTCTAACATGACTCACCACTTACACAAAGGGAGAAGGGAGAGGTTTACCAAATAACACTAGGACTATGAGGTAGGTGAAGGGGAGAGGCCCTTCACGGATTCCTAGATCATTTATCATATAGGATTTCCTTGGGGACCTTGGGTGAATGGAACATGATCTTTACATGTACATGGAAAGAAAACCCATTTGCTGTACACATCATGTATAAGAACACATCATATAAGGTTACACGACATGACTTGATTTAGGGTACATGACCAGGTACCTATGTTTGTTACATTCCATGTACTATTGGGACATGCAATGTACTTGGGAAGTACACATAAAGTTGTGCTGAGGTATAAATCTATAGTGAGGCTTTGGGTGTACGCATTGTGTAATCCTCATACATGATGTGCACTTTCCTTTGGGTTTATATTTTTTATTTTCTCACCCAAATCTAGATATAGACAAATATATAATAAATTTAGAGTATAATTTGATGTATTATAAGATGTTCTAGATCTCTTCTCGACCAAATTACATTGGAGATATGATTCAAGGATAATATCATAATTGAGCCCCATGGTGATGACTATCAGATTTATGAGTCGATATAATGTATGTTTGAGAATAGTTCAACCCTCACATAGTGTTCTAACATCAGGGCATGGGGCCCTTATGTTTTTTTTGAAATATTAGTAGCCTTTGAAAGTTTTTTTATGATTTTGGGTTAAAAAAAGATAAAGAATTGTTGATATAGGGGTTTTGGGATGATCATGGGTGGTGTGTATTTATAGAAGGATAATTCATTGGGTTTGAGGGTAGATGTGAAAATCTAGAAGACTTCTATTCATTTTTTGTACCCTAGAGTTAGCATCGGTGCATGTTTTTTTATTCAATAGATAGGGAATCAAGTCATTTTCTTCCCATTCATATCATCCTCTATGGATATCCTTTGGTTTATATGGTAGGTATCTAGCCCAATAGGTTTCAAATCATATTGTGACTCCAGGAGATAGAGTAGAAATTATAGAGTATTCTTAGTGGTCTTTTCACCAAACCATTAGTCCTGATGATTACATGCAATGAGTATTATGTAATGAGGTTTATATTATTCATTGGGTTTGAATCATGGGATTAGGTTTGTGTCTTTTTTTTCACTTATGGAGTTGGTACTCCCACAATGGTGTGTGGTGAGGGTCCTCCATGCTAATCTAGGGTTACTTAGAGCTCCAACCTTGAGCGGTGAGGTAATTAATTCCTAGAAAATGATGGTAATTTCTTTGGATGGTCTTTAATTTTTACAATGTGTGGTATCCTTTATGCAGTTGGGGTATAGTGGAACAATGATAGTAGTCAATGTGAAGAAGATGTGATGGAATACATGGGGAAAATCCTTCCTCACTCAATTTTATGTGATCTAGTGAGGTTTAGTTTCCTTATGGTTATTATGGTTTGTGTAGTAATATGGTGATGAAAAAGGTTAGGATTATTGTGTGGCTCAAATACATAGATATTTTCAGAGAATGGAGTGCTCTTACTCTCCCATTTTTGTGTGTTTCCTTGGAAAATATGGGTCATTCAGGTAGATTATTTCTTTTATCTATTTATTAACCTTCCCCCACAAGTGATTTTAGGATGCATAGCATCTATATTTATAATTCGAGTGGATTAGAAGGTGTTTTTACCTTGGGTAACTTTTCACATGGAATGGGGTATGTGATTTACCTTGCGTTGGGATAGATGGTACTATGCACTGTGGGATGATAATTCTTTTATGTTTTCTTCAACATGGGGTCTCCTTCCAAGAAAGACGATGTGGTGGTAATTCTGGATATGTACCTAGTAATTGGGGTTGGAGATGACATTGATATTGATATAGTAGGTCATGGTTTCGTGTTCTTTTATTTTTTTCCAAGATAATTTATAGGTATATATTCATGGTTGAATGAATTTTCATTTTCCACAAAAATTAAAAAGATAGATTTGTTACATTATATTGAGTACTGAGTGTAATGTAATAAATTTATTTTATTAGTTTACCACTATTTTATCAAATCTAAATATCCATCACCCATTCAATCAAAATATCTCATTTTTTTGATATTCTAGAAGAATTGATACATATTTATCTTCTTGTAACTCATACTATGTCCATATAAATTACTTAAAGGTATTTATGTAGGTCATATTTCCAAAGAGAATAAATCAAAGTCCCATTATTAGTTGAGTAAACTCCCCAACCCTAAAATATTAAATTTGGATTCCCTCAATGATTTCATCAAAAAAATGTCTGTATACTATATCCAAAAAATGGAAGGATTTATCCAAAAAAATATTTCATTAAGGTTTTTTTAAGTTAGGTGAAACATATTATTTATTTTATCCTCTACATTCATGTTAATATTAATTGGATTTTATAAAATTAATTAAGCATGTCTGATAAATTAATTTAAGCATAAAATCATTATTTTATTTCATCATGAATTCTTATTGTTTTTTTGCTTTTTAATATTCCATTTATTAATTAAATAACCAAAAAACACATAAATAAATAACCATTCAATATAAAATTAAAATAAATACGTGATATGATCATGATATTTTAGCAACATATTAGTTAATCATGTAGAATATAAATCAATATTGACTCTAAGGAAAAATCCATTAGCAGATTTCTTGCTCAGGTTGTAATATTCCTCTATTAACCTTTGTATCACTTTGGTAGTTCTCACCTAAGCTTGGGTCATGAACCACATCCACTCTTTGGGAGCTACATCATTTTCAAATTATTTCTCACTCACAACTAAGGGAAACTATTATCTTAGGATTACATAAAATAGTCATTGTACATGAATTCTCATACATAATAAAAATGGAAGGGATGATATAAAAAAATTAATTTTTACTGAATAATAAATTTATCAAAAAAATATGTAATAAATTATTAAATAAAATGCAAAATCAATTTAAAACCTTGTCGGTCCAGATCATGATCATTCACAACATGAAATGAAAATTCATTGGACAATGTACTATTAATTTTAATAAATTTTTATTAGGATAAATTTATCATATCAATATATTAATAAATATATTAATAATTTATTTATTATATTAAAAATATTTACAAAAAATCCATGAGGTTGTCAACATATTTGATTTTGAAAATGTAAATATATAAAATTTATTTAAAATTTATTTAGTACACAACATGTGTTGACTGATAACATAACTTATACTCTCCCAAAATATTAAATTTAGTTTATAATTTATTATAAAAATTGTATGACCTAGATTAAAAAAATTACGTACCCTTCTATATCTTCTTAGACCCTTATTTTCATTTAGTAATAACATGGTACATACTGTTACTCAATATGTCATGTGACTTGTGATGTGTACAGTCCTTGTCATGTACTATGTACATAAATGAAATGTTTTATTATATGATTTATCCTAATATACAAAGTATATTATTCTCTAGGTTAAGATATCCAACCTTTATAACATGTATGACTACACAACTTTCCAAGAATATAAATGGCATGTATCATTGGTGATTCCAATGAAGTAGATGGATAATACTGTGAATATAGATATTTATTATTTCCATAATTATGAAAAAATAATTATAAAATTATTTGATTCAACAATACCAATTAAAATTCACATGGAATGTACTTAGTGTAGAAAACCGTATCACACTGCATGTATATACAGCTACATGCAGTGTAATTCAATCTCACTCAAATTTTTACAAATGTTTGAATCACATGACATTCTTATCTCAATGTGTACCTTAAATGGGTTGGCCATAGATACATGCCATGTAAAACCAACTACTTGTTGTGTGATACATTTTTATACATTTGAACTATATTATTAGGGACTTGATGTATTTATTTCTTGGAATATATCATATTATATTGTATTTTAAACAATTTATATGCCATGTACTTTATGTGATATCACTGTTTTTGACACACCATCGACCCATGCTCATTTTGCTCCAGTGACGACTTGTTTCTAAAAGGATAAGTTCACTCGGACTTTTCCAGTGATGTTTCAGGTAAAAATTGGTTGAGAGGAGGTTAGTTTAGGCTTATCAAACCCTTTTTTGGGATTACTACCTACTCTGATAAATTCTTAAAGATTTAATACTTTCTGAAAAATTCTTTCCAAATCTTAGTTTAGGTCTAGTTACCACATTGAAAGATATTAATAAACAATTTTCATTTATTTGAATATATATATATATATATATATTTATACATATATATATTATAGTTTCTACATCCTCTCAAATTATTTAGTTATTGTAGGGTCCCACAATGGGGCTAAGAGTGAAATCACCCTGGCAGGTAGGGGTGAATCAGGATGTGCACATGAATTAACTAATTATAAATATTGAACCCATTATCTCACTACCCTTAAAGGATCTAGACCTCTCAACCTATTTTAATGATCGTTGTCCATATAAACATAAGGTTTGATGATTTTCTTTTGTGTGAAATGATGAATTAAATATAGACGTGGATATTTACATGGTTCAGTATCACAAGGCTACGTCCTAGAAGCATTAATTTGTCTTGTTCCATACACCAAAATCAACCATGGAGGTCACTACACTTCATAAGGAGGGACTCCACATACCATAGGTTCATTCATGATCACGTCTCACCCATACCCACTACATTAAAATATTTTAGGTTGACTCACTATCTCCTAAGGCTCACTATCATATCATGAAAAATTCTTCCTTCTTCTTTTCTCATTCCTACAGTAACTATAGGTACATTGTTTGCTGGAATGTAACACAATTAATAAGACTTGTTTTATGAATATCCAAAGAAGGTTAATACTCTTCTTTAGATATATTTGGATACTTATTAAACTATATGAAAATACCATCATGCTACACATTTTCTACTTTTAAGAATGCCTCTGAAAAAATAATTTATTTGTTGAATACAAAAAAAAAACTCAATATTTTTTGATATATCTTCAATGGATTCCATGTAATCATGATTTTACCCCCACTCAAAATAAATATTTCTTTACCCCTCTAAAATTTTAATATGTAGTTTGTGTACATAGCCTCTCCTAAATTTCTTGCATTTATAAAATGTCAATCAAGCATGATAAATTAAATATATCATTTTATAATAAATGTTTATTTGTATATACCTAGTTGGTTTATTTAAAATTCCCATAACTTTTAAAGGCCTAGATTTTACATATAACTTTTTTTAATTATATAGAAATTTTACGAGTCCGTGAAAATTGACTGCTCGTGATTCTGAGGCCCAGTGTTCCCAAAATGAATTTCTGAACTTTTTTTTGGGTACATTTAGTAAACATGCAATCAGGTTTTGGTAACTTTTGAACCGGTGCTCAGAATTGAAATCTGAGGGCTCCGTTGAGCTCATAGCGTCGATATTCACTTAAGGAGACCTTTAACTCGAACACAGTAGATCAAGGGTGAAAGTTAGTTTCCCAGAATTTCATGGGAGTGTTAAAAGAATAAAAATAAAATAAAGAACAACTTTTATTTTATTTTTAAAACCTCCCATTTTAATTTTTAGCGGTGGTGACCACGCGAACCCCACTTCTAATGGTAGGAAACTCTTGGATTTATCCAAATTAAGTGTTCCAAGTTAATTTAATCAATGTAACAATTTTAATTAAATTATTTAATCTTAATTAACTTGACCGCTCACCTATCATGGTAAAAGGGATTGGAAAAAGAGGGGAGAGCTTTGGAGGGTTGGAAAGATCTTTCTCCAACAAAGGAGATCCTCCAATGAAGAACGACTTCCGGAATCGAAGAACAAGGAACTGACCTTAGAGCGTCTTGTGGGAGTGACAAACACCAACGTAAATCTTCAATAACTTTGTATTCTTCCTCACACCACCTCCAACAGAAAATCAAGGTAGGAGATTTATATAGGATTGAATTTATTTTTCGATTATTCATATTCTGGTTTCACAATGATTATGGCCAAACAAACATGGCCATAATCTGTACTTATACAATGCCTATTTCCTTTTGATTCTACATGCATTCTTCGTGCATTCTTCAATTCCAAATAATTAATGACACTGGAAACACAATATTTTGTTGAGCGTGACATATGGATGTGGATCCCTCGACCTAAGGATCGCGAATATGCGATCGTTTTATTTTTTGGGCTAAGAACGGAGATACGTTGACCCATGGAAGAGGAGGAGGTCCGAAACACCGGCCGGCTGAATGAAGGTAGGGCACCATGCATCTGAGCCACCAGATGAGTAGGAGACTACAACCACTTAGCTGCGGTAGAGGCCAAAGGGCTGCCGACACACACCTGGCCGTGGTGGAGTAGCGGCGCGCGACTGCGCCTCTGGGAGGAGGACCGACCCGAGCACCCGGCCAGCCGTGGTGGTTCAGCGGGACCTTCTTGGGTCCTGTGGTGACTTGGAAGGGCCATTGGAGCTGTTTTTTGGCCTTCTGAGTGGAAGGGGGCCGCTCCACTTCGATGCTAGCTCAGGCGGACAACACTGCCCAGCAGGCCACGCCAGCGGACCGTGCTGCCCAGCGGGCCATCCCCTTCATGGGCTGGACCGGACCATGACCCAACGGGCTGGGCCCACCAAGGCCCATCCCAAACAGACTGGGTTGGGGCAACCCGAACCGGTCGGTCCAACCAGGTCGGACCGGACACAGGCCCATCCAGACCCATTTTCGACTTTTTGGCCATAACTTGCGATCTTTGCGTCCGTTTGACGAACCATCTACAACACTAGGATCCTTAGATCAATATGGTCTTCTTTGTATAATCCAATTAAGTCTTGAATAAAGTTGGAGTACCACTAGGTTGGATTGAACCCCGAATCTAACCGGGCCCTTAGAGCGGAAATGCTAATAACTTATAGACCGGGCGTCCGATTGACGCACCATTTATTGCATTGGGTCCCTTATGATGTGACCGACCTTTGGGTTACTAATTTTTGGAGATTCTTGGTGGTCGAGGTACAACTGATATCTTGAGGGATAGATTCTACTAAACTCGAGTGCACCTGGTGCGAGGAATCTAGTGGCTGGTAATGAGGCTGAGGTTGGAGATGAATAATACGGAGGTTAGTTACTTATCGAATCTAGGAGGGTAGGATACTGTGTGGTTTATTGGAGGGTTAGTAACTATCAATCCTGTGTGGATTATCCCTCAACGATCATATGTGGGTCAGCGCATACCGATCCTATGTGGGTCAGATCCTATGTGGGTCATTGCTCAACGATCCTGTGTTGGTTAGTGCATACCGATCCTGTGTGGGTCTGCACTCAGAGATCCTATGTGGGTCAGTTCATACCGATCTAATGTGGGTCAGATACTACGTGGTTCATTGTAGGGGTTAGTACCTATCGATCCTATGTGGTTCAAACTTCTAATAATCAAAAGTAGTGCCTCTTGACAAAATAAGATGATCTTGCTTCACGACTAATGTGGGTCAGATCCTACCTTCGTGGTGTTACTCGTGTGGTACTTCTACCTTCATGGTGTTCCCTTTGTGGTATTCTTTCCTCCTGTGTGAGATGAGTATATCTTCATAACATAAGTATATGTATGGGAATATACCGAAGTGGGGTTTATCGTTGTTTTCATTCTTGTGGTTAATCCTTTGTGGATTATGAGAGACCTTTGGGGGCCTCAGGGTCCCTACTGAGTATTTTTATACTCACCCCTGCACGGGATATGCCCGCACATTGTTGGGTTTGGTGTAGACAACAGACAATGCCGACTTAGGATGAGAGTACCTAGATTGGAGACTGCTCGAAGGTGGTTATTAGAAGAGACGATCCACATAGATAACCGTTCAAGAGCTATACCTACCCTTCAGGTAGGATCCTTGGAGGGTGTTCACATGAGCTATTTTCAGTTTTACTTGTAATTTCCAGTTTTACTTGTACTTTCTAGTTTTATAGGTAATTTCCAGTTGGGCCTGTATTCCAGCCACCATTACTTTCTGTACACACCCTGTTTACTATATAGTTGACGTTGTGATTGTATATTTGTGTGTTCTTGGTTTGTGTGAGTTTATAGTTTATAAAGGCAATGCCTTCCAGTTTTATAGAATACGCCTTTCGGTGCTTATCTCTAGCCCCTGGCTTTTGTAAGGTGGGATTGGGGTAGTCACAGCACGGTCCCTGGGGGATGGGTCGTGAAAAATTGGTATCAGAGGAGTTCGGTTCTATGGAAGAACATGGACTCTGATATTTTAATCGGAAATAGTGTTAAGTATTTTGAGTGTGGTTTTCAGTTCGGGGAGTCTAGTGTTGGTGCGGAAGATGACGTATCCATACACCAGGACCCTGACATTTGATTTCCAACTCAGTGCACGAAAACAATGATTGCGTATGTGTTTTTGAAAAGTTTTCTTTGGTAAGTCTTTGAGTCATCTCACCAAGTATAACTTAATGACTTCGGCACACCTGTTTTTTTTCATGATTCCGCCACGCAGACAGCCATATGAGGTTTCAGGTAGAGTACGTGATGACAACCCCCTGAGAGATGAGGATTTTTTGCAGGTCCCCCTTACGGTAGTTGTACCATCAGGTGGTGTACCAACAACACCACTACTCATTGGGCAGTCAATTCCACCAGCACTAACAATAGAGGATGCACACATCTTGAGCGCGTTGCACAAGTTCTACACCAGAGGCCACCGAGGTTTTGGGGAGAGACAGATCCACAGGTGGTAGAGGATTGGATGGAGTCCGTGTTTAGAGTTTTTCGACTGGTAGGGACATCAACTGATCTCATGGAGATCATTTCTGCCAGTCTTCTTCAGGAAGCAGCGAGATGATGGTGGAGTTTGATGCTCCAAGTTCACGATGAGGTAACTCTCATCTGGGTGGACTTCAAGAATATTTTCAGGGTAGAGTTCATCCCAATGACCTTACACTCAGTGCGTATACAAGAGATTCTCCACTTGCAGCAGGGTATCATGACTGTGGCTTAGTACTCAGCGAGGTTCACCGACCTCTCGCACTACTCTACTGATATGGTGCGAGCAGGGGCTTGGACCTTCGAGCAGGGGCTCAGACAGAATATTAGAGCTTCGATGGTTTCTCTCAGCATCCCTACGTAAGTGGGGGTGTTAGAGAAATCACTCTTAGTATAGAGCTTACTTGCTGAGCACTCACCACCAGCATGACCCAACGCCAGACGTCACATAGTAGAGTCATCTTCCATGGGTAGCAGACAGATGACATAGAGGTCCAAGAGGACTAGACCTATGGGTGTATGACCATAGTATACTGGGTCGGTTGTGCGGGGATCTCGAGATAGAGCAGAACTGACGAGGAATAAGTAGTGTTATTCATGCAATGGGTAGGGTCAGATGGCTCACGATTGCCCAACCCACCATACAAAAGACATATAGACAGTTGAAGGACTGCCTGGGCAGAGGCGAAAATTCGATCGGGGAGGTCCATAGGTAGGAGGAAGACATGGAAGAGGAGTAGTCTGTGTAATAGGCGGTGGGTAACGATTCAAGGTTCTACCGCCACCACCACCAGGTGGACCACCTCGACCACAAGAAGCAGGTGGACAGGGATGAGCTCAGCTTCAGGCAACTGAGGCCTATGACAACAGTGATCTAGAGATGATTCATGGTACGATCAATGTCTACTCCACCTTAGCTGCAGTACTTATAGACACAAGTGCCAATCATTCTTTTATTTCCATGACCCTCGTTTGGAGCTTGGAGATACTGGTGGAGCCGTTGGCTCGATCCTTACAGCTAGAGACTCCTACGAGAGAGGATTCGACGATTACACACTGGTGTCGGCAGTGTGAGCTTACTCTAGGAAGTGAGATCATCAGTTGGGATATTCTAGTAGTGGCGTCGAGGCCTTATGATGTCATCTTGGGTATGGAATGGTTATCCAAAATCCATGCTCAGATTGATTGTATTAAGTGCAAAGTGCGGTGTCTCCACACGGTTGAGACCATGTTTTCCTTCACCGGTGAGAAGGGAACATTTGCAGTGTAGGATGGACTTACCCTGAGGAGGGTGCAAGTGTTCACGCATCAGTTGGCTAGCCTTACCCTCGGAGCAGTTCATGTTGAGAGTCTAAGCTATCCTATAGTGGTGGACCAATACACTAATGTTTTCCCTGATGATGTTTTGGGTTTACCTCCTCGTAGAGAGGTGGACTTTTACATCGACTTGTACCTCAGGACGACACTGATATCTTCTATAGTGTATCAGATGCCTCCTGTGGAGCTTCAAGAGCTACAGCTACAACTACAGTACTTTCAGAGCAATGGATTCATTAGGCCTAGTGTTTCACCTTGGGCATCCCAAATTTTTTTCGCCAAGAAGACGGATGGGAGTTTGAGACTCTGTGTGGACTATCGACACATGAACTAGGTGACCATGAAGAACAATTTCCCACTCCCAAGGATTGACGATCTCTTTGATCAGCTGAAGGGAGCACAATGGTTTTCAAAGATTGACCCCAAGCCAAGCTATCACCAACTTAGAGTATGAGATGAGTATGTGTAGAAGGCGACCTTTAGATGTCGGTATGGCCATTATGAGTTCTTGGTTATGCCATTCGGCGTGACAAATTCCCCAACAGTGTTCATGGGACTCATGAATAGGATATTCCAGCTATACCTTGATCTCTTTGTGGTAGTCTTCATCGACGACATCTTGATATACTCAGTGATGGAGGAGGAGCATGCATATCATCTGCAGATAGTTCTGGACACACTCTGAGAGAACTAGCTTTATGGTAAGCTCTCAAAGTTCTAGTTTTGGATACTAGAGGTCCAATTTCTAGGACACGTTATCATAGAGGTTGGAGGTGTGGTGGATCCAGCAAAGATTGAGGATGTGCTTGCTTGGGATCCAACTAGGGGTGTGATGGATGTGAGGAGTTTTCTGGGTTTGGTCGATTACTACCAGAGGTTTGTGCTTGACTTTTACAGAGTTTTTGCACCCTTATTAGCATTAAAGAAGAAGGGGAAACCCTTCTTGTGGTCATAGAGATGTCGGCGTAGTTTCCAGAAGATGAGGCAAAGACTAATGAGTGCCCCCATCTTGAGGCTACTGGAGGAGGGCATTGGGTACGTAGTCTACTGTGACGCATCCAGGACTGGGATTGGATGTAACCTGATGCAGGAGTGAGCAGTGATCACCGATGGTTCTCAATAGTTGTGATAACATGAGGAGAACTACTCTACCCATGACCTGGACTTAGCAGCAGTGGTCTTCGCCTTGAAGATGTGGCAGCATTACTTGATGGAAAAACATTTTACAGTCTACTCTAATCACAAGAGTCTTAGGTATATCTTCTCTGAGAAGGACCTGAACCTGAGACAACATCATTGGATTGAGTTCCTCTAAGACTATGACTTTGAGATAGTCTATAATCCTAGGAAGGGGAAAATAGTAGTAGATGCACTTAGCCGGAGATCTAGTATACAGTTGCTGAGTGAGGCGATAGAGAAGCTATCCGTTTTGCAGATATCCTATGTGGATCTAGATGGAGGAGCTTATCTTCAGTATCCGATAGTCAATCCCCAACTTCTTCAGTGAGTCAGGGAGGCGCAGCTTGGGGACACTGACTGTGAGGCTCGATGTGCTTAGATATCTACATGACATGCACCTGATGGATTTTCTGAAGGTGGGGAGCATGTCACCCTCTTCAGAGGATGTACTATGGTACCGATGGTACTTAAGGAGTAAGTGTTGAGGGAGTTCCATACATCCCCTCTAGTGGTATATCCAGGAGTGGCGAGGATGTACCAGGACCTTCGACATTAGCACTGGTGGTTGGGAATGAAGAAATCTATAGCTGAGTTTGTTTCATAGTGCCACACTTGTCAGCAAGTGAAGGCAGAGCATCAGGTTCTAGTAGGCTTAGTTCAGCCACTAGAGGTGCCAAAGTGGAAGTGAGATGGAATCTCCATGGACTTCATGACAGGACTTCCACGCACGTTTAGGGGTCATGATTCTATCTAGGTGTTCATTGACCGACTCACCAAGTCAGACCACTTCCTACCTATCATAGAGTAGGGATCAATAGATATCTTGAGACGCCTCTATGTATAGGATATTGTATGGATTCATGGAGTTCCATATATGATTGTCTCCGATCATGATGCGTGCTTCACTTCCCAGCTTTGGAAGGGGTTACAGGAGGCGTTCAAGACACAACTTCATTTGAGAACCGCTTTCCATCCTCAGATGGATGGTTAGATAGATCGGACCATTCAGACCCTTGAGAACATACTATGTGCTTTCGTCCTTGATTTTGGCTTTAGTTGGGAGGATAACTTTACTTTAATGGAGTTCACATACTAAAACATCTATCAATCCACTATCGGTATGGCATCATTCGAGACGTTGTACGATAGACCTTGTAGATCACCTCTATACTGGACTGACCTAGGGGAGTCAACACTTGTGGGGAAAGAGATGGTACAAGCTACCATGAAGAAGGTGCAGATCATCTAGGAGCGAATGAAGACTGCATAGAGCAGGTAGAATTCCTATGCTGACAGGAGAAGGAGACCTCTAGAGTTCGAGGATAGTGACCATGTATTTCTACGGGTCTCACCTCGATGAGGTTTGTGGAGATTTAGTAGGGTCAAAAAGTTATCTCTGAGGTTCATCGGACCCTTTCAGGTCCCCAAAAGAGTTGGTGAGGTGGCTTACCGCTTAGCTCTTCCACCTCAGTTGCACCGAGTGTACGGCGTTTTCCACGTATCCCAGCTGACGAGATACGTACATGATCCTTAACACACCATTGACTGGAGGAGCTAGATATCAATGATGGGGTGACATTTTCGGAGGTTCCAGTAGATATTGAGGATTGATAGGAGTTAGTCCTTCATGGGCAGTCGATACCTCTGGTGCATGTTCGTTGGCAGCACAAGAACTTTCAAGAGAGTACATGGGAGCGGGAGGCTCAGATTCGTTTTCAGTACCGCAACTTGTTCCCCTAGTTTGTGTTGTGGCTTTTGGGGACACAAAGACCTAAGGTGGGAAGAATATAAAGCCCTGATTTTCTATGTAATTGTTTTTAATTATATGGAAATTTTACGAGTCCGCGAAAATTGACGGTGCGTTATTCTGATGCCCGGTGTGCCTGGAATGAATTTCTGAACTTTTTTTGGGTATGTTCAGTAAACGTGTGAGTGGGTTTTTGTAAATTTTGAACCGGTGATCGGAATTAAAATATGAGGGCACCGTTGAACTCGTAGTGTCGATATTCTCTTAAGGAAACCTTCACCTTGGTCATAGTAGATCAAGGGTGAAAGTTAGTTTCCCAGAATTTTGTGGGAGTATTAAAAGAATAAAAATAAAATAAAGAACACCTTTTATTTTATTTTTAAAACCTCCCATTTGAATGTTTATCGGTGGGGACTACCCAAACCCCTCTTTTAATGAGAGGAAACTCTTGGATTTCTCCAAATTTAATGTGCCAACTTAATTTAATTAATGTACAAACTTTAATTATATTATTTAGGCTTATTTAATTTGGAACCTCAACTCTCACAGGAAAAGGGATTTGAAAAGTAGGGGAGATCTTTGGAGAGTTGGAGAGATCTTTCTCCAACAAAGGAGATCCTCCAACGAAGATCTACTTCTGGAATTGAAGAATGAGGAAATGACCTTGGAGTGTCTTTCTGGAGTGAAAAATGCCAACGTCCATCTTCAACGACATCGTCTTCTTCCTTGCACCACCTCCAATGGAAAATCTATGTAGGAGATTTATACATGACTGAATTTATTTTTCTATTCTTCATATTTTGGTTTCACAACGAAGATGGCCAAACAAACATGGCCATCATCCACACTTATACCTTGCCTCATTCCTTTTGATTCTTCATGCGTTCTTCATGCATTCTTTAACACCAAATAATTAATGATACTAGAAATGAAATATTTTGTTGAGCGCAACATATGGAAATGGAGCCCTTGACCAAAGGATCACAAATAAGTTATTGTTTTATTTTATGGTCTAAGAACATAGATGCGGTGACCCATGGAAGAGGAGGAGGGACGACACACCGTACGAACACATGAAGGTAGGGCACTGCACGTCCGTGCTGCTGGATGAGAATGAGACCATGGCCGCTTGGCCGCGACGGAGGCCAAAGAGCAGCCGACACCCGTCTGGCCATAGTGGAACAGCGACGCGTGACCACGCCGTTAGGAGGAGGATAGGCCGGAGCACCCAGTCGGCCATGGCGGATCGGCAGGACCCTCTTGGGTCCCGTAGTGACTTGGAAGTGCCTATTGGCACTGTTATTTGGCCTTCTGAGCATAAGGTGGCTGCTCCCCTTCGGTGAAAACTCGATTTGACCATGCTGCCATGCGGGCCGCACCACCAGGCCGTGCCAGTGGGCCGCACCCAGCGGGCCGAGCTATCCCTTTCGCGGGCAGGGCTAGACCACAGCCCAGCGGGCCAGGCCTGCTGAGGCATAGGACAACCGGATCGGACCTGGACTGGGTCGGGCTAGTTTGGTCCAACCAGGTCGGACTGGACCTGGGCCCAAGCAGACCTAGTTTCGCCTTTTTGGCATTAACTTGTGATCCGAGCGTCTGTTTGACGAACCATCTACGACACTGGGATCCTTGGATCGAGACCATCCTTTTTGTATACTCCACTTGAGTCTTGAATAAAGTTGGAGTATGTCCAGGTTGGATTGAACCTCGAATCCAACCAGGCCCTCAGATAGGAAATGCTAATAACTTACAGACCGAACGTCTGATTGACGCACCGTCTGTTGCGTTGGGTCCCTTATAACATTATATAACATTGGGTTACTAATTTGTGGTTCTTTGTGGTGGTTGAGGTATGACCAATAGCTCAAGGTATAGATTGTATGAAACTTGAGCACACCAGGTGTGAGGAATCTAGTGGCTGGCAGTGAGGCGGAGGTTGGAGACTGATAATACGGAGGTTAGTTACCTATCGACTCCAGGCGGGTCGGATCATGAGTGGGTCATTGTGGGGGTTAGTACCTATCGATCCTATGTGGGTCAACGCTCAATGATCCTATGTGGGTCAGTGCATACTAATCCTATGTGGGTTAGATCCTGTGTGGGTCATTATGGGGGTTAGTACCTATCTATCCTATGTGGGTTAGACTTCGTATAATTAGAAGCAGTGCCTCTTGACAGAATAAGATGATCTAGCTTCGTGACTAATCATCTGTACTTCTATACTTCACTAATACCTCTATGAGATGAGTCTTATATCTTCATTGTTTACCTTTGTGGGACTATATCTTCGTAGTGTTACCTATGTGGTACTCCTACCTTTGTGGTGTTAACTGTGTGGTACTTCTAACTTCGTGGTGTTACCTTTGTGGTATTCTTTACTCCTATCTGAGATGAGTATATCGTGATAAATTAGGTATATGTATGGGCATATACCTAAGTAGTCTTGACTGTTGTTTTCAGGCTTCTGGTTAATCCTTTGTTGATTATGAGAGACCTTCGGGGGTCTCGGGGTCCCTACTGAGTATTGTTATACTCACCCCTACACAGGCTATCCCGCACCCTGTTGTGTCTGGTGTAGATGACATACACCACTGACTGAGGAAGAGGGTACCTAGACTAGAGACTACTCGAAGGTGGTTATTAGATGAGACGATCCGCAGAGATGACCATTCAAGAGCTATACGTACCCTTTAGGTAGGATTCTTGGAGGGTGTTCATAGGAGATGTTTTCAGTTGTACTTGTACTTTTCTAGTTTTACTAGCACTTTCCAGTTGGGCTTTTATTCTTCCCCCTTTAGTTTTTGTACACATCGTGTTTACTATATAGTTTACTTTGTGCTCGTATCTTGCTGTGTGCTTGGTTTGTGTGAGTATACGGTTCATAAAGGTAATGCCTTCCAATTTTCGAGAATATTCCTTTTCGTACTTGTCTCCATCCCCTGGCCTATGGAAGGCGAGCTTTGGGTAGTCACGACACGGGCCTCGGGGGATAGGTCGTGACATAACTCAAATACCTCTAATGATTTCCCCATAAATGATGAGAAATAAATCCTAGTGGACTCCATGCATAGTGGATTTAATTATCCCAATAATATATCATATTTAATGCTACAAACACCTTTGATCTTGGCTTGGATCAGGATCTAATACTAAAACACATTATTTATTTAACATTAAACATCCAAATCAGGCATCTCCTGAATTGTTTCTTGTTAATTATCCACACTAACTCTCAAAAAATCATTCAACATTCCTTGGTTTAATAAACATGGATGTTTTAACTTAACATGACTAGAACCATAGTAATAGCCTCTTTCCACAAGCCATTTTCACTACAGGTCCACCTATCAACTATGAACTCCTTCAATACAGTCATGGTCCATCTCAATTTTTGCTACATTACACTATATTTCCTTGATGAAGAACATGATATTGACCAAAGATTTTCTATTATAGTGTGGTGTTAGATTTTTTTGTTTTCCTTTAAAACTCCAAGTACCACAACAAGAACCATAAAGAGGTTGTCCTTTTTAGCCTGAAGTCGTTGATATCTTCTACACCTTGTCTCTATATTGGTCTATCCTAGAAGTGTTTTTCATTTCATTTGGGAACATTGGAAATCCAATATGGGGACCACCAAGGTATATTTCATATTCCAGTTGCATGTTTCAAGCATCAACACCCTCAAATGTCTTATACTTTGGGTGAGGTCATATCTGGGATCCTCTCAATGCTCATCATAACCTCGACCATGGGCACGTTAATTCCCATTTTGGACATATTCATATCAAAACACCCTACTACATGGGCTTGAAATCTTTTTCTTTTACATATTTCACTTGGTTTTAACATAATATATTAACATCACTTCTTATATCCATATAAATATCTTCCACTTGACCAAAAAACACATTGTCAACACTTAGAACAAGTATAACTATAAAGCATGATGTCAAAAACATACCATGGACATGTTTTTTGGAGACAAAGAATCTCCCAAACATCACCTCAACACATTATACATCTTTAACATGTGTTCTCAACAATGTCATTACAAAAAAATTATTTCATTGAGATGCAGACGAACATCATTTCCATCAACATTGACCATCCATATTACCAATAATCTCGAGCAAGATTATCTAAAAAATCCCGACATCAATCCTTTATAATTTCATAAAATCTCCCACTTTTTATTTTTTTGACAATACTGAATACAAATTTTCTTCCACTTATACAATGCTCCTCTGAAGGTATCTTCTCTCCCTTAAGGATATATTCTTATCCATCAGATATCTTCACCCCTTATTATCAATGAAATATAATTGGTCATTAAAATTCCAAGGGTCCTTTAAAACTCAATTCTTCAAATAAATGGATGTATTAATCTTCCTTATCCCTTATTGGAGGGAACAAAAATATGTTTCTATACCTTAATATGTGGGAAGATATTTCCATAAGGAAAATATCCCCATTAGACATACACTTATAAGAGGGCCTCCTCATGGGATTAAACTCTCCTTATGAGGATAGGTAGGACTTCATCATACTATGTATTCTCCCACTATTTCATAATATCCTCTTTCCTTTGTTTCATCCACACATTTATTATCCATATACATTCAATCTAATAAACCACATTTTCTAGTTGGACTACCCAACTCCATAAATTCGCATTCCATTATAGATGAACCTTTTCATGGGATTCTCTAACTGAATTTACCATATAGAACTTGATATGTCAAAAATATTCTAAGACTAATAAGCTAGATATTTGTGTATGAGTGAAGAGTCTTCGGAAACAACCACAATGTTTTCCCTGATACTCATTAGATCCATTTAAATAAGATTGTAGCATTTAATTTTTCAATAATTCAAAATTCTACTGGCGATATTAATCAATTAACTGAAAAAATTACTACGTAAAATTAAAGTACCTGGTTATAAGAAACATACAACGTGATGAATTAGTTGATAAAAACTATCAAAAATCAGATACAAATTATTTCTAGAGAGGTTTAATTTTATAAAATGTATCCACTTGATCTCAAAACCATTCACTTCGTTATTGGATTAATGTAATTATGATAAGGCTTAATATACTTTTATTTTCATCCATAATCCCCATAATATAATCTCTTGGAACCAATTATTATCACTAATTTTGGGGAATCCAATTGACTATGAAGAAATCACCTTTCAATGGATTTTTTAATCCTGTATAAAAAAATTGAAACCAAATGTAATAAAATAAATATCTGAAACATCAAGAATGGTGAACTCCCTAATAAACATTGTCTTAAGGCTTTAAAAAATATAGTTGGTTTCCCTATGAAATATTCTTTTCAGATCCCATCATAAGTTCTTTTCTATAAGAATAAACCCCATTGATTTTATCTCCCCCTTATGTTTTCACCTTTCCATAAACAATTATAATTATTAAATCATTTGTAGAGATGGGTACCTTGAAGTTCCTCAATTTCTGGAATATATTAGTGTAAGATTAACTAACCCATCACCTTCCACCATTCCTTCCCCCTTAAAAGATTTTAGAATAGAAATTTACTAATATATGTAATTTATTCATCATTACTTATAACTGGTAAAATAAACCCCTTGTCGAAGGATTTCCCTTACATTTTACTACTTGCACACTTCTTTCCATAGACGTGATCATTTTCATCCTTCCTTGGATTTCATTTTTCCATATTGTTGGAATCTTTCAAACTTGTTCAAGTAATGCATTATATTAGATAAGTGCTGGATTGAAACTATGACTTTATTCTCTATTGAATCTTCATATTCTTCTTCTTAGGGGTTTGTGTAAGAGATCTTCTAAAACCCACTCCCATGATGTCCAATATTTCCATATTTAAAAACCACTTCTGCATAGGTGGATCCTATTTTATTTCCACCTATTTTATATCTAGAATAGTCTCTTAGTTTTTTTAATATATTATTCATCATTATATCCAAGAGAGTTATTCTGAGTACCTAGATCACGATTCTTGAAACACCCTTCATTATGGTTCTTTCACATCCTCAAACTCATTGAACCTTTTTCCCGATTTAATAGGTCTTTTCTAGGATAAGATTTATCCTTGCATGTTATAGTAGTCGAGTGTATCTAAATTTATTATTTAACCTTCCAGATATTCCTCTAATTGTTACAGACTTCCATATGACTGAGGTAAGAACAAATAGAACACATTCTATAAGAATCACCACTCATTTTCTCTCTCTGCGAAGTATATGTTGGTATAACTAGACTTAGTTTTAAATCATTGGTCTTAAAATATGTGAGACAATAACTTGTGATTTTACCAATCATTCCATAATATAATAACTTTAGTACATTCTTCTTTCATGGAACCATACCACTTGATTTTTTATGGAACAACTCTCTTCTTCCAAATTTCAGATCTGGGTTTATTTTTGTCTACGCAAATATTTTGGTGGATTTCATAGGGATATTAATATTTTATATTATGATTTTCATATTCTTTTCATGGTATCTTGTATTCTCATAATTTTATTCTATTTTCCATCAATCATATTCATCTCTGAGACTATATCTCTCAAAAACTATTTCTTTTTTGAAAATTTCATTCTTTGTGGAAGAATACATCATATAAATTCATTTTATGTGGATGTTTTTTTTTCATTTATTAGAAAATATATTCAACAATATCTATTTTCTATTTCATCCTAATTTTTATTTTCTTCGTTCTAAAGTTTAATTCAACTAATTTGTTTAACATTTTATTTTCCAAGTAGATATCTACAATCACAGATGAGTACACTTCATTAATGACACCCCATCAATCTTATTTTTAATTTAATGATCATTCCAATCAATATGGACTTTATATTGTTACCATTTCATCACCTGAATCACATCTCATTTTTATCTTTAAGAGAGAGAGTATGAAATTACACATATAATCACCTCCTAAGGATTAGAATTAGAAATATCATTCGATTCACGTTTTACCAATATGGATAAAAAATATCTAGGTTGACTTCTTCTTATTCTTCTTCTACTTCATCTTATTGATTAAGTTTTTATACCAAAATTCTAACTTGGGCTTTATTTTTTTCTTAACAAATCTTCTAATAGATTCCACATGTATTTAGAGAATGTTCAATTTTTCATCTTTTTGTGTATTTCTTTTTAAATATCCATCATTAATAACTCTTTAACCAAAAAAAATCAAAATCAATTTTTATTTGTTTAGTTTCAATTTTTTTAAAAGGTGGGGACGAAGCCTCATTTATTTTTTAAAGCAAAGAAAAGATCTCTTTTAACTGGGTAGAGGGAGACCCATTACATAAACAAATGGCCCAGTGGGCATTTAGCCCATTACCTGGACCATATTCCCAAATTTTTGGCCCAAAGACCATTTTGTGAATAGTATAGCTATAATACTCTGCCTGCTACAGTATTGCACAGTATCTTCCGCTGCTACAATACCTTGCCACCGCTACAGTGCCCGCTGCTGCTACAATGTCTCCACCACTACAGTGCGCTACAGTACTGATACAGTACCTACTCCTAATGGGTTTTGAGGAACTCATTGAAATTATTCATAAACTAGATGAACTCCTATTTCCATGCCTTGAACTTATTTCAATCAAATAATTAATCCTTCATTATTGATAAAATATTCAACATAACTTTATATCAATTTAGATACATAAAAAATATAAAAACAATCACTCTGATACTAATTATATGGTACACCAATAGGGAATAGAGTGACATCACCCTAAGAGGGTTGTGAATTATGGTTTTTACATGACATAACTAATTAAATAAACATGAACCCTTTATATCACTGCCAATAAACGATCTTGAACTCTCAATCTTGTGGTTTACTTTGTTATTCCCTTTAACTAAAAAATATTAAGGTTTCTTGATATTTTTTGGCTTGATAGCATAAAGTAAATATGAAGATGAGTATTTACTTGGTTCACATTCAATGGGATACAACCATGAAGTAAGCATCATTATTGTGTTATGCACCAAAAAACACTATAAAACTCACTTATCATTACAATGGGACACTCCCACAAGAATAGGTTTCGGCTTGATCACTCCTCCACTTGGATATGTGCCTTATTATGTTTAGGATATACTCACTACCACAGAAGAAAAGCTACCAAATCACAAAAAATTATTCCTCCTCTGTTTATCATAGCTCTATGAAGGATCCAAACATAGTTCATAGATATGATTTTCCCTTAATCAACATCATAGTATGTATCATTAAAAATAGTTGGCGGTCTAATGCAGTTCTGCTTGGAATCTTCTTTGAATCCTTGGTGAAATAAATTCTCTACTTTCTATAATAAATTTAGAATAATCTTCACATTTTTGTTAATAGAGAAAACTAAATCTTTCTTGTCTATCTATTCAATAATGTACAAGTCTTCAAGAATACATCCCCTCGACTATAACAAATCTCTCATTATCCCCTTGAAATTTAGTTGTGTAATGAGTGAAGAGAGTCTCTCCTAATTTTTTTTCAAAAATAATGATGATAACACAAGATAAATTAGAGAAATACTGGGCTAGAAAATGGATAGTTGTAATCACCTTATTGGTTCATTTTAAATTCAAATAACTCCTCAAATAACTCCCATTATTTTCTCAATAACTGAAAAACATAAATTCTTGGGGAATCTTTAAAATATTTATATAATTATCCAATTAATCCACCATCTTTAATGCTGAAAACACTGTAAATATTAACTTATATCATGATCTAAAACATAGAAAACTTATTTCTAAAACATTAAAAATACATCTCATGAATAACTTAATAGTGTTCTCCCAAAATTCTTTCATTGATTCCAAAATTTTCTCATAATATTCATGGTTTAAGAAAACATAGTTGTTTTTCATTAACAAGCCCAACACCGAATGTTTTTAATCCTATTATATGATATTTTATAATTTAGGTCCACCTTTAAACTATAACCACCTCTACTATAGGCATATGCCATCTTTTTAGCCTCCTAAAACACATAATGTATTAAATATATACCAAAATCTCTCCCAAGGACTGTTCACTATAGTGTGGTGACCTTTTTTGGTCATTTTACTCTAAAATTACATGTACCATTACATAAATAATTATAAGGTTGTCCGATTTTCCCTTAACCATTAATTGTCCACCACAAATTTTATCACTATGAGTGTTTTCAATATGTGATTTCCATTTCATACAGGAACAATATAATTCTACCATGGAGAGAATTAGGGTATGGTCCACATTCCAATTTCTTATTTTGATCATCAACACTTTGTAATACCTAGAACTTTTGGCAAGGTCATGTCGGTCTTGTTATCAATCCTCACAACAACCACGACTGTTGGATTAGTAATGCCCAATTTTTCCATCTTAATATCATAATACCCTCCAATATTGGTGTTTCCTCCTTGGATTGGACATGATGAACTTGTGTGAAACACACTCCAAGAACTTCATGTTTATTATACCTACATGAATCTTTCACATTAGAAAATAACACTTTCTTGAAATTTCCAAAATGTATATATGTAAATATTGTTTTCAAAAACAAATCTTGGTCATCTTATTTGGGAACAAAAAATATACCAACCATTTCTTTAATACTTTGGAAATATTCCATATGTGTTATCAATACTGTTATTGTCAAAAAATCTAACTTTTTTCACTAAGATGCTGACACACATCTTGGCTATCTTCATTGACCATAATTTTTTTAAAAACCATGAGAAACCTTATTATAAACTAATCATACTTCAATTATTTGGTATTTATAATAGTTTTTCCTATTGATTAAATCCACAAATTTGGTAACTTTTCAGTTTATCTCTATCCATTGATGTGGTAGGTATAATGAAGTTAGGATTGGACTCTTGAGAGTGGATTCCTATATATATATCTATAAAGTAAATTTGAAACCATGTAGTTTGTTTCCACTCAACAAAATATGTCATACAATATAGATTCATGTGATGAGGAATAATGCATACCCTTTTATGGTAATGTAACCATGACCACTTCAAAATAGATTAAATTCATGCAATGTAGAAAACGAATTGAAAGGTTCCCATAAATGTCTAGTGTGGGATTCATGAATGAGTGGATGATTCTGGTTATTCTCATAAGAAATATGGCCTATTGGGGAAGGGTTGGCATGACTGACATTGAATACGACCTGATAAGGATACAGTTTTAAGGAAAATATCACATTTAATGTTTAATTTTTAATATTGGTTTTGGAACTTATAGATGAATCCTACGTATCAATATTAACATGAATCAAAGACCATGCATCTTCTGTTTCATAGATTCAAAGTCGTATGATGAGTCTATCCCATACAGTTTAAAAACATGTTGTAAGGATGTTATCATGTGGTTTCACATCATTCAATAATGATATTTTTTTCATTAAAGGGGTTAAAAATTGATTTTATAGGGATTAATCATGGATATCCCCTGATAAATTTCCGATTCATTAATGATTCATTGGTATGAGATCATTAATGAACATATGATTGGGCGTATTGTTGGTATGAGGCCCCTTATATGGATTTAAACACCTTGTTTATTGGTGACTAAATAATTTAGGATGATTTGACTCATGGTTAATATGGATATGTGAGAGAATATTGAGGATAAAACCAGATAAGAGGACCAAATAAGCACATCTACCCCTCATATATTGATAGTTAGATAGAAAGTGGTGACTTGAATCATGGGTAATATTTTCTTGTGAGGGGAAAGTTGATTCTTACACCTAATAGGAGGAGGTAAAAATATACATGGATCATTAATAATGATAAATTGGCCAAATCTGTTTTTCAGTTTCCAATATGAGAGGTATGAGATAGGGTATGATTCACTAATATCTGAATGATAGGGACACTCATTATGAATGGAATACTGGTTCATGTTTTCTTTAAGGGTCCGATCATCCTAGAAGGAATCCTTAAGAGAATAATTTTAATATGTTAATACATCCTATAAGGTTTGAATGATGATTTTTTAGTCCATAATATTTCTTAGGATGACAAGGGGTATTCCAAAATAGGTACGCACCTAGATAAGGGACTGGGTGATGGTAACATCTAAGTAACTAGATCAGGGGAAAATGGTGGTCATGTATGACAACATAGGTGAACTTCATCCCTACTGGGGTACCTAATTAAATCTAAATCCTAATATATAGTATGGTGAGGGTTATCCCAAAGTGGTCCAGTCAAGGTTCCTCTATATCTTAGTAGGATGAGGGTTCTACCTAGTTAGAGGTTAGGGAAAGGTGTCACCCTTGTTTGGGTGTTAATGTGATTTATCTCTCTAATATAATGGTTATGATGAAGTTTGACTGTATTAAGTTTTTTAGGGAATATATTATCCCTACAATTATGGTTAGGGAAAAGTTTATCCCTAATAGGTTCTTCCAATGGTGACCTGGTTTCATGGTATCTTTGTATTGCACTATTGAGGAATGTTAAGCATGTAGCACCCCAGTTGAGTCTAGTAGGGATGAGTTACATCACCCTTTTACTTAGGGATCATAAGGGATGTTGTATTTAGTAAATTTATTTACTTAATGAACTATATTAAGAAAATAATTACCATGAACACTTATTAATTTTTTTTGATCTTCACATTGTTAGTCATTTATAGGGTATCAAATGACCAAGGCATAAGGAGTTGCGAGACCTGGGTGAATATAACACATGTTGTTGTTCCTATTTTTCCTGAAACACATTAAAATGTTGAAAATGGGGTGGTATTTATAGGAAATGGGGTACCAAGAAATTGTTATTAATAGAGGGGACATGGGCATGAAACGAGGGTGTGCTAGTTGTTTGTATACACATGAGTTGAGAACATGAGTAGGGTACACAAGTGTTTTCTGTGAATGAGATTTGAGTTTGTGGGATCAGATTTGGGTGAATATACTTTGGTTTCATGGATAAGAAAATATTATATTGGTATTGGAGAATAGGTCTCATGGGTTTGACATAAGGTGCATGTGTAGAGTTCACCTTATCCTAAAAGAAGGATTTAACAAAACCCTTACAAATTTAAACTTCCATAACTTTTTATCTATATGTTTGTTTTGGTTCCATGACAAATCAAAAGGAACATTGAAAAATAAAAACACCCTTAGATACTGTGTTCCCCTATACAAAATTATTTATGAGTCAATAAATTACCCAAATGAACATCAAAATGGGTTTTATTTTCCCAAAATCATTTATACCTACAATGGATGAACATCATGGATTACTCCCCAAGGGAGGTTCTCCCAATTACATCACCCCGATTTGAAATATTTTTTAGAAATCCTTGTCCCACAATGTGTGAGTAATCATGAACCACATGGATATCCATTTTATGTTGTCTTTATGCCTAGAAATTCGTTTATACTCCTAGATGACTCATGTTGTCGGAATGAGGAGTGTATCATGGATTCCATGGAAAGGAATTTGGAACAAATTGTCTAGTTCCATTAACTACCCATATATAATTATATTCATTATGAATGATAATTTTCCAATTCTAGGTTAACATATGGTATATTTCTGCATTACTTGAATATATAGTTTTCTTTAGGAGATGACTCACCAGTGATATAAAACACCCTGAGATGAGGGTCTTAATTCAAAATTTTCATGCACAAATAGGAGAATCTCAACTCAAGGTGTTTGTGTCTCCCTGAATTATCAACACTTGATAATCTACGAAACATAAAATATAATTATTTCAAAATTATTTAACCCATTTAACCATTGAAATGGAATGGAAAAATCCCATTATAATGTCCAAACACTTGATTCAAAAATGAAATATGGATTAATCTATTATCTTATGCACATGAACCTTATGATGACTATAGGTTGGCTACATACAGTATCATATATAAAATTATTTTACTTTTGTGTGATTCCATCAAATAAAGGACTCTAGAATTTGGTCACCTTATGAGCGTATGGACTTAGATAGATATGGTTAGGAGTTATTTAAAGGTAAATACACCATCACAAAAAACTAGGGCTAGCTCACTCAAATAAAAAACTTGATTTCCTCTTAGATGTGTGCTCATAGATAGATATATTTAGGTAGGATATAGTGGAATATATACCATCATCCTAAAAAAATTATCTAATTATATATGGTAAATGAGTGATTCATCATGGTGGAAATCCTTATGGGGGATTTTGGAGTGAGGGTTCCAATGTTCAAAAGGTATCAAATTCCCTAAAATCACAACCTCCTCTTTTCACATGGATTATTTCAACTAGTATATAGTCAACAAAGGGATAATCATTTTTTCTTTTGTACAAGGACCTAGAGAGCATGGATTGATTCTTAATGAGGCCATATGGTGGATACCATACGTTTTGTTCTCTTTTTCTTTTGCCCAAATTTTTTCCTAATACTGTAATAGGGATGTATTAACATGAAGAAACTATGATTTTGTACTATAAATCATTTATAGGTTTCCTAATTGACATTATTTGCACCACTTTCCTTGTTCAATTTATAATTTTCCATGATAGTCCACTATAATGGGTATTTTAGACCATATAGATTTGACACAAAAGATTAGGAAACCTACCTAATGATAAGAATGAAGTTTAGAAAACATTAATAGATTCTTAATTAAACTTATAGAAATATCCTAATGGTGGTGTGGATGTATTTTAAGGTTATATTTCATAGTTTGAGAGTTGTTCTGATTTAACATTACATATACTAGAAATAATAGTGAGATGATCCATACAGTTAGGGAAAATAAAACAAAACATGAATGAAAATACCAATTTTTTTTACCATCATAGAGATGATTTTTGAATTTTAATTTTTTTATTATCATAACATCATAGATAGTTTTTATGTTTTTACAAACATGAAAAAAGGTTAGGTGGTCTATCTAGTTTATAGGGTGAGATAAATCCTAGAATGAATGAGCACCATGTTCCAATAATGATGAAATATTTTTGAATCATTTTAGGTAGGTTTGGTCTATTTTAATCTAGACACTTTGTCATGTGGTTTTTGGACACATGAAAATGAACATATGAGGGTGCAAGGATAGGATACCATACACTTTCTCTATGAATGGGTATGATGCACACACATGTATCACTAAGAATATTCAAATATACTTGAATAGTTGGAGTGTGAGATGTGTAAATAATAACTTGAGACATTAGAATTGGAAAATTATTGGATAAAAAAGTATTTATAGGACCACTAACCACATTCTAATCATGGGAGACACTATAGTGTTATTGTGGTGTATTTGGATTAGAGGAACCCCTCCCTATGAAAAAATATGACTCTGGTTGGAAGGGAAGAATAAAGATACACCGATATCACTACAAGGTATAGGATTTCCTTAGATACGGGTAAGATCATTATTTATATACATGAATAGATTTTAGAGACTCAAACGCCATATGAGAGAAGTAGGTTTATGGGTTAAAGGGTATCCATGATGGTTTTTAGTACACTAAATGTTATTTCATTGTATATTAAACATGTATCTACATTGAATGGATATAAAAAGAAATATATATAAATATTTTATGGATCAATCTATCCATCAATCAAAAAATGACATTTTCTAGGGTTGTATGGTGGACCCCACAATATTTGTTTCTATTCCATTTTACACTATCACCTTTTCTTCAGTCACAATACTGGGTGACTTAGTGAGTGGATACTTGAATTTTTTTCCAAAAATCCATTTATGTGTTTTAAACACATATGACCTTGAATCTCTTTCATTTTCCTTTTAAAATTCTTTTATTCGTGAATATTGAGGGCATAAGTTTAATTTTATATAGATTTGAATTAAATATGGGGTAGTGTATATAGTAAAAATGGCGAGATAAACCTAACACGAAGGAGGAACCCATTATTATTATATATATCATCAAAATAGGTGAACATAGTTTAATTTCAGAGTTCATTAACCATTATTGGTTAAATTTTATGTTCATATAACTTTGACCAACTAGTTATTAGTTTTCATGTTTGACTTATTTGAAAAAATGTTGAGACGTTTTATCCAGAAAGGGTAAGGGAAAATGTGATGTGAATGAAGAGATAAATTAGATTATATAATATCTTAAATAGAGATCCACAATTAATGGTCATAGTCTTGAGAGACAAAAATTAGATAACATATCTTGAATGTGTTAGAAAAAATAGGGTGTAAATGAAAAACCAAAATGACTGGGATAACCCACATCAAATATAGATGCATTTAGTTTAAGTATATAGTTATTTGTTTAAATGATTTAGAAGATATGAAAATATGGAAGTGGATCAAGAGCTAATAGATTCCAAAACCATTAGAATAGGGAAAAACTATGCTATAACTCACATCCTAGGGTGTTTGAAAACAAAATTGATGAGATGTGACTACAATGCCAATGATATCCACTATCCAAATTTGAATGATAGGTTCCATTGAAATGTTGTTGGGGGTGTGTAGGTATTAATGGTAATTATATTTGAAATGATATATTTCACTTGTTAAGAGGTTAGAATACCACTTCAAGATATACTCAACATTGATATGGGGATGAATCATAGTTGGGAACATTTTTTCCAATTATAACTTTGTATACCTTTACCTCTTAAACATTATAGGATCTTGATTCTTTTATTCTATTTTCCTAATCATATAAATTTATTTAAAATAATGTAAAATATTTCACATGAAATTTTTATGTGGTTAACTAATCAATAAAATTACCTTTTCTTTAAAATGTATAATTATGACAAATACATAAATTCAACACTAATATGATATACTTGTTTCTATGGTTTGTCGATAAAATAGTCCTTAGCCTAAGTGTGGTTCGCTATACTTTTGGAGGGTGGATGGAAATAATCCAGGATCCCTACACTAGTAATGACTCATATAACGTGTAATTCCTCCCTTTTACTATATAAATCCTGTATTGAAATTCTCTAACATATTTAGTTACTTTGTAAAAATAAGAATGCATTCCACCATTAGATAATTCTCTTGGATGTCACAGGGATGCTTTGCCTTATTCCTCTATAAATATTACCTACACAACCAGTAGCAATAAACTATCCTTCCTCTACATTGTAGAAATAGAAATATAGAAATTATTATATTTTTATTTCACTTGGAAATTTTCCATATAATATTTCTTTATAATAATTTACCTCCATTGAATGATCATCCATTGATATTTTGTCTAATCCATTCGTCTTATCATCCTTAAGTACATGTTTATCAGATGCTCATGCTCTATCTAGTCTCTTATACACTATCCAGTACTAACATAGATCATATTTTCATTTTTAGAATTTTGTTTTTAAATTATTTAATTTCTTATAATTAATCAATTTGATCTTATTTGCATCATTTTTTGTTTTTTGGGTGTGTATTGAGATTAAATGTGAAAAGTGGTTAATTCTGGATATTTTAACAATTTTATGTTACCTTTGCATTTCAATCATAAATCCTACAATATTAATTAAATTCACATGATACCTTTTTTTAAGATCACATGATTTGTGGGATACCCATAAGTCTTCTGGAACCAGAGGCAATTCGAACTCCAACAAGCCAAAACAAATTGGTCAATGTGAACACTTATTCTGGCCAGAAGAATGGACCTTACCTCATTCAATAAGTAATATCTCTACATAAAGACCAAAAAAATGGATTATTCCAGATGGTTTATAAATCCAACTCTATGAGACAAAATCAAATTAAATTTAACATAGAAATAATATCATTTAGGTCATCATTCAACTGGTCAAAGTAGAGTTGGTGGAATAATGATTGGTGGCTAGAAAAGGTTAAGTGTACTAATTTGGCCATAACCCATTCAACACGGCTCCAAATGACTTGAAACTTCGTGGGTAGATGGAAAAATACACTCCCACTTTATAAAATAAGGTACCTCAGACTGGTTCGATGGTATGGTGGATGAACCGAAGATGATATTCTGGTGGAAATATTCTGGAGGAAATGTTCATGTTCTTCTTTTTCCCTCTTTTATTATTTTTTAGTTTTTTAATGCCTTCTTCTTCCCCATTCTTCTAAATTACCATTAACATGGTAGGGTTAATATTATGAGTGATTTGTTAAGTCTATAATTTCCATTTTTTAATGTTTTATTTCATGCGCGTTATGTTATAAAATTTTTTCTCCATTCTGTAATGTTGATTTCAATTTTTCATAACAGTTTATATTATCTTATGAGATTGTATTTGATTTTATATTAAGATTTTATTATTGATTTATTTGGTGGAAATAATCTCCCTCCACTAGGTTCTAGTCTATATATGATGGAATATATCATAAATTTGTGTTGAAGTACTTGGAGATTGTTAGTACGTGTGAGAGTTGTAGTGCATATTCAATATTGTTTGGGATAAACAAGACACGATCGGGAATTGCCTAAATTAATTGAAATTATTCTCTCAAAACCTTTAACAAAATGAAAAGAGAGTCGACCAAAATAATATCTTGTTAAGGTTTACTCTCACCAACACCAATGACCAATGAAGCGAGAGGAAGCAATTGTGGAATCTCATAGTAATTGGTTTAGTAGAAGAGAAATGGATAAAATCGAACTATGATAATATTTCAATTGGAAATCCAAGTATGAAATGGTATCCCAATTTTATATTAATATTTTAAATCACATTATATTTCAATTTATTTTCCATATTTTAATTAATTTCTTCCTTTTGTTTCATTTCTCTCAATTTCAAAAAAAAAACAAATTCACAAATAAAGTGACAAACTTGATTATTGTGCGCTCCTTTATAGAGACAACCTAGGTTAACCACTATAATATATTTTAACTTAGTAAATAAATGTTTTTTCCACACCCATTGATAAGTACATGTCAAAACTTGGCATCGTTTCTGGGGAGGTAATGCCACGATCGCATTTTAAATATTTGACACTTTTCAAAAAAACAAAAAAAATATTTTTCCATGATGTTTTCAAATTATCATCTGTTTAATTCATGGAACAATTACCCAAAAGTGGAACAAGAATATGATTTCGGTTATAAAATAGTTTATATGCAGGAACTTAGCAAGGACATAGAAAAAACGAGGGAATAAAGTAGAACTTTTATACAAATATGTCAATGCATTCATTGAAAAACCAGAACCTAAGCACGAACTTAGAGAGGACAAGAAGGAAAAATTTTCTATTAAGCCACATGTGGGAGATCAAAAATATATAGATGGATTTTGGAATGAGTGTGAAGAACTACTTGATCAACATATTCCTTAAAAAGTAAAAGAACCAAAAACATTGAAGGAAGACACCACCAAAGGAATGGAATTTTAAAAAAATTAAGGATCCTGACTACCTACCTTTATCTTGTGAAATTAAACTACAAGAGGCACCTATAATTAAATAATTAATTGAATCTGAACAAACACAGGGATATAATCTTTTCTGAGAATATTTTTATTCCAATTTTATTAAATCTGAATTGAGTATTACCACCCCTTGTTATAAATTTTCATATTTTTCCAAAAATTGTATTGTCTTGGTAGATGAGGAATAAAAATAAGATACACATATTAAGGAACATATGGGGATCCCTAAACAAGATGAATACTTATTTGAGGAATTTCAAGAGGAGAAAAAATTGGATTTCCATGATGAAATAGAGACACACGATGCTTCCTTTGAAAGAGAATAATTTGATTTTGATTCCTCATTCTTTAATTTTATTCAAATTTAATTACTTTCTGATTCTCACATTGATTATTATTTTGATACATATTACCTTGAGAAACCACTAGAGAATGAAGAAGAAGTTGTGAAAGTGGAATCCAAGGAAGAATATGAATCATTATTTGTCCTACCCTCACTATGAAAGTTTAATATCATTTTAATGGGGGAGGATTTCGTGTACTATATCCACATAGTCCTCAAAAAAATTAATAAGTTCAAGATGGAAAGGAGAAGTGTTATTGGTTCATCTAAAAAAAACTAAATCCATGATCAGATTGGGGATAACCAGGTGAAAGTTTCCATTTAGAGGTAGTCAAAACTCAAGGCCCACTTGCAGGATTAAACTAAGATCTATCCTTATTTTCTTACACTATTTATGATTTATTTTCTTTTAATACATTTCTTATGTTTTATTTTCTACTTTTTCTTATAGGTTTGAATTGTGCAACACTTAGGTGCTTAATTCATCATTTCACTACTAATGTGTTGGGTTTTACATTTCTTTTACACTCATTTGATTCTTTTGATTCAATTAAAAATATTCTTACATGTTAAATCCAATTGAAGTCATTGCAGACACTGCATCATTTAAGTGCGAGGAAGGGAAACTTTTCTATTTATAAATTTAGAAATATCTATTTTTTCTATTTTTCAAATTTTTTTTTTTCTGTTTTTCAAAAAGAAATTGTGTGTTTTTCAAATTTTTGTTTGTTTTTGAAAGATTTTGAGAAGAAATGATTATCATAACAATTTTTGAAACCCTTGTCAATGTGTGAAACAATTTATCTCATGAAACTGAGCTTAAATTAATGCTAAATATGACTTTGTTTCAAGTTCAAATATTTAGGAATTTCATGAAATGTATACTAATTTTTGAATCACATGCCACAATACATTGTCTTTATCATTGAAAACACTTTAGTATGAGGGTTCTAAACCATTTTTTTCATATTATTTTTATTCACCACATTTCTTGATAGAACCATACCATGCTTAATTTAACAATAATTTGATTTATTTATGTCAAAACTTGAGGGTTTGAGGTTCATGTGTTTTAAGGTATTTCTTTGGTTTTAAATCCCCCTTTTCTGAAAATCATTATCATTATGGCCTACCATGAACATTTAATCCTTTTATCCCTTATAATCCATGAAAGAATTCTTAGGTTAGCCACATTATAAGCCAATTTTCCCTGTCAAAGATGCTCTTGAATTAAAATTGCATAATGTAGTTGAACTTAAGTATGGGGGAAGCTATCTTGTATTATGATACATAATTTGGTGATACTTTGGGTGGAAAATAAAATGTTGAAGGGATGTGATTTATGCTAAAAAATTCATTTTGTTGAAAGCCGTGCTTTATCTGGAGCTTTCATGTATGAGAAGCTTTGCCTTTCTGGAGCTTCCAATGAAAAAAAGAAACTTGTGCCTATCTGGAGCTTTCAAGAAAAATCATGTTTTATATGATTGAAACTTATGTTTCTGAAATGATGAATGATGTCAAATTTCACTAATTTTGCATTTTTATGGTGATTATTTTCTACTAAGGGGTGTGAGGAGGAGACTATATTTGAGTAAAAATTAGAACAATTCAATTTTTCTTCGAAAAGAGCCAAGCCCTCCACATTTAACCCAAATGGTTTTCACATCATAATCCTACCAACCTAAATCCACAGAAAAACCCTTAAAATTCCTCATGATAAATATATATCCTTAACTCACATCGAGTGGAGATGTTTTAATTTATTAATCCTATGGTAACCCTTGCATGAGTATTGGATGAGAAAGACATTGTTGAAAATTGATATTTGTGTGATGAGAGAAAATGCATGTTAGGTAAGTGTTTCATGTGCATGGGAGAAGAAATGAAGAGGAAATATATTTAATGAACTGAATTGATAACTTGGAATAATGGTTGTTCATGAGGCATGATATCTTTTATTTTTTGGTGTGAATTTTTTGGATCTCAAGGATATGTGTTTTAAAGTTTTCTTTGATTTAATATCGATGTTTACTTGTCCAGGAGTCCAAGTGATAAGCATGGGGGAATTAAAAGAGCTCATATTTTCATATTTCTACATATGTTTTTAAACGATTTAATCCTTTATCATTAATCAATTCGATCTTATTTTAATCATTTTCTGTTTTTTGGTGAGTTTTGAGCTTAAATGTGAAAGTGGTTAATTCTAGACATTTAACAGTTTTCTGTTTCCTTTTTATGTCAAGAATAACTCCTAGAATATTCATCCAATTCACATGATACATTTTTTTAGTATGAAATGATTCATGGGATACATATAAGTCCACTGGAACCAGAGCCAATTCAAAATCCAACAAGACAAAACAAATCGGTCAATGTGAACACATATTCTGGTCGGTAGAATGGACCTTACCCCATTCAATGAGATGTATCTCTAGATAAAGACCAATAAATTGGATTCATCAAGCTGGGTTAAAAATCCAACTCTACACGGTAGTTTCACAATAAATTTAATGGAGAAATAATTTCATTTATGATTTCATTAAACTAGTCAAACTAGGGTTGGTGGAATAGTGTTTGGCGGCTAGAAAAGGTCAGGTCTACTAATTCGACCACAACACATTCAAGAAGGATCCAAATTCCTTGGAACTTCATATTTAGATGGAAAAAAACATTTCTCACCTCATATAAGAAGGGACCTTGGAATGATTCGATTGGATGGTGGATGCATAGAAGCTAAAATTCTAGTGGACAGATTCTGGAGGAAATGTTTGTGTTCTTCTTTTCCCCTCTTTTATTTCTTTTTAGTTTTGTAATTTCTTTTTCTTCCCCCTTTTTATCAATTACCTTTACCATGACAGGGTAAGTATTATGAGTTATTGGGGAATGTTAGTATTTCTATTTTTTAATGTTTGAGTTCATGCTCTTTATGTTATAAAATGTTTTTTCTATTCTATAAAGTTGGTTTCAATTTATAATAATAGTTTATATTATCTTATGAGATTGTATTTGATTTTATATTCTGTTGTTATTATTGCTTTATTCAATGGAAATAATCTCCCTCCACTAGTTTCTAGTCTATATACAATGGAATAGATCAGAACCTAGTGTTGATTTACTTGGTTATTTTCAGTAGGTGTGAGAGTTGTAGTGCATATTCAAGATTATATGGGATAAAAAAGACCTGATTGGGAATTGCCTAAATTAATTGAAAGTATTCACTCAAAATATTTCACAAACGGAAAGAGAGTATACCAAAAAAACATCTTGTTATGTTTTACTCTCACTAACACCATTGACCAAAGAATCAAGAGGAAGCGATTGTGGAATCTCACTTTAATTGGTTTAGCAGAAGAGAAATGAATAAAATCGAACTATGTTAATATTGCAATTGAAAATCCAAAACTAAACTGATCACCCAATTTTATATTAATATTCTCAATCACATGATAATTCAATTTATTTTCCATATTTTAATTAATTTTTCCTTTTGTTTCATTTCTCTCAACTTATAAACCAAAAAAATTCAAAAACAAATTGAAAAACATGATTGTTGGGTGCTCCTATATAGAGACAACCTAGGTTAACCACTATACTATATTTTAACCTAGTAAATAAATGTTTTTCCACACCCCAAGACAAGTATGTATCAAGTACCATTTAAAATAATACCACATTATGAAAAATATATTTATTTTATCTCTTCATTACTTATTAGCTTATTTTACTAGTTATTTATTTTTATGTCTGGTGCTTTCTCTCTATTTAGTACCGCCTTCTTCATCTGGTATTTCTTTATCTTATACTTCAACCCAAATAATAATTAATCTCAAGATTATTAGAAAAAACATCCTCATAGTGCTCTAATTATTCAAAACTATGGATAACTTCAACATCACTCTAAAAAATACTTTATTAAAAAAATGTGGGAAACAAAAACATCTCATTACACCACCTACACTTTATATAAGAGTAGTTTCTCTGTAATCAAAAGGAAGGTAACACACTAAAATTTAAACTTCCTACTTCAAAATTTGAATATCTGACACTTCTATTTCTTCACTTGACCACCTTAAAATGTCCTTAAATATAGGAGACCCCCAATATTTATAGTAAACTTCATTAAATATTATCATAAATGTTCTTCCTAGAACTTCATTAAATATAAACTATAATCATGATTTTTATTCAATAAATATTGAAGCATTTAACACCCAACTAATCATCACTATAATTAATGACTTTATGAAAAATACATAAAGATATTTGAAAATTTCGTTTAGTAAAAATTCATAGAACATCTTCCATTCTGTTAAAATTCATCCGGTGTTCCATCACAACATCATAAGGACATCATATAATTATTTTTTAAGATAGTAACAGTGATTGAAGATATTATTTAAGAAAATTCATCTGCTAACTTCTTTTTCTAATGAATCTATTTGATATTCCATTTAAAAGAAAGTTCATAATACTTAAGTTTGTATCCTCCTCCATATGATGGTTTCTCATATGATAATTAGTTTTCTTATATCCAATCGAACCTTATATATTTTATCAACTACTTTCAGATTACTCTATAGAATGTTGTCGGATCAAATTGTAATACTTATCCAGATGTCCTTATAACACTTTTTTTGATAATGTCATAATGATACTTCTTATTTACTACATCCAAAAAACTTTCACTTAATTCAAAAAAAATATTACTCCACTTTTAGAAAACATATTTCATATGTAATCCCTTTGAATCTATGGTCTTAAATCTTCAAAATCTCTTTATTATGGAAACTTCAGTCTGATGCACATCACTCAAAAACCACTCTCTAAACACATTATATGAATACTTATTTACTCAATGTTTATTAAAATATTCCACTATTCAGTCATAAGAAAAAAAATTTAGATTATTGTTCTCAGGAACATCCATATGATTAATTTATAAGAGTACATTATTTTGTAATGTTAATATATCTTCTTCAAATATCACTTCCTCAAAAAAATTTCTATACGATGGACTTTACTAGGATTTTTTTCCTTAATAATCAGAAATATTTTTTTTTCTGATATAGTCTATTTGATGGCTCACCACATTCATACAATAGTCTATTGATTCTTTTTTCACTACTACCTCATCAACACTTTCTTCATTCATTAATTGCATATTATTTTCTTCAAATCTCGATATTTTCACAACACCATCATATATATTCTTTACAAATCATATCTCAACTTAAATTAGTACATCTCAATGTTTATGAACCATATTTCTATAAATTTATAGTGAAACATTATTATATTCATATCATGAGTAGTGCACAACTGCTCCTCAATTTCTATTTTATTATTAATCTGATCGACTCCCTTTCAAATATGTTTTCATTCTTTTAATTTTTAGTTTGAATCATAACTCGAATTCAGTTTTTTTATTTGATCAATGAAGGAAACGTCACTTAGAAATTAATAATAAATATTTTCTGATAATTATATATTTTATGTAACCAAAAATGTAATTAGTCAAATATTTGTTCCCACCAATCGTTTGATCAACATAGTCCAGTCATGTTAGTTTGATGTCACTATGAACATTTATTGGTGATTTCCCAATATTTCCTCCTACTGATGGACTTCAATCCTTGGTCAAACTGATAGAAAATGCTATATAACTTATTAATATTTTTTATGGACTCTATGACTTTATATAGGTTCATCTGATTGAAACTCAATCTAATAACATAATTTAAAAACCTTCTTATCATGGTACTTGTTATAAATCTTCATCACCTATGGGAAAAGATTTATCCTTTTTTTCATCACATAATATTTATCCGTTCGACTCTGCCTTTTCCGTTCAGTAAAAATAATTTCAAAAAACATGTAAAATCCATAGTAAAAATCAAAAAAATCATAATATTGATAATATATATTCTTCTCTAGTCAACAAGAATATTTTTACAACATTTGGTTCATCTCATCAATCCTCATACAAAAAATCATATTCTTAAAAAAACATTAATATCTCATGTAAGGAATAAAATTGTTCTCCCCAAAGGCAAGAAAATCAATTTTCTCTTTCTTGAAAAAGTAACAATTGAGATATTTTTTTATTGTTCATTTATTCATCCAAGAAACATTAATATTGTTTCCAAGATTGGATACATCATACTAACTTTCAAAATGTTTTTTCTCAATAACTTATTTAATATATTTAAATCTATAAAATATTTTTATTTTATTTAAAACCATTGAAAACCAATGAAAATAATTGATAACAAATACCAGTCATGGAAAAGGTGGTATCATCAAAAGGGCTGAATATGGGAGAACTGATATCATTACCAAGAAGAAGTGTCCATTGCTTTTGGATAAAATCATTATTAATTTCCATGAAAGGTGTATAATGATCTAAAATTCTAGGTACATGATGTGTGATTCATGATTGACTTTTTTTCAAGATATAACTAAGTCCGGAAATAATAGTCCTTTGAAAATGTGTTAAAAATAGATGATGATTTGTGGCCATCTCTAAAATATATGGTCCATACATCACAATATATCGTAAAAGGATAGGAGTCATTAAAAGTATAGTTATTTGAACAAGTCATCCATTAATAGATACATATCATATAGAGGATAAGGGGATTTTTATTCTTGTATAGTATTATAATTAGAAGATTATATATGGTCAAGCCCAAGTAACTATACTAGTTCATAGAAATATATAATTATTGGGAGACCAAGAACTAATATTTTAATGGGTAATGGGGGAAGTGTATCCTCGTATAGAGTCCCATATATTGTGAACCATTATATGGATCAATAACTCATGTAATGAACTTGGGTATTGTGGCATAGACTACTCATATAATTTTAAGGTCATGCAAGGTAGATCATATATCATGTTGTTTAATGTCATGTAATATGGACTTATATGCTAGGATGTTTAGGGTTATATGAAGAGTAAATTTATGTAGGGATATTTGATAAGATCTAAATCATGCATAAAAATAAATGGACTTATCTCATCATTGAACCCATGAGGGAACACCCAACTCAATTTAAATGGTTAAATACTAGAACAATACTTACGAAAGTGGGAGAGAATTTTATCTTAGATATTTTTTCTGTTTATTCATTAAAATATATTGGGTTATTATATAGATTTAACTCATACTTAATGATTTTGTGACACATGAAATAGACCACTCTAAGTAGTTTATGTTCATTCAGTGGGATCATATGTCCTGAAATTTCATACAATGAAATAAATATTTTTATCTCTTGAAGTTTAAGGTTGTATGAAATGGAAATTGATATATGAGAAATGTTTTTGATGGAGATCATGTGTAAAATTAAATGGTTTCACCTTAGGTCCAAGACTAAGAAGGGATTTGAATAGAATTCATGATTTAGCCAATGGTAGGGGATCTAGGGATCACTATGAATCATGTATTATTATGAATCAAACCACACATAGTTATTGAATAATAAAAATGACATGTGGAACCATTGTAGATTCTAAAATAGAAATACCCAATGTAAATGATAGACCATATACCGAGAGTTGGAATAATGGGAATAAATTATGGTTGTAATAAATATAGGAGGTCCAAGAATCAATATGTATCTTGACTGAAAAATATATTTTTTATTTCAAACACTTTTAAGAAAATAGTGAGAAACCAAGAATCAACCACAACAAGAAAGATCATAGTCATTAAAGAACAATTTAAGCCTACCAGAATCCTTTTCCCTAAACAAGTTCTATGAGAAGGTGGTTACCTGAGTGCTTGGATCTTCCTTTAAAAACTCTTCAAAATAAAATGTCAGCTTATCCCAAGCATGAATATACTCTTCAATGTTGATCATCCCCCTGTTAAAGCCTCCACCTAGAATCAGGTCCTTCTTATCAATCCAGGTGTATTTATCCATAGTTAGATCCATTTTAACTGACCTCCCAATCATTTTGGCTACTTATTCTTCTTAGGCATTGAGTAACAGGACCTTCTTAATCATTTCTTCTTCCAAAGTCGTAAGATAATCCACGTTTGGATCACCCAGACCTCCCAATTTCCATTGACTATCGACCTCACCATTCCTCTTCTTTTCATTTTTCTTTTTTTTCCTGACCGGGTCACCATAGGGGGTGGTAGAGAGGAGTAATCCTTCATACCGTTTTCCTCTTAGTACCCCTATTTCCCATCAGTCTTAAACTTCACCTGTGGAAAGGATAAAATCAAGATCATTGGACTCTTCCACATGAACTCCGTCATTTGAGACTGCATGGCCAGAGACCAATCCTTCCATTTCAAGACCTTCAAAGCTATGTTTAAGCTTAATTGGAGACTGATTCCTTGTAGGAGGACCCCCTGACTTACCAAACTAGACCTCCACACCACTGGCCGGTCCCTTCCTACCTGTGTGTAGCATACCATTGCCTGAACTAACCACTGTCTCATAAGAAACATCAGCAATGTCCTCTTCTCCACTCACCACCTGAACCACATCAGTAACACTAACATCTGTGTGCAGATCACAAGGGCCGGTATCTATTTGGCCAGAGCTCATGCACCCTACAACATAGGCACTACCGGGATCACCACTACTGGAGGGGACAAAAAAATTCATTCTCAACCTACTAAAGATCTTAGAAACCTTTTAATTTTTATGAACCACCACTGCTTATTTCCCATTAATAACATACCTCCTACTCAAGTGAACTGTAGTGCCACTTCCTGATTGATCCACTTCCACAGAGTCCACATTCCCAGGAAGTGACGACTAGAGTAGACCACCCCCTAGAGAACGAACAGCCTGAGCACTATCTTCCCTATAAGTTGCTTTATGTTCCAATAATCCATATCCACCATTAATCTCTTTCTTCTTACCACTACCATTTTTGGTCTTTGCCTACAATTAAGACCCCCATTGAAAAAGATCCCTTATGTGACCCAGGCACTTGAAGACATCAAATAAGTCGGTTCATGATTCATAAACCACTAGTTTTTTGTAGTGGTACTCCTCTCCAACTGTAATCCAAACATATTCGAATGGTAATATTGACACATCCATTTCAACATAAACTCACAGATTCACCAGGTGACAAAGAGTCTCCGTGAATCGGTCCAAACACATATACCTCCCAACAAGATTTTTGAGCATTCTAGTAATAGCAGGGTATAAAATAGGAGGGGGATATTAGGAAAACAGACCCAAATCGCCATTATAGGCAGATTACACATCATATGAAAATAAAAGGACCATCAAAACCAGAAAAACCGGAATCCATTGGAGCTGCAGGGTGCACTTGACCGAGGTTTGATTAGGTCTGCCTTTGATCCAAAATAGAACATTATATGGTGATTTTAGAGAAGTCCCACTATCTCCATCTCTATCAAATTCCAAGAATTAGAGACTTACATGTTAAAAAAATCAACTGAGGGGTGGTGTTGTTTAAACCAAGTAACCAATGTAAGCTTCAGGAGATCCAAGGATTCTGATAACTCCTCAGTCGAGATCGAGAGGTTAGGGAAACCATCCATCAAATCCAGAACATTAGGGAAAAGAAATACATGAGAAAAATGTGGTAGTAGGGAAAGGTTCATGAAGGGGAGGAAGGAGGGGGCCTCTCCTTTAATGGATGTCAGAGGTCCCTCCCCCACTGGTGGGGGACAGACCGGCACGGAGTCCACCACCTTCACAACGAGGAACACAACATTAACCCCCCCCCCCGACGTAGCGAGCTCCCTGGGTAAATGGACTCAATAATGCCCTCAATATGTATCCTATAATGATAGGATTCAATATATATGTTGTTATGATATGGTAAAATAGGTAAAGATCTGGATCATGTATATGAGAGAGATGAAAATGGATTCATCATAATGGCATATCTTTGAGAAAACCTAATATGAATGATATTCTCCAAAAATAACATAAATAAGGGGTTGAGGTTATTAGGATTCATGGTGTGATCAATGATAGGTGATCCAGGAATTACTAAATGGAATGCATCATCTGGAGTCATGTTACATGTAGTTATAGACATATATGGGTGTTTTGCATCAATGTAAGTGGATGAATGGTGGAACTCTACGCTACCAAATCCATTAGTAATATAGTTCTTATATAGAAAAACATGTATCACCGATATATTACCATAAATATTATTGGATGAAATGTATATTTGACCACATGTCATGTAATTATATATCATAAACCTATAAATCATTTTTTTTTGTAGTTTAGGTTTATATGAGAAGGAAGTTTATAGCAAAATTTTTTTCCATAAGAAAAGGATGTGTAAACCCAATATGAATTAAGAAAAATACTAATCTATAGTGAGGAAGCCAATAATATTTTCATATGTACCTTGAACATAGAATTTGAGCATCACAACATATCTTAACACAACTAGAATTGAACCACATGTAGTTCTTATATGGTTTCATTCACATATCATTTTAATGTATTGGAAGGTTAAAGTGATTGTGTTCTAGTAGATACATCTAAAAGAGAAGGCCCAATATTATTATAGAGGATCCAAATACTATGAAACAATTTTGTAAAATTAGGGTATTTTTTATTATATATTTACCATCATTATATTATTGATAAAAGTACATGCATCAGTTGGCCTTTACAGATATCTGGATCTCATGTAAGGAAATTAGTCCATAGATGATAGGTTGATCTATGTATTTTACAGTTATGAATCATGGAAAAGATTTTATGAAGACACTATATACTTAGGGGAATTTATTGGTAATGTAATTTGGTGGATGGAACCAAAATATATAACATCGGAATCACTATGTATCTTGTACGGAAAATAATGAAGACACACATAGTTCTTATAAGTTCTATTAGATAATACCCAAACAGAATACAGAGGGACTAAATACTATGAAGTTAGGGGGGGTTGAAATTAATGGGGATTTCTGACTGGTTCTAGGATATGAGATCATAAATCACTATATATCCTATAAGGACAACAACCAATCCACACACTACCCTTATAAAACATGATGGCATTATTTTTGTGGTAAGTTATATGAACCATGACACCAACATAGGTTAATATAACTATATCTATATCATCATCAATGTAGCGAATCCATCAAATTGGGTGAGATCCTATATATATGGTAATTTCATTTATCATTGGTCTTTGTGTAATCCAATAGTATTTTAGGGTAATTATATAGATCACTCTTATACATAATGAATTTGGGTATGATTGGATAAACCTTACAAAATTGGTCAAATCAATGCATGGTGGATAACATATAATATAGTTTAATATCATGTGACATAGACCCATATTCCATGCAGTTTTAAATTTATATGTTGGGGAAATAATTTGAGAAAACTAAATTTATACAATAGATAACCTTACTCAATGCAATTTATTTTTGTACAATAAGGGATTTGGTGGACTTGTCTTGAAATAGTGAATATTATTTCTTGAGAAAATATTACATTGGTGGTAGGAATGATAGGCTCATCATCTACTTTAATCAAGGAGTAAACACGTAGACCTTATACATGATGTAAATCCCCTCCTACTATGGCTTGTGTTTTGGATCTTTCTTATTAGGAATCATATGTGTTCTCTAGTCTTGTACCAATTCGACTAAAAGGAATGGGTGATGGAAAGCATTATCATTTAAATATTATGTGACTTGATTCTTATTAATATTAAATATATAAATATTGTGAAATGTTTTCCTATCAATTAATTCAGATTCGTACAATCATATTTGAGACTTCCCATCTTCTCAAAACTGATTTCTAATTGAAATATCAAGTGAAGGATATTGGACCTTAGTGGGAAGGACTACCTTTATCTATTATATATGTGAATATGGGGTAACCTATGTAGAAATGTCGGTTAGGGTGAGATAATACCATGGAGCATATATTAGTTTTCCTTGAAAATAATTATTGTAATTTTACTCCATCATATAAAGATTATGAAGAAAATATGTTCTAAAATTATCTATTTATCTATTCATCACAACATTGTATTCGGATGATTGGTTAGACTGAATATGGTTTTTGGAACAAGAAAACGCGCCCCCAAAAGTTTCCAAATGCTTCCATACACGATCCAAGATCGTATCCATTTTCGTAAGATTCGATTTGGTAGGTCGTAGGGCCCGAACGGAGTTACAGATTAGGAGTTGTGGACATTTAAAGTTGGACTGAAAAAATGGTTCATGAAGCCCATTCGTGAAGACCCCCTCTGTGGTCATGGAGTGCTACCGTGAAGCAAGAAGGCGAGATTCTCCACGAACCCATTTGACATTCACGACCCACCGCGAAGACCCACCGCGAATCAAGGAGGCGTGACGGTCCATGACCGCATTTTACGTTCGTGAACCACCGCAGAGCAAGCAACGTCATTGCGCAGAGAAAGATCTGCTTCGTAGCGACTCTCCCCTATAAATACCCAGCTCGCCCCCCTTCTCTAGACAGCGACTCTGCCCCTCGGGCGGCCGATCTCCTGGTTTATGGAGCTCCACATTCCTTTGCGAAACGGCTCCATGAGCCCCTGCTCCACAAATAGCTTCCTTCGTGTTGCTGCTCCGTGAGTCCCTGCTCTGCAAGACCATGCTCTGCGATCCCATGATCCACGAGACCATACTCCATGAGCCCATGATCCATGAGACCATGCTCCGTGATCCCATTCTCCACGAGTCCATTCTCCACAAGTCCATGCTTCATGAGAACCCCTACTCCCCGAGCCCCTTTTCTCTGCGAAGCTACTTCGCGAAGACCTATCCTTTGTGAGGATCTTACCTTCGTGCCCACTGGCCCAAACGGTGGGGGTTATGCCCCCGCACCCCCATTCGGGGTCAGTGTCAGGTTGTGGTCTCGACCCTCCAGCCTGGTCCCTTTGCTACCATCACTAACCCCCATAAAAAATGGAGAGTCATACCACGAACTTTCGGGTCGGGACGTCAACATTTTCCATTGCACCCTTATGTACACCCAACCTTCCACCTATGGAATACCATGATTTGAGATACACCTCCGCACACCATGAAACACCTTGACTTGACATATTCCTCTTGGTTTGATTCCCATATCGTGAGTTGAGAGTCTCATCATCCATTCTCCGAGTACCTTGAGTCGAACCATTCCTCAAGAAACTCCTACAAACCCCATAACATGGCTCCTATGGCAGGTGGAACCAGAAAGGGCCTCCCTTGCATAAGACCCAACACCAACCATTGGTAGTCGCCTTATACCCAATAGTTATTTATACAAGACTCTAAATAGTATTACTCCCTATGTTCCTAACATAGGATACCTCTTCCTCCAAATAAGATATGTCTTATGCTCTGATCATGAGATGCCAATAGTCATTTCTACAAGACTCTAAACTGTAGTATGCCTTGTATTCCTAACATAGGATGCCTCCTACTCCAAATAAGATATGCCTTATTCTCCGAGAATGAGATGCCAATAGTCCTTTCTAAAAGACTCTAAACTACAGTATGCCCTATGTTCCTAACATAGGATGCCTCTTGATCCAAATAAGAGATGCCTTATGCTCTAAGCATGAGATTCCAATAGTCCTTTCTACAAGAATCTAAACTGTAGTATGACCTATGTTCCTAACATAGGATGCCTCTTTCTCCAAATAAGAGATGCCTTATGCTCCAAGAATGAGAGATGCCAACAGTCCTTTCTATATGAATCTAAACAGTAGTACACCCTATGTGCCAAATCATAGGATGCATCTTGCACTAAAAAAGAGATGCCTTATGCTCCAAGCATAAGACGCCTAATTCCATGATTGTAGAGGAATAATTAGAAGAGCATTTGAATCTGTTCAAACATTCCATCACTCCATCTCACGCTTTGTGTGCCCTTTATTCAGATCTTCATCCACTTACATGTCCTAAGGGACCCCCAAACGGCCTGGTCCCATGCCGCATCGGCTCACCTACCGTCCTAGGCCAACGCCCCATAAGACTTTGGACAACGCTTCGAGTCAGGTCCTGTGTTTCGAACACGGTCAGCAGTCAACCCTCATTTGTTTTTCCCCATTTCAGGCTAACGTGATTTGGTTGCTATTTTTGGAACACGATCAATAACAATCCTCCATCACCACATCACCCTCATTACATTCTGAATGTCGATCATGTAATTCACAGTTTTCATTTCCCTTTGTTTGGACTGATTACAATGCCCCATGGCATTATCCCTCTTGTGCACTAGCACAAAGACGAAGGCCTCAACCCACTAGTGGGCTGGGATTCCCTCATGGCCAGATATGAGGAAGACATTACAGGCAGATTCTTTGCGTAAGCCCCATCCATAGTTGCCGCTCCATAGCCACACCCGGGTAGCTTCCTTGCGTAATCCCCATTCACCATTGCTGCTCCATTGCGGCACCTGGACAACTTCCTTGCGTACGCCCCATTCACTGTTGCCTCTCCTTAGAGGCATCCGGGAAGCTTCCTTGCGCAAGACCCATTCACTGTTGCCACTCCATAGCGGCATCCAGGAAGCTTCCTTGCATAAGCCCCATCCACCATTGCTGCTCCACAGTGGCACTTGGGCATCCATCCTGGAGTAAGTCCCAATATTTCTCTCCCTGGGATGCTCCACACGTACGCCCACTCCACATCCCACGGATGCACCTTTCACGACGTGATCGTCAGTTCTATGCTACCTCTTGTTTCTCACACTGAGCACGAATCACGTGGGCTTAGAGTAAGCACCGACCCTGAAACCAACCTGAACTACGAGGACTTTGATCCATGTCAAGGCATGGTACATAGGAATCCTTCCTGAGGTTGAATCCCACCACCACCAAGTCGTTCTGACCCCATGCACGTTAGTCCATCAACACCTTGGGCAGCCTTGAGTGTAGGCCCCATGCCACCACTTGAACTACGTGGTCTTTGATCCTTGCCAAGGCAGGGTACGTAGGAAGCCTCCACGAGATTCAAGACCAACACCCATCGAACCCCAGGTCCATCTTCATGTCGGTTCACCAACATTCCCCATTCCGAACTATGAGGACTTTAATCCATGTCAAGTCATGGTACGTAGGAAGCCTCCACAAAGATCAAGGCCACCACCCGGTCGTTCTGACCCCCTTCACGTCGGTTCACCCTCATCTCGCATGACTTTAAACTATATTCTCTTTCCAAACTATGAGTATTTTGATCCATGTCAAGACATGGTATGTAGGAAGCCTCCCTGAGGTTCAATCCCACCACCATCCATTGGTCCTGGCCATCTTCGCGTCAGTGCACCAAGCCCCCATCATCCTGGGTAGCCTAGAGTGTAAGCCCCACACCCCCTCTAAAACTACGTGGTATTTGATCCATGTCAAGGAATGGTACATTGGAAGCATCCCTGAGCTTCAATCCCACCAACACCCAGTCGTTCTGACCCCATTCACGTCATTTCACCAACACCTTGGGTAGGCAAGAGTGTAAGCCCCAGACAATCTGAACAATGTGGAATTTGATCCCTACCAAGGAAAGGTACGTAGAAAGCCTCCCTGAGGTTCCATCCCACCATACACCAGGACCCTAGGTCCTTATTCATGTTGGTTCACCGACCCCATGGGCTGCCTTAGAGCATTAGCCCTAAATTCCATCACCTAAACTACGTGGTCTTTGATCCTTGCCAAGGCATAGTACGTAGAAAGCCTCCCTGAGGTTCAAATCCACCATCCATTGGTTGCTCAAACCCCCTTTATGTTGGCTCCCATCATCTGAACTATGCAGACTTTGATTCCCTGCAACGGGGATACGTAGGAAGCCTCTCGGAGGTTAAATCCCATAACTCATGTCTCATCCTAATCTCTCCCTTGAGCCTATGTGTCTCGGTAAGGTCATGCCCCAACCCGGAGGTTCCACTTCCTCTGGGTCCCATCCACGCGTCAATTCTCACAAGCCGCCTCCTCAGGTGTCCCATCGTCCCACCGAACTATGCAGACTTTGATTCCCTACCATAGGGATATGTAGGAAGTCTCTTTGAGTCTCAATCCCATCACGACCATCATCTTCCTGATGGTCCCATCTCATTCCCCCTCCACTCCATTCAACTTTCCCTTATCCATACCGATTATTACCTGGGCCACCTCATCCCGGTGGGATCATGTCATCCACCCTCCTCATTGCTCCTAGCAGTACTTGGGAAGATAACCATGTGTAAACCCCAGTATGTCTCTGGGTCGTTGTCCTCTGTGTACACCCTGATTCATCACCCCTTCGAACTACATGGGTTTTGATCCCTGTCCTCTATACAGGGTAAGTAGGAAACCTCCATGAGGTTCAATCCCAGTCAATGGTAATCCTTGGTGTCCCCCATTATGGGGTGCACTCTCCCTGATCTGCCCTCAATGGTGTTCAGATCAGCCATTACGCTGTGACATCTCCCCTCCATGGGGCGCACCCCCTCAGATCCGTCCTCATTGGGGGTTCAAATCCATCCACTCGGTAAAACTTCCAGGTATTCCCTCCTAGGGATGTACCAATCTGATCCATCTCTATGGGACGTTCTGATCACTCTCATTCTATCTCCGCAAGATGTTAAACTCATGGCCTACCTTGTGATAAACATGAGATGCCCGAGGAAAACCTCAGATGACACGCCTTTGGCGTAACCATCTTTGCAAGACATTAAAAATGAGGCATACCCTATGTTAAACATGGGAAGTTGAGGTAAACCTTAGATACATGATTATGGCATATGATTCCATGCATTCGACATGGGTTTCCTCGGGTTCTGCACCCTTGAGATGCCCTCTTATGAGGAAGAATACAGGTTCCCCAATATCGACGCACCCAGAGATGCCCCGACATGCCTGATGTACTCATCTACTCTGACCAAAGGTTGCTACCATGTCAAGACCCCATGGAATGTCCTGGCAGAGGTAGTGTAATTAACCGGCGTCCATGAAGATATGGCACTGGGAACGAGATTCATGAACCATGAAACAATCTATAAGGGAGACCCGGACTAGGTGACGAGTTTTGAGGAGGAATCCATGGAAGGAAGAACTGACATACCATCATCCCGTTTCGATCAAGGAGCAAACGTCCCTGAATAAGGAGTGGATGCCGCCCGCCTTTGGAAAGAGGGAATGTGGGGTAACAGCTGTGTTTCCTCCATAGACAGATGCGTGCTCCCTAGCGAAAGCATTGGAAATATAAATGTTGAACCCGACGTGAATCTCTTCTCCATCAATAGAGAGTAGACCAAATGTGTCGATAAAATTAAGGCATCACCCATGTGAATCCCCTCTCCTTTATATGTGAGAGGATGAGTAACATCCGGTGTTTGAAGACTACGGTCCATCGGCTCCTCACTGACCCCGCCACCTCAAGGGGCCACACAGGTGGCGTTTTCCACCCCACTACTTCGGCTCCTCACCGACTCCACTACCTCAAGAGGCCACACAGGTGGCATCCACCACCCCACTCCTTCGGATCATCGTCGACTCCGCTGCCACAAGAGACCGCGCTAGTGGCATCCCCCACCGAACTCCATCGGCTCCTTTCCGACTCCACCACATCAAGAGGCCACGCAGGTGGCATTCGCTACCTGACTCTATCGGCTCCTCCTGACTCTGCCGCCTTAAGAGGTTGCATAGGTGGCATCTTCCACCTGACTCTATCAGCTCCTCACCGACCCTGCTGCCTCAAGAGGCCCTGCATGTGGCATCCGCCACCCTACTCCTTTGTCTCCTCGCAGAATCTACCGACTCAAGTGGCCGCGTATGTGGCATCCGCGACCTGACTCCATTGGATCCTCGCCGACTCCGCCGCCTTAAGAGGCCTCATAGGTGGCATCCACCACCAGACTCCATCAGCTCCTCACTGACTCCTCCGCCTTAAGAGGCCGCATAAGTGGCATCCGACACCCGAATCCTTTGTCTCTGTGCCAACTCTGCCACCTCAAGAGGCCGCGCAGGTGACATCCACCACATGACTCCATTGGATCCTCGCTGACTTTTCCGCCTTAAGAGGCCACGCAGGTGGCATCCGCCACCCGACTCCTTCGGCTCCTCACAGACTCCTCCGCCTCGAGAGGCCGTGCAGGTGGAATCCACCACCCCACTCAATCAGCTCCTTACCGAATCCGCTTCCACAAGAGGCCACGCAGGTGGCATCTGCCACCCGACACCTTCGGCTCCTCGCCGACACCGCCACCTCAAGAGGCCGCACAGGTGGCGTCCGCCACTCGACTCCATCGGCTCCTCGCCAACCCCGAAGCCTCAAGAGGATGCTCAAGTGGCATCCTCCACCCTACTTCTTCATCTCCCCGCCAAATCCGCTGCCTCAAGAGGCCACATAGGTGGCATCCGACACCCGACTCCACCAGCTCCTCACCAACTCCGCCGCCTCAAGAGGCCGCGCAGATGGCATCCGCCACCTGAATTCATCGGCTCCTCACTGACTGTGCCGCCTGAAGAGGCTGCGTAGGTGGCATCCACCACCCGAATCCTTCGGCTCCTTTCCGACTCCGCTATCTCAAGAGGCTGCGCAGGTGGAATCCGCCACCCCACTCCATCAGCTTCTCACCGAATCCGCCGCCTCAAGAGGCCGTGCAGGTGGAATCCGCCACCCGACTCCGTCAGCTCCTTGCTGACTCTGCCACCTCAAGAGGCCGCACAGGTGGAATCCGACACCTGACTCCATCGGCTTCTTGCCGACTTCTCCGCCTCAAGAGGCCTCGCAGGTGGCATTCACCAACCGACTCCTTAGGCTCCTCGCCGAATGCGCCTCCTTAAGAGGCCGCGCAGGTAGCATCTGTCACTCGACTCCATCGGCTCCACGCCAACTCTGCCACCTCAAGAGGCGGCGTAGGTGGCATCCGCCACCCCACTCCATCAGCTCCTCACCGACCCTACCGCCTCAAGAGGCCACACAGGATGCATCCTCCACCAGACTCCATCAGCTCCTCACCGATTTCACTACCTTAAGAGGCCGCGCAGGTGGAAACCACCACCCGACTCCTTCGGCTCCTCGATAACTCCGCGACCTCAAGAGGATGCGTAGGTGGCATCCGCCACCCCACTCCAATGGCTCCTCTCTGACTCTGGCACCTCAAGAGTCCGTGCAGGTGGCATCCGCCACCCAATTCCTTCGGCTCCTCGCCAACTCTGCCACCTCAAGAGGCTGCGCAGGTGGCATCTGCCACCTAACTCTTTTGGCTCCTCGCTGACTCCGATGCCTCAAGAGGCCGCGCAGGTGGCATTCACCACCCGACTCCATCAACTCCTCGTCAACATCACCGCTGGAAGAGGCCCCGCAGGTGGTATCTTCCACCCAACTCCATCATCTCCTCGCCGACTCTGCCGCCTCAAGAGGCCGTGTAGGTGGCATCTGCCACCCCACTCCATCGGCTCCTTGCCGACTTCGACACCTCAAGAAGCCGCGCATGTAGAATCCGCCACCCAAATCCTTCGTCTCATTGTCAAATCCACCGACTCAAGTGGCCGCGTAGGTGGCATCCGCCACCCAACTCCATCGGCTCCTCGCTTACTCCGCTGCCTCAAGAGGCTACGTAGGTGGAATCTGCCACCCGGATCCATTGACTCCTCGCCGAATTCACTCCCTTAGGAGGCCGTGTATGTGGCATCCTCCACCCGACTCCATCAGCTCCTCGTCGACTTTTCCGCCTTATGAGGCCGTGCAGGTGGCATCTACCACTGAACTCCATCAGATCCTCATCGACATCGCCACCTTAACAGACCGCGCAGGTGGCATCCACCACCAGACTCTATCAACTCCTCATCGACCCCACCGCCTGGAGATGCCACAAAGGTGGCATCTGCCACCCGACTTCATTGGCTCCTCGCCGACCCCGCCGCCTAAAGAGGCCGTATAGGTGGTACCAGCCACCCGACTCCATCAGCTCCTTGCTAACTTCGCCACCTGAAGAGGCCACGCCGGTGGCATCCACCACTCAACTTCTTCGGCTCCTCGCCGACTCTTCCGCCTCAAGAGGCCACATAGGTGGCATCCTTCACCCCACTTCAGTGGATCTTCGCTGACTCCGCCGCCTCAAGAGGCCGTGCAGGTGGAATCCGCCACACCACTCCATCGGCTCCTCGCCGACTATGCCGCCTCAAGAGGCCGCATAGGTGGCATCCGCCACCCGACTCTTTCAGCTCCTCACGGACTCTTCCACCTCAAGAGGCTTCGTAGGTGGCATCTGCTACCCAACACCATCGTCTCCTCACCAACTCTGCTACCTTTGGAGGCCGCGTAGGTGGCATCCACCACCCAACTCTATCGGCTCTTTGTCGACCCTACACCATTATCACTATCCACTATGGAGGTGCTCCCCATACTGCAACTATTCGGCACGAAGGCTTCCCCGCCTTCCGGGATCCATCACCCCATCGTACCGACACTTCAGGCTTCCCCACCTTCCAGGCTCCACCACCCCATAGTACCGACACTTCATGCTTCCCCGCCATCCGGGCTTCATCACCCCGTCGTACTGACGCTTCAGGCTTCCACACCTTCCGGGCTCCATCACCCCATTGTACTGAAGCTTCAGGCTTCCATTCCTTCCGGGCTCTATCATCCCGTCGTACCGACACTTCAGGCTTCCACGCCTTCTGGGATCCTTTTAAGGATTCCATGCCTTTTGGGATCCCTCTCCCCTGTTGTACTGACACTTTAGGCTTCCACGCCTTCCGAACTCCCTCTCCCCCGTCGTACCGATGCTCCAGGCTCCCATGCCTTCAGGGCTCCATCGCCCCATCGTACAGATGCTCCAGGCTTCCACGCCCTCTCAGGCTCCATCACCCCCATCGTGGAAACACTCCGGGCTTTCACACCTTCTGGGCTCCATCGCCCTGTCGTACCCACGATCCTGGCTTCTTCGCCCCTCCAGACCGAGGGAATATTGTCATCCCTACTACCCTTGTGACACACTGTGTCATCAAAACTACCACGTTGCATCAACTACAAAGGTCCTCACTATGGTCTTGACACCAGTTCATGGAAGGTTCATTATGATCAGGGAATTTTAGGGAAATCCCATCATGTAGATTCCCCCCTCATCCCAACCCACCAGAATGGGGTGGAGATGACCATCCCTATATCGACACAATCCTTGTGGTTTCATGTCCCAGTTGCATGACGTTAAACTGTGTGACAACCATGTACTAGTTGCATGACATTAAACAACATAACAATCATCATCTTGCATGACGTTAAAATATTCATCTTCGTTCATCATGACGTTAAAATGCACATTATCGTCCTCCATGACTTTAAACTGCATCACCATCCTACATGTCATTAAAATATTCATCTTCATCTGTCATGACGTTAAATTGCACATTATTGTCCTGCATGACATTAAACTGCATCATTGTTATGCATGACATTAAACTGTTCATCTTCATCCGTCATGACATTAAACTGCACATTATCACCCTGCACGACATTAAACTACATCACTGTCCTGCCTGATGTTAAACTATTCATCTTCGTCTGTCATGATGTTAAACTACACATTATCGTCCTGCATGACTTTAAACTGCATCACCATCCTGGATGAGGTTAAACTGTTCATCTTCGTCCATCATGACGTTGAAATGCACATTATCATCCTCTATTACATTAAAGTACATCATCGCCATGCATGATGTTAAACTATTCATCTTCATCCTTCATGACGTTAAACTGCACATTATCATCCCACATGACATTAAACTGCATCATCGTCCTGCGTGACGTTAAACTATTCATATTCATCCGTCATGACGTTAAACAACACATTATCGTCCTGCATGACTTCAAACTACATCACCATCCTACATGATGATAAACTGTTCATCTTCATCCTCCATGACTTTAAAATGAACATTATTGTCCTCCACGACATTAAACTGCATCACCATCCTACATGACATTAAACTGGTCATCTTCGTTCGTCATGATGATAAACTGCACATTATCGTCTTGCATGACTTTAAACTGCATCACCATCCTACATGACGTTAAACTGTTCATCTTCATCCGTCATGTCGTTAAACTACACATTATCGTCCTACATGACATTAAACTACATCATCGTCTTACATGACGTTAAACAATTCATCTTCATCCGTTCTGACATTAGAGTGCACATTATCGTCCTGCACGACTTTAAACTGCATCATCGTCTTGCATGATGTTAAACTGTTCATCTTCAACTGTCATGACGTTAAACTACACATTATCGTTTTTCAAGACTTTAAAATACATCACCATCCCACATGACGTTAAACTGTTCATCTTCATCCATCATGACGTTAAACTGCACATTATCGTCCTGCATGGATTTAAACTGCATCATCGTCCTGCATGACATTAAACTGTTCATCTTCATCCGTCATGACGTTAAACTGCACATTATCGTCTTGCATGACATTAAACTGCATCATCGTCCTGCATGACGTTAAACTATCCATCTTCATCCATCATGAGGTTAAACAAAATATTATCGTCTTGCATAACATTAAACTATATCATCATCCTGCATGACATTAAACTGTTCATCTTTATTTGTCATGACGTTAAACTGCACATTATCATCTTGCATGACATTAAATTGCATCATCGTCCTACATGATGTTAAACTGTTCATCTTCATCCGTCATGATGTTAAACTGCACATTATCCTCTTGCATAACATTAAACTGCATCATTGTCCTGCATGACGTTAAACTATTCATCTTCATCCATCATGACGTTAAACTTTACATTATTTTCCTACGAGACATTAAACTGCATCATCGTCTGACATGACGTTAAACTGTTCATCTTCGTCCATCATGATGTTAAACTCTACATTATCGTCCTGCATGATGTTAATCTATTCATCTTCATCCTACATGACGTTAAACTACATCATCATCCATCATGATGTTAAAATGCTCATTATCACCCTGCAAGACAATAAACTGCAAAATGGTTCGAGCTCTAAGACCATAAAATAAGATCTTGTCCAGAACTACGTGTGGCTTGATTTTCATCTTCATGGGATATGTAGGACCGCACAAATGTCTATACTTTGGGTCTAGCCCCATCTCCTAAAAATCTCCCTTTCACCTTGGCCCCTTGGCCTACCCCCTCTCCCTCCTGGGAATTCTCTATCCCCTTACTCTATACTCATTCCTTCAAATCAGTTACTCTCAAGTTGAGTACCCTAATTGACCCTCTTTGGCAGTTAATCAATGTGCCTAATGGTACTCTTGTTTAGTACCTGGAATGTCAGACTTTCTTGGACATTCTTCCACCCGTTTTTTAGGCTTTGTGTTCCCCTTCATTGGGGATTCCATCACCTTTCAAACCCGAAGGGACCCCCAAGTGGCATGAATGCTCGGCCTAAGGGCTCTCCTACCATTACGGGCCAACGTCCTCAAGGGTGATGGACAAAAATCCAATACAAATCCCACGTTGCGAATATGGTCAGTGGTCGATGCTCATTTGTTGTTACCACTTTAGGCTAATGCGATATGGATACTATGTTTTGAACATGGTCAACAGTTATCGTCCATCACCATGCCAACCACATTAAGCCCAAAATGTTGGTTACATGATTCAAATCCTCCTACACCTCATCATTTGCAAGTAGAACTTCGAAACTCTAGGTACTATTACTCAGTGCGCATCCACGTGTTAGGAAGACAAAAGCCACGATAAGGGTGTCATTCAGGGATCTACACTGATTTTCCTTTGGTGTGCACTCTCATTATTGCAGAAAACATATTCCTACCTTGTTTCCCACACTGAGTTTGACTCACATGGGCTTAGGGATTGGATTGAGGCCTGCACTTACTTGGAGGGTTGTCACTCATCCATGGTACGAGCTCTAAGACCATAAAATAAGATCTCATCCAGAACTACGTACAGCTTCATTCCTATCCTCAGGGGATATGTAGAACTGCCCGAGTATCTCGTCTTTGGGTCTAGCCCCAGGAATCTGAAATCCTACCCTCTATTTCAACCCCTCAACCCAAACTCTATGAGAAACATGTGGTACAATGAGTACCCCATGGGTCCTCACCCACGTCGGGTTTTGAAATGACCGCACTCTGTGCCTCCCATGTTTTCTCTCATCCATGGTCCGAGCTCTACGAACATAAACTAAGATCTCATCCAGAAATACGTGTGGCTTGATTCCCATCCTTATGGGATATGTAGGAACACCTGGACGTCTCGTTTTTGGGTCCATCTTAGTTGGGAGATACTTTCTCCTTCCCATTACCCTCTTACCTCTATTTAGGCCCCTTGTCCTGGGGCTCCTTTATCAGAATTGCATACGGTGTGGTGTGGGATTTTGTCCTCATTCACGTCAGGTATGTTGTATCATGTCGTGTGCATTCCTTCATGTCCAAGACATAATACTTTAAACTATGCTGCCTAGTTTGATCACATGAACCTAAACTTTGACATTATAGTCCTGGTAGCATGGCGAAAAAATACTACATCATGTTGTTCTCACTCAAGGGGACACCATGTTTGGTATTGGTCACATTCCATGCCATTTGACAATGCCTGATATGGCTTGATTCTTGTGGAGATTCCAGGGCTTGCTATCCTAGTCCTGTCGCTTCACAAAAAAAATCCACTCACCTTAAAGGAAAAACAAGATTTATCAAATACCACTTCTTTTGGTGCGAGGGCCACACCCGCACACCCCTTTATCCCTAGCACTAGTACCTAAACGTGTCACCTCCAAGAACTACGTGCAGCTTGATCCCCATCCTCATGGGGTATGTAGGAACGTCCGTTCACCTTGCCTCAGGCCCAACTAAACTCTCGTTTTCGGTCCCTCGACCTAAATCCTCTCCAAGGAACACATGGTGGTCGGAACCCCCGATTCCCATTCACATCGGGTTTTTTTAATTACCCCACAATGTGTCTCCCATGTTTCCTACTATCCATGGTCCGAGTTCTATGACCCTAAACTAAGATCTCCCTATGGGAAGGTACTCGACCCCCTCTATCTAATACGTCTCGTTGCCGTATTCAAATGCGTTTTGACAAATAGCCCAATGTGTGGAATTTTCATGGGGACATTCCCCCTATTCCATGTCCAAGCTTCATGAGATCTCTATTTGGATCCTCATCCTCTTCCATATCCAAAGGGACCCCCTAACGGCCTGGTCCCATTCCGCATCATCTCACCTACCATCTTGGGCCAACTCCCCTAAAGATCTCGGACAACATTTGTGACAGGTCCAGTGTTTCGAACATGGTCAACAGTCGACCATCATTTGTCTGTCCCCATTCCTGGCTAACGCGATGTGGATGTTGCACTTTCTCCATGGTCTACAGTTATCCTCCATCATCATGCCACTATCATTGTGACCCAGATTTCGAGAATCATGATTCACACATTTCCACTTCCTCATGTTCAAGTGGAATTTCGACAAACTCAGCTCTACTTCTTCATGCATCAAGGTGCACTACATGGACGAGTTAGCATCATTGGGACAAAATTCACTGAGTGTCCCTTCACCCTAACATGATTCTTCCTGTGTCGGGAAAGTACCCCATTAATTTTTTTAACACATCGAGCATGACTCACGTGGGATTAGTAGTTTTTGTAGGATGTGCACCGGCACAGCCGGGCTTATAATCATCCTGCCTGATGTTAAACTGTGCTTCCAGAACTACGTATGGATTGATTTCAATCTTCATGGGGTATTTAGGAATACCCACCCACTTTTCCTTGGTCCCATCCTAACTTTCAATATCCTCAATGCATGAAACTAAATTGCGGTTCTACCATGAAAAAGTTCAGGATTCCCCATGTTAGTCATGGGATGCACCATATCCCTTGATAGAGAGGATTTCACCTATCAGTGTTGGTCTCTGACTACACTGTGCTTTGTGAACTACGTTTGGCTTGATTTTCATCCTTATGGGATAATTAGAGATGCCCAGGAATTCAACCTTGGGCCCAGCCCCATGGTCGTTAACCCTTTCGGCCCATCTTCCCCAATCACGATCCAGTCTATATGACCTTAAACTAGGAGCCTGCAGTCCATGCACCATGAATTTAAACTCTTAGCCCTAGTCTATGTAGTATGACCTTTAAACTTTGAGAACCGTCCACACTATATGATGTTTAAACTACATGTCTATCTTCTTTGTTGGTATGACGTAAAACTACAGGTACTTCCAGGTCCTTACTAGAGAGGTCCTGTTTGGAAGTATGTTTGATCCCTGATCAGACAAATGTGCCCACCTAATGTGTTTCCACCACGGTGGAATAATTTTAAGAGTGTTGGAATCCATTCGAACAACCCGTCATTCCACACTCCATGCTTTGCATGACCTTTATTCAGACCCTCATTATCTTTCATGTCTAAAAGAACCCCATAACAATATGGATGCTCAACCTATGGCTCACCTACTATCCTGGGCCAACGTTCTGGAAGACTACTGGGTAGAATTTTGAGTCAGACCCAGTGTTTCGAACATGGTCAATGGTCGGACCTCATTTTTTATCTCTATTTCAGGATAATACAATAAGGATACTATGTTTTGAACGCGGTCCACATTTATCCTTCATTGTCACACCACCCCCATAGTGTTCTGCATTTTGGGTATCGTGATTCACACCTTCCACTCCCCTCTATTTTGATTGATTCTGACACCCTTGGTGTTACCCCACTCATGCACCAGAGCACAATGGGAGAAGCAGGTCGACTATCCAGAGAGCCATGTTCTCCAGCTATGACCCCTCTCTCTTTTAGGATTCTCCCAAATGGTGATCGATGTCCCATGTTGATCCCCTCACACCTTTTATTGTTTAAAACTCTCTTACAAGAGCTCCTATTGTCTCTTGTTTCTTGCATAGAGCATGGCTCACGCGGGTTTAGCGATTTAGTCGACTATATCCTCAATGCGATCAAGATACAATGGACCACAATACACTCGTTTTCCTCAGAACATAGTCCGCCTCGCCCTCCTCGACCACATTAGACCCCATTCGTAGGGGAGGAATTTGTTGGCACCAGAAAACTCATCCCCAAAATTTTCTAGATTCTTCCATACACGATCCAAGAACGTATCTCTTTTCTCAAGCTTCAATTTTGTAGGTCATAGGGCATGAACGGAGTTACGGATTAGGAGTTACAGACATTTAAAGTTGGGATGGAAAATTGGAGCGCGAAGCCCATTCGCGAAGATCCCATCCATGATCGTGGAGCACCGCCGTGAAGCAAGGAGGCAGGATTCTCCACAAACACGTTTGACATTTGCGACCCACAACAAATACCTTCCGTGAAGCAATGATGCGGGATGCTCCGCGACCACATTTGACATTTTCGAACCGCCAAGAAGCAAGCACAATCATCACACTGATAGAGCTCTGCTTCGCGGCACCTCTCTCCTATAAATATCCAGATCGCCACCCTTCTCTAGATAGTGAATCCACCCCTTGGGTGGCTGATCTCCTAGTTCCTGGAGCTACACTTTCCTTCATGAAGCGACTCCGCGAGTAGCTTCCTTCATGTTGCTACTTCGTGAGTCCCTACTCTGCAAGACCATACTCTGCGAGCCCATGCTCCGCGAGACCATGCTCCATGAGCCCATGCTCCGCGAGACCGTGCTCCGTGAGTCCATGCTCCATGAGTCTATGCTTCATGAGAACCCATGCTCCCCGAGCCCCTTTGCTCCCTGAAGCTACTTTGCGAAGACCTATCCTCTGCGAGGATCCTACCTTCGCACCCACCTGTCCATACCGCGGGGGCTACACCCCCACCCCCCCCCCCACTCGGGGTCAGTGCCGGGCTATGGTCCCAGTCCCTTCACTATTGTCATTGACCCCCATGAAAAATGGAGAGTCGCATCGTGAACGTTTTGGGCCGGGACGTCGAAATTTTCCATTACCCCCTTATACGCACCCAACCTTCCACCTATAGAATACCATGATTTGAGATACTCCTCTACACACCATAAAACACCTTGAGTTGACATATTCCTCTTGGTTTGTTTCGCATGTCGTGAGTTGAGAGTCTCATCATCCATTCCCTATGTACCTTGAGTCAAACCATTCATCAAGAAACTCCTCCAAACCCCATCACATGGCTCCTATGCTAGGTGGAACCAGAAAGGGCCGCCCTTGCATAAGACCCAACACCAACCATTTCTAGGTGCCTTATGCCAAATAGTCCTTTCTAAAAGACTCTAAACTATAGTACGCCCTATGTTCCTAACATAGGATGCCTCTTTCTCCAAATAATAGATTCCTTATCCTCTGAGCATGATATGCCGATAGTCCTTTCTACAAGACTCTAAACTATAGTGAGCCCTATGTTCCGAAGATTGGATGCCTCTTTCTCCAAATAAGAGATGCCTTATTCTTCAAGCATGAGATTCCAATAGTCCTTTCTACAAGACTCTAAATTGTAGTACGCCCTATGTTCCTAACATAGGATGCCTCTTGCTCCAAATTATAGATGCCTTATGCTTCAAGCATGAGATGCCAATAGTCCTTTCTACAAGACCCTAAACTGTAGTATGCCCTATGTTTATAAAATAGGATGCCTCTTGCTACAAATAAGATATGCCTTATGTTCCAAGAATGAGATTCCAACAGTCCTTTCTACATGAATCTAAACTGTAGTACACCCTATGTGCCAATCATAGGATGCCTCTTGCACTAAACAAGAGATTCATTATGATCCAAGAATAAGATGCATAATGTGATGATTATAGTGGCATAATTACTAGAGCGTTGGAATCCGTTCAAACATTCCATCACTCCACCTCAAGCTTTTCGTGTCCTTCATTCAGATCTTCATCCACTTCCATGTCCGAAGGGACCCCCTAACGGCCTGGTCCCATTCCACATTAGCTCACCTACTGTCCTTGGCCAATGCCCCGTAAGACTTTGTAAAATTCTACGAGTCATGTCATGTGTTTAGAATATGGTCAGCAGTCAACCCTCATTTTTTTGTCCCCATTTCAGGTTAACGCGATATGGATGATCTGTTTCGAACACGGTTAACAACAATCCTCCATCGCCAAGCTGCCCTCATTGCATTCCTAATGTTGGGAATGTAATTCAATGTTTTCAATTCCCTTTGTTCGGACTGATTACAATGCCCCTTGGAATTATCCCTCTTATTCACTAGCACAAAGGGAAAAGCCTCAACCCACCAGTGGGTTGGGATTCCCTCATGGCCAGACATGAGGAAGACATTACGGGCAGATTCCTTGCGTAATCCCCATACACAATTGTTGCTCCATAGCTGTACCCGAGCATCTTCCTTGTGTAAGCCCCATTTACCATTGCCACTCCATAGCGGCACCCAGACATTTTCCTTTCCTAAGCCACATTCACCGTTTCCGCTCCATAGCGGTATCCGGGCAGCTTCCATGCGTAAGCCCCATTCACCGTTGCCGCTCCAAAGTGGCATCCGGGAAGCTTCCTTGTGTAAGACCCATCCACCATTGCCGCTCAACAGTGGCACTTGGGCCTCCATCCTAGAGTATGTCCCAATCATTCTCTCCCTAGGCTGATCCATGTGTAAGCCCCACTCCACATCCCACGAACGCACCTTTCTTGATGTGATCATTAGGTCTCTGCTGCCTCTTGTTTTTCACACCGAGCATGACTCACATGGGATTAGAGTAAGCACCGACCCAAACAACAACCCGAACAATGAGGAATTTGATCCATGTCAAGGCATGGTATGTAGGAAGCCTCCCTGAGGTTCAATCCCATGACCACCCAGTCGTTCCGACCCCATTCACGTTGGTCCACAAACACCTTGGGAAGCCTAGAGTGTAAGCCCCATGACACCACCTGAACTACGTGATCTTTGATCCTTTCCAAGGCAGGGTACGTAGGAAGCCTCCACGAGGTTCAAGCCCAACACCCATCGGACCCCAAGTCCATATTCACGTCAGTTTGCCAACACACCTCATTCCGAACTATGAGGACTTTGATCCATGTCAAGGCATGATATGTAGGAAGCCTCTATGAGGTTCAAGCCCACCACCCTGTCGTTCCGACTCCCTTCACGTCGGTTCACCCCCATCCCACTTGACTTTAAACTGTATTCGCTTTCCGAACTATGAGGACTTTGATCCATGTCAATGCATGGTACGCAGGAAGCCTCCCTGAGGTTCAAGCCCACCACCATCCATCGGTCCCGACTATCTTCATGTCAGTGCACCAAGCCCCCATCATCATGGGCAGCCTAGAGTGTAATCCCCACACCCCCTCCTGAACTACGTGGTCTTTGATCCATGTTAAGGCATGGTATGTAGGAAGCATCCCTAAGGTTCAAGCCCACCACCAACCAGTCATTCTGACCCCATTCATGTCGGTTCACCAACACCTTGGGCAGCCAAGAGTGTAAGCCCCACACAATCTGAACTACGTGGAATTTTATCCCTGCTAAGGCATGGTATGTAGAAATCCTCCCTAAGGTTCAATCCCACTATCCACCTAGACCCCAAGTCCTTATTCACGTCGGTTTACTGACCCCATGGGCCGCCTCAGAGCGTAAGCCCCAAATTCCACCACCTGAACTACGTAGTCTTTGATCTTTTCCAAGGCATGTTACATAGGAAGCCTCCCTCAGTTTCAAATCCACCATCCATTGGTCACTCCAACCCCCTTTATGTCAGTTCCCACCATCTGAACTACGCAGACTTTGATTCCTTGCCACAGGGATACGTAGGAAGCCTCTCGATGGTTAAAGCCTACCATAGGAAGCCTACTAATCTCTCCCTAGATCCTATGTGTCTCGAGAAGGTCATTCCCCAACCCAGAGGTTCCACTTCCTCTGGGTCCCATCCATGCATCCATTCTCATGAGCCACCTCCTCATGCGTCCCATCATCCCACCAAACTACGCAGACATTGATTCCCTTCCACGGGGATACATAGGAAGTGTCTTCAAGGATCAAGCCCGTCACTACCTTCATCTTCACGACGGTCCCATCTCATTCCCCCTCCACTCCACTCAACTTTACATCATCCAAACTGATTCTTACCCAGGACGCCACATCCCGGTGAGATCATGTCATCCACCATCCTCGCTGCTCCTAGCAGTACTTGGGAAGCTAACCATGTGTAAGCCCCAGTATGTCTCCGGGTTGTTTTCCTCTGTGTACACCCTAATTCATCACCCCTTAGAACTTTGTGGGTTTTAATCCCTGTACTATAGCATCCAGCCTTTTTGTCACATAAACTTTCATTACATTATACAAAACTGAGGATCTTTAAGGTTTAGTGTCTTGGAAACCAAGAACTTAATACATGAAACAAAAAAAACATTCTTCTTAAACACTTGAAAGGCTTATCCTTATGTTCATCCTAGGTTCATTACTGCATCTCATAACCTGGGTACATACATCAAAAGAAAGGGTGATCAGAAGGCCCAGTAAGGGAAATAAGGGAAACATTTAACATGTGAACTTGAGATACATCAATAAAGTCATAAAAATAACTTTAAGGCATGAGAATGAAATTATGAGGCATATCATAATAAAAATAACATATTTCATAACTTGAATATGTGGCTACAAAATTTTACAAAGAAAATAATTTCCTTTTCACCAAGTTCCATCCCCATGGTGTCAATAAAAATTACCAAGGTTATTCACCAAGGTATCAGTCTAAATGGTCATCTCTAGAGATTAAGTCTTTACCAAATGCATTGGAGCACTATCAGGGCACACCCTTAAATTTTCCTTTATTATCATGTGAGCCACATATATCATCATCAATAATTTCATAAAAAAACCATATAGCATAAAAGAAATGGGTTTCATTTCATAATCATAATGTTTTAAAAAATGCTTTAAAGACATGATCTTTATGTCACTTTAAACCAACAGAAAGGGAAAGCGGGTCTCATGTATGTAAATCCCAGAATTTAAAGTAGCAAATTTTGGTATATATGTGAATACACCTTTAGAAGAAAGATCTTTGAGTATTCACTTAATAAAATAAATTAATTTGAGAATAAGAGAGATACATTTTGAGACGCAAATTCTGCATCATAATGGCTATGTTAGGAGGTTTTAGAAAACATTGAAAAGAGAGGGGACATGGGTCAACCACTCACAAATGATCCATGAAAAAGTAGAGGGACATACCATAAAGGATTTAAGAACTTGTTAATGAAATTTTAAAGACATACCATATGAAATGAATAACATGGAAGGAAGACAAAAATAAGATTTCTCTTATGAAAATTCGGCAGCGTAACGGCGTCACTTAAACTTCAACAAAAATGATTTGACGAGATCAAATAGGGTCTCTAATAATATGAACATAAACTTTCAGTATGATATATATAGAGATAATACCCCAACATAATAAAAAGGAACTTTAAAGACTTGACATGAAAGTAGAACTTTGATAAATGAGAAAGGTGAAAGAATCCCTTAAAAATTCGGCAGCCTAACGACGCCACTTAAACTTCAACAAAATTGAATTGAAGAGATCAAATAAGGTCTCTCATCATATGAAAATAAAATACCAGTATGATAGATTTAGAGATCATACCCCAACATAATAAAAAGGAACTTGAAAGACTTGACATGAAAGTAGAAGTTTGAAAAATGAGAAAGGTGAAAGAATCCCTTAAAAATTCAGCAGCATAACAGTGCCACTTAAACTTCAACAAAAATGAATTGACGAGATCAAATAGGGTCTATAATAATATGAACATAAAAGATCAGTATTAAATATTTATAGATCATACCCCAACATAATAAAAAGGAACTTGAAAGACTTGACATGAAAGTTGAACTTTGAAAAATGAGAAAGGTGAAAGAATCCCTAAAAAATTCGGCAGCCTAACGATGCTACTTTAACATTCTTAAAATGAAATGATGAGAGAAAGAGGGGTTATATCATCATATTAACATGAAAAGGGAAGTAATATGAATATAAAAGAACATACTTCAACATAATATCATGGAACATAAAAGAAATAACATAAAAGAGATTACTTGAAAAAAGAGAGAGAGGTCAGATCCCTTACCTTAAAACGTAACTCTTAAAACTCAAAGGTTGGGACCTTGAGGGCTTGGGGGCACCTTGGGAGGACTCCTTGGGTGGTAATGAGACCAGGGATTCGTTGGGTAAGAGTTGGGAGTGAAAAATAAAGGATTAAAGGGTGGGTATTTATAGGGATGGTGAGGTGATACTTTAATAATTTCAAGGGACACCTCACAAGTGGTTTTCTCAAAACCATGGTCTCTCCCATGGTATTTCCCATGGAGTTAGGCCACATGGGGCCCCCAATACAATAATTAATCACATTTGGTCGGCCAAAACTTAAAATATCTCATGACATCATCATGAAACAGTTATGATGTCATTAAACATACCGAAACCCTAAAACTGTATTTTCACTATTCATCGAAAAATTCAGCTTTCATAGAAAAATTCCAAATTTCACCTTAACCAAATATCGATGCTCTGATTTCAAAAATGAAGTCTATTTAAAAAAAAATAATTTTCTAAATATTTTTAATTTAATTTTTAAATAAAGACTTTTCACCGAAAATTCATTTATCTCAGAAAAATCCCCCAAAATTACCTTAACATAATATCGATGCTCTGAGCTCAAAAATTAAATCCATTTTATAAAAATAATTTTCTAAATATTTTTAATTTAATTTTTAATTTAAAACACTATTCACCCGAAAAAACTAATATTTGAATAATAATTTATGAAACCGTTATTTAACCATTTTATTGAATCACATTACTTAATCAAGGTGACTAGATTATATTAATACTTTCTTTAAGTGAGATTACTAATCCATTTGGTCACATTACTAATCCTAAGCATAAAATCACTATTCATAATTTACTATTCATCAAAAATTAAGTTGATCTTATTAGACTCTAAATTTCGTACTAAACATAATTGTAGAAGACCATTTTTTGAAAATCATTTCAAATTTTTAATTATTTAAGGTTTACAAAAACATTTTTAAAATATCCTTTCTCTAAAATTCATCAAAAATATGCATACTATATTTATCCGGACATTTGAAAATTCATAAACTTCATCATAAGAAGAAATAAATTTTTTTATTTAAAACAAAGGATTACACAAGGTAGTTACGGTCTCCTTATATAGCCCCTTATCACACCAGCATATGAACTAAGTGTAAGGTGTGCTAAGGTGAGAGAATATGAGGGAGCTCGGCCAACATCGCACAAGTATTAATTTCTATCAGTTTGAACTTCTCGTGAAGGCGATTCCATTATAGCTTCACACGATGAAGTTCGGCTTGGGTTTGGTCCAGAGTAAAGCCCAGTGGTGCTACCTCCTTCCCAAGATCCATTAGATGGGCTTTGATTGGCCCGAGAGTACTGGATGAGGCCATCGAATCTCTTTTCTATATTAATTAACCAAGGTCACTTGTATTTAGAGGCAAAAGTCGCAACATTCAGTTTTCAATGGTCATACTGACTAACGGTCATATAATAGTTAAAACCCAACAGTCTCATTTTAATTATACTCATGTTATCAAATTAAACAGTTTTGTTGAGTATGAAAAAATAAAATAACACACAAAATTCGGAAACAAGATTTATTCAAAATTTCGGGTCGTTACATGTACTCTACACGGGGTATGTAGGAAACCTCTATGAAGTTCAATCCCAGCCAATGGTAAACCTTGGTGTCCCCCATTTTGGGGTGCACTCTCCCTGATCCACCCTCAGTGGTGTTCAGATCAGCCATTATGGTGTGACATCTCCCCTCCATGGGGCGCACCACCTCAGATCCATCCTCATTGGGAGTTCTGATCAATACACTCGCTAAACCTCCCAGGTATTCCCTCCTAGGGATGAACCAATCTGATCTGTCTCTATGGTACATTCTGATCACTCTCATTCCATCTCCGTAAGATGTTAAACTTGTATCCTACCTCGTGATAAACATGAGATGCCTGAGGAAAACCTCAAATGACATGCCTTTGGCGTAACTGTCTTCGCAAGACGTCAAACATGTGACATACTCTGTGTTAAACATGGGAAGCTGAGGAAAACCTCAGATACATGCCTATGGAATATGATTCCCCACATTCGATGTGGGATACCTCAGGTTCAACACCCTTGAGATTCCCTCTTATGAGAAAGAATACAGGTTCCCCAATGTCCACGCACCCAGAGATGCCCCGACATGCCTAATGTTTTCATCGACTCCGATCAAAGGTTTCTACCATGTCAAGACCCCATGGAAAGTCTTGACGGAAGTAGTGTAATTAACCAAAGCCCATGAAGATATGGCATCGAGAATGAGATTCACGAACCACCACATAATATATAAGGAAGACCCAGACTAGGTGACAAGTTATGAGAAAGAATCCATGGAAGGAAGAACAGACATCCCATCATCCCATTTCGATCAAGGACCAAATGACCTTGAATAAGGAGCGGATTCCGCCCACCTTTGGAAAGCGGGAATGTGTGGTAACAGCTGCGCGTCCTCTATAGACGGATGCACACACCCCGACAAAAGTGTCAGAAACAATGGAATTCTTGATAAATAATCTATAATTTAGAAGAGTTAATATTTGTTTAATTTTGCATCAATATTATGGGTGGGATACCAAATCTGATGACAATGAGTGACTTGAAAAAATAATGAAAAACTTTGTTTTAACTTCCTTGATAGATATATTTTTGGACCACTAATATATTTATTCAGTGGTAATAAGGATGTACATAAACTTATTTGATATAGCTTGGGGATATGTACAAAATTCATATATTCCCTATATGAAAAATATCCACGAGTATGTGGTGGTATGAAATAGACCTGAGGGTTGATATATAAAGGTTGAATGTTTCTAGAAAGCATTGAACTTCATTGTTAACTCCACAAAATCCTGAATCATCAATATCTATAAGTAAAATAATATTATTGATCTGATGGGAGAATTTAGACCCTGACTCATGGGCATAACTAGTCCTAAAATGAACTTCCTAAAGGATAATGAAGATATCTCATACTTAAATGTTTCTATGTAAGAATCCATTAAATACTAATTTATAGATAACATTCAAGAAATTTGGGCCATTATAAATGATGAAATTTACTACATGTCACTAGATTTGTTCCCTCTTGGATTGATCTAATGGAAGAATTACACTATGGAAGAACTCCCATATAAGGGGAAATCCAATTAATTAAAGTATTATTTATAATTTATATGAACTATCCTTGATCATGGGTTGTGTGGATATCATTTATTTTTACCTTTTCATTGCAAATGAATTGAGACACCACCATCTGATGTGTGATACAGATGATCATATTGTATGACTCTATATCAAAGAGGGTTTTGAATACATTATCTAATGCATCTTAATGGGAAATATTTGAACATGGTATGTGATATAGTATTATCTCAGTAGATATTTCCTCCATTATAAATCATACATAATCAATAAAAAGGATTAATTACTCTTTTATGGTATAATAGTCATTAATCTGCATAATTATTAACTATGCGCTACCCTTGCTGTTGAATAGGGGAACTAGTATCCATAGAGCTAGATCCAATTATATAATGAGGTTTTTATACTATGATTCATTATTGGTGAAACCTTATTATACTTAGAAGAAATATTGATGAACTTTAATAATGTGTATATGGGTACAATAACAAAGAAACCTTATTAAGAAATATATTTTCCATTATCCTTATCATCTAGTTTGTTGATGAATCATCAAAGTATGTGTACCATATTTATAGAATGTCATTAATGGAGAAAAGCTCTACCTTAGGGATATATATTTTTACTATTTTACTGATGCAATTTTGGTTAACTATAAGTAAATTTTCTAAAATTTTCTCTTTGACTACTTTTAGAGAAACAAAACAAATATTGAGTTTTTGCAATATGGCGAACCTTTTTTATAGACACCTAATCAACATTGGATAATTGATGACATAATTTATTGGATCATCCTAGGGGATGAGATCTATGTTAGGGATTTGTAGGTAGTGTCATAGATATTTTATTTTTAAAATGAATTCAAGGAATTTATTATATATAAATGTGTATCAAGTCTCAATATTCAACATTTTTTACTGAGATAGTTTAGACGGTTCTCCTTTTATAGATTAGTCTTTAACGTATGTAGGTTGTTGAGAGATATCTTTTAGTTTTCCATGAAAAATATAACAATCTTCCATTATATTAGTAGAATTAAAATAGGTGGGTTAACGAGGTACTACTTGAGGTAATCAAATGATTCTTGATAACTCCCATCCTAATTATATGAAATCCATTTATCCATCAAATGGTTTAAAAGAAACCACACTGCATTGAGGTTGTCTTTGAAACTCATAATATAATAGATATATCCTGGGATTCCTATTTACACATTATGGTTTTAAGGAAGAAACCTATCAGGGTATTCTTTGGTAGTTTTTTGGCTCGACTTCATTATCATGATTTAATTTTATGAATCTAGGTAATTTGTGTCATGTATCCCTAATATAATATTGTTTTGGCATTTATCATAATGTTTTTTTTAGTTTGTTGATTTTTTTTCAAGATCAGAAATATGATCATATTATTTTTAAGAATTGAAAACATAATCATCCAAATATTATTATAAAGTATTCATCAAAAATTACCTAAATATATGATGCATAGAACATTGGTATATAACACTAGTGTTCTTTAATCAAAATTAAACTGATTGATAGAATTATATAAATTTGGGTGACCTAATTGTAGTTTCCTCTACATCTTAAAGGTCCCTTTGAATCTTGTTATATAATGAGTATAGAGATTGAGGTATAAAATAAATGGATATTACATCAATTTAGATGAATATTGAGCACATTATAACAATATATTCATGAGGACCATAACATTTAAGTGTCTTTGGAAACATGAAAAAAAATCTTATATCATGGTGAATTATCTTAAACACCTCCTATAAAGTTCTACACCTTATGTAATTCTACAAAAACAATTTGTTCATAACACGGGGAAAGGAATGATAAGATGAGGGTGAGAACATATGCACATTAAATGTAAATAATGTAAATGCGTAATAATAACCTGAAAAATAGGTCATGAAAGTTGAGAATAACATTTTAAGATCATACAATGCATATTAGAGACAATAAAAAATATTTTTAGTACATAAGATAATTAAAATCATAAATCATTAAATCATAACATATGAATTAGACATGGGGTTTATGTAATTCACATTTGTTTATAATTTCTTCAACATGTATATGTAGAAAAAGTTTCACCCATTAAGTTAAGGACATGAAGTCAGGGCCCTGCATCAACATGTGGACATCTTGCCAAGTACGTGAACAACATTGTGAATGTGTAATCAGGTTCATGAATAACCCTATGGACATGAAACCAGGTCCATTCATAACATGGTGAACATATAATTATTTTCACATATAATATTTTGAATATGAAATCAGGATGACACATAACATACATACTCATGAGTTATCCATCGTTATCCAGTGCATTGGAGGGAGATATAGATCCAACCAAAGACAAAACAAAGTCATAAATAGAAGTGCCATAATATTATAAAAAATAATAATATCATAACCCATTAAATGAGATAGAAATCATGAACATTTAATCATATCATTATGTATGGAAAAGTGGTAGGTCTCATAATTACCACCCACAAAAAGAAGTGGGTTTCAAAATCATATATCCTATGAAAGATAAAAATATATCATAAACAACATTTCATAAAAAAATTAACCATTCATAGAAATAATATGAATGGAAGTAGTGAATAATTTCCCCATAAATTAATGAGTAACCCTAAATTGTTTTATCTTGATTGGGAAATTATTTTGAAATATCTTTTTAAAACATTTCTTTCAGAAAATATCTTATCTATATTGAAATACTATTTTTAAAACATAAAAGATTTTTTAAAATATTTTACTTTGAAAATATATTTGATAATTTATAAAGTAATCATTGAAAACTATAAAACTTTTTTAATATCCTTTTTCCTAGAAAATTTACTTCAAAGACCTTTTGACAACATTTTTTAAAATATTATTTTTGAATACAATATATTTTCAACAGTAGAGTGGGACAATCATATTTTACATAAAAATATTATATTAAGTACCAAAGAGTTGAAAATGGTTGTAACACATGACGATATATTGAATAAGAAGATAAGAAGAGTATTTATCAGTTTTCTTGATATATGTATCATGATATTTCATTAATTTAATCATAATCTTCAACAATCTTGAAAAGATACGAGATTGTTTCAATAAACTCTTTTCAATATGTAACTTGGGAACATACTCTCCATATATGAAATATAATTTAATTAAATCATAAAATATCATGAAATGAATTTTATTCATGATACAACATGTCAAAAGGATGTATATAAACCTAGAAAAAGTTTATATTAGTATAACAAAACATGTTTTTGAAAGAACACAAATTGAGAAAAAACTACCTTACCGATTTGATAACTTTTGAAACATTAACCCCATGAAAGAAATAGAATAAAATATATATGTTAATACCCATAAATATAAGTATAATATAAATTTAATACATTAATATGTAGTAAAAACACTACAAAAAAGATGTGAGTGGTGATTAAGGAATGTATGTCCCAAAAATAAAAGTGAGATGAAATCCCATTACCTTGTTTCTTGAATCTTTTAAAACTTATACAAGATTAATATATAATAAATGTATATTTGTTATAAATACCTCACATAATAATATTTTTATATCCAATACCATATTTTTTTTATTATTCCTGTATATTACCCTCTTGTTAATAATCCTATGTTAATGTTTCACTTTAGGTAATATTCTCTTTGTTCTTCGCATATGTCTTAATTAGTTATATGTTTAGTCCTTATACTTATATCATGATTTTATAATTTAAAACATGAAATAAATATAATATATATTCATTATATTTGTATTATAATAATCTATATAATATATAATTATGAAATGGAATACACTATTCATGGACATGGTAAGTCGTACGAATGCATGAAAGTTGTTTTTGGTTTTTTATATTTTTGAAAAAATCAAATAAAAAAACATATAGATATATATGTATATAATATCATTAATGATTCATTATAATTATATATATAATTTATTTTCACTAAACTCATCCTTAACACATTCCATGTAGTGTGTGAATGAATCACATCACTTTGAGAGGGCGGTAGTCCACACTTCCTCCAACAAAATTATATTATTTACACCAAATGGAATCTAAAAAAATGTGTTTTTTAGAATGAATAAATAACATTAAATTAATAATAAATTAAATATATTACATGTATAAGTAAAGTTTCTATCATAATTTCCACCATGAGAGGCGGTAACAAAAAAATGAACAATCATTTTTAGTGAGACAGTAGTTCTTCATACACGTAAAGAGTTTGTTCATTACCCTTTAGATGGATGTGTGTGTATGTTTAGGAATAATACATATCATAAAAACATAATATTATATTGATTATTATTTTTTTTCATAAAATAATGGAGTAAATAGAGTGTAGGTGTGGAGGAAAAAAATAAGACAAAGGTTCTTGAAAGAGGACATTACCTCTTAATTGGGTAACTTCTTTTTGTTTGTGCCAAAAGGATTCCATAGGTGGATTTATGACAAAGGTTAGGCTTATATTATGAAGTTATGGATTTGGAAGATCATTTTATAAGATTTATGGAATTCCAATGTTCTTTAGAGGTGTGGGGAAGTTGCTGGAGAGGAGGAATGTTTATAGTGGTGGAGGAGTGAGACTCTTATAAATATTTAAAGAGTGAATTCCAAAAATGTTTTTCATGTTTGAAGTGGATAAAATAATAAACCAAATGAGAGAAAAGGGAGGATAGGGTTTAAATATGGCCATAAAACGGATCTTGGACAAGTGTATTAGTAGTTTTGAGTCTTAAATTGAAGGTTAGTCTACAAATTAGCTTAATTTTACCTTATTCAATGTAATTAATATTAATTAAATTCACAATTATTTTGGCCAAAAACTAATTTTATGTTATTATAAATTTAAAATTATACATATTAAAAATATGGAATCCATTTTTCCAAATTCAAATCACTTAATTGGCATAAATTAATTTAAAATTAATCTTGCTGATGGGACGACATTACGAGTTTTTAAAGTAACAATGATAAATTATTTGCTAAGTTTTTATATCCAATTTCAATGAAAAATTGGTTATTATGAACTAGATTATATTAATTGATAAAATTATTATCTAATTAAACTTTAAAATTAATTTAATATTTAAATTACCCTTATAAATAGACTATTTGAAAAAGTACTTTTGAATTGAAATCCATTGTTTTTAACTATTCCTTAAAAAATGAACCCTTACATAAAAATACCAAATATTTATCCTAACTTAGTTTTTATTTTTTTATTTAAAAAATGAAGTTTATTTTTACATAATGAATCTATAAAAGTTCCAAAAATTTTATTTAAAATGAGTTCTATATTAAAAGTATGTAAAATAACTCTTATTAAATAAAAAGATTTTTATACATAAAATTAGGTTGGTTCTTATCTTACGTCTATCAAATATATTTTTTGAATATTAAAACTATTTTATTTAATATTTAACATATATATTTAATTAATATAATTAAGTTATTATAATTAATTTAATTTATCAAGTTAAAATAACTTTGTGACTATAAAAATAATAATATTTTCCTTTATATTCAATCTGTTTTCATATTAATTTCTAATTAATTGGTAACCTATGAATTGATATTATATTTTTGTAAACCATATCTTTTCTTAAATTATTTATTAAAATTCATAACTACAAATTTAATGGATGGGTTATATCATATTATTAGAAATAATAAAATTTTAATGATATACTATTATTTGTTGAAAATCAGTCATGTGTGTTACGCATGCTATTGAGGAATGTAATTGTTGCGTGAAATGAAAGATAAAATCTATCTTATGTGTAGAGAAAGCTAAAATTTATGTTGCATTTAGTTAAATATTATCTTGGTGTTGCATATAACACAATCCAAACATAGTGCTTTAGTATAAAATAAACTATTTTCTGTGTTGTGTGAAATGAAAAATACCACAAAGGTCAAATTAATTCGAAAAAAATAATTCACAAAATTTCGGGGTGTTAAATTCTAACCCATTAAAATTAATATTTCCCTAAAAATTATTCTTGTCTATCAAATAATTAATACATGAAAGTTTAATTCATAGAAACCCACATCGTAAAAATTAATACTAAAACATTCCTTAAAAAGGAATGTTGGAACCATAAGATTTAACCAAAGTAACATATAACAAGTTTTCCTCATATGATAACCTAGGTTTTTATTGAATATTAGATAAGAAATAAAATCATAAAATTTTATAGGGGTTATTTAGGTCATCAATCACAAATAAGTGAATTTTCTAAGAAAAGTTGATGGCCTTAAAGTCATAAATCACTAATGATTTAAAAGTCCATCAGTTCAAAAAAAAGATATTAGGGAAATATTTTTTTATCATTATCCTATCATTAATTAATTATTCTTATTAGTCAATAGTATAAAGAAATATAATTACTTGATTTTATTCACTTTGTTTTATGAAATCCCACCTATAGTTATGCCTTGATAAATTTACATATCACCTCTTACTCTACAAAATGAATGAGAAATCTTTTTTTTATTCTTGAAGTACTAATATATCGTGAGATCCTTAATAATTCCACCAACCTCTCTTTAGTTACCATAATTACAAATAGGTTTTCCAATATGCATAAGTCTTCATGTGGTGAGATAATACATTAATCCCCAAAAAATTATTCGAATATTACCATAAAAATTCCATAAATGGTTAACCATACAACCCCTCCAAAATATAATTCACCCTTTCTTCCTTAAATATGCTATTATATTATACCAAAAACCTTTTTAATAGATACTTGGGTTCATCCTTGCACTGATTGAACATTAAATTTGATTTTATTATTCTAAAATCCATGTATAGAAATATAATCACATGAAAATCCAATAAATGATGAACAATGAGATTATTACATGATATCAAACATGAACTTCCCAACTAGGGGGGGGATATATTTTCCCTCAATTTTCATTATACACTTCATCCATTATTACCGTATAAAATTTCCCATTGTCCTTTTTCCTCAGATGTTGTATTATCTTATTATCCATATTATTCCATAGTATAGGTCATTGATTCACATAAGTTAAAAACTCCATGAAATAAAAACACTAATGTGTGGGTGGTTTATTCTGTTGTGCTTTGTCTCCACTTATTTCACTAGATTTCCTCTTCTCATAAGTTCTACATTATTTATATTGGTGGCCAGGATTCCCACACATAAAATACCTTCTTGTTCCTTTCAGGTACTCTCCCATGTTCTCTTTTCCATAGTTTTTGAAAGTATGAGTTTGAACCTTTTTCATTCCTCCATGTTTTTTAGATTCCCCTTTGAACTCCAACTTCATCTTCTTATTAAAACCATGATATTGATAAGTAACTCCAACATCAATTTCAACTTTTATTGAACAACACACAATATATTTATAACAAATATAGTCTGTTATGGCTGATTCCTTTAAAAGAATTGGCTTTAAGCCACTGACAAACTTATCAAAATTACTTCTGGGTTGGATAATAATACCAAACACGTGCCTCTCAAGTCTTGTGAAATTAGACTCATAGTTACCAATAGATTCATCCTCCTATTGAATCAAATAAAGGACCTCATTTTCTATCTTTGTATGAAGAACATAAAGAATGTACTTATTGAAGAATAAGTTCATGAACTCATTCTAATCCATGGATTCAATTTCATCATGATTCTTCATATTCTTGATTATGTCCACCAATGGTCTACTTCAAATTCTAACTCATAAACAGCTTGAATGACTTTCTCATGATCCTAACACTTTCAAATGGAGAATATATTTTCACTTGTATTGATTCAGTGTTCAAAAACACGTTGATCAGATGACCCATTTAAAGAAGGTGGGATATTCCTCATGAAAGGTTTAATAGAATGTTGTTCCCTCCTTTTCTCATTTAGAAACTTAGCATGATTAAAAACTTGAGAAAGCTATGAGAGTATTGAAATGAGGTTTTTCTGTCTCCTTCATAGCATTTAGATCTTTATTAGGACATTCTTGGCATTGTCTTTTTCAATCAACATTATCATGGTTCCTTCAGATTCCAACCATTGGCTAAAACCCAAAGCATAGAGTAAGAAACAATTATCATAATGAGAAACCACGTAATCAGTAAAATTCACTTATTGGATGTCTACAGTATGAAACCTTACTTGTTCAACGACACCATAGGTTTGTCCTAGGTTATTAATAGCCAACATCTATTTAAATCCATCACGATGCTTCATATAGGTTTTTTTAATTCCAAAATAAAATCCCTTGAGAGTGTCAAACTAGGCATGTAACAAGGACCATTGTCATCTACCAGATTACATGGAGTCAAGACCGTTACATCGTTTCAGAGTTCTTACCCCTTGGTACATGTTCCAAATCCAAATACACTTTTTTTATCGACACATTGATTTATTTTAAGGAAACCACTAACTCTATCCTTTACCAAAACTCTAGTACATTTTATTAAATGTAGATTCATCCTTACACTTATCCTTAGAGACATCCCTTGACTTAACCTTAGAAACACACATAGGGATCTCACATAAATTTTCTCATGATAGTTTCCAAAGGATGACTAATCCTTTCATTTGAGTCCAACTATAGTTACCCAAGCTTTACATACTTTGATATTAAATTATTTTAGATGAATATTTAGTACATTAAAAAATTAAATTCCTGAGGACCATAATGGTTTACTGTATCCAAAAACATGAAAACCAAATCTTCTATCCCGGTGAAATATCATCAAAATATCCCATAAATGTCTCAACCATTAGTACTTATACCTAAAAAAATTCTTTATTACCCAGGGAATGGAGATAGAAGAAAGGTGTTAGCTCAGATGCTCAGTAAGGGTAAATAATGGAAATTCTTAAGCATAACACGAACAAAAGGGTATGGAACTTGAGAATAACATTTAAAGATCATACAATTTATATTAGAGATAAAAATAAATATTGTAAGTTTATATAACATAGATCATAATATGATTAATGTAACATCCCGGTTTTGGGTGCCTCCCAAAGGTGCCCCGTACCAGGTTGGTCACATGGCCTCATGCGCATTTCCCCAAACGCCAGAGGTTTTCGACTAGCAGCGAGGGCCTTGGGTGTGATAGTGGGTAAAATATGACCTCATTGGCAGAGTATCACATAAGAAACAAACGTATAATAGTAGAAAAAATGTAATTCCATAAAATAACTAAATAGTGGAAGACTGAAAGTAAATAAACAACTGCAACATATATACGTAGATAATGATACATGTCACAAGTATCTTGGAAAGCTACCAAACAAGTCACAATGATGGAATAAAATACTAAACCAAAGTACAAAGAAGAAAAGTAAACTCAAATAGAATATCAAGCCTCAGCTTGGTCCCATTCTCCCCAGCTCCACAACAGTCAAGTACCTGATGTAGAAGGGCTATTTCCCTTACCTATACCTGCAACAATATAATCGGTTTGGGCACAAAAGCATGAACCAAATAGGTGTGAGATGAATCCCAGTATGAAACCACCAATAGATCTGTTCCTAACTATTAGTGAATATATATACAGTAGGAAAATATGCAAAATGAAGCAATAAACAAGGATGTACTCAAAGTAAACAATCCTACAGTTTCAACTACATTAATTTACATCAACCAATAATTTAAAAAATCAACACAGGCAACCCTCTGGGAATTTATCACAATCTAACCCCTTTGGTTCTACTTAAACATTCAGAAGAAAACCTCTGGGAATGTTCATATAGCCTAACCCCTCTGATTGATCTCATACAAATAAGAAATAACACCCGTCTGGGTAAGCTCACATAGTAAAACCTCTTTGGTCTCGTGCAAACAAAGAATCTTTGAGGAAGCACTCAACAGAAATTCCCCATATAATATTTTAATGATAAACTATTGACTATTTGAGGAAGAACTCAACGCAAATTCCCCCTGTGGTCTCATAACGATAACTATAGACACTTTGAGGGATCACTCAATGTCAATCCCCCCTATGGTCTCACAGCGTGAAATATACAACAGAACCTCTGGGGAAGCCCTCAACGTAAATTCCTCCTATGGTCTCACTACAGCAGGTTCCCATAGCCCTATGTAAAGAAATCGTGCACCAATGTTATGCAGTAGCCAAAGTAAAAAAAAAAACTACTTGGCTAATGGCTACAAAGCATAACACAAGCATGTCAGATAATATCACTCCATCCCAACAACACTTGGCCTGGAAAATAGAGCAGCCTAACAGGAAATCCTAGACAAAATGGCCAATGTCAGATCAAACATGGGAAACACATCCATAGAAAGTTAAATAACCCTATTTACAATAAAAAACCAATACTCAAGAAAACAAGGCATGGAAGGCATTATTAGGGTGAAATTCCCTTAACACAAAATACCCTAAACTAGGGTATTGGGAAATTTTTCAGATATAGTTCAAAGACAGTCTATAGAAAGGTACTAACCACCTACCTCAACATTGTACGATAGATATAGCTGAACCTAAGCCTTTGAATTGACCTATAACAAGGTATACATACTAAAACGTCAAGAATGTTAAACCAATGATATCTCATGAAAGAGAAGAAATCAAGATAAGAGGTTCTTGAAGTAGGAATAACTCACCGATGTGATCCCAATGCAATCGATAGTGTCCAATTTGAAGCAAAAATGGTCGATCGGGGGCTCAGAGAAGAATTAGCGATCTACGACCTCTCCTAGATGAGACGATGCTAGAAGAAGGAATTTCAATCAATTAGACGTGATCCCGGTCTGATTTATCAAATAAAAATAAAAATACATGATGTGTCATTTAAAGATACACAATGTGTATATGCCTTTAGTAGGATCCGCTTTTGGCGGTCTCCAGGTCACCCAACACACACATGTACTCAGCTGTTACAGGACCTTGTACTCAGCCGTTACACGACCAATACGCGACTACCCGTGACAACCGGGTACAGGGTGTGTACTTTTTAGTATACGACGTATACTCCATAAATTTCCAAAAACTCCCCTTTCTCTAAAAAACAATGGAAAATTGGATCCATACCTAAAAAGAAGATCCATGTTATTAAAAACTTCCCCCCTTAAAGAAATTCATCCCAAAATTTCCCTAGAAAGGTGGTGACGAAGAAGAATCCTCGAACAACTCTGACCACTACAATCATACATCGGCCTCCCTCTCCCAAGTCTCATCCTATACACGCTCGTTCTACCATAACACATGTACCAGAGGAATAAACTGACCATGGAGAACCTTCAGGTTGTGATCAATAATCTAGATAGGATGCTCCTCGAATGATGTGTCCACCTCCAACCCAACCTCCTCGGTTTGAAAAAAATGAGATGGGTTTGAGAAGTGACATCATAGATGGTAACGTGTAAGATGTCGTGCATACCCTGATACCTCTGAGGTAACTACAACCGATATGAAACTAGCCCGACTCTCTCAAAAACCTCTAATGGCCCTACGTATCTTAGCCAAAGCTTACCCTTTCTCCTAATCCTCCTATGTACCAACCTCAGTTTGACCCATTGAAAATCCTGATCGCTGACCTCAAACTATAGAGGTTATATTTTTTGATCAGAATAAGACTTCTTTCGTGACTATTCTATATCCATCCTCTTCTGAATCAACCCTATCTGCTCTGCGGTCTCCAAGACAAGACGAGGTCCCATCATAACAGCCTCTCCTATCTCAAACCAACATAGGGGTGATCGGCATGGCCTACCATACTAGGCCTCATAAGGTGACATCTTAATAGATGCTTGAAAAATATTATTGTAGGAAAACTCCACCATAGGTATGTGATTATCCCAATAAACTCCATAATCTAGGATGTATGATCGAAGCATGTACTGTAGTACTTGAATCGTACACTTGGACTTTCCATATTTCTTGGGATGGTAAGCTATACTCAGAAGTACCTGTATACCCAAAGCCCTCTATAGTCACTTCCAGACTCGAGAATTAAAACATGCATCCCTATATGAAACAATAGAGTGTGGAACCCCATGGAAATTTACAATCTCCCAGATATACAACCTTCCCAGATCATCAACAATGAAGGTCTCTTTGATTGGTAAGACATGTGAAACATTCATGTGTATGTCAATGGAAATACAAAATGCATCATTCCCTTGAGGAGAACTAGGAATACCTATCACGATGTCCATCGCGGAATCATTCCCCTTCCACTCATGAATGGGTAACTTCAGAAAATCCCTTCTGGTCGCTGATGCTCCGCCCTCACCTGCTGACAGGTGGAACACCTCAAAAAAACCAGCAACATCTCTCTTTATACCCGACCTCTAATACTAAAGGTGTAGATATCGATACATCTTGGTAACAACAAGATTAACTACCCAAAATGAAAAATGAAAAACCTAGAAAATCTCATTGCATATGTTTTCTAACACCCATACGCGTCCATTAAAGCACAAGATCTCATCCTTTCCTACAGACAATCCAAGAATAGGGTCCTCTACTGAAACACTCTCCCATATGACTAGGCCTTAAGAATCTGATAGCTTCCTCATTCACACTCGATCAAGTAGAGTAGAGGTAACTAATATAGAAGAAATAAATGACTTCCCTTGTTTGTGATGCACCTCTAAATGCATCTCAGAGAATAGAGCCATAAGCTGCCACTCACTACTGGCGTCCTGAACTTCGTTTATCTGAGGCCTTCTGATCAACGCATTAGCCACTGCATTGCCTTTCCCAGGCATGTAGGAAAGTTCAGAATCGAAGGACTGAAGGTATTAAACCCACCTTCACGGTCTCAAATTCAGATCATACTGAATGAAGATATACTTGAGAATTTTTTGGTAGGTGAAAACCAAATAATTCTCTCCCAAAAGATAATGTCTCCAACAATTTAAAGTGTAACCTCCCGATCCTGGGTGCCACGCAACAGGTGCCCCGAGCCCAGTTCACCACATGACCTCAAGCGCTTTTCCCCAAACACCAGAGGCTGCCGACTAGAAGCGAGGGACCAAGTCTGATAGTGGGGAAACTATGCCCTCATTTGTCAAAGTGTAGCACAGCGGAATACTGAAATAAGAATAAAACAAACAACGGAAGCAGTAAACACACAAAACTGAAATAAACTACAGCAGTGGATATAACCAACAGTATATGAATGATGATGCTACATGTTTTAAATTCTAATAAAATAGCCAGAACATGTTATACATCACTGTGATACAACCAAAAGAAAAGTACAACAAAATGAGTAAACATATGGCAGTGGCATCATGAGCCTAGGCTCGGTCCCATGCCCTCCTACTCCATAGAAATAGTCAAGTACCTGTATAGGGACTCTTTCCCCTATCCACACCTGCAGAAACATAATCTGTTTGGGCCGAAAAGAATGACCCAAATAGGGTGTGAGAAATATATCTCAGTAGGCACCCACCAAAGGCCCATGCCCAACTGTGTGTAAGCATGCAACAACAGTGTGCAATAGTAAAATGAAATAAAGTAAGAAGTACTCAAGAGTAACTAACTTTACAATTAAATTGCCATTTTATTATTCATTTAATTTATTTAATTTAGTATCGTTCTGTGCTCAACAGCACCATGCCCTCAGGCCAACCAGTATCTCGCCCTCAGACTAATATAGTGAACCACACCCTCAGGCTATACAGAATCTCTCCCTCAGGAATTGTAAGAGAATTCTCACCCTCAGGCATACTAAGTGTCTCCCTCAGGTACAAAAGTCACGCCCTCAGGCTAATATAGTCACGCCCTCAGGCTGATATAGTCATGGCCTCAGGCTAATATAGTCACGCCCTCAGGCTAATATAGTCATACCCTTAGGGTAATATAGTCATGCCCTCAGGCTAATATAGGTAACCGGGCCATGCCCAACATATCAAAATGCAGTAAACAAGCAATTCCTCTCAAGGAAATTCTTACAATTACTACATTGAAGGAATACCCTCGGGTATCCTGGCCAAACGGCTAAACAGTGGAACACACCCCTCAGGGTGGTCCTGGATCCAAGCAACGATCCCAAACAGCATTTTATTATCAAAATTTAATCACCCATGCAATTCTACGCATTAAATATAGCAAAGACCTCAGCCACACGACACCCCAACATGGGTTTGTGGCATGAAAACGCACAAAAACGCACTACAATTGGAAAATAAACACCAAGCCACCTACCTCAAATGCCAACGAACGCTATACCCGAACGCCGACTCTAAAAACGTCCAAGAATGACGTAGATCTGAAGAAGAAAAATATCATTAAAACGTAAATAACTTACTTTAGGTGAATAATTGGCAAGAACCAACCAAGGAGGTGGAAGCCCTTACCCGTGCGGTTCCAACGAGATCGTCCAAGCTGGAATCAGATTCCAGACGAATTCTCGGTGGTTCTTTAGAGATCCAGCCTCCTCCTTTGGCTCCAAAATGGATCAAATGCCTCCTCTGCCAAATGAGGAGGCTACTACCTGTTTTAAGATGAAAAAACAAAGTACACGGTGTGTACTTGAAAGTACACAGCGTGTACTCCTTTCATTTAACTATTCATTTGGCGGCACCGCCACACTGTTCATTTGCCGACAAGAGTACACGACATGTACTCCCAAGTACATGACGTGTACTGCCGCCCAGCTAGCAGTGATTCCACCGCCTTACTTTTTACCCTGCCGACTGACTACACGGCGTGTAAAGGACCACTACACGACGTGTAGTCGGTTCCTACACCCTTTGTTGCCGGCGAGGCAACACGCCATGTGTACTTATCCCAACACGGCCAAAAGTACACGGCGTGTGGAAAAGTACATGGCGTGTAGTTTCAAAATTTAGCATTCTTTCCCATTTCCCATATTTTCTCAAAAACACTTAAGGAAAAGGGAAAAGAATAAACCCGTACCTCAAAAATAAGAACTGAGTTCTTACAAACTTCCCCCCTTATAGCAATTTGTCCCTGAGTTTCCCTTTCCTGGGTGGCGAAGAGAAAGCTCAGAACAGCTCTGGCCACTGAGCACGTACGTCAGCCTCCCGCTCCCAGGTCTCGTTCTGCACTCGGCCATGCTGCCATGACACCCGTAGGAGAGGAACTGACCAGCCTCAGAGAACTTTCATGCTCCTGTCCATGATACGGATCGGATGCTCCTCAAAGGACGCATCATGCTGAAGGTCAACCTCCTCTGGCTGAAAGACGTGATACGTTTCTGAATGATAGTGAAGCAACTGAGACACATGGAAGACGTCGTGCATGGCTCGGTATCGCTGCGGTAACTGCAACCGATAGGCAACCAGCCCGACTCTCTCTAGAATCTCAAATAGTCCCACATACCTCGGTGAAAGCTTACCCTGTCTCCTGATCCGTTTGTGTCCCAGCCTCGGCGAAACACGCAAGAAAACCTGATCTCCGACCACCAAATCCAAAGGTCGTCTACGGCGATCAACATAAGACTTCTGACGAGACTACCCGGTAGCCATCTGCTTCCGAATCAACTGGAACTGCTTAGATGTCTCCTGCACGAGATGTGGCCCCAATAAAGCTGCCTCCCCTGCCTCTAACCAGCACAGAGGTGATCGGCATGGCCTACCATATAAATCCTTGTATGGTGCCATCTCAATAGTTTCCTAAAAGCTATTGTTATAGGAAAACTCGACTAAGGGTATATGTTTCTCCCAAGATCCCCCATAGTATAGGACGCATGCGTGCAGCATGTCCTCTAGCACCTGTATCATCTGCTCTGACTGGCCATCTGTATGAGGGTGGTATGTTGTGCTCAGAAGAACCTGTGTACCCAGCGTCCTCTGAAAACTCTTCCAGAAACGAGACGTGAAGTGGGCGTCCCTATCTGAAATGATAGAACGAGGGACCCCATGAAGACGTACGATCTCTAGGATATACAGCCTTCCGAGCATGTCCACACTGAAGGTCTCCTTGATCGGCAAGAAGTGAGCTACCTTCGTGAGTCTGTCCACAACAACGCACACGGCGTCATTGCCTCGAGGTGACCTCGGAAAACCTGTCATGAAATCCATCACGACATCATCCCATTTCCACTCCGGAATGGGCAACTGCTGTAACAGCCCAGCTGGTCTCTGGTGTTCTGCCTTCACCTGCTAACTGGTGGAAAATCTCATAACAAAACCAGCTATCTCTCTCTTCATACCCGGCCACCAGTACTGACGTCTTAAGTCTCGGTACATCTTGGTAACCCTGGGATGAACTGCCCAATATGAAGCATGAAACTCCCTTATCATCTCCTCATGTATATCCCTTGGAACCCATACTCGTCCATGGAAACGCAAAACCTTGTCGTCGCCTATCACCCAACCGGGAGGAGGGTCCTCACTTGCCACCGACTCCCGTAGAACTAGGCCTTCTGAAACTGATATCTGCCTCATCCACACTCTGTCTAGGAGGGTAGATGTCACAGCTAACGAGGAAAGATAAGTCTGCCCCTGACTGTCATGCACCTCCAGATGCATCTCAGAGAACAAAGCCATAAGCTGCCACTCACCACTGGCCTCTTGCACTGCCTGTATCTGAGTCTTCCTTCTCAGTACATCAGCTACTACATTACCTTTACTAGGTGTATAGGCAAGTTCAAAATCAAAGGACTGCAGGTACTCAACCCACCTTCTCTGCCTCAGATTCAGGTCACGCTAAGTAAAGATATACTTGAGGCTTTTGTGGTCGGTGAAAACCACAAAATGCTCTCCCAACAGATAATGTCTCCAACAACGCAACACATGCACAACTGCAGGCAACTCGAGATCATGCGTCGGGTAATTCCTCTCATGTGGCCTCAACTACCGAGACCAATACGCAACAACTTGGTCGCCCTGCATCAAAACGGCTCCCCGCCCAATCCCTGACGCATCACAGTAAGCTGTATAGATCTTCCCCTGCTCTGGGAGTATCAGGATCGGTGCTGATGTCAGCCTTCCCTACAGGTCCTGAAAAGATGTCTCACAATCTTCTGACCAAATGAACTTCACACCCTTCTTAGTCAGACCCGTCAAAAGTGCTGCTAAGCGGGAGAAGTCCTGTATGAAGTGCCTGTAGTACCCAGCCAGCCCTTAGAAACTCCGTATCTCAAACACGTTCTTAGGATGACCCCAGGAAACTACTGCTCTCACCTTCTCTGGGTCCACTGCAACTCCTGCATCTGAGATGATATGACCCAGTAAGTGAATATGGTCCATCCAAAAGTGGCACTTCGAGAGCTTAGCATATAACCGATTCTCTCTCAGTGTACTCAATATGATCTCAACATGGGTGTCATGGTCGTGTTGAGTGTGAGAGTACACCAAGATGTCATCCATGAATACTATCACAAATGAATCAAGATACGGATGGAACACACGATTCATCAGAGCCATGAAAACGGATGGCGCGTTCATGAGTCCGAACGGCATAACCATATACTCATATAGATCATACCTGCTCCTGAAAGCTGTGAGAGGTATATCAGATGGTCTAATGCGCAGCTGATGATATCTGGATCTCAGGTCAATCTTCGAGAACACTCGTGCTCCACGAAGCAGATTAAACAAATCATCAATCCTATGAAAGGGATATTAGTTCTTAACTGTCAACTGGTTCAGCTTTCGATAATCCACACAAAGCCTAAGGGTACGATCCACCTTCTTCACAAAAAGGACTAGAGAACCCCAAGGAGAAGTACTGGGTCAGATAAAACCCTTCTCCTGTAGCTCTCCTAACTGCCTCTTGAGCTCTTTCAACTCAGGCGTGGCCATCCTATAATGAGGAATGGACACTGGTGCTGCTCCTGGCACAAGCTCGATAGAGAAATCCACCTCACTCACCGAAGGTAGACCTAAAAAGTCGTTCGGGAAGACATCCCTGAAACGATCGACAACTGGAGAGAAATCTGTCTGACAAGTCCCCTGGTCATCCAGATATAAGCTCGCAATCTGGGCTGTGACTCCACCTCTCCCATGATGCTCTGGTCTAGCTCGGCTCGCCTGAACATCCCACTCACCCTTGTATAGAAACTCCCCGCCCTCTGGTGACGTGAAACACACCCTACGATGATAGCAGTCTACAATGGCTTGAATGGGAACCAACCAGTCCATCCAGAGAATGACGTCATAACTCGTCATCTCCAGGACATAGAGATCCCAAAGGAAGTGACACCCACCAACCTCAAGGGGGCACTCCTTGCACTGATGCACACCAACCGTCCTAGTCCCCAACGGATTTTCCAGCATCAAGATAGCAGAAGAAGTAGAAACACCGAGCCCAAGGCTCTCCACAATGGGTACTGATATAAAACTATGTGTAGCACCCATATCAAAAAGTACTGAAGACAAGACAGAAGCTGCTAGAATAGTACCTATGACTGTCGAAGGTCCGGGATCCTGCTCCTACTGGGTTTATTGCACTGCATATGCCTGCCCAGTGCCGCGGCCCTGCGATACAACCTGGCTACCCTGAGCTATCCCGCCCTGCTGCCTCTGTGATCCTAGTGTCTGGATACCACGGCCACGACCACCATCTTTTCCTACACGCCCTGACGTATTCCAGTTCCCTGACTGGTAAGAAGCAACTGGTCCTGCTCCCGCACGCGGAGTCTGCACAGAACCCCTCTCACTAGCCACTGGTAGAACTGCCCTGCAAAAGCGCTGCAGATGACCCATCATGCCGCAAGCTCGGCACTCCACTGGGTCTCATGGACACTGCGGCCTCTTGTGCCCCTCTCTACCGCACTGGTAGCACCTGATCGGACCACCTGTAGAAGCTTCCTGGTTGGTACTGCCACCCTGAGAGAAGTCCATCTGTCTCCTCCTTTTTCCAGTAGAAATAGTACCAGTAACTGGTGCCGAACCGCCCCGTCCCACACCACTAGATTCTCGCAGGTTCCTCTCTGTAATTAACGCATGGTTTACAATCGCGTGTACAGTAGGTATCTTGAAAACATTCACCAGCACTTGGATGTCATACTGAAGACCATCCTCAAAGCGTCTGGCTCTCAGCGTCTCATCACCCACCAGCACGGGTGCAAAGTGCTGAAGCTCCGTAAAACGAGCAGAATAGTCCATCACCGATATAGCGCCCTGCTGCAGATTCATGAACTCTTGCGCTCTATCGTCCCTCAGCGTCTCGGGAAAGAAGAATTTATAAAAGACTGTCTGAAAATCCTCTCACGCCATGTCCTTGTGATGCTCTGACTGGGTGGTAATTTCCCACCACCTCTTGGTGGAATCACGCAGTATGTAAGTCGCGAGCTTGACCCTCCGCCCTAGAGGCGTCTCCAGATGCTCGAAAATAGTCTGCATCGATCCTAGCCAAGAATCCATAGCCTATGGTCCGCCATCCCCAGAGAACGTAGGCGGATGCTGCTGCTGAAAGATACGCGTCACCTTGGCCATAGATGTGGCAGCCTGCAGTGCTCCTTGAAAGGTCTGCATGAACCGTAATAAGCCTTCACAGAACTGCGCCTCCGCGCCCATGTCTGGTATAACATCTAGTGCTGCATCTGGATCTGCTGGTGGATCCACTGGTAGCCCATGGCCCACCATCTCCGGAGTATAATCGTCGCCGCTCTCTTGGCGAACAACTCGCGGTCGTCTAGGCAGCATGACTCTATAAGGCAAAAAGCACGCCTCAGATTTAAGGTTATTAAGACTGAAACGAAGGAACCACAAAGGAACAAGTGAAAGAAGGTGTTTCAAAATTTTCATAACAAGACTACACGGCGTGTACACTGACTACACAGCGTGTACTTGACTTCCTTTCCCCTGCCCGGGTCCTTCTACATGGCTAAGCCACATGGCGTCCGTTCAAAAAAACTACACGGTGTGTATAATATCTACACGACGTGTACGGTGTTATTTTCCAACTGCCCGTGTCATCTGTGAGACGGCCGACTACTTGGCTTTACTCTACACGGCGTGTAACATCCGAACACGGCGTGTACACTATCCCGTTTCCCAGCCACACGGCTAACTCCACACGGTCTGTCCTCGGACAAGACTACACGACGTGTCCCCAAGGTACACAGCGTGTTAAGGGAGAGGTGACACCGGCCCGTGTTGTTAGTTACACGGCCGAGTCTCCAGGTCACGGTACACAGCATGTTCATTATTTCCACGACGTGTTTTACCTAAGTCATTCCCTACCCCGGGTCACCCCCCACACGGTTTGTGACACAGAATGAGGCTACACGACATGTACTCCTGGTACACGGCGTGTACTCAAAAAGTTCATTTTCCTTCCCAAATAGAAGAACATACACGATGTGTATAAAAATACTACACGGCGTGTATACTGGGTTTCCAGACAGTATGCCTCAGAAACTTCCCTGGAACCCAGAAAACACTGAAAAACAACACCTAAGTGTCAAATTCCGACCCGTGAGGGCCCATACTTCCCATGAATCAATGTTTGACAGCTTATATGTGTTATAACAACATAAACAGTCAATGATCCACCAAATTCCGATCAATGGGGGCCCATACTCCCCAAAAACCAAAGTTTGGCGTCCATTCTATAGCCAGTTCACATAGAAATTACCCTATCAAACAACATGTATTTTTTTTTCAGTGCAGCTATCACAAAATCATGCCTTTCTAGCACAACAACTATCACAACAACATGCAATTTCTAATGCACCTACATGGCATGGAAACTATGCATGGAATGTGATATCTAGCATGTGCCTATATGATGCATGAGACAACATACCCTCATCTCATCGGGTTGAAACTAAGTAGAACCCACAGATAAAATATAAACAACACAATCCAAGTGCATCACCCAACGGTGAAAACATATCAACCGGAAAATTTGAAAAATCAAAAGAATGAAAAATACGAGGTAGACTGGCTTTTCCCTGTACATGGGTTAGCTACGCCAGGGCACAACATATTACCAACTACCGTTCCGTCCTATCCCTGACTACGTCTCCAAATAGTAAGTCAAAGAAAAGAAAATCCTCTGATACCACTTTGTAACGTCCCGGTCCCGGGTTCCACGCAACGGGTGCCCCGAGCCCGGTTCGCCACATGACCTCAAGTGCATTTCCCCAAACACCAGAGGCTGCCGACTAGCAGAGAGGGCCCAGGTCTGATAGTGGGGAAACTATGCCATCATTTGTCAAAGTGTAGCGCAGCGGAATACTGAAATAAGCATACAAAAAACAGCGGAAGCAGTAAACACACACAACTGAAATAAACTACAGCAGTGGATATAACCAACAGTATATGAATTATGATGCTACATGTTTCAAATTCTAAGAAAATAGCCAGAACATGATATACATCAATGTGATACAACCAAAAGAAAAGTACAACAAAACGAGTAAGTAGCTGGCAGCGGCATCGTGAGCCTAGGCTCGGTCCCATGCCCTCCTACTCCACAGCAACAGTCAAGTACCTATATAGGGACTCTTGCCCCTATCCACACCTGCAGAAACGTAATCTGTTTGGGCTGAAAAGCATGACCCAAACAGGGTGTGAGAAATATATCTTAGTAGGCACCCACCAAAGGCCCGTTCCCAACTGCGTGTAAGAATGCAACAACAGTGTGAAATAGTAAAATGCAATAATGTAAGAAGTACTCAAAAGTAACTAACTTAACAATTAAATTGCCATTTTATTATTCATTTAATTTATTTAATTTAGTATCGTTCTGTGCTCAATAGCACCACGCCCTCAGGCCAACCAGTATCTCGCCCTCAGGATAATATAGTGAACCACGCCCTCAGGCTATACAGAATCTCACCCTCAGGAATAGTAACAGAATTCTCGCCCTCAGGCATACAAAGTGTCGCCCTCAGGCACAGAAGTCACAACCTCGGGCTAATATAGTCACGCCCTCAGGCTAATATAGTCACGCCCTCAGGCTAATATAGTCATGCCCTCAGGCTAATATAGTCATGCCCTCAGGCTAATATAGGTTACCAGGCCATGCCCAACATATCAAAATGCAGTAAATAAGAAATTCCTCTCAAGGAAATTCTTACAATTACTACATTGAAGGCATACGCTCGGGTATCCTGGCCAAGGGGCTAAACAGAGGAACACACCCCTCAGGGTGGTCCTGGATCCAAGTAACGATCCCAAAAAACATTTTATTATCAAAATTTAATCACCTATGCAATTATAAGCATTAAATATAGAAACGGCCTCAGCCACACGACACCCCAACAAGGGTTCGTGGCACAAAAATGCACAAAAACGCACAAAAGTTGGAAAATAAACACCAAGCCACCTACCTCAAACGCCAACGAACGCTATACCCGAACGCCGACTCCAGAAACGCCCAAGAACGACGTAGATCTGACGAAGAACAAAAAATCATTCAAACATAAATAACTTACGTTAGGTGAAGAATTGGCAAGAACCAACCAAGTAGGTGGAAGCCCTTACCCGTGCGGTTCCAATGGGATCGTCCGAGACGGAATCAGATTCCAGACGAACGCCCGGAGGTTCTTCAAAGATATGGCCTCATCATTTGGCTCCAAAACAGCTCAAAACGAGGAGGCTACTGCCTGTTTTAAGACGAAAAAACAAAGTACACGGCATGTACTTGAAAGTACGCGGAGTGTACTCCTTTCATTTAACTATTCATTTGGCGGCACCGCCACACTGTTCATCTACCGACAAGACTACACGACATGTACTCCCAAGTACACGACGTGTACTGCCGCCCAGCTGGTAGCGATTCCACCGCCTTACTTTTTACCCTGCCGACTGACTACACGGCGTGTAAAGGACCTCTACACGGCGTGTAGTCCGTTCCTACACCCTTTGTCACCGGCGAGGCTACACGCCCTGTGTACTTATCCCAACACGGCCAAAAGTACACGACGTGTGGAAAAGTACACGACGTGTAGTTTCAAAATTTATCATTCTTTCCCATTTCCCATATTTTCTCAAAAACACTTAAGGAAAAGGAAAAAGAAGAAACCCGTACCTCAAAAATAAGAACCAGGTTCTTACATAAAGCATGATAAACTACATCCAACTCAAGATCATGTGTAGGGTAATTCCTCTCATCTGGCTTCAAATGTTGAGACCCGTACACAATGAATCGTCCCCCCCGCTTAAGTAATGATCCTAGATTGATACTTGATGCATCATAGTAAATAGTGTCACTCTTTCCCAAATCTGGAAAAACTAGTATCAATGCTGAATTCAACATCCCTTTCATCACCAGAAAGAATGAATTGTAGGAATCTGTCCATAGGTACTTCAAACCCATCTTAGTAAGGCCCTTCAATGGTGCTACTAAGCACAAAAAGTACTATATAAAACATATGTAGTAAATAGACAACCCTAGAGAACTTCATACCTCAAAAATGTTCTTCAGATTCTCCTAGGAAACTACTGCTCTCACTTTCTCTGGGTCTACTGATACTCATATCTCTGAGATAACATAACCCACGAAGTGAATCTGGTCCATCCAAAGGTATAATTTTGAGAGATTAGAATATAACTGATGCTCTCTCAGTGTACTCAAAACGATCTCATGATGGGTAGCATGGTCGTGTCAAGTGTGAGAGTACACCAAGATATCATCCACAAAAACCACACTACTAGAAAACTAACATATACCAACAGTTTGGAAGTGTTGGTATAGGACGCCAAACCGTTGGTATAGCCTATACCAACGGTTTGGAGAACCGTAGGCAATTAAGCCATTGGGATAGGTCTATACCAACGGTTTTTGGAAAACTGTTGGTATAGACCTATACCAACGGTTTTGAAAACCGTTGGTATAAGTAATATGAAAATCTATACCAACGGTTCCATAAAACCGTTGGTATATGTATTTCCAAAAAAACATTCGCTGGGATTTGATCCCAGGACCTCCAATTTATCATTGAAAGACCTAACCACTAACCTAACATGACTTTTGTGAACATAATTTCATAAATATATATATTTATTATAATAATTATTTTAAATTTTGATTTATAGAATGTTTTGGTTAAGAGGATCCGATAAAAAATTAAAGGACCTATACCAACGTTGTCAAAACCGTTGGTATAGACCTATACCAACGATTTTGACAACCGTTGGTATAGGTCCCTGGAATCTGGGAAGTGATGTTGATATATTGGGGACTTTTCTCAACAGTTTGGCCAAACCGTTGAGAAAAGTGGCCACAAATTGGACCTTTCCCAACGGTTTGGCCAAATTGTTGGGAAAGCCTACCATTTCCCAACGGTTTTGGTAAACCGTTGGGAAAAGTGGCCACAAAGTGGACTTTCCCAATGGTTTGGCCAAACCGTTGGGAAATGGGGTATAGAAGTGTTGGGAAATGTCACATTTCTAGTAGTTCCACCATGAAAGAATCCAAGTATGGATGGAACATTCGGTTCATCAGTTCCATAAAACATTCGAGCATGTTTGTGAGACCGAACAACATAACCAAATACTCGTATAGACCATACCTAATCCAAAATGATGTAAGAGGTATATTAGATGGTCTAGCGTGCAACTGATGATAACTGAATATCATGTCAATCTTCGAGAACACCCGGGATACTCAAATCTGATCAAACAGATCATCAATCCTCGACAAGGGATATCAGTTATTGACTGTCTTATGGTTTAGTTTTCAATAACACACACAATGTCTAAGGTTCAAGTCCACCTTCTTCGCATATAGGATAGGCGATCCCCAAGGAGAAGTACTGGTTCAGATGAAACCCTTTTCTTGTAACTCTTTTAATTTCTTCTTGATCTCCTATAACTCTAGTGTAGCAATCCTATAAGGAGAAATGGAAAATGATGCTTCTACTAGAACAAGATTAATAGAAAAGTCAACCTATGGATCCAGATTCAAACCCAAAAAGTCATTTGGGAAGACATCTCTAAATTGATCCACCACTGAAGGAAAGTCCATCTGTGAAGTCCCATGGTCATTCAGGTATAGATTAGTTATCTGAGTTGTAACTCCTCCCTACCCATGATGCACGAGTCCTGCTCTACTCGCCTAGATATCCCGTTCTCCCTTACATAGAATCAAACCACCCTATGGTGATGGGAAACTTACCCTAAGATCATAGCATTAAACAACAGCCTGGCAGGGAACTAACCAATCCATTACATGAATGACATCATAACCTTTCATCTCTAAGACAAAGAGGTCCCATAAATGTGATGCCCACCAACCACAAGAGGAAACTCCTTTAATTGACATAGTCTAGCCGTTCTACTCCCCAATGGAGTGTCTAGCAGCAAGATATTAGAAAAGGTAAATATAAAAATACCAAGGCTCTCCACATCAGCAATAGATATGAAACTATGTGAATCCCTTATACTAAATTGTTCAGAAGCTAAAACAGAGGCAACTTGAATTGTATATCTAACTGGAGAGGGTATAGGATCTAGCTTTTACTGGGTCTACTTCATAGAAAATTCATGGAATATAACATAGCCCTATGACCCAACCCAACCACCCTAAGAAAATCCACCCTGTTTTCACTGAAAGCCTAGAGACTGGATACTATGGCCATGACCTCCACCTTGGTCTGAACGACCTGACGAACTCTAGTTCCCAGACTGATGAGAAACTGGTGGTCCTGATCCTAAACAAGGAGTCATAGAAGAACCCCTGTCACCATCTACTGGTGAGAAAAACTGAAAGAAACACTGAAGACGACCCATCTTGCCGCAACATCTGCACTCAACTAGGTCTCTCAGGTAATGTGGGCCCATATTCTTGCCCTACCCACACTCGTAGAATACCACTTGGCTACCTAAAGGTGTATCCCTCCAACTAGGATCTTCACGTGTAGAATCACTGTGGCCCAGATGCTGTACCGCCCTGCCCCACAGCTCCAGAATCCCTCAGGCTATGCTATGTGAGCAGTGCCTGGTTGTCTATGGAATATGTGGTCATCAACATGAATATATTAACCTGAGAACATATGTCATGCCTGAGACCATACTCAAACTTCATCACTTGGAATATCTAATCTCCCCATAGAATGGGTGAAAAAGAACTGCAACTTGGTGAATCGAAAAGAATACTACATGACTGAGAGAGTACCCGACTCCAAACTCTTGAACTCTTAGTCTTGATCAACCCTCGAAGTTTCCAGGTATAAGTAGTTGTAGAGGGTATTCTGGAACTCATCCCGTGACATAAACTGATGGTGTACTACTTTTGAAATCGCATCCCACAATCTCTTGTTGAAATCCCAAAGCATGTAAGTAGAGTGCTTCACCCTCCTTTCTGGAGGAGTCTAAAAATGTTCAAAGATAGAAAGCATGGCTGCTAACTATAACCCTGCAGCCTAAGTTCCTCCATCCCCTAAGACTGTGGGAGGATTCTTCTACTGAAAAAACCCACGAAAATTCTTCCATAGACGTGGAAGGAGGTAGTGCTCCCTGGAATTTATGCATAAACCTCATGAATCCCTCTCAGAACTTTGCATTGGCACCTGTATCTAGGATAACGGTTGATGCCAAGACAGGCATGAAGAGAGGGTCTATTGGTAGTCCCAAATTGACCATGTCCGATGTCTGATCACTGCCTTGTATCTAGAAAACAAATGGAGGACATCTCGGTGGCATGACTCTTCAAGGTCAATCACACAACTTAGTTCATGATTATCAAGGACTATAACTTATAAGTTAAATAAAGGAACATGAGATAGAAAGAATTCAGGTTTTTCAAAACATGGATAAACAATGTGTATGACAACTACACGACATGTTCTCTTAAGATTTCACATGGGAGTGTACTTATGCCAACCCTGGTCATGTTTCGCCCTTACACATGATGTGTTCTCCTTGAGACACGGTGTGTACTTGAATCATTTTCCCCCTGCCAAAGTCCCTCTACATGACTATACACACATATCATACTTAGGTAACTCTACACGTAGTGTGCGCCCTAGACACAACATGTATTTCTTAAGTCATAACCATCCGTGTTGTCAGTCACACAGTCGGTGACACAGTCGACTGTACATGGTGTGAAAGAACAGAACACAACATCTACAACTTGAGTTTCATCCACCTTTGTCGTTGGTCACACGACTGGATACACGACTCTTATAACACAATGTTTACTCCCAGTACATAGCGTGTTCCATGAAACAATACTCGACCATGTGTCTTTGCCCTCATAATCAGTCACACAGTCATGAACTACACGAAATATATATACAGTACACGATGTGTACCTAAGAAAAGTTTTTCGTTCCCTAAAATAAGGATACATGGCATGTATTCATCATTACACACCATGTATTCTGGGGGTTTCTAGACAATAAGCCTCAGAAACTACTCTGGAACCCCATAAAAACACTGAAACAAACATTAAAGTGACAAATTCGGATCCATCAGGGCCCATGCTCCCCACAAATCAAATATTTCCATTTTATTCATGTATAACATATTTGAACAGTGAAATCAATCAAATGATCCAAAAAATTCTGAACCATGAGGGCCCATAACACCTCATAGACCAAACTATGGCGCTCATCCAAAAGAAAATTTTCATATCAGAAATACCCTATCATATAGTAGGTATTCAATCAAGGAATTTATCACAACAACATGCATATCTCGCACAACATCTGTCATGAAAACATGAAATCGGTAATTCACCCTAAATTGAATGATAAGAACGCATGACATATGTTTTCTAGAAAGTGCCAATATGATGCATGAGATGACATACCCTCATATCATCAGGTTGAAAAAAATAGAACCTTAATAATATCAAATATAATAGCACAAAACTTGTGAATCACCCAACAACGAAATCAAACCAACTGTTACAATTGAAAAACTAGAAAATTGTAATAATCGAGGCATATTGGCTTTTCCCAGTACACGGGTTAGCTACTCCCGAGCACAACTTATTACCAACTGCCTATTCCTTACTATCCCACTCTATATGATCTAAATAGTATGTCAAAGAAGAAAACAATTTCCCTTTGATACCACTTTGTAAATTATTAGTTCTAGGTGCTGCCCAAAGGCGCCCCATACCTGGTTGGTCACATGGCCTCAAGATCATTTCCCAGAATGCCAGTGGCTATCAAAAAACCAGGTGATAGTGGGGAAACTATGCCCTCATTTCCAGAGTAATACAGTGGAAACAAACGTATAACAATAGAGGAAACAGTAATCCCATACAATAAGTAAACAACAGATGACTGAAAGTAAATAAACAATTACCACAAATATATGTAAACAATGATTCATGTCACAAGTATCTAGGAAACCATCCAAAAAATTCACAATTCTGGAATACATTACTAAACCAAAGTACAAAAAAAACAAGTAAACTCTAACAACATCGGAGGCTTCTGTTTGGTCCCATACTCCCCAACTCCACTACAGTCATGTACCTAAAGTAGAAGGGCTCTTTCCCTTACCTATACCTGAAACAATATAATCTATTTGGGCCAAAAAACATGAACCAAATAGGTGTGAGATAAATCCCAGTAGGCAACGACAACTGTTAGTGAATATATATATAGTAGGCAAACATGAAAAAGAAGTAATAAAAAGGATGTACTAAAAGTAAACAATCCTAAATTTTCAACTACATTCATTTACATCTACCAATAATTCAACCAATAAACACAAGCAACCCTATGTGAAGTTCTCATAGTCCAAACCCTCTGGTTTAACTTAAACATTTAGAAGAAACCCTCTGGGAAAGTTCACACAGCCTAACCCCTCTAGTTGAACTTATATAAATTACATATACCGACCCTCCGGGTAATCTTAGATAGTCTAACCCATTTGGTGTCATGCAAAAAAAGTATCTGTGAGGAAGAACTCACCATCAATTCCCCTTATAGTATTTTAATGATAAACTACAGTCTCTACGAGAAATCACTCAATGTCAATTCCCTATGTGGTCTCGTAATGATAACTATAGACACTCTGAGGGAGCCCTCAACATCCATCCCCCCTATAGTCTTGCAGTGTGAAAAGTAAAACAGACACTCTGGGGAATCCATCAACGTCAATCCACCCTATGGCCTCACTACACCAGGTTCCCACAACCCTGTGTAAAGATATTGCGCACTAATGATATTCAACAGCCAAATTAAATAACAAATACTACATGGATAATGGCTAAAAAGAATAACACAAGCATGCTAGATAATATCACTCTATCCTAACAACACTAGGCATGGAAAACAGAGTAGCCTAATAATAAATCCTAGACCCAATAACCATTATTAGATCAAACATGGGAAACACATCCATATTAATGTAAATAACCCTATTTACAATCAAAAACCCATACTGAAGAAAATAAGTCATGGAAGGCATTAATAGGGTTAAATTCCCTAAACATGCAGTACCATAACTAGGGTATTGGGCAATTTTGAACATATAATTCATAAAAATCTACATAAAGGTACAAACAACCTACCTCTACATTGAATAATCGACATAGTTGAACCTCAGCCTTTGAATCAACCTAAAATGAGGTAGATCTACAAAAATTTCACGGACAATCAACCAAGGATATCTCACGAAGGAGATGTAATCAAGAGAAGAGGCTCTAGAAGAAAGAAGAAATCACCGATGCAATTCTAACACAATTGTTGGTGTTCGATTCAGAGATAAAATGGCCGATCAGAGGATCAGAGAAGAATCAATGATCTTTGGTTGCTCCTAGATGAGACGATGTGAGAAGATGGAAGTTCTGTCAATTAGACATAACCTCAGTCCGATTTATCAATTAAAAATAAAAATACATGATATGTTCTTTAAAGATACACGACGTGTATATGCCTTTATTGGGCCCCGCTTTAGGCGGTCTCTAGGTCACCCCACACAGACATGTACTCATTCATTACATGGATAGTACACAGATACCTGCGATAACCGAGTACACGGCATGGAATCCTTTGTACACTATATGTACTCCATAAATTTCCAAAAACTCCCCTTTTTTCTCAAAAACACCAGAAAACAAGATCCATACCTAAAAATAAGATCCAGGTTCTTAAAATTAAGAGCATAAGTCTTGAAAGAATATCATAGCAATAAGAGATGTAATTTATGGCATGAAAATTGGTTTATAATTTTTTGAACATGTAAAATTAGAAACAGGTTCACTCATTTTGTTAAGGACATGAAATCAGGGCCCACATTAACTTGTGGACATGCAACTAGGTCCATACATAACATTGTGTACATGTACTCAGGTTCATGCATAACATTATATACATGAAACCAGTTCCATTCATAACATTATGAATATGTAATTATGTTCATGCAAACAAATTTGAACATGAAATCAGGTTCATGCATACCATACATACTCACGAGTCATCCATTATTACCCAATGCATTACATGGGGATATAGATCCAACCCAAGAAATAATAATTTCATATATAGGAGTTCTATAAGATTATTAAAAATAATCATATCATAACTTTTGATATGTGATAGGAATCATGAACATTTCATCATATCATTTCTTACAGAAAATACGTGGGTCTCATAATCACCACCCATGAAAAGAAGAGGGTTTCAAAAACATATAACCTGTGAAAGAGAAACTAGTTTCATAAATTGCATGACATCAAAACAATAACCATTCATAGAAATAATATGAATGGAATCATTGAATAATTACCCCATAAAGTCATGTGTAACACCAACGAATGTTCTCTTATATGGGAAATAAATTTTAAATACTTTTAAAAACATATCTTAAGGAAAATATCCTTTCATTATTGAAATCTTCTTTATAAAACATAAAAACTTTTGAAAAAAATTATATTTGAAAATATATTTTAAAAAATATAAATGAATCATTGAAAACTATAAAACTTTTTAAAAATTATTTTTCATTGAAAATTTTCTTCAAATATATTTTGAAAATATTTTTAAAGACAATTTTGAAATCATGGTTTTTGAATATAATAGAATTCTGACCGAAGAGAGAGATGGTCATATTTTTATTAAAAACATTATATTAATTATCAAAGGAAGGAAAATTTTTTATTAATACATGAGGGTACCTTAAATGATCAAAGGAGTAGAAAATTCAAGAGTTTTCTTTAGATATGGATCACTATATTTCATTAATTGAAGCATAATCATAAAAGATCTCAAAAAACGATGGGATTGTTTCAATAAACTCTTATCACTTGCTAAATTGGGATCATTATCTCTATGTAAGAAAATTAAATTACATGAAGCTTAAAATATCATTAAAATAAGTATATTCATGATATAACTTATCAAATTGAATTATATACACCTTGAAAAAAATATAGGAGTATAACAAAACATGTGTCTCAAAGAAGAAAAATTGAGAAAAAATCTATCTTACCGATTTGATAACATTTTAATCATAAATCCCATGAAATAAAGATCATAAAATGGAAATTTTAATACCAAAAAACTTAGAGACATATAATAAATTCTGGTTTAGTACATACACCACACAAAATAAGTGAGTGGTTATTAAGGCATGTATCTCACAGAAGTAAAAGTAAGATAAAATCCCCTAACCTTGTGTCGTAACACTCTTTGTACTTGTACAATATTCATATATAATAAATGTATATTTATTATAAATATTATAAATTATAATATTCTAATATATAATGGAATATATGGTTTTATTATGAATTTATATTACCCGATTGTTAACAATCCTATATTATGGTTTCAATTTAGGTAATATTCTATTTGTTCTTCACATGTGTCTTAATTTTTTATATCCTCAGTCCATATACATATATAACTATTAAATAATGTTAACCATGATATAAATATTATTTATATTCATTATATATATTATAATAATCTATATAATATAGAATTATGAAATGGAATACACCGTTCATGGATACGGTAAGTCCTACGTACATATAAACATTGTTTCCATTCTTATAGTCCTATTGAAAGAAAGAAATAAAATTAAATATATGTAGATATGTATATAATATAATTATAATATAATTATAATGTTATATATATCATATAATTTTAGGAAACCCATCCGTAATGCATTCCATGTAGTGTGTAAATGAATCACATCGCTTTGAGGGGGCGTTAGTCCACACTTCCTTTAATGAAATTATCACATCTACACCAAATGGAAAGTAAAAAAGATATGTTTTGTAAAAGTAATATATAAGATTAAATAAATAATAAATATAATATATAACATATATAAAAAGTTATTCCATTATAATTTCCACCATGATAGGTGGTAAAGGAAAAATGAGCAATCATCATTTAGTGAGGCAGTAATTCATCGTACACGTAAACAATATGCTCGTTGCCCATTAGATAGATGTTTGTGTAAGTTTAGGTTGAAACATTATCATAATAAAATCATGGTATATTGAGTATAGTTGTGTTTTTATACAATCATGAAATAAAGAGAGTGGAGGGGTGGATAAAGAAAATAAATGAATGGAGCTTGAGAGAAGACATTACCTCTTAATTGGATTCTACAAAAAGGCTTCCTTGGGTATCATTCTATCCAAGGGTAGGCTTATAGGATGAAGTTAGAGATATTGGTAATATATTTTATTAGGTTTTAAATTATAAAATGTGATTTATAGTTGTGATGATGTGGGTGGAGGGGATGCCTTTTTATAATGGAGTAGTGACACACTTGTAAATATTGGAAGAGACAATTATTCCCACATTTTTCATGTTTCCAGTGGATGAAATAATCTAAAACAATTCAATAAAAGGGAGTATAGAGTCAAAATATTTCCACAAAAGGGCTATTGGAAAAGTTTATAGGTCGTTTTGAGTCTTAAATATATGGTTTAGTCCTTATTAATGCTTAATTTTACCTTAATAAATGTAATTAATTTTAATTACATTTAACAATATTTTTGGTCAAAAAAATTTGTACTTATCAAGAATTATAAATTATTATGATTATAAATTTTGAATCCATTTGTTAAAATTTCAATCACATAATTGGTAGAAATTAATTTAAAATTAATCCTATTGATGAGATGACACTATAGGTTTTTAATGTAAAAATGGTCAAAGCTTCACCAAGTTTTTATATCCCATTTCAATGTGAAATTGGTTCTAATGACCTAAATTCAATTAATTGATTAAATTATTATATAATTAAAAATTATATCCAATGTGATATATAATTAAAACTTATAAATAAATCAAATGAAAATGCATTTTTGAATTGAAATCTAGTATTTTTAACTATTAATTAAAAAAAATGAAAGCTTATAAAAAAAATACTAAAAATATATCTAAACCTAATTTTTAGGTTTCACTTACATATATGATGTTTTTTTTGAAATATTAAATCTATATAAGTTCCAAATATTGGATTTAAAAAGGTTTCTCCATTAAAGGGCTGTAAAACTGCCTTTATAAAATAAAAAGGTGGGTATTCATATAATTGGATTTTCTTCATATCTGATGTATATAGAATCCATTGGATGAATATTAAAAATATTTTATTGAATATATAATATATATATATTACATTAATATCAGTTAATAATTGTAATTAATTTAATTTATTAGATTAAAACAGCTTAGTGACTATATAAATAATAACATTTTCCTTTATATTCAACTGGTTTTCATATAAATTTGTAATTAATTGGTGAAATAAGAATTCATATAAAATTTATTTAAACCATATGTATTCATAAATTAGTTAATACAATTAATAAACACTTTTTTAATGTATATGATATATATTATTATTTTAAATAATATCATTTTTTGAAATACTATTGTTCTGTAAAAATCATTTATGCATATTGCGCGAGCCATCGATGAAAGTCATTATTGCGTGTAATTAATGATAAACTCAGTGTTCTAGGTAGAAAAATACAAAATTTATGTTGCATTTAGTTCACCGTTATCTTGGTTTTACATATAACATAAACCAAACACAGTGATTTAATATAAAATAAACTATTTTCAATGTTTCATGAAATGAAAAATATCATGAAAGTTAAATTAATTCGAAAAAATAATTCCAAAAATATTGCATTGTCACAATGACTATCCATATTTTAAGGAAAGTTAATGGGGTATAACTATTACATTAATTAGTATCTCCATGACCATGGATTGGAAATATTCCTTTAAGCGATGCTGATTGAGATCCTTAAAGTTGATAAAGATATAAAATTTCCCATGACGTTTCTTATAGTGAATGGCATTAGAAGGGAATTTTGGGTATTGAACCTACCAAATGATGTTATCCTTTATAATTTTGTCAAATTCAGTTTCTACCTTAGTAACATGGGTTATATGTATTCTCCTGTATTCTTACTTATAAATGTGGTGACATTCTGCCAAACCTAAATGATGGGTAACCACATCGAGATCTGTTCTAAGAATTTCCATGATGTTTCAGATTAATACATATTGATTTTGTTTCAAAAAAGACAATACTTCTAATTTTCCTCAATATTTATTAAATTTCTAATCAAAATAGGTCATAGATCCTCTTATAGTCTCAGATTACCTTGCATGATCTCATCAATGATGGTTGATATTCCTTCCTCATATTTGAGAGGGGAATCACTGAGATCTTATTCCCCTTTCCCATCATTCACAATCTCTATAGGTAAGTTATTTATGGGATTAATTTGAAAGATTATAAAATATTGTGCATCATTATATCTTAATGACACTGATACATGGGTGTCATTATTAGGGAAAACATGTATATTTCATCCAAACTCTCTACTATCATTAAGGGGAGAAGTTGTGTTGATATATCAAGGATTAGGGAATGATTTCAGGACATTATTATTATGGTAATTATTATCTACACCATTATCATACTTCTAATAATAATGGTTGGATTTTTCCAACACAATAGAGGTCAAAATGATGGAAAAAATGTATCTAATCCAATGCTCTCCTCATTTTATTAGTGTTGAGGTCAATTTCATTGAAGAGAATAAGTTGTGTGGTATGAATATTGGTAAAGAAAATTCCTCAATGAGTAGTGCTTAGGGAAAGAATATATCTCTATAGATATCATGGTGTAATTCTCCTATATCAGTGGTAGCTAATCCACATATCTTTTTTCATAATAATGGTATGGATGGAAGGTGATTGGATTCATTAGTTTGTTATTACTGGTTACCTGTAAGACCCGATGATTTCCAAGATCAGGTGTTGTTTCCTTATTCAAATTAAAAGGAATCATGTAATCTTCATTGAGTTCACTCCATGTATTTGTGGGATCAATTTAAATGCCAGAAAGGGAAGCAATTTGAATTGTAATCTTAACCATTGGTTTCCTCTACACCCTCATGTATAACCCAAAATCTATATAATTGGACCCATAGAACTCAAAAGTGGGATTTCGCCAAATAATACCCAGACTTTCACATTGAAAAACTATTTTAGGAATTGATGTTATCAATAGATAAATTATTCGGGTATATGATTCCACAACCTTCCTATTTTAGTTTATATCACTATGAATAACCACAGACACAAAGTTAGAGATTTGGTCCCAGAACTGGATTCCCAACATGATTCTATTATGGTTTATTTGTTCACCCTTTTCATAAACTTGTATTCTATGGTTATATGGGGATAACAAATATTTATTTTTACCAAAGAATCATAGGTTTTATACTAGTATGTGATTAATTCAAACCCTATGATAAATTATTGCTTGATGGACATCAATGTTTTCTAGCATATTAAATACATATTGAGGTACGGTGTTCCCTTTTATGGAGGCCTTAAGATATTGTACCATGAAATTAAGGACTATGTGACACTCAACAGAATTGGTCCCTATGTGATAAGAAACTACAAAATAAACATTAGCTTAAACACTTGAGGGATTAAAATGGTATCAATTGGTGCCTCCCAAATACCCTTTTATAGTTTAAGAGAATCAAGGATAAATAAATTGGATGAGATAAATTAATGTTTTATTAATCTATTTTATTTATAAAACAAGGTATTTCACTTCCTATAATTTGTTTAATCCCATGATTTGGGTATATAAGTTCATACTGACTACACTAGTGGGCCACTTCCCTATCATAGAGTTGGGGAATCATTTATGATTTTTAGGATTTAATAAACTAGCCTGCCTATGTTTTCATGTCCACTATGAAATCATATATCTAATAGCCATTCTTCCAATGTTGTTTGATATGAATAGAACATAGTGGATTTAGAGTCCAAACAATGTTCCTAATGTGTTTTTATGTGTATGTATCTAGGTTTTAGTGGCATATATGGAATTAGTGGAATCATTCCCTAAGAATGAGGAACCATTTCAGCCTCATATTCCTTAACCTCCTTGAAACCTATAACGTCGTACTCAATTGTGGATGGGGAAATCTAGTTTATATGTATGTTCATTATTAGAGAATGGGTCTTCAAAATAGATAACAATTATGGAACCTTATTTTTAATTTTAATCTAATGAAAATATCATTTGGAATGAAAGTACATGTTTCTATCTTTGGTGTGATAGTTCCAATCATTATAGTGATGAAACTATGAAATATGAGAGGTTGGGGACCATAATAGGTAATATTAAGTGTTCCTTCCCATGGAAATTCTTCTTTCGATGATGATTGCACCAGCTGTTGGATGTTTGTTATGATAAAGACTTCAAATTCAGTTTAATAGATAGAATTGGGATATCAACTCTTCAGTTTAGTAATTCCTATATTATAGAATATACATAATTTTTAAATTTCCTAGACATCCAGTCATTAAACTATTGTGGAGTCAAATATGATACTTTCCTCTATTGTCTTTCTTCCTTTGGAGTGGATGAGATATGAGTAACATGAGTTGATGGTTTGTGTAATTTTAATATCCCAAATTCAAAATTCTTCAAAATGAAATCCTTAAAGATGAAGTAGTTATCTATATTGTTCCACAACTTCCAATGAAAGGGTAAATAATGAGGGTGGTCGTTTATATTAACATAATTGGGGGTTTACCTTCTTTAAATTGAGAACATTGTTCTCCATAAAAGTGATTAAGTACCCGAGGACCTTCCCTCTATGGAATAAATAATATTTATTTATATATTCCTCAAAATATTGATGTTTTTTTATCTTTTTTACCCTCATAATGTCGGTGATTTTTATGCTTATATATTTCAATAGGAGGTACCTTGTGATATTGTGTCGGAATGTCTACTGAAGAAAGAATTTGTGTTTATCTGAGTGTAACTATTTTAATGTCTGGTCTACCCAATTTCTAGAATTAAGATGATGATTTTGAATGATACTTGGACTTAGAACCTTATATAGAATCCTCTATGTTTTTTTACCTCACATACAAAATCCAAAATCCACATAAACATGGAAATGGAATAAGTTATGTTTCCAACACATCCCATAGTTTTTCTATTAAAATTTTAAATAAATTCTCCTATGAAAGGTTCATATTTGGAGTGTTTGTCATGAACTTTTATCTCGAAATGAAACATGAGACACCCTTAATATCACTCTTATTTAAATTTTATATATCACAGATTTTTTTCTTTCTCAATGTGGACAAAAATTAGTGAAGTAATTTACAATAGAGGAATTCCTTGCCAGTAGGTTTTCATACCTTACAAATGATTATCCCTCCAAATTCAATAAGAGGAACCCGAGTTTAGGTGATTCTTATAGTCTAAAAGTTTCTATCATGGGTAGAAATTTAGGCATTAGTTATTTTATGTATTGTTTACAGTCGTTAGTTTCATTGAAATTATGTAATGATTGATTACTAAAGTAAGGTGGGTGAGAATTCACATAAATCCACTCAAGACATGTATTTCTATATGGTTTCACTAGTTCAGATCACCATTTCTTAGATCCATTTGAGATTATAGGTACTTGTCATCTTGTTTAAAGGGATAATCAGTTGGGCAGATAATAGTGTAGAGATAGTGGATTGAGATTTAAATGGTAAAATAACCCATGTCTACTATTGATACCCATTTCTATCAGCCTTAGGTAGATTTATTGACATGATTGCAGATTCTAACCTAGTGGATAGAAATCTTAATAATCATTTTCCATAAGATACAAATAATCTAATTTCTAATTCTATGTGATAATTATATTTCCATAATCTACTCTTATAAATGGATTACTTCATTCCTGTTAGATATGAACTATAATGGAAACATTGGTGTCTATCTAATAATTAAACTAAGCATGAAAATGTTATCTATATAATTTGGTGTTGATTTTCATTAATATTCCATGATCAATTTTATAATGATCTAATTACTCCTTAATAGAAAGATTTTATTCTTCCTCGAGTAGTATTTGGGATATATCCACTCATTTCCCTTTATCATTTTTATAATATCACTAACTAAGATAAAGTTAAACACTCATAAGAGATCCTATATTTCAAGTCTTATTTTGGTGTCGAGTAAAAATAACTTCTTCATTTGGTTTGGTGTAGACCATATTGTGAACCGGATATTCCTCAATTTGTTCTTCTTTTTAAAAGACGTTTTCTATTCCATCTTTGGTGATGATACCATATACATTCACTAATTGAGAATGAAATAATGGGATAATTGATGAATCATATACATAGGGGGATTTTTTTATCCTTGAAACATATAATGAGCATAAATTTTGAATCCTCCAAGTTATCAATATTATTAGAGGTTATTATTATATGATGGTCTTAAAAGGGTTTAATCCTCTCTTTATGACACTCTTCAGTTGGCAGTTTTTCAATGGTGATCCTAATGGATTCAATAGCATCTTACATAAGGCGCACTTCTAATAAGGATAATAGATCATGAAGGGAGAGTAACTTCACATTTTTTCCTAGTGAAATTTTACCTAGCATAGATATGACATGATTATTTTATATAGTAGGATGATGTAATATAAATACCCCTATCCGTATGATTAGGGCTAGACTTGGTTCTTCTATTATCATATCTTGGATTCATCTTGTCTTTGAGGATTCATTAGGTGGTGGTCAAAATTCCCCCAAAACTATAGGGTGGGTTTTCTCACATAATATAGCTGAGGCAGTTCATATGGCAGAATTCTTGACCATCAATTCCTATATCCTTAAATGTGATAGAAGTAATTACTATTCGGGGAAATATATTTTTTTAATTGATGGTTTTTAGTTATTCAATTCTTTATCTACTTAAAATAATATTCCCATTTGAAATTATTCATAGTATCATGTTGGAAACTATCAATAACTTTCTCCTAACGAGTTTTTAATTTCTTTGATTTAGTACCAGTAGGATTCTAATAGACTAAATACTTCGCAATTTTAGATATAAGGCCTAATACTTGGCCTAAAACAATGAAATTTTATATTTCCTTCTAGAACATTCCTTGTTGGATAGATACCAAAGAGAATTATAGATCCCATATTAGCCACACACTCTAATACCCACATCATGAAAGGCATTGAAAATTATCTAGCAAAGTGACTTCATACTATTGAAGAAATATTATTAGAGATAATCATGTTATTTGATCACTATAGTGTTTCATTCCATAGAGAAGGCATACCAGTCAACTCATAGTCATTTTTCATTCATCACCATGAGATTTTTGGTGTACTATTTGTAATAAGGATTGTTAGAATTGAGGAGGAAAATATTATTCCATAGGATAAGATGTGAATGGGATATGTATTCCTCCATGAGTGCCTTGTAAATGTTATAATGTATAGTGGTTGTAAGACGATACATGGAATGTAACTTACCGTCAAGAAATTCCTCTAACATAACTAAATAATTCTCCTCAAATTCATATAAATATTCATTAAATTGATTTAATAAAAGATATTGTTTCACTTATACATTATCAAATAGAGTGGGGTCATTTTGAATACCAATATTTGTATTTAAGGGTAAAAAATCTAGAGGAGTAGTCAATTATGACTATTACCTTAGACTATACTTTGGCTGGGATGAAATTTATTCAGTCAATGATGATGTTATTGGTGTAGCTAGACTCAAAATCTTGAGTGCCTCTCAATATTACGTCAATATCGAAGTGGGTTTTACATGATAAGAAACATCATTCCAGAGGTGATTTCACTAAAAATAGTACATCTATAATGATTACTATATTGATGAACTCTATGCATTCACTCATTGATTAAGTGGAGTGGACCATTTAGGTTTCCATTAATTCATGTGTTTGAAAGGGGAAGACCTTCTTTCCTATCTGTCTTGATGATATGGGGATGACCTATGCACCTTTTACATTGGAGAGGACCTCTATGTTTGATCATTATATTGCTGAAATGGGACCTATATGGTAGGAACCATGGGTAAGTACTCCAGAGTCAATGATCATGACACTGTGAGAGTAAATGTTTTGGATACAGCTGATTTCACCTATTGATAAGGGGTTGGTAGATATGAATACCACTAAAATGTGCTAAAGGGACATAAGATTATAATCATTGACAGGGGAAGAAATATGATCCAACTCTTGAGTCATATTATTCCCTTTATGAGAGCATATGGACCATCATTTTCAATTAATCAGTGTAAACAAAAATCAATATATGATTCATGTAATATTGGAATAATCTCGTGTGCATTGAAAACCTCTAAGGAAACCTTCTATCTATTGTAATTATTTAATGACATCTAAGACATAATAGCATTCATTGAAAGTGTTAACAAGAATATATAAAGAATATTTCTTCTAGTCTTTGTTCACTACTAAAATATGTCAATAGTATACCCATGTAGGGGTAGGAATAAAAGAATTTTCCACAATGGGTTCCATATATATGTGCTTATGGGATTCATGTATGTGGGTTGGGATATAATCCTAACCCTTATCAATTATCATTATATTTAGTCAATTTCTTTTTTCTATAGTAGGTATATGATCTTTCTCATGAGTAAATACCTTAATATGTTGGTTAAATCATATAGTGGAGGAAGGGAGGATCCTGAGTGGTTTTTGGGATATATCGATAAACTCTCGTAGCTGTAATAGGGATATGAGCCAGCCTCAAGGTGACTATTGGGATATAGAGAACTATTTTATAAATAAGGATTTAATCACTCCCATGGTCTTTATTATTTACCTTGGTATTCCAATGAATTGTTTCAATAGATATTAGAATATGTTCCTCCCCTAACTATTTGGTGGGATATACTGATGAACTCCTTTGATGTTAGTGGGAGTAGGAATATAGTCCTTCCCTCTGGTGTCCACTAGAACATATGAATGAGAATCATCTATCACTATCAGGGTATAATGGAATGTATGAAAGGACTGAGTTTGTATATAAGCCTACTATTCAATTTATTCCTTAATATACTGGTAGTTTTCCACTATCTAAAAAATAATATAGGTATGCTCCCTATCCTCGGTTTTCATCCAACTTCAGCAATACCTCATATTGGGTTCACTTGTCTCTATTACTAGGGTTGGGCCTCCTATGTGAATTCTTTTATGTATTCATGAGGGGTTAAGGTCGTATGAAATTTTTATGAGTAATTCCTATTAAAAACCTTTCTAGAGCCTCCTTAGTAATGATAGGGCCATTGATGACATCGTCATCCACCTACCTAATGTAAGGGAGATGAATATTATCACTCTATGATGAAAGGATCCATTATAATTTTTACATGGGTTTTAGGACCATGTGCTTCCCCAAACCCCAAGGATGATAGGATAGTCAATGGGTATTTTCCTTTTACAAAATATCATGAGTTTCCTCCACTCTGGGGACATATCTATTAATATGGTACTCTTGGATTATCAGGTTCTTCAGTTAACATTAGAGTCTCTAGGGAAACAAAAATAGACTCCTTTGTGTCATGGTCGTAGCCTTCATCATAAATATGAAATACATCTATCCAGGATGTAAAACATTAGATGGTGCAAAGTTTTATATCACTACTAGAATTAGAGTGGGAGATATGAGGTTCTGTGGACTTCTTGAGGGGATTAACAACCACCAAATATAATACCATTAATATAATATCACAAGTAAGAGCATGATTTATTGACATCCCATGCCCATTTTTAGGAGGCATAAACCTTCTTTCTAAATTCATGAAGTCACTGTGGATTTAAAAGCAGACCTTTGGGTGAGTATTTGTTGAGGGGATGAGAGGTCGGTTAAATCACACCCTATAGGGGAGAATGTTTTCCAACTTTGTGAATCAAAAATAATTAATACATGATTTTAAATCATTCCAAACTTCATTTTGTGAACGGTTACCACCATGAAAAATATTGATAAAAACCATGATTCAATGTTCACATCAATATATACCAATGGCTCTATAACATTATCTTGTTAATTGGTTGTGTTATGGTTTAATTCCACATATTTGGATTCCCAAGGTTCTATCTCCTTCCAAGGAGGAAGTAGGGTTGATTATGTTGGGATTTATGCCCATGATAGAGACTTCCTATGTGTCCGTATAAATGGAATACAAACCCAAATACATTTGCAGGGATCAATATTATGTGTTATACTTTTTAGGGTTACGTGATAAGAACTGATGTGGTTCTTTTTAAGCCCATATTTTCTAAACCACTTCAAAGCAGTTTAATGTCTCATTAAGTATACTACTAAAAAAAGGTTCCAAACAATGGTATGTGTGGGAATTATGCGTGATTATCCATTTTGGTTCATTTCATAGAGAATATATATCTTTGAGGAAGTGTTGGAATGGGTCATAATGAATATGGACTAGTGTATATTATTTTATAGGCAAAATGGACATGTAAAAGTAATGTCATAAATATTGTGTTAGAAAATAATATAGGAATCTAAAATATCTCAATTAATATGAAATAAATTAAATTTATTTTGAGTTTCATTGTCTATGGTCATAATATAGGACTTGTCCATGCAGTTGAACATCATGTTGTAAGGACATTTCTGTGCAGTTTTACATTATGTGAAAAAGGCATTTGTTTCATCAAAGTGGTAACAATGAAGGATTTAGTGGGTATTATGCATTTCCATCCCATTATACATATCATATTTATTAATCATTAATAGGTATAAGATCATTTTTGGGAATATAGTTAGGGAATAAACCTAGTAGGAGGCCATATATGTGGATGTCCACTACTTGTTCATTCATTACTAAACAAGGAGGGATGAATGGAATCATTTGGTATTTATCCCAATGAGGAAATACCTTGGAGTAAACTTTATATAAGGTCTATATATTAGAATATACCCCATATTCTGATAAATAGTTGGGGAGTGGTGACTATAATCGCAAGGAATAAGTACTATTGATGGAAAATACGGGGTTCTAGCTAACATGAGGAGGCCCAAATATGTATGGATCATTGGGATGGACAGGTCATCGAAATAAAATCTTTTTAGCCAATATGAGTAGCATAATATAGGGGAGGATTTAGTGGTATGATCATTATTAGGACCCATAATATCAAGGGAATACATGATTGTGATTTCCTTGAGGTCATACCAATCTGTGAGGAAACCCTGAGAGAGAAATTTTATCAAGGGATTGCATGATTCAATGGTTTAAGAAAAATATGCATGGTTTGATCCTATATCTCCAAAGTCTATTAAGGAAGCGTAAATATATAGTTTCCATGTATGGTACCTAGGTGGAGGTGACATCCATGTAAATGGATCATGTGATGAGGGTTCCCATGTATGATGAACTAAGGAATATTAACCCTTTTCCTATGAGAATAGGAACCCCAGTGTAGGGTAGGTTTAGGGTTCAACCTAATAGGGTAGTACAAGGTCTTGACCTAGTTTGATAGGGAATAGTTTCACCCTAGTTAAATGCTATGGATATGTGTCCCGCTAGTATGGGATTTAAATCAAGGTATTACCCAAGTATAAAGTTTAGGGAGAAGTGGCACCCTAGTAAGACGGTGAAGGAAAATTGTTTCCTTATAATTTTCCTATTTATGTGACATGAGCGCATGTTATAATAGTACTACAATCTTAGGGAGAACTCACCATGTCATGACCTAGTACATTTCATCTGGGATGGGCTTCTTCACCCACGTCATTTGGGATCATAGAGTACGTAGTTTTTTTTGAAGAATTTTATGTGTCGAACTCTTCAGATGTGGAAATTATACTGAAATACCATTCATTCCCTTTCATCTATACATAGATAGTTTACTAAAGGGAGTTAAAAGAGCTAGACATGTGGAGCTGGGAGACCTGGGTGAATATAGATCATGCGACATCTACTCTTCTCCTCTAAGTCTTTAAAGTATTTCCCATGGGAGATATTTAGAGGAAATGGGGTACCATGGAATGGAAATTCATAGAGGGGACCCATGATAATGACATAGGCTTTCAAGTGGTTCCCACAAAGGGGATTTGAGCATGAAATATGGGTGCATAAGTGGGTTTTTATGAATATGATATGATTCATTGAGCTAAAAACATAGGTTGGGAGTTTTTCAAATATAAAATGGGTACTCAGATAGGATTAGGCTATCTAGGTTTATAATATAATGGAACAAACATCTAAATTAGGGGTGAGTATAAAATCAACCTTTTTGTGAAATCAGGATAAAAAAAAACTATTTTCAACTTCAAACTGCAATAAATTTTAATTATTAAGTCTTTTATCGCTACACAACCGTTCAAATAAAATATTGAAAAAATTAACTATACCCTTGGCTAATAAATTCCCCTTTAGAAGGATTGTTTTATAAAAAAAACACAAAATCTCCAAAAAATAATTTTATGGTATAAAAAACAATTTTCATTAATAGTGGCTTAAAGTCATGGACTACCCCCAATGACATGTTATCAATACCATGTAAGTTGACTAGGAAACATTTTCAAAGAAGATAAATCCCTTATTATGTGAGAGATCATGTGACACATAGATATCACCTTTTTTTTCTTCATGCATATGAATTATTTTTTCTTTCACTTCATTTGTGTTGTATGAATAAGGACCTTGACATGGATTTTTTTGTAAAATTATGTGGAATATATTTTTCAGCAACAACATTCATGTCTCTCAATTTTTATTCAATACAAATCATGTAATAAATACATTTTATCTATTTTTTCTATGTATGCTTTTACCATGATTTACACAGGGATAACCCATGTGGGGTTATATGACATATGTGCTAGATACATATAGTATACTCCCCATTAGTCCATGTTCCAACCTATGGGGAATATAGAGCATGTAACAATATCTTGTACCAAGTCCCACATAACATACCATGATTTTCAGTACTTTTGCTTCTATGGTTGTCCAAGGTTATGTGGAATGTAATTTCAATTACACACCATGTAACCATGTCTTATACACAAAAACCACAACAACTATGGATGAAATCTTCAATAGTTTATTGTTTTTATTATCCTATTCTTGTTCATATAAATTCAAAAAAAAAACATTGTATCTAGATTTTTTTTATTACATAAAAAATTAAAATAAAAAAGTATATAAAAGCCCATAAACTGGAAAACAAGATAGTAAATAATAATAAATTATAATGTGACTTATTTGATACCACATTAAGGTTTTGGGGTGAAAAAAGTGGATAGACAAAATTCATCAGGGTTCATAAATAATTGTATGACAAAGGAAGTTTTTATACCAAGTGGAATTAGGGAACCTAATATGTAGTGGTTCATACATTAGAAGCCACACCAAAAAAATTATTTATGTATTTTTTCCAAGAAAGTCTGGATTATGACCTAAAAATGATCGCTCTTATGATTAAAATCACATTTCTATACATTATATTTTTTTACCTCACCGGTTTTGATAATCCCAATTATGCTTTCATATACTTTGATAATCCCAATCAATGTTTATCTATATATTAATTCTTTCAATCTATGATACTCTATTATCAAGATGATAATAATATTAAATTAATCCCTGAGATATGTTAATCAATGTTTATCTATGTTTATATGAGTTTTGAAGTAATTTTAACCAATCAGATATGTTGTGAAAAAAACAGATAAGTGTTAAGTCACTGATCTGCGTATAGCTTCTGATAAAGAGCTACCAGTACTCAGTCTACTGATAGACTTAGTCTACCGATAGACAGAGTCACCGATAATCTATGGTTACCGATATGTACAGAGCTACCGGTAAGCATAGAACAAGTCTTTTGATAGAACAGAATGGAGCTACTGATGTGCATAAGTCTACCGATACACATAATCACTGGAACAAAGGAGCTACTGATTGAACCAGTCTACTGACAGTTACCGATAGAGTAAGTCTACTGATACAAGTACATACAGTCACCAATAACAAGAGCTACCGATAGACAGACCTACCGATAGAACAAGTCTACCAAGCTACCGGTAGAGTAATTCTACCAATAGAAGGAGCTACCGATAGAGTAAGTCTACCGATAGAAGGAGCTACCGATATGTTAAGAGTTACCGATATCAAGAGATACCGATACAAGTGTAAAGAGCTACCGATGCAAGTTCAAAGAGCTACCGATGGAAGGTCACTGTTACACAAAGTCCACCGTACACATCTACCAACAGAAGGCTACTAATGATTGACCAAGAAGTCAAACTCTATACTCTCAATACTATTTATTTATTAATCTAATGGTTACATTTGATGGGTTTAATGAAGTTAATGTTATTTAATGAATTCTGTTACCATGTCAGGGAACTGTACCTAGTACCCATGCAAAAGGTGATCATTCCTTTTTCTAGAGCTAATAGCTATAAATGGAAGGAGAGTGAACACTGGAAAAACATACGAAAAGATAAAACAAGAAGAGTTGATACGGGCGTGGAAGAGAGGATCATTAAAAAGAAACCAAGAAGGTGCTTGAAGTGTGAAGCAAGAACTGGAAATTGGTGCACACAGAATGACCACATACATACTCTAAGAACACCGTACATGCACAAAGTAATTCCTTTCTAGGGGAGAACACAAGGTGCATCATGAGTGAAGAACAACAACAAACACATCATGCACTCAAGCTAACAAGCTGAACCTGGAACCAAGGAAGAAAATGATACTCTATTTTTCAGAACAAATACCAGAGAAAGACTCAGAAGCTTTTCTGACCAACCAAACGAGTCCAGATTTGCACTGCAAATCACTAAATCTCTTCTAAACTCATTCTCACTTTCTTTAGTGATCCTTTCATTAACATTTTAAGAATTGTGTGTATCGTGTTTATTTTTACACACACTATCTCCTGATCTAAGCTGGAGGATTCTTAAATCCTCATTCAAACTCTATAACTCTCTTGTTTGCCACTGTGGATAGTGATAGAGGTCGAGTACGACCTAGACAGCTATGAGATGTTGTTTCTTTTCCCACATAGAACTGTGGTAGAAGTCTTTGGACCTGGAATGTATTGTATTGTTGTTAACCCCGATCTAGGGCATGGATCAATTTATATAAATTGTTTCAGAGGACTAAGTCTCGGCTTGATACTGAACCTCTTGGTTACATCTGCTATGCTTTTTAGTTTAAATCTTGAGTATACTATATATTTCATATTCCTTTGCTAACTACTTTGAAATATAATTTGTTTTAAAGTTACTTTGATAGTTAAATTAGAAAGTTTTTATACTTACTGTAAACCATTAAGTTTGTTTCAAAAGACAATTTAATTTTCAGATTAAATTAACTGAGACCTAATCAGTCTTTGAGAAACTAATTGAACATTTACACTCTGTGTAGATTCACTATAGTTTTACTTTGTTTTTTAATAGGGGGATTTTAAGAGAAATAATTTTAACAGAAATTTTAATTGGAACTCAATTCAGCCCCCTCTTGAGTATTCACTCCGGCCAACATTTGGTATCAGAGGGTTTTTTAGTTTAAAGGATTTTTGAAATACTTTGTTTTTCAACTATGATTTTAGTTGCATCTTTAAAGATCTTAAATTTCTGTTAGTTCTATATTTTATCTCTATAAATTAATTTTATAAAATCTAGTTATGGATAATAAACTAGAGGGTGATTCTACTAACCTTCCCCCTTTCTTCAATGGCACCAACTATGCCCAGTGGAAACTTAAGATGAGAAATAATTTAGAAAGTATGGGTTTTTATATTTGGACTGCTATAGAGTCACAATATAAAATTACAGAAACTGAAAGAACTACTTGGGATGAACCTACAAATACTGCTTACAATAATAATTATAAAGCGATGAATTCCCTGTATTGTGCTCTAGGAGATGAGGAATTTAACAGAATATCTTCTTGTAAAACTGCTTATGAAATTTGGGACACTTTGGGTGTTTCTCATGAAGGAACAACCAATGTTAAAGAAATGATATTGAATAAATATACTGTTAAATATGATAATTTTAAAATGAAAACTGATGAAACTATTTCTGATATGTATCTCAAGTTCAATGAGATAGTCAATACAATGAGTTCAGTCAGAAAGGTTGTTCCAACAAAGGAATAAATCATGAGAATCTTGAGATGTCTACCAGACCGATGGAGGGGCACTTCTGTTTCAAAAAGAAAATCATGTGACATTGGAGATATCCCTCTAAAATAGATTATTGGTAAACTAATGATGTATGAGGAAGAACTCAAGGTGAATAAGGAGGAAGATGATGAACCCAAAAGAAAATCCATAGCTTTTAAATCTACTGCTTCTAAGAGCAAAGACAAGGAGAAAATGAAAATAAAAACTGAAAGTTCAACCAGTGAAGATTCAGACTCTGACAGTGACGCTAAGATGGCTCAAATATCCAGGATATTCAAAAAGTTCTATAGGAAAAATAAATTCATCCAAAAATCAAACTACAAAGGAAAGTATGAAAACAAGGGACATTGGAAAAAGGATTGGAAAAATCATGACAAGGAGGATGATATAGTCTCCAATGAATGAAAAAGGAAAAGGCACATCACGACTGACTGTCCAAAATTAAAATTCAAAATGAAACATGATTATAAGGACAAGAAGTACAAGAAATCCATGAAATCTACCTAGAGTGCTTCAAAAGACATCACAAGTGAATCTGACGTTTCTGATTTAGAAAAGAATCATGCCAACATGTGCTTTATGGCCAATACGTCTGAGGTACATGTTTACCCTATGCTGAATGATTATTCTTCTAGAACTGATTCTGAATTTGAAAACATGTCTAGTGAAGAACTATTTGAATACTGTAATATGATGGAAGAAACATGTAATGAACTAAAGGACAAATATAAGTCATTAAATAAATAGCATGCTCTCACTTCCAATGTTAAATCTGCCTTTGATATATAAAAAGAAAAGAATGCTCAACTATTAAAGGAAAATACAGAACTGAAAATGTCTAATGAGAAACTTAGAAAGGATGTAGAAAAATTCACAAATGGAAAGGATACTCTTACTCAAATGTTAGGAAAAAAAGTTTCACCAAAATACACTACTGGATTGGGATACCAACCTGGACAGAGACCTTTCACTAAAACTCGATTTATCTCTAAATCTGGACAAAATTAGGCTTATTCCAGTTCTGGAAATTTGTATGCTTCAACTAGCTATTCATATGGTTATAGATCAAATAATAATTATATTTCAAAATCTATTGATTCTGTAAATTATATGAGACCCATAAGAAAATATGGATACCTAAAGCTTTGATTGCTAACCATTCTGGACCCAAGAAGATCTGGGTACCAAAGTCATTTTCCATCTAAACATGTTTTGTAGGAAACATGTTTGAAGAGTTCTCACAAGAAGGTATGGTACTAGGACAGTGGATGTTCAGGACATATGTCAGGGGATTAATCTTGTTTCAAGAGCCTAATCAAGGTTGATGGAGGCCATGTCACCTTTGAAGATAATTATAAAGGAAAAATCATCGGCCAAGGCCAGATTGGTAACACTGATTCAATTTTAATTTCTAATGTTTTATTTGTCGATGGACTTAAGTATAATATGTTAAGTATTTCTCAATTATGTGATGATGGCTTTAATGTTAAGTTTGAAAATGATTCTTGTAATGTTTTTAACTCTAATTTTTTTAGTATTTTCTGCCTTAAGAAATAAAAATGTTTATGATGTTGATTTAAATTATTTAGATCAACAAAATGCTACTTGTTTAAATGATTTTCATAAATAATCTTGGATTTGGCACAGAATATTAGGACACTACAACATATTTTCACTTAAAAAATTAACTAGGAATAACTTAGTTAGAGACCTACCTAAACTAGAATTCCCAAATGACAAAGTTTGTAATACATGTCAAAAGGGAAAGCAACATAAAGTTTCTTTTAAATCAATGAAAGAAGTCTCAACTTCTCAACCTCTCGATTTGGTTCACATGGACTTGTTTGGACCTTCAAGAGTTTCTAGTTTAAATGGGAAGCACTATGTCTATGTCCTAGTAGATGACTTTTCTAGATATACTTGGGTATACTTATTAGCTCACAAAAGTGTAGCTTGTTCTTACTTTATTAAATACTCCAAATCTGTAGAAAACGTTAGTGGACTTAAGATTAAAACTCTAAGAAGTGATCATGGCCGTGAGATTGAAAATCATTAGTTTGAATCTTATTGCTCACAAAATGGATATAGTCATAACTTTTCCGCTCTTAGGACAACTCAGCAGAATTGTGTAGTATAAAGAAGGAATAGAACCCTTCAAGAAATTGCAAGAACCATGCTTAATGAATATGACATGCCTATTTACTTTTGGGCTGAAGCTGTAAATATAGCTTGTTATATTATTAATAGAGTCTCGATAAGACCAGTTCTGAAGAAGGACCCATATGAGTTATGGAACAATAGAAAACCCAAAGTTAGTTACTTTAGAGTCTTTGGCGGCAAAGTTTTTATTCTTAATACAATGGATAATCTTGACAAGTTTGCTTCTAAGAGTGATGAACAAATTTTTCTTAATTATTATTTAACTAGGAAATCCTATAGAGTCTTTAACTAAAGAACCAAATGTGTGGAAGAATCTATTCACATCAATTTTGATGAAACTGATCCACATGAGCCTAAAACCTCTCTTGAAAAACTTGAAGAAGATTTGAGTGTTCTGGACCTTAATGATAAATCTAAAGAACCTTCTATAAAAACATCCAGTTCTGGACATATTCTAGAATCTGCTTCTGTTGAACCCGAACTTAGAGATGAACCTGAAATTTCTTGTCATACCTTTACTCGATCAATTAGGATTCTAAAGAATCATCCTTTAGATGCAATTGTTGGTAATCTTGATATAGGGACATAGAGTAGAGCTTCTCTAGGAAACCATGTTGAACATCAAGCCTTTCTTTCATAGATAGAACCTAAAAATATCAATGATGCTATCAATGATGAATTTTGGGTAATGGCTATGCAAAAAGAGTTAAATCAATTTGAAGTAAATAATGTCTAGGAATTAGTTGACAGACCCAATGACACTTTGACAATAGGCAATAAATGGGTTTTTAGAAACAAAGTTGATGAATCTGGAAACATAGTTAGAAAAAAAGCTAGACTAGTTGCACAAGGATATAGTCAAGAGGAAGGTATAGACTATGAGGAAACCTTTGAACCTGTAGACAGATTAGAAGCCATTAGGATCTTACTTGCCTATGCTGCTCATCTTAATTTCAAGCTATATCAAATGGATGTGAAAAGTGATTTTCTAAATGGTTTTATAATTGAAGATGTTTTTGTTGAACAACCACCTGGATTTACTAATCCTCATTTTCCAAATCGAGTTTTTATACTTTTTAAAGCTTTATATGGTTTAAAACAATCTCCAAGTGCTTGGTATGATAGACTTAGTAATTTTCTTATTTCAAAAAGTTTTACTAAAGGGATTGCGGATCCAACTCTTTTTATTAAAAGAATTTCTAAAGATGTTTTAATAGTACATATCTACATTGATAATATTATTTTTGGATCTTCTAAACACTCTTTATGTACTGATATTTCAAAGAGTATGCAAAATGAATTTGAAATGAGTTTAATGGGAGAACTTAAATATTTTATGGGATTTCAAGTTTTTCAAAATGAAAATGGCATTATTTTGAATCACAGTAAATATACAAACGATCTTTTAGAACGTTTTGGTTTGGATAGTATTAAGTAAAGTGATACTCCAATGAGTACTGTTTGTAAATTGGATGCAGATGAAACTGGGAAACTAGTGGATCAACCCAATTACATAGGTATGATTGGAAGCTTACTTTACCTTACTGCTAGTCGACCAGATATTATGTTTAGTGTGTTTTTGTGTGCAAAATTTCAAGCTAATCCTAAGTAATCTCATTTACTTGCTGTTAAAAGAATTTTTAAGTATCTTAAACACACTGTAAACTTAGGTTTTTTTACCCAAAAGGAAAATCATTTGAATTAATGAGTTATTCAGATGCTGACTTTGCTGGTTGAAAGTTTCATAGAAAAAGCACATATGGAACATGTCATTTATTGGGAAAATCCTTAGTATCTTGGTGTACTAAAAAACAGAATTCTATAGCTTTTTCCACTGCCGAAGCAGAGTATATAGCTGCTGTTAGTTGTTGTGCACAAATTCTATGGATGAAACACACTCTTTTCCACTATGGATATGACTTTAAGCATGTTTCAATTAACTGTGACAACAATAGTGCAATTAAACTCTCGAAGAAACTTGTATCTCACTCTAGGACTAAACACATTGATGTAAGGCACCACTTCTTGAGAGATCATTATCCAAAGGGTGATATTACTCTTGAATTTATTAGTATTGAACATCAATTAGCTGACATTTTTACCAAACCATTAAGTTCCAAAAGGTTAAGTTACATTATACATGAGTTAGGAATGATTAACCTTGATCGGTAGCTACCTCACCGATGTAAACTCACCGATGTGAATCCTCACCGATGTGAATCCTCACTGATGTGAATCCTCACCGATGTGAATCCTCACCGATGTGAATCCTCACCGATGTGAATCCTCACCGATAAGGATACCTCACCGAGAAGATGAGACTTTATAAATTTGAGATATCAGTATATCTATCTCCTGTATCTCCTGAGACATTGTGTGAAAGTGAATCTGTGCAGATTGCTGATGATCCAAATGGAAGACATGACAAGGCCAAAATCTAGGAATAATTCCGTATTCTTTGCCATGTTGATCTCTGTGAGGATCAAAGCAAAAGCGGTAGCTGATTCTCAAGATGAGACAATAGTAGTAAGGAACATCTTCTGTATCACAAGCACAGTGTGCAAATACATGAAGATAAATTAAAAACCATAGAGAGGAGAGTGGGTTAATGATGACCAGAAGGTATATGATAAATTTAATCCTATGGATCATCCTTGAAGACCTAAGGATGTAAGGGATCCATGCCGAGGACCTGATGAAGAAGAACCTGAATACAGTGATGAGACTGAAGAAGAAGAAACTCCTATGGATGATGGGAGAGATCCAGAATTGCCTCCATGTCCTGCTACTAAAATTGTATCTTCTAGAAAGGAAGCCTTAATATAAGAAGAGACACCTGCTGATAAGGAAGACCAGCCATCCCATGAGCATAAAGAAGAAAAGGATAATGAATTAGAAGCATCTGATTCGGTGAGTTTAAGTTTGAGTCCATTAATTGGAAGCTCAGTTGTGCCTACTGAGGATGTAGTAGGAGAAAGGGAAGAAGCTGTAACTAATCTAGAGGACCCTCCTACTGTTGCAGAGATAGAAATGATAGTAGAAGATTCTCCTCAGGAAGAAATACCCACTGAGAATACCCTTGCTGTACAAGAGATTACACCCATTGAGGGGGAGCATCAAACCATGTTTGGATGTGTTACAGTGGCTGTTGATATTGAGGATTAGGTAGAAGACCCAGGTTTTGTGGTTTGTGGTTTAGACTATCCTGGTTCTGATAATGAGGCATATCTAAATAGACCAAAAATCATTTATGATGTTGAGTCTGAGTTTCTACTTGAAGATGTGTTCAGAATGCATGACCTGGATATTTTGAAGAAAAATCTTAAGGATAGTTTTGTGGAAGAGACAAGGAAGATGGAAGCTTCACTAATGTCGCCAATCCAAGTGATTATGACTGACTCAGTAGCCAGTATAGCCTCTAAAAGAGTATCTGTTGCAGTTTCACCTACTGATTTGATCACTAAGGATGACCTTGAATCTTTAAAGGATGAGCTAAAAGAATCCTTTAGTGTTTCTATTGCTGAGTTGAAGCACTGTTTTGTTGAAGAGATGAGTATGTTGGATAGATCTTTTGAACTCTCTCTCGGTTGTAATTGGAAACATTTATGGCAGAAATAGTGTAATAAGTTAAAGATTTCTAGAATCAAGTGTCTAGACTAGAAGCAGATATTTAAGCTCTAAATAAATCAGTTATCTCTTTGGAATCTTACATGATCTCAAAATCCCAAGAAGACAAGGACTTAGCCTATGTCAAAAGTGTTGTGAGCCAAATGGTTTTAGTGTTTAAAGGTTTTAAAACTTCTATGAAAGATCATGTCAAAACCCAGGATTCCCATGTTCAAAATATTATTAGTGATTTGACCAAAAACTTCAAGGAAACAGTAACCTTCTCTATTGGTTCTGTTGCATCTAAACCCTCTATGGATTTGAATCAGATTCGAGCTGTAATAAAGGAGGAGCTTGGTTCAGCATCAACCAGTGGCTCTGTGGACTCATCTAATCTGAGAAAAGTTTTTCTTTCTACTAGAGATTCAGCTAGAGACATAATGAAGATAGTCCAAGACTATATGAGAGAAGCCTCTGCCTCTCAGAAAGAAGTTAAACATAAGGTGGACTCCTATTTCCAAAATATTTACACGAAGCATCAACTCAACAATCACTTCAAACTTCTATTGGAAAACCTGAAATTACCTCCTGTCAATCAAGACTTCAGAGAGAAAGTCAGCAAGCTAAGGGAATTGACTCCCGCCTTGGACAAATTCATGGAAAACAAGGATGCCTTCATATCTTCTATGGAGAGAGGATGAGGAATAATTATGGAATTCAGAAATCTTTTTCTGCCGTTTCTGAATATTGATGCTAGGCCAGTGATTGTACCTCTAGCCTTACCAGCCTCTGCCTCTACTGGTTCTTAAATTTAGACGACTCCAGCCCAATCCATTTAGAGCCTCACACATATGATCACTCAAATAACTCCTCAGTATAGGCCAGACATAGTTTCTGTGGCTCAGCCTCCTGTGATCATTTCCAGAATTCCTAAGCCTTCACCAACATCCTCATCACCTGAATCCGCTTCTGATCTCAAGGGAAAAGCTCACATTGAGGATGTGGATTGATCAAGTGTTCTGGATGTTTGATAGGAATCCCTTGTATTTTTTTCTGTCTATGTACTTTTTTTAACATTTAAATACAAGTGGATTTATTTTATTTCTCATTTTTTCCTCTTCCCTTTATTGTTTCCCACTTTTTGATTATCACAAAGGGGGAGAAATATTCTACAAAGATTATATAAAGGGGGGGAGATATCCAAAGTACCAAAGAGAGGAAAATATTCCCCCAGGGGGAGAAGTATAAAGGGGAGAAGTATTAAAGAGATATATTAAAAGGGGGAGAAATATTATCTAAGGAAGAGCTACCATACTTTTCTTATTTGATACCATTGTATTTAATTATTTGATACCATTGCATTTAATTCTATCTCTGATACTTTATGGTCCGTAAAATACTGTTTTCTCTCATAGAATTGAATTTAATGATATATCCTCTGATACAATTACTCACTATTTTAAAATGATAATATCATAAGTTGTGATTATCAAAAAGGGGGAGATTGTTGACCTCACCTGTTTTGATAATCCCAATTATGCTTTCATATACTTTGATAATCCCTATCAATGTTTATCTATATATTAATTCTTCCAATATATGATACTCTATTATCTAGATGATAATAATATTAAATTAATCCGTGAGATATGTTAATCAATGTTTATCTATGTTTATATGAGTTCTGAAGTAATTCTAACCAATTGGATATGATGTGCATAAAAAAAATAAGTGTTAAGTCACTGATCTGCATATAGGTACTGATAAAGAGCTACTGGTACTCATTCTACTGATAGACTTAGTCTACCGATAGATAGAGTCACCGATAATCTAAGGTTACCGATATGTACAGATCTACTGGTAAGCATAGAAAAAGTCTTTTGATAGAACAGAATGGAGCTACCGATGTGCATAAGTCTACCGATACACACAATCACTGGAAAAAATGAGTTACTGATAGAACCAGTCTACCAATAGTTACCAATAGAGTAGGTCTACTAATACAAGTATAGATAGTCACCAATAACAAGAGGTTCCGATAGACAGAGCTACCGATAGAACAAGTCTATCGAGCTACCGATAGAGTAAGTCCACCGATAGAAGGAGCTACCGATAGAGTAAGTCTACCGATGAAAGGATCTACCGATATGTTAAGAGATACCGATATCAAGAGATACTGATACAAGTGAAAAGAGCTACCGATGCAAGTTCAAAGAGTTGCCGATGGAAGGTCACTGTTACACAAAGTCCATCATACACGTCTACCAACATAAGGCTACTAATGATTGATCAACCAGTCAAACTCTATACTCTCAATACTATTTATTTATTAAGATAATGGTTACATTTGATGGTTTTAATGCAGTTAATGTTATTTAATGAATTCTGTTTCCATATCAGGGAACCGTACATAGTACCCATGAAAAAGGTGATCATTCCTTTTTCCGAAGCTAAAAGCTATAAAGGGATGGAAAGTGAACACTGGAAAAACATAAGAAAAGATAGAACAAGAAGAGTTGATATGGGCGTGAAATATAGGATCATTAAAAAGTAACCAAGAAGGTGCTTGAAGTGTGAAGCAAGAATTAGAAACTGGTGCATACAGAAAGACTACATCCATACTCCAAGAACCCTGAACATAGACGAAGCAATTATTTTTTAGAGGAGAACAAAAGATGCATCTTGAGTGAAGAACTAAAACAAACACTTCATGCACTCAGGATGGAAAGCTGAACCTAGAACCAAGGAAGAAAACGATACCCTATTTTTCAGAACAAAAACCAGAGAAGGAATCAGAAGCTTTTCTGACTAACCAAATGATTCTAGAGCTGCACTGCTAATCACTAAATCTCTTCTAAACTCATTCTCACTTTCCTTAGTGATTCTTTCATTTACATTTCGAGCAGTGTGTGTATCCTGTTTATTTTTACACACACAATGTTTCCTGACCTAAGCTGTAGGATTCTTAAATCCTCATTCAAACTCTAAAACTCTCTTGTTTCCCACTGTGGATAGTGGTAGAGGTCGAGTAAGACCTAGAAAACTGTGAGCTGTTGTTTGTTTTCCCACATAGAACTGTGGTAGAGGTCTTTGGACCTGGATAGTATTGTACTATTGTTAACCCCGATCCAGGGTGTGGATCAATTTATATAAATTTTTTGAGAGGACTAAGTCTCAGCTTGAGACTGAACATCTTGGTTACATCTTCTATGCTTTTTAGTTTAAATCTTGAGTATAAAATATATTTTATATTCCGCTGCTAACTACATTGAAATATAATTTGTTTTAAAGTTACTTTGACAGTTAAATTAGCAAGTGTTTATACTTATTGTAAACCATTAAGTTAGTTTCAAAAGTAAATTTAATCTTCAGATTAAATTAACTAAGACCTAATCAGTCTTTGAGAAACTAATTGAACATTTACACTCTGTATAGATTCACAACAGTTTAAATTTGTTTTTTAATAGGGGTATTTTAAGAGAAATATTTTTAACAAAAATTTTAATTGGAACTCAATTCACCCCCCTCTTGAGTATCCACTCCGACCAATAATATTTTTATTTATGTTATTTTTATTTTATGTTTTAGCTAATATATTCTATTTTTTTATATAAATCAAGTTGGGGATTTTTTTTTAATTTTTCCAAATAAAATTCTTCAGGTTAAATATAACCTTTTTATTTATTCACCTTATATAATACAAATTATTTATATATTAAAACCATGATCATTATTAAATTTTGTAATAAATAGTAAAAATATATTTTTGAATAATGGGATAAACTTTTTTTTTATTATTTTCCTTTTTTTTCTTTTTTTATGTGTTTCTCTAAAATAATAAGAATATATATATGAATTTTTTTCTTAAATCACCATTATATGATATGATATCTATCGATTAAGAGAAACATAATGATTCTAAATTATATAATTTAAATGATTGTTGATGTGATTATTTTTTGCAAATTTATAATTTGTTGGTATAAATTTTAATGAAAATATTCAGTTATTTCTCCCATGAATTAACTGAAAAATGTTTTTAAAATCCATTTATAATAAAAATTACGAACTAAATTGAAATATTATTCGTGAAACCTATTTCTTGATAGTATTGGGAAAATTAACAAAATAAAAGATATCATGATTATTTTTTAAAACTATAGGGGTTAGGTGAATTAAATATTATTGTGGTCATTTCTATTTTGAAAATTATCTATAAAATATATTGAAGACAACCTTTTCATATTTCCATCCTTTAATACTTATTGACCTTATAAAATCTATTAGGTAATATGGATTTTAAGATAATTAATCCTAGCCTACATATCTTTTAGTAAATTTCATGATATACCTCCAGCTATATTTAGGGGAAATGGGTACATTTCATGGGATATATTTGAAGGAAGTTCACCAATACAGAGAGTGTGAGGAATTATATCTTTTTTTAAAGGTAATAAGGTGCCAATTATTCTATTAATTATAAATAATATACCCTCATATTATTTAAATAGAAATATTTAGACATGACAAAATTTTATGTAAAACATTTAAAACAATTTAAAAAATAAATAGAAAATAAAAAAGATTAATAATATGATATATTCCCTATTAGAACATGTGGCCTATTTATTGGAGTGGGATACATAAAACCATCTGATTGTTTATGTTTTATTACCAATATATTAATTAATATTTTATCAGATTATTTTTTCTTCTGTATGTCATTAATGAGATAATTTCCTTAGTGTATTTTTTTTGTATTCAAATGTTATAGCATTTAACCAGTATAATGAGAATATATAGATGTGATTAAAATATAATTAAACATATAACCTATGTTTTGGATAATATCTATTTGAAATGACAACGATTATGTTTGATTATGAGTTGCTGGGGGCATATAAGTTATTAAGACATTGTCTCATGAAGTTCGTACTTGATGATCTCATGTAAGAAAGGTCATAAGGAAAGCCCCATTAATAGAAATTCCCCTTATTAACATGTTATTAGATATTCATGTCTATGATAATGATTACTTTTCATATACATCATATTATATTTAATGTGTATCATTAATTAGTTAATTTTATATATCGATTAATAATGTAGTGCTATAGACTCGTGTTGAGGTAACATCTGATGGGATATTTTTTAGTTATATAATATTAATTGAATATGTCCTATAATTATTTTTCACTTCCATAATAATAGAAGAGGATATCACTATAAATTTGATTTAAAAGTAGTTCCCTGATAAAATCCATGTCCAACCAATTCGTCATTGATTACATTTTGGAATATTAAAGAAAGAAAAACTAATCTTACAGAGTGATGACATAAGTATTCATATTTTATGATGATATTTCATAACAAAAATGGATTTTATAATATATTGTCATTCATAGGAAGGTTTTTATTATTGTGACATTAACTTATCCTTCTATGGGTTCCTTTATATGATTATTAACGTTGATCTTCGATATTAAGTAAGTTCACCTAATTCCATAGAGAAATAGGATTAGAGTTCCATATACTATGTGCATAAAAAATATCATTAATATCTATTACATTTAATATTAACAATAAATATTATTCTTAACTTATGGAAAAATAATTATTCAATTAAATTTTATAGCATAAATTTTCAATCCGGGGATGTTCAAGAATAGAGTTTGTGTATTTATTTGTATATCTTATTTTCTATTAACATGGTAATATATAACTAAATATTTACTCATAACTTTTGTGAATATATTAATATAAATATTTATTCAGTTACATTAATATTAAAATAAATATTTATTCACGTGTTTTTGGAATATGATATTTATTTATTTATTGAATACCATTTGTTTTCTTAAGTATTTTGTTATTTAATATACAGTAAATTCCATGGTGGATTGTTGAGTTTATAACCTAATTGAAAAGATATATATTCATTAATATAATTTGAATAAATAATTATTAATTTATTTAAGAGAGTATATTTAAATAAGCATGTATCATGGGATTTTATTAATAGTTTTTGGAGTGAAAATCATTTCATATCTCAATTGATAAGTCCACCAAAAGGAAAAATTCTAAAAGAATAACTTCTTATATATGGATATGATGATGGAGTAGATACAACAAACATTTAGCTAACCAAAAGTTGTAAAAAGTTAATGGTAGGATGATACAATTAGATGATGTGATCAGATAATGCTGATAAGAAAACACAGTTGGAAGGTTCAGTCATAATTTGTCTCGATTAGTCAGCTTTCAAATAGTACAGAAAATTAGAAAATCAAAAAATGTAGGATTCATCTTTTGAGAGATTCATAAAAACCAATATTTACCAGATGTATGAATTGGGGCAGAGGAAGAAAATTACCAAAAAAGGGATGGTTGTGACTAATGGAAGTATTAGATGGATCCTATTAAAAAAGTAGGGTTGTTCACTTCTGATTGCATACTTTATAATTAATTTATAATTATATTTTATTTAAATTCAGAAAAGAATTACAGTGTCCCCCATTATATTGTGATGCAAGTCTTAACCACATAAACTTATGTTTTTTCCTACTTTCTTTCTATTTATTTATATAAATAGTTATTGTATATTATTCATCCATAGGTTGAGCATTGTGGGGTGGTTATTGGGTGTGTTTTTCTTACATGTTTTAGAATCTGTACTATAGCATTATTTTCAATACTTCGTGTTTTCCATTATAAGATCAAGTGTAACTCTTCTAGGGGTTTAATTGAAGACATACATGATCCAATTAAATGATATATGAGAAAAATTAGAGTTTTTCAAATGATCATAACCTAGTGAATATATTTTAGAGATCTCTCTAGTAGTATAATTCTTCCCTTTTTCTACTAGATGAATATTAGTGTGTATCTCCGAGTCTCTATTTTAAATTACCCATGATTTAGTGGGAGTTAAAAATTTCTAAAGGAATGGTGTAGGGGGAGGGTAATTTATTTTTTGGAGATAATCGACATAATGTATTTTGGGTAGTCGATAATGTAGATATTTTATTTTTTATTCCAAAAGGACCTTGATATTTTTTTGGAAGGTACTAGGATAGAAGGGATTGAAAGGGGATATTGGTAGAGTCTATATAGTAAATGACTAGGGTTTATTTGGAATTATTTATCTCAAAATGTGTGTTTTAATATCTGAGAAGTGAAGACTATTTTGAAACATATAAAGACCCTTGCTAAAATATATGAGAATACCATAGTGATGAGAAAAATTCTCTTTCTATAAATATTATTTGGTATGAAGATGTTGGAAGGGAATTTAGATTCAAATCCTATCAACAAATTCAACCTGATAAGAAGTATATCTTAGTTAGTGATGGTGAAATTTAATGATCAGTAAGGGGATCTCTTGTTACTCATGTCATTCCCTAAATCCAAGGATGTGATGGTAAATTTTGTGAGAAACACAATTATTATGAATAAAAATATATTTTCAGATGTTATAAAATTAATATTAACAAAGAACTTCATTGAAAAGAGATAAATAAATATTATTTACATCATGATAGTGTGTAAGAAAAGGGGTTATCCATGATATTGAATGTTTAGAAAAATAGAAAGTTAAAAATAATTTTATGTAAGGCAATCTTGGAGCAGGTTGTCCCATATGATATAATTCTTAGATGATTTGTTAACATAAGAAATATTCCAAAGAGGATAGGGTGAATTTTGGAAGATACAATTCTATATATAGATCTACAAATCCTATGTCATAATATTGGAGTGGATTCCTTCTATGTGTAACTATTTCACTTGATTCTTGGATGATAACAATGGTGCTTCATTTCATTGAACATATATGAGAGTAAGTATAAAGAACAATATTTTCAAGAGATTTGGAAAGGTACATCTTGGGGATGACAAATGTCTTGAGATAGTTTTTGTGAAATAGGTTTCCATCTATAAAAGGAATTAGATCATTATAAATTTTCAAGGTTTCTAGAAAATATTATGATTAAATAGAAACATAATTTTTAATAGATAGTTATATAATATGGGTTTCAATATAATGATTGTTTATATAATGTGGAAGTTTTCACATGATCAATGGTTAAATAAAAAAATGGAATTATGGTACTTTGTATCCTACCAAAATATTAAAAAATAAAAGGAATTCATGATATATAATTTCCAAGAAGTTATCTATTGACCATCTCGGTCACCTTATTGAGAATGAGATGAATGTCTTGGCTACCAAAGGTATTTTTAATTATGGAAGCATTGAGTATGGAACATTTAGGAAATTCATTATAAGGACATAGTTGAGGTTTTTATTCTAAAAAAGGTAAAACACTGAATAAGTGGATGTTCGAGTTGGTTTATATTGATGTGTGGGTTACATCTTCAGTTTATTATCATTGAAGAACACTATGAGGTGAAATTTTCATCAGTGATGTTACAAAGAAGGTTTTGGAATTACGTCTCAACAACATATAAAATGTATTGATAATCTTAATCTAATGATGTTCTGTGGTGGAAACAGTGATTGGATTAAAAAAAAATTAATTTCTTCTAAATGTAGGGGGGTATAGAAGTTGAAAATTATAAATATATTGATGGTGAAAAGGAATATTATTTCAGAATAGAATACAATGAAATTTGAAACATAATAATGTTGTGGAGAGGATGAAAAAAATGATTTTTAAAGGAAAGAAGTATGATAATTCATGATAGATTTCCCATGGGTTTTTGGGTGGAACTATTAAATTTCATGTCAAAATTAATCAATCAAATTCCTTATTCTATATTGGGGTAGAAACTTCTAAAAGTCCTTTTTTCCGGAAGATAAATTGATTTCACTTTTCATGAAAACATCATTTCACTTTACTATGTGCACATTGAAGATAAATAAATATAAAACCCAGAGGAAAAGTCTTAATATTAGTTTGTTGGTACTGTTGATAAAGTGTATGGTTTTTTGTTCTATGGGATAACTACTCTCCAAATATTTAAATATGATATAATGCGATCTTCAAAGAAGCATCCCTATTATTGTGTTGAATCCTAGTGGGTAATTCAAAAGGGATAATGTTATCATCATTGAAATAAGATTAATTATATGGATATAATGAATTTGAATATGATCCAGAGACTTCAAGAAGCAGGTTTATACTAGAACTGCCAAACCATATTGAGGATATTTAGAAATTTAGTTATGTTTTAATGTTACTAATAAGGCATAGAGTATTTTAAATCACAAGGACTGTGAAAGATTTAGAAAATGATCTAGAATACATAGTTCTAGAGTATTCAATATTCAAAAGAGCTATGCCACATAGGGACTTATATAGAGATATTATAGAGAGAGGTTCCATGTGAAAGGTTGTGGAAGTGATATTCACTACTTTCCTATTACATAGTATGGAGAGATCAACAAACTATAATAGGAAATAATTTTAAAATATAGTAATTAATTGCAATTATACATGAAGGATGAGATTGATTCCCTACATATTTCATGAAAAAGAGAGCTAATGGAGATTCCTACTAGGAAAAAATATGTTCAAAAAACATTATTGAATTTGTTGAAGGAATAAGTAAATGGTAGGAAGATACAAAATGATAGTCTAGTCATAAAGTGGTTTTAATAAAACTTTATTTATTTCTTAGATATATTTTTACTGATGTTAGAACATAAAAACATTCTAATAGAGTAAATTATGGCTGACATTGTAACACCCCTAGTTTTTATGAATATTTTTTAAATAGAATAAATTTATTTGATTTCATAGGTTATATGCTACCCCAAATTATTCTTCCACTCCATGCAACACCATCTTAGATTTCATTACACGCAACACCGAGTTTCTACAAAACATCATTTTATTAGTATATACATTTAAATAAGAAAATTATAACCTAGCTGAAAAAATGGAAGGAATGAACATGATTAAATAAATTATTAAATTATGATTAAGAAATAATTCTTTTATCAATTAATTATAAATCAATGTAAAACTATTTTTAAAATAAATTGAAATGTTTTTCTGAAAAATTATTTAAATGTGCACAAGTTTTTTATACTAATAAATAAACAAATTAATATTGTTGAATTATGTTAATTAAAAATATATATATAATTCAATATAGTTTTTAACATTCATATAAATTTTTTTTCTATACATTATAGAATAAAAAAAATCCAATTTTCATCATAAAAAACTATTTTTCTATAAAGGAAATGTTTCCTCCTTTCAAAGGAACACTTATTTTGAATCTAGTTTTTAAAATTTTATAAATAATATATGATAGAATAAAATAATTTTTTGAAATATGGAAATAAAAATTTACTTTGGTTATGTTTTTGGTATTTTCTGATATGTTTAATGTTTTCATGAATAGTGAAAATACTGAATTTAAATTTAAAACAAAAATTTCATCAAAATTATATATTATGTTAAATTATATTTATGAATAGTTTTAAAGTATAATTAGATCCATATTTTATCATTTAATACTATATAGGTCATTGGAATCAATTTTACATTTCATTTGGATATAAATCATATCAACCGTTTGAACGTATTCACTTTAAAGACCCGTTGTTTCTTCCCATATATGAGATTAATTTTTAATTAATTTCTACAAATTCTTTGAATTGAATCTGGTAAAATGGAATACATTTTTAAATTTATCAGGTAAAAATTTACTAATTAGGTCCCTTTTATTTTTGGACAATATTAATATTAAGTTTATTAATGTTTGTTTTCCCTGTTAAATATAAATCGGGTCATTAAGGGTAAAAATAATAATATTTTTTTATAAAACTATAATAAAACATTACCAAATGTTCTTAAATGAGGATAATTACACCGTTAACACCTAATGTTCCAAATTAAATAATTTAATTAAAAAATTCCCCTGAAAATGATTTGGATATTATTAAAATCAAAGAGTTTGAGAAAATATCACACTCTTAAATTAATAAACTGAATATTTTTAATACATAGTTAAATAAAATATATGATTGACTATATATATTATTATGAAATATAATAGGTTTATATATATCATAGTATTTTAATTTTAAAATTTAGTTTAGAAATAAGTTTCATAATTACCTACACCGTGATGATTCTGTAATTATTTAGTTAATAAAAAAGATCAATTAAATTATATTCTAGATGGTAAGAGAAATATAAATTTATTTAATTGAGGTGTTGCACAAATTTTATATTTAAATTGGAAATATTAGTGGTGTTTTAATTTTAATTTTATATGTTATCTTTCAAGATTTATTTTCTTAAAATCAATGTAATAAATAGTGTCAAAATTGACACTACTGATATTTTATGAAATTAATATTTTTTTAAATGAGTTAAAAATAATAATAAAAAATATTAAGGAAAAAGGAGATGTTATACGGTATAAAATATAGTAAATTATCCATTTATGGTTCAACTGTATCCTTATAAGTAAAAATATCCAACTTTTAATATTGAAAATGTTGTTTCCATAGTTAAAATTAAAATAGGTTAACTAATGGTAAATAAAAAATACAAGGTTTAAAATTACCCAAAAAACATTCTAAAATTTATTTTTTTATTGTATTATCAGCCTAGACCACCTTTTATACGAATTGTTCTTCCATTTTAGGTTTTTAGATACAGATTAAATTTATTATAAATTAATCTTTTGAGAAATTTTAAAAGTTTCCTTTCCCTCTCTTATAAAAGGAAACATCTTCTTATCATTTATTCACACTTTAGATCCTATTTTTTCCAAAATAATATATCAAAATCTCCTCCAAACTTTTATACCTTCATCCTAGAAGGCTTAAGTTGGGAATAAATACAACCAAATATTTCTTTTTTTCAAATAAAAAAGAGATACCGAAAGAAGAGGTAACGCTCATCAATGCGTGTTTTTATTTTATTCCTTCCTTAAACCCCTTAAGTTTTTCTCTTCATGTTTATATAATAATATCTGTATCCTAATTATAATAATATTTTATTATATTAATTTTTATACCTACACTCACAAAAAATTCCATCAAATGATTTATGAACTTACTGTTCTTGTGTACGACATACTTTTGCCTCACAAAATGTTGTTGTTCATATTTCCTTTATCACCACTCAAAGTTAAGAAATGTGATACAAACTATATTAAAATATGATATATATAATTTATATATGATTTAATTATTGAATTTTAATTATTATATAACACATACATTCATGCATTTATATTTTGTGTAAATACTATAGATTTTTTGGGGACTTATGGACTACTGTATCCTCAAAGTAGTGTGATACGTTATCACTCTACATGGATTATATTAAGGATGGGTTTGTAAAAATTTATGATATATGTGAAGTAATATTTCTACTTTAATTATATATATATATATAAATATATAAATATGTAAATATATAAATATATAAATATATGTCCTCTACTTTCTTTCTTTCAATTCGACATGAAATAGATGCAGTGTTCATATGTACGTATGGCCCACCGTATCCATGAACACTGCATTTATTTTTTAATTATGCACTTTATATATTATTATTAACTAATAAATAAATAATATATATGATATTTATATCTTTTTTATCATTTTGGAGATAATTAAATTATGATTTAAGTAAGAGGAAGAAAAATAAAACAAATCAAAACACATGTAAAAAACAAAGATGATATTACATGAAGTGTAACATTACCATGGAATTGATAAAAAACAGGTAATATAAAGTCATAATAAAATCATATATGGTATTATATATAATAATACAAATTTTTAATATATATATATAAAACTTTTATTTTTTGTACTGGATTTTTTATGAGTACGATGAGAGTCAAGACATAAAGTAAGGGATTTTTGTCTCACTTTTATTCACGGTGGACACATGCCTTGTACACTTCTATTTTTTATTTTGTGTGGTGCATGTAATTCCCATGAAAGTATTTTATCATCCATATCCTGATAATTATTTTATTTATATATCCATAAATATTTACTTCTTTCATGGGGTATATGATTTAACTGATTATAATATGGTAAGGGTTTATTTCACAATCTCAACATTATTTGGGTTTGTCTTTGTTTTATTCTACACTAGGGAATATTTGTCTTCCATTAATAGTATTTATAAAACAAATTTCAAAAAGGATTATTCTTTTACCCTATCAATATTAAAATTTATATTTACCCATTTTTTTCTTTATTCAAAACGGTTTGAAAATAATATTTTTTATTGTTTTCTAAACAAGGCTCCTTGTGAATTATCTGACAGAAATATAAAAAAGGAATGATTATTTAACTTGTAAGGCATGACTATAATTTTAATCTATCATGAATCCTTAATAATTTGAAGATCCCTTTAAAATGTTACAATGTTATTTTCAAAGTATTTTTTTCCTTTATAACTATGCGACACTTTAAAAAATGATTTCTTATAGGAAGGTATATGTTTTTGAGATTTATATCAAGTGATATTTCAAAAAATCATTTTCCTTCTAATATTATATTATTTGATGTTTCTTATACTTTACAGGGGATATAAACGGAGTATTCCATTATTATAATTTCGGTGATTGGTTTATTTTTATGGTGGGATGATATTTATGAAACATATTTCTCTTCCTTGAGTTATTTTAGGATTACCTGTTTATGGAACTCATTTCTTTATATGGGTTCTGATGTGATGAATGATTTTTCATCACGTGGAGCACATATATATGATATTAAATAAGTTGTGGGTGGGACCCATATCTCTCCCCCAACTCATTGGTTAAATATGGATAACTCATGAGGTATATATGTTATGTGTGAACCTAATTTCATGTTCACAATTTTATTTTTGGACGTAGTTTTCATGTCCATAGTTTTATGTGTGCACTTGGTTTTCACATCCATATTTTTATCTGAGGTCCTGATTTCATGTCATTATTTTAATGAGTTAACCAGTAGTATTTATACATATTCATGAAGTTACATGTTTATGTGTATTCGATAATTTCATTTCTTATTTCAATGTTTTGATCTCATGAATTATGTTCTTTGATTCCCTTATTATTCATGACTTATGAACTATAAATATTTATATCCTAATTCATATTTATGATCTTTATATGTTGGTTATGAAATTATAATGATATGATCACTTTCTAAAACCCATTATTCTCATGTTTCTGTTTACATATCTCCCTTGTTTACCCTTACTAAGCATATGAGCTCACCCATTTCTTCTATTTCCTTTCCCCATGTTATAAATAAAGGTTTTAAGTAGGATTATAAAATGGGAAGTTATTTATGGGATATGTTAAAGATAAGTCACAAAATTATAAGAATGTGTTCTATGTTTCCAAATAAACTCAACTATTATAGTCCTCAAGGATTTTTTTTCTACAATGTAATGAGTATTCATCTCAAAATATGTAATATCCACATATGAAAAGCACGGGTTGTAATAGTTTATATTGAAGGAATGGTTTAGTTTAACTTTGAAAACTAGGCGCAAAAAACTTTAGTGAGATCCCTAGTGATATTTCTATGGATATTTCTAGATATGTCTTTATGGATAATTCTAAGTGTAAGTTATAGTCCTATAGATTTTGTAATGATCATGAATAACTTATTATTAAACCTAAGGGGTCGTAGATTGAAATTTTATCAGTAATTTCCCTATATTATGTGGTTTTACTACTATTATTTGTGTTTCTCGCATTATTATTTTGTTTTTATCGATGTTTGAAACCAATAAGAATTAGGTTGAAATTGAATATGATGGAAATTTTGGTGACTATTAGAAAGAAAATTGGATGATGAATGGAGAGAAATATATTATGATTACTACAAATCTTCTATCGTAATATATTATTAACAATGTGAACCTTATTAGGATCCCTAAAAGATTGAATAATAGGAAGATAGACTTTTATTAATTTTCATGTGGCTATGAAAATAGAGGAAAGAATATTCAACTTCCCGTAAGTCATGAATCTGGGAAGAAGAACTTGGAGGAGTATCTCAAATAGAGAGTACAATTTTTTATATGTGTAAAAGGAGGACATAGAGTGATTTTTTATAGGACTTCTATTTCTCATGTGTGGGTAACATGGTCATTATCTTACACAATTCCCTAACTGAAGAATTTACTTTTAGAACTATAAAGGACCTAGACCATAATAATCATTGAAGTAGAAGGATTGAGTATTTATGTAATGCCATTCAATAATAATGTTTTATATATATATTCATGTTATTATGGAGTAATGAAACATATATGTATTGGTCTTCTATAGTTTTTCCATTTCGATTCTAGATCATATGTTTAATAGTAATAGGGATAAGAAAATGTGATTGAGGTGGGGAGGTTCTATTTTTTAAAAAACACAATATTAATGGATAGATAACCCTTAATATGTGTATGATTTTGGGATAATGAAATAAAGATAAGTTTTATTATGATAAAATAAATGGGATAGTATTTATTTCATTGGGGATGATAAGATAACAACATGGTTTATAATATCATAGATTGAGTTTATTGAATTTATTGGATTTATGGTTTGAGGAAAGTGTTAATTTTTGAAAGCATGAAATTTTTCACTAATGGTTTTTTTGATAATTCAGTTTATTATCATGTTTCAAAATAATACATAATAATGGTCTCTGTATTTTTGTTGTCTAATAGTTAAGAGCTACATTATTTTTTTCCAAGATTAATGATGAATTTATTTTTGAAAGTTAGTTACCTTCTTCTAAAATTTTGAATTTTAGTCATTAGAAGGTTTATAAGGGTAAACATTTATAAAAAATATTATGTTGAAATTTGGATGAGGTTTTAGATATTAATGTTTCATAATATGAATATTTATTCATATTGGATAACATGTTCTAACCATTTTCTTGTGATGATAACTAAACATACAAGGAATACATTATTATCTCATTATGGATCTTATGATCCACTAGTTCTTCAGGCATTACAATTTCAACCTCATTTATTATAGTATGAGATAATATGTAAATTGATCAAGGGACAACCAATAGATGGTATTCTGGTTACATAGTGGATTTAAATTAGTTATATCTTCTTTTCCAAATTCACTAACATTAGGAAAATTGTTTTGAAACAAAACAATTATCATAGTACCTTCATTTTCAATGAATCAAATGGTCCCATAGATCATCATATATTGATCATTTTGTGGTGATTAAAATTATAATGGCCATGTTCTATCTCACTCTATACCAGAACTTGATAGTTGGAATTATCTTTCATGTCCATGTTTTTAATTTTCTATAATCCTAGTTATGTGGTGATCTTCACCTTTTACTTTTCCCCATTTTAATATGAAGTTTTATTGACCCTTTTTATGATGTAGGTTTCCCACAAATAAATTCTCAAACATTACCTGTGATTTTTGAAGTGAAATTTCAAATGGAAAGGATTCTATTTCCTTTTTAAATTCTATAGTATATTGGAATGGTAGCCTATCCAAAGTATCTTCCACCAAATCTCTCTCTTCTTCATGATGTTTTCCATGTATCTATGCTGAGAAAGTACATAGATGATCCTTCACATGTAGTAAATTTATAGGATGTACTATGAAGATAAAATAGAATATATTTTGGGATCAATGAGATAAAGTTCTATAAATAAGTAACAATCATCTTGTTTTTTTTAGAAAACCACTATTTTCATGAATATGTCGTAACTTGAGGACAAAATGAGGTATATGTATCCTCACATGTTTGTATTATAATGATGAATTTCAAGGTAGAAATGAATTTTTAGGGGGGGGGGGGGGGTAGAATGTAACAAATCATGTTTTTATGAACCCTTTTTAAATAAATTAAATTTCTTAATTGTTGTGTGTTATACACTACACCATGTAAACCTTACTCTACATGCAACACCGACCTTGCTTTCAATACACACAACACTGAGTTTCTATGAAACATAATTTAATTATTATACTTATTTAAACAAGGAAAATGATAACCTAGATATTATAAATGAAGGTATGAGAATGATTAACTAAATTATAAAATTAGGGTTTTCATATAATTCATTGATAAATTAATTATAAATTAATGTAAAAACATTTCTAAAATATATGGAAATGTTTTTCTAGATAAACATTAAAATGTGAACACGTTTCTTCCATAACAATAAATAAACATATAAAAAATTGTTAAATTATGATAATATATATACATATATACAATATTCAATCTAATTATTAACATTCATATTATGTGTTTTGTAGACATAAAATAAGAACAAAAACAAATTTACTCATAAAAGAAGTATTTTTTCTAAGAAATATGTTTAGCGCATTTTATCGGAACCATTTTTATAAATCTAGTTTTTGAATCTTTTATAAATTATATATTAAAAAATAAAATTATTATTTGAAATAGGGACTTTAAAATATACCTTCGTTTAGTTTTTGATGTTTTTATGATAAATTTCATGTCCTCATGAATACTAGGAAATATTGAATTTCAATTTAAAAATGTTTTTTCATAGAAATAATTTATATTGATAAATTATATTATTGAGTAGTTTTAATTTATAATTAGATCAATATATTTTAATTTAATCCAATCTAGTTCATTTTAAGCAATTTTACATTGAATTTGGATATAAAAACATATCAATATTTTGAATGTTTTTACTTTAAAGAATCGTTGTTTCATACCGAATTCGAGATTACATTTTAATTAATTTTTGAAAATTATGTGAATTAAATTTGTATAATTGGATTCCATATATGTAATTGTATGGTTTAAATTTATTATTTTTGTCCATTTTATTTTTTTACAATACTTATAATAACTTTAGTAATTTTGTTACCATGGTAATTGGTAAATTGGGAAATTAAGGGTAAAAATAATACTAATAATATTATAAAACTATACTAAAACATTACCAAATATTATTGAAGGAATATAATTCTACCCTTAACACCTATGGTTTAGTATGTAATATTTCAATGGAAAATGTTCAATGAAAATTACAGGGATATTATTAATATAAAATAGAGTGAAAAAAATTTACACTCTTACTTTTAATAAGTATAATATTGTTAACATATTGTTAAATAAAAGATATAAAAACTGTGTATATTATTAAGAAATTTAAAATTTTTATCTACTTCCTGGAATATTATTTTTATATTTTATGGAATAAATAATTTTAATAAATAATTTCACCATGATGATTCAGTAATTATTCAATTAATGGAACAATCAATGAAATGATATTATAGATATGAAAAGAAATAAAATAATATAATTAAGGTGATCCAAAACTTGTATACATAAATATGAATTGTTATGGGTGTATTAGATAAATTGGTTCGATGTTATGTTGACGGATTGATTTTCTTAAAGTCGATGTAAGGAGTAATGTCAAAATTGAAAAAAATGATATTTTATTAAAATAATATTTCATTAAATTAGTTAAAAATGATAAAAATACTAACTAAGGACAAATGTAATGTGATAGAGTATACACTACCATAAAGTTTCCATTTATGTTTCAATTTATACATTAAATGTAAAAAATCAAAACATTTTATTATTGAAAAATTTGTTACCATAGTTAAAATTAGAATAGGTTAACTAAGGGATAATCCAAAATATAATGTTTAGAATTATACCCTAAAATGTTGAAAATCTATTGGTTGATGGGATTATCACCTTATACTAACTTATTTTTTTTATTTTTAATTTTGTAGTATTTTTATTAACATTTAATTTATTATAAATTAATCTGTTGAGAAATTCCAAAATGACCCTTCCCCCTCTTATAAAAGGGAATATCTTATTCTCTTTTCTTCACACGTCAAAACCTATTTGGTTTGGCCAAAATATGTACAAATATACTCCCAAATTCACTCCCTTTATCTTATTAGCCATATTTTGGTCATAAATCCCACCAAGGAAGTCATTTTATGCCAATAAAAAGGGGATACCAAAAGAAGATGTAATACTCATAAATGAATATTTTTGTTTCATTTATTCCTTATATCCATTAAAATATTATTATTTAATGTTTATATAATAAACATATTATCATAATATAATGATAATTTCTAAAATTATGGTTTATACATACACTTGAACACACTTCAATCAAATATGTAACAAAATTACCATTCTTGTGTATAGTGAACTATAGCCTCACAAAATGATGTTGTTCGTTTTTCCTTGACCACCCTCTCATGGTTGGGAATTATGATGAACACTCTTTTTTATATGATATATATATATTATTTAAAATTTATTTATTCTTTTAAAACTATTATATAACACACACCTTCATGCATTTCATTTTTTGTAAATAGGATAAGTTTGTTTGTGGACGTGTGGACTACTGCCTCCTCAAAGCGATATGATTCATTAAAACTCTCTATAGAATTTATTTAAAAGGAGTTATTAATTTTTTTTTATATATGAAATAATAATTATATTGGAATAATATTATATAATTATATATATTTAATTTACTTATTCCTTACAAAGAATATGACCAGAGGATACCATTCTTAATCTTTCTATGTGTAGTTCATTTTTATGATGGAATGATATTTATGAAACATATTTCTTTTCCATGAGTTATTTTATAATGAAGTTTTTTTTTGAAATGATTTTTTATATGGTATCTAATGTGATGAATTACTTATCATCATATTGAATACATATGTATAATTTTCATTATGTGATGGGTGGGACCTAAATCTCACTCCAATTAATTGGGTAAATATGAATAACTCATGAAGTATATATGTTATGCATGAACCTAATTTCATGTTCACAATTATATGCATGGACCATGTTTTCATGTCTATAATTTACGTGTGGACCTAGTTTTCACATCCATATGATTTTTCAGGGGCTTGATTTCATGTCCTCGATTTAATGAGTTAACCTTTTACTATTTTTACATGTTCAAAAAGTTATAGGTTTTTGTGTATGCCATAATTTAATTTATTATGTCCAATATTTGATATCATGAATTTTTTTATTTTATTCCCTTATGATTCATGTCTTATTAACAACCAATATTTATACCTTGATTTGGGTTTGTGAGAATAGATATGCATGATATGGTATTCTAATGTTATTCTCATGTTCTCACACACTTTATCCTCATGTTTAGGTTTATATATATCCATTTTTACCCTTACTAAGAATGTGAGCTCACCCATTTCTTATTTTTCCATTCCTAGAGTTTTAAAAATGTTTTTATATAGTTTTAATAAATTGGTAGATATTTATTGTATATGTTTAAGATCCTTATATAATGAACAAATCTAGACATACAACGAAATTACATTACATTTGTAGAAAACATAATAAATGACGGAAACATATTCCTAAAGAACGTATTAGTTTAGTGTCTTTGGAAACTCAGAATATATTATTTTAGCTTGATGTAAGATTTTCAAAATCTCCCATAAAAATATTACCCAATAGTTTTCCTACCTAAAACCTTTCTTTATATCTTGGGGAAAATAAAAAATAAAAATGGGGAGCTCAAATGCTCAATAAGGGTAAACATTGAGAACATAAAACAAACCATAAACATTAGAATGTAGAAACATCAACATAATGTGTAAATATCAAAATCATGAGTCATGAAATAAATCATGGCAGTTCATAAGGCATAAATCGTAATGGAGCATTTACCATGATAGAATAACATTGGTATAAAACATATAATTTTGGAAAACTAATAATCACATAATAATATTTTTATAGTAACCAAGGAATTTCTTCCAAGACCATCATAGTGGACAATGTCCTTTACTGAACAAGGTTTACTTTCCATTCCAGCCATGTATTACTACTACAGATTTAATTTTTGTTCTATCTATGTTTATGGAAGGAGTTATAAATCTCTTCCCAATGCATTGGAGGGAGATATAGGTCCCACCCATGAAATAATGAAACTATTTTTACATGTTCCACAAAAACATAAATCATTTATTATAGCATAACCCACATAATAAAATGGGTTTATTAAACATCAATTCATCATAATCCATTAAAAATGGAGTTCAAAAATATCCTTAAATAATAAACACAACTCAAATAATAGTGATAATAGTGATATTAACATAACCCAATGTCATATTATATGGAAAATAATTTTGATAAAACACTTGAACTTAATTCCCGAGGAAAATGTGCTTTATTTTTCAAAAACGCATTCTTTTATCAAAATACCACACAATATTAAAAGAAAACAATTTAGTTGAAAATAATACTAAAATATTTTATAGGAAACTTCATATAAATATGGTTTCATGAAACCGTAAAAATTCTTTCACTCTATATAAGTTAAAATAAATATCCTTATACTTTTTCCAAAAAAGTCAAAAATTACCTGAAACCGAATAACGTAAAAAGGATATTTTCATACCATTTAATAAAAACAAACCAAAGGGTAAAATTTACATTATGAAATTGTATAAGAATATAAATAATAATACCTAATTATTAATCATGGATGTGGGTGATAAATATACCTTAGTAAATACTTTCGTATAAACAATCTATGAAAAATGAGATTATAAAATTATCCCTTACCTTAGGTCCAATTTCTTCTGTATGTGCTTGGAACTATGGTATAGTTGGTTTAAAAATATTATTAACTTGTAAAATAACCATAATAATATTTATGATATCATATATGATTCAGTTATGACTTTATATTAACGGTTCATTTATCAATTCCATGTTAAAGTAATGTTTTGGGTAATAATCGTTTTATTTATCAATTTTTTTTGACATTTTATTCTAGATATTATTACTTATATCATGATTTAATTACTTCATGAATGTAAAAAATGATTTATATGTCATATATATTCAGTATATAATTGTATATAATAGATAGATAAATGAAATGTAGCACACCATTCATGAAGACGGTAGGTCGTACATATGCATGGACGCTACTTTTATTTCTTTTCCATATTAAATGAATGAAAAATAAATGATACATAGGTATATTATAATTAATTTATTATATCTATTTTATATATGTTTCATAAGTTCATTAATTCCATACTTTAAATGTTCCATGTTTGACCTGAATGAGTCATACTACTATGAGGGGCGGTTGTCCTAACTTCCTCAAATGAAAGTATCGTATTTACACATTTTGGAAAGCATAATGGTATAATATAAATAAAAAATAAAGAATAATAGATACAATATAAATATAATATACATTATATATAAATATAGTTTCATTATAATGGACACCATGAGAGGTGGTAGGAGAAAATTGGACAATCATCGTTTCGTGAGGCATTAGTTCATCATACACAAAACAGTTTGTTCATATCAATTAGATGGTGGTGTGAGTAAGTGCATTTCAAATATATATCATAAAAATACTAGTGTATTTAGGATAATGGTTTTGTTATTTAATCAAGGAATAATAAGATCATAGGTAGCGGCGAAGGAAAATTAAAGGAAAGAACTTGAGAGAAGACGTTATCTCTAAATTGGGTAACATCTTTTGATTTGAGCCAAAATGATTTCTTTAATTACCTTCTGACCAATGTAAGGATTATAAGAGTAATTAAGGGATGTTGTGGGATTATTTGGGTACAATTTGGATGATAAAATGGGATTGAGAGGTGTGAGTTTTGTGGGTAGAGGTGGTGGCATTTTATAAAAGGGGGGAGGGGAACTTTAAGAAAGTCTTAAAATAGTAATATATTATAAATTTAATTTCGACTAAAAATGTTCCAAAACTCATTTAATTCAAATATATGATCATTTTTGATTGAATAAACTTCATAAATTAATTTTTATACAAGTTATTAATATTTTTTATCTTCCTTTTGGTTGAACCCTTATTTTTACCCTTTTTAATCTTATAGTGATACCATGTTATTTACACATTATGGGTTAATGTAATTACCATATCATGTAAAAAGACCCAAAAAAGTAATTTATTAAATATTTGGAAATTTAATAACAATTTTTTTGAGTATTAAATTTTTAATAATTTAATATAAATTAATAAACTATTTTATGTTTTTAGTTATGAATTATGTAAATCTTGGACACTATTCATACTGGACATTGTTACAAATTCATAACAACAAGATTCCTTCAAAAAAAAAAGGTATTAACTCAAAGATAATATGTAAATATAATCCCTAAAATTCGTGGATGACATCATAATAAAAAAAGTACATTTATTTTAATATTTATAATATCATTTATTTGAATCCATTATTAATGAATCAACCACATCATCATCATTGTGTCATAATTAAATTTACTTATTTAATATATAAAAAGTGTAAATAAAATTCCATGATGTAGGAGATCATTTTATATTTATAATTAAAATTTATAGTCAAATATATCACTTATATTACCCCATATAATATTTTATTAGTAAAAGATACATGTTTATGTTATATTTCTCTTTATTTTAAATTAATTTTATAAAATATAATTTTCATATCCATGTGGATCCATGGGGTCCCAAAATCGACCCAGGGATTTCCATGGTCATAAATATCTCATAAAATTGGATTAGGATCTGTTTTAGGGTTGTTTTATATTAATACATTATTATTATTCTACCCTTATTTACCATATTTACCCTTAAACCATGGTAAATAAAAATAATTACTGAAGTTACTATTCATAATGCCAAAAAATAAAAGGTACCTATTCTCACAATTTGGAAATTTTGATTTGAAAAACAGAATCCGTTTTTCCATATTAAAAACACAAATGTTTCAAAAATTTATTTAAAATTAATTGTCGTTGTCAAAACCAAAAGGTAGGTTTTTAAGAAGAAAAAAATAATCAAAAGATGGACATGGGTTTATGTACAATTTAAGTGTCAAATTACATAAAATTAACAACATTGGATTAAATGATAAAAATATAATCCATTTATACTTTAAATCTATTAAATAATATTATTTAACCATATAAATTATTTCAATGGAAAAAGTGGTTTTCAATTATAGTTTAGCGTATTTGTACCATTCATCAAAACTTGATAATTATGAGAAAAATATAAAAAATTCATCCAAAGTAAAATTTGAAGTCCCCATTCTTAAAAAGAAGTTTGTTTTATCATATTGAACATATAAAAGTTTTAAAACCCAAATTTTAAAAGGTTTAACCATCAAAAGGTGGAAAAATTTCATTTTTTTTGAAAAATACATATTTTATCCAAAAAAATAAATTTGTTCTTATATCAAGTTTAGAAAGTACATAAGATGAATTCCAATGTTATATAAGAATTCATAATGTGGTTAATAATATTCATAAAATCTAGTTTATATCCCATTAAATAATAATATTTTAATAATATATTGTTGTTTAGTGAAATTTGGTATTGCATATAATGCAAGCTATCGAGGAAGGTCACTCTTTTCGGTAATGCAAGCCAGGAATAGTGTTACATATAATACAAGCTAATATGGTGTTTCATATAGTACAAGATAATATTGGTGTAGAGTAAAACAGAATACATCAAAGAAATTATAAAGAATGTATCTCATAAGATCTTGGGGTGTTACATTCTACCCCCCTTAAAATGAATTTCGCCTTAAAAATCCATTGGGGTTATAAAAGGTTTACTACTTGAAAGTTTCATTCATTGGAAACCACATCATAAAAAGTAATAATAGAAATTCATTTTAAAAAGGAAAGTTAGAAAAATAATAGTTACCCAAATTTACTCATCACTAGGTATCCAAATAGGAGAACATAGGTGGGAAGTGAAAACATGGATATGAAAGAGAAATCTTACAATCATGTTCTTTTGGATAGCGATAGGGAACACGGTTTCGATAAAGTTAACTACTAGAAATCCATAAATCTATGATGATTTTAGGGACCATATGACTCATTGGATAAGAAGGTACTTGGATAACATTTTATACATTCAATATATTTTTCATAAAGATGATGAATTTTTTAATGAGGAGAAATACAAACTTGATTTCAGTAAAATCTCACCATTGGCTGTTCACTGAACTATTTCCCCTTCATATATAATTTAATGAAATGAATTTGAATTTTTCATTCTTTATGTGTTACTAGATCATGCTAAAGAATGATAGGTGATTCTATCTATCTCAACAAAAAGGTTAGCACAGGTAATCAAATATGCATAAGTCCACCTATATTGAGAGAATACATTAATATATAAAAATTAAATCACAGTATAACATATACTTCTATAAATGGATAATATTAAAATACTTCAAAAAAATGAAACTAAAAATCTTTAAAAAGAGGTGAACTAAATTGACTTAACATTTATCTCCAATATATCATTTGGTAGTTCTTGGTTGTCACATTCCAAACATGTGAATACCTTAATCATGTATTCTCTTGAAACATGATAATAATATGAATTACCATAGAACCTTAGTGAATACATGAATTCTATCATAATTAACTCTTTCCACACCCCAAAAACACCAAGAAATATATATACTCGAACCATGATATCAATTTGTCTTTATATCAGTCCTGAGGTCATTAATATTATCAAACAACATATTATCTTCTTATCCAATTGTTATTCACATGTGTTTTTCAAAATTATATATAAAACTTTTCACGGTTACTAGTACCATTCAATATATACATTCAAATACATAAGTAAAAATAATACTATAACAATCCTTAGATGTCTATTTATTCCATAGTACTCTAAAATAACTTATACAACATTTTTCTTGATAAACATGGAATCATTACACTATCTTTATAAACCATTGATCAAGATTCATCATTTTATTCATTAAGACATCTTTCATCTCATATATAATATATAGACTCTTCTTCCTCAGAAACATAAATACTACCCATATGACCATGCTAATTCTCTTCATGAGATTTTCCCTTAGAGCATCAATTTGCATAATGCCCATACATTCCACATTTAAAACATTTAATTGTTGCTGATGTCTTAGTAATACCATTATCCTTGTCCATTGTATTAACTGAACCTTTTTCTTTGCAATTACTAGCATTGTGTCATTATTTTCCACACCAAAAGCATCTTCTTGTTCCTTTGAAACATTATCCTCGATGCCTCTTCCCACATGATTTATGCAAGGAAAATTGAACTTTATTTCCCATATGATCAACATGAAAATCTATATTTCTCTTATTAGATGGGTCAGGAAACTCACCAAAGATGAGATTATTGATCATATTATGAGATACATGATTAGGAATAATAACGATTTTCACCTTCCAAATCCCATTTCATTTGGTTTCACATGAATAATATCATTATACTGCCCATCATATTCTCTATTAACATAAATCCTCATATTTTTGTCTATTTTCTAAAACCCAAAATGAATAGTGCAAGAGGAAAAAATCATACTAGGAAAAAAAATAATCAAAGGGGGGTACTTTCAATCTATAACATCTTAAGTTTAATCCTAGGTTATTCATGATCATTACTACAATTCTAGGGCTGTAAGCTATAATTATACTTAACATTAGGTACATCCCTATACATAACATAGAAATATCTCTCAGGATCTCAATAAGGTTTTCGCATACTATATTCCAATTTTTTTTTCTTTGATACCAACTATATTGACCCATGGTTGACGTACATGTACATTACATTAATTTTGTGGAAAACTTAATACATGACACAAATAGATACCCAAATACCATATTAGTTTAGGGTTCTTGGAAACTCAGAACAAATTCTTCTAGATTGTTGAAAGATCTTCAACATCTCCCATAAAGATCTTCCCCAATAGTTTTCCTATCTAAAACCTTTCTTTCTATCACGGGAAAATGAAAACATAAAAACTATGAGCTTAAATTCTTAGTAAGGGTAAACATTGAGAATATAAAACAAATCACAAACATTACAATGTAAAAACACGAACATAAAGTGTAAATATTGAAATCCTAATCCATGAAATAAATATTGGCATTTTGTAAGGCATAAATCATAAAGGAACATTAACCATGATATAATATCATTGTAATAAAACATTTAATTGTGTAAAACTAATAATCACATAATATTATTTACATAGTAGAAAATGCATTGTTACCAAGACCATCATTGTGGATAATGTCCTCTACTGAACCGGGTTTACATGCCATTCTAGCCATGTATTGCTGGACCATATTTACTTTCCATTCTAGACAAATTTATATCATGAGATATGAATCTTTACCTAATGCATTAGAGGGAGATATAGGACCCACCCATCTCATAATGAAACCATTCTCACATGTGACACAGAAACATAAATCATTTATCAAACCATAAATGACGGAATAAAATGGTTTTCTTGAACATCAACTCATCATGATCCATACAAAACTAATGGAGTTCATAAATAGAATTACATCATAAATAAAACGCAAATAATAGTGATAATAAGGAGTTAAAAATAGCCCTATGTCATCTTAGATAGAAGATAATTTTGATAAATCATTTGAACATAATTCATGGGGAAAAATCATTTTTTAAAAAAACATTTTGTTTTTTCCAAATGCCACACAATTTTAAAAGAAACAATTTAGTTGAAAATAATATTGAGATCTTTCATAGGAATCTTCATAGAAATAAGGTGTCACGAGACCATAAAAATCCTTTCATTCCATGTAATTTAAAAAAAATTATCCTCGTACTTTTTCCGAAAAAGTCAAAAAGTACCTCAAATCAAATAATGAAAAACGTTTCATTTCATACCTTTAATTAAATTTTAAAAGGGTAAAATTAAATTAAAAAAAATTATAATAATAAAAATAATATTACATAATTAGTAAACATGGATGTGGACGACAAATATACCCCATTAAATACTTACATATAAATAATTCAGATTAAAATGAGATTGTAAAATTATCCCTTACCATAGGTCCGGTTTCTTCTGTATGTGCCTAAAACTCCCGTATAATGGGATTAAACATATTAATAATTTTTAAAAGAACTGTATTAATATTTATTATATCATATATGATTCACTTATGACTTTATATTACCCGTTCATTTATCAACTCAATGTTAAAGAAACATTTTGGGCAATAATTGTTTTATTTATGGCATTTTTTGACTTTTTATTATGGATATTATTAATTATATAATTATTTAATTAATTAAATAATGTATAAATTTATTTATATACCGTATATATTCAATATATAATTATATATAATATATATATAATTAAATGGAATACACCATTCATGGAGATAGTAGGTCGTGCGTAAGCATTAACACTACTTTCATTTATTTCCACATTAAAGGAATGAAAACTAAATATTACATAGGAATATTATAATTATAGTATAATATATATGTTATATATGTTACATAATTTCATTACATTCATCCTTTATAGGTTCCATGTATTGCATGAATGAGTCATATCACTTTGAGGGGGCGGTAGTCTGCACTTCCTCAAATTAAATTAATGTATTTACACATTATGGAAAGCATAAAGGTATGCTGTAAATAAAAAATAAAAAATAATAGAGACAATATAAATATAATATATATCATATATTAATACAGTGTCATCATAATGGCCACCATGAGAGGTGTTAGAGGAAAATTGAACTTTCATTGTTTCTTGAGGTAGCAGTTCGTCGTACATAGAAACAGTATGTTTGTATCCATTAGAAGGAGGTGAGTGTAAGTGTAGTTAGATTAATTCTCATAAAGAATCCTAGAATATTAAGGATACTGGTGGTGTTATTTAATCAAATAATAATAAGATCATATGGATCGGAGAAGGAAAATAAATGAAAATAACTTGAGAGAAGACGTTATCTCCAATTCAGGTAACTTATTTTGATTTGAGACAAAAGGCTTTCTAGATTGCCTTATGCCCACGTTAAGGATACTAAGAGTAATGGAGGGACTTTGGAAGATTATTTGGGTAGAATTAGGATGAGTCAAGAGGCCTCAGAGGTGTGATTTATATGGGTAGAGGTGGTGAACTTTTATAAGAGGGAGGAGGGGTACTTTAAGAAATGCTCATAATAATAATTTATTATAAATTCATTTTTGATTAAAAATGGTACAAAACTAATTTAATTCAAATATAAGATTCTGTTGGTTCTAATAAAAATCATCCAATAATTTTTAGACAAGTTTTGAATATTTTTGTATCTTATATTTTTGGATTAACCGTTATTTTACCCTTTTTAATCTTATAGTGATATCATGTTATTTACACATTGTGGGATAATTTAATTACCAAATCATGTCAGAAGACCCAAAAAAATTCATTTATGGAATATTTGGACATGTATTAACCATTTGGTAGAAATATTTGACATTTAGGAATTTAATATAATTTAATAAACTATTTTATGTTTTAAGTTATGAATTATGTCAGTTTTGGACACTATTAATACTTGACTTTTTTTTGCAAATTCATAATAACCCGATTCATTCAAACCAAAGGAATTAACTCAAATATAATATGTCAATATAATCAATATAATTTATGTATGGAATAAAAGTAATCCAATTACTTTTATGTTAATATTTCTAATATCGTTTATTTGAATCCATTATTAATGAATCAATCACTACACCATCATTGTGTCATAATTAAAACTATTTATTTAATGTCTAAAAATTATAAATAAAATTTCATGATGTATGAAATAATTTTATCTTTATGATCACTATTTATAGACGAATATATTTTTTATATAAACCAATATATTTTTATTATTAAAATATATATAAGTTTATGTTATATTTCTCTATATTTAAATTAATTTTTATAAAACATCATTTTCACATCCAAGTGGAACCATTGGGTCCTGAAAATGACCCATGGATGACCATGATCTTAACTATCACATCCAATAGGATTAAGATATGTTTTTGGTAGTTTTATATTATTAAATTTTTATTTGTTACCCATATTTACGATATTTACTCTTTAACCGTGGTAAATAAAAATAATTACTGAAGTTAGGATTCATAATTTCTTATAATAAAATGAAACTATTCACACAATTTGGACCTTCTGATTCCTATTATGAAATAAATTTTTCCAAATTCAAAACACTTAAGTTTTAGTAATTCATTTAAAATTAATTTCCATTATCAAACCCAAAAAGTGGGGTTTTAAGAAGAAAAAACTTATCAAAAGATTGACATGTGTTTAGGTCCAATTTAAAAGTAAAATTACATTCATTGACCAAAATTTGATTAAATGATAAAAATATAATACATTTATAATATAAAACCACTAAATAATATTATTTATCCATATAAATTATTTCAATGGGAAAATTTGTTTTCAATTAAAATTTAGCATATTTTTTCTATTCATCAAAACATGAACATTATCAGAAAAATATCAAAAATTTATCCAAAGTACATTTTGATGTACCTCTTATAAAAAAAAGTTTATTTTTTCAAATATAAAATATAAATGTCTCAAAAACTAAATTTTAAATGGGTTCTCCATGAAAAGTTGGAAGAATGACTTTTTTTTAAAAATACTTCTTTTACTCCAAAATTTGAATTTATTCTTATATCATGTCTAGAAAATACATAAGATGAATAATAATGTTATATAAAATTCCAAATAGGCATAATACTATTCATAAAATCTAGTTTATATCCCATGAAATAATAATATTTTAATAATGTATCGATGTTTAGTGAAAGTCGGTATGGCGTACAACACAAGCTATCGAGGAAGGCTGATCTTGCGTGTAACACAAGCCAAGAATAGTGTTGTGTACATTGTAAGATAATACGACGTTTCATATAGTGAAAGCTAATATTTTTATAGTGTACAACACAATATATCAATGAAATTAAAAAGAATATCTCTCATAAAATCTCAGGGTGTTACACTTTCACTAAATTCGAAGAATGTGATCCATGTTTCAAAAAGAACCAAACTATTATGGTCCATTGGAATGTGTTTGTGTAATGTCATGAATATTCATCTAAATACATATAATATAATTATATAAAATTACTATTTCATTATAGTCATTGATTTTAATGACAAAATTCCTTCATGAAGACTTAGATGAGAATTTATAAATTCAGAAACCAATGGTTTTCATTGACAATTAGAACCATGAACATGCATCTGTGATCAATAAGATCATTTCTATAAGACATGGGAGATAAAGAAAAGAAATTAAATTATTTTATGATTCAATGAAAGAATTTATGTTTATTTAAAGTAATTATAACCATTTTTATTACAAGAAGTTACTTAATGATAATATTTTTATCATATTATTTTTCTATATTGATGACAAAGTAATTGTGGGTATTGTGAAGGATAGGACCAAAAAACTAATGGATGAAATTTCTTGAATTTTTTATAAAAAGGATATTGTTTCTGTGAAATGTATCATGAGTATGTGTATCATGAGAGACTTAAGATCTCGTACTTTATACCAGATATAGCCACATTATGTTCAGAATGTGGTGAAGCTCTTTTTTATGAGTGAGGTAAAACCGATGACCACACCTTTAGTTAGATATTTATAGCTTACTAGGGATAAGGTCTCATTAATGGAGGCTAAGTTCGAGTACATGTAAATTATTCCATCTGAATCAACTATTAAATGATTTATATATGTCATTATTTTTACTAATCTTTAAATTTCACAAATAGTTAGTGTTCTTAGAAGATACATTTTAAATCTCAAAAGAAAGAATCAGGAGGTTTTGAAGTGGATTATCTTGTACTTAAAGGGTTCTAGAGGCTTGGAAAATTTCTTTAGAATAGTTTAATAATTTCATGTATTTACAAACATGAATATATTGGACATGAATACACTTATATAACTCATGACTACATACATGTCCAATTTTGATATAATGGTTGATTTATATATTTTGAAACATCAACTAGTCGTTTCACTCTCAGCAATAAAAGTGTAGTATGTCACATTAATTGAATCTATGATGGTTTATATCTCACTAAATGGGATAATAGAAGATCTAAAAAGGATCTAAGATTAAGTGATACAATTTTTTGATTTACTTGGTGATATTCATATAGAAAAAAAATATTATATTAATTTCAAATATCTAATGTCTCACTTTATCTTAATGTTGTTGGAGGATTGAGTGTTGGATCTGTGGATGATAGAAGGTAATTGGAAACTAATATATGAAAAACAAAATTCCTTTGTATGGTATTTTTTGTAGATTTTTAGTACCTAAATTGGGATGGAGTGATCAAAATTTTTGGTTGGGATACCTAATTACTATAGTAGAGTGTTATAGAAAGAAAAGAAGTCCATAGAAGAAAACATAGGACTTTGTGGTGAAACTTGTAAAATAAATATGATATTGGAGATTTTTAGGACCGTGTATTCAACCATTTTCTTGATATTGTTCTACGTCAATTGGAAAGGGAAATTATAATATCCTACCTTCTGATGCATGGATTCAATGATGGAGTAATGGACAGATAATTTTGAAACAACCAAAAATGTTCTATTCTTGATTTTCGGATGATGTGGGTAGATAATGTTGATTAGATAGTATAGTCAAAAGGTATAGTAATATGTTTTAATTCCCAATAAGATTTTAAGAAGTGTGGTAAATTTAAAAAGGAAAAAAAAATTAGATTAATCTTATTATATTTTTGATTAATTACACTTTTTATCATATGTATAATTTGTGTTAATAAAAGGAAATGTCCAAATAGAGGATTGGTCATGGAGATCTAATCAGTTTTACTTCATCCCATAAATGACAGATTGTGATATATAGAAGAAGCACTAGTTGGATCACCTGAAAAATTATAGAGTATATTACATATAATTATATACTTTACAATCAATTTTTAGTCGTATTTTTTTTACTAAAATAAAAGAAATATTTTATTCCCCATGGATTTTGGTGAAAATATAAACCATGAAAACTTGTGTTGTTATTTTTCATTTATTTATTTTTTTCATTTTACTCTAATAGTATTTTTTCATTCTTTATCTATAGGTTTTGTGTTTTTATGGTACTTTTAGTGCATTTTCTTCCATGTTCTGGACACTACCGCATGTGCTCATTTTTTGTAACTTTGTTCCCACATTCGTATTTTTGGTTGTAAATCTTCCATTAGTTAAATACATGTTAGTTATCAGACTGAAAATAATAATGACAATAATAATTATATTTTTTTTATTTTATATTAGTATTACTTGAAATTAAAAATGAATAAAGAGTCGATGTGTAATTTTAAATTGTTCAAAAAAACGAACAAAATCATAATAAAGTCATTTTTTATGGTTGATACATCTCATAAAAAATGAAATCCACTCTAGAATTATCTCAATACCTTGAAATATTGTTCCTCCACCCTATTCCTCAAGAACATAAATAGAAAAAGAAAACCCATTTTGAAATCAATAAAAAACAATAAAAACTACATGTCTACACCACACTAACTCTAGGAGAATCTAGATCCAAATTTTAACATTAATAGAGAATGTGTGGTTACGCCTAGTGTAATAATAACCTAGATTATCCGCTGAAACGATGAATAAAAAATGTTTTCAATGAAAATTGATCGAATGGAACTTATGGTTTGAGTTATTTCCCATTTCAAATTAATTGTAAATTAAATTTCAATGATCCTAACTTTATGATTCTGTGGTTTTATTTTCATGTTATTGAAATTTATATATTGAGACAAACAAAAAATAAAAAATGATACCCTCCCTCTTCTTCCCCCACACCCTGGATCCTTAAAGTGGTGTGAAAGTGTTCACATTCTAATTTGTAATTATTTAAATTATTTTTTAATAATTTTTTATATTTTTTTGATAAGTTTTATTTTCATATTTATATTCCTAATAAAAAAATTAGAGAGTTTACATTATTCTAAATTCTTATGGCTGTGAATAAGATGAGAAATGCAAAAAAATTTAAAATAGTATCCAGTGGTTCCATGTTTCAGGGATTCATGACATGGAAACACAGAGTGTAATGGTAAATTTAAAGTCATGTATGTGTGGTCAATTTATACAAGGAGTGAGTGACATAAATATCAGCCCACCATGTTATTTGGTATGTTTCATCATTTTACATCGAGTATTAATTTCTAGTGTATTACATGGTTTAATAGGGATTACATGAATTTTACATATAATACACTCTATATAACCTCACATGGATTTGACATTGCATAAATCACGGTAAGTCGTGATGCTAATTTGTGATTAAATTGAATGTTTTATGTTGAATTCCAACTAAGTGATATTACCGAGTGTCGAATACATGGTAGGTATCTAACATGTACATGTTTTGTAATAGTTATCCACTAACGCATGGATACAAAGTGTAATTTCAGGCTTGTTGTGTAAGTTAACATATGGAGTAATTTAAGAGATATATAAACTGCATCGCATATATCTTGTTCTACATACAATGTGAAATGTGGCATTTTTACCATATATATAATAAGTTATTTTTGATGTGTAATTTTGGTATACTAGATCCATTATTATTACTAATGTATATTATTTAAGTACACTATGTGTAGTGATTTTTGTACACTATTTATACTTCACATGAATTATATGTTCTATGCACTGTATATATAATGGAATGTTATTTGACACTCATAGGGTCATAGGTATACCTTCTTTTGGGTCTACTATATCTATTTTTAAGTTCTATAGGATTTTTGGTGTTGGGTTAAGAAAAGTTTATTTTTTTTTCTGGAAACATGCATTGTGCATGTTCTTTGTGTGGTTAGTATTAACCACATTGGAATCTTGTGATATCGATTTGTTGGTTTTATTATTGACTATTATAGTTTTGAAAACAATTTTTCTGACCATTAAATTTTTCACAACTAATTCTGAATTTTAGTTTTCAAGGAATAATTGCTACTAAATGGTTATCACACATTTTGTCTTGTCGTGTGACCTAACTGTTCACCCCATAATTGATTTGTAACATTGTCAAATTTCCCTAATTAACATGGGTTTTTCACTCTAATCTCATCTCAATACATTATTAACTCAAATCAGATGATCCTTGAAACTCTATAATAGTATCCCCATGATTCCTTAGTGATACTCGATTGATTTGGGTGGATCCCCTCAGGGTATGTTTAGATTTCCTATCAATTTCTCATCTTTTATCTGGATTTATCATCGATAACCCATCCCCTTATCATGTTATAAACTTATTAGATTAAGATTTATATATATTGTTGGTTATATTAAGAATTGATTATGTTTTAGGGATCTTTTCATGGGAGCACCCAATCTCTTTAATTCCAGTCACCATTTTAAAAGATGTATAGGTTTTATTCATTGTAAAGGTTAATGACTCAATAAAATGGTTTTACCTCTTGAATTATATGACACTCTTATAAATTCCATTGGTTTCATTTAGGTATTTTTTTTAAATTATCACATTTTTGAAATCTAATTTATGAAATATTTTGATTATTTTCCTCTATATTATTATTAATTTTTATACTTATATTATCATGGAGTTGGAAACTTATTATTTTATTGAAAACCAAATGATTCTATATAAAAACTGTATTCAATGGAAATTGATTTATATAAATAATTTGTTTTAAATATAGAAATAATGTATTTATAATGAAAAACATTTATAAAGTCACTCTTCTGTATTACTAGGCATTTTTCTCACACCCTGTATATAAATTTGGGAATATGAAAAGTTGGTTTTGAATGATGCAGTTAAGGGAAGGTGTGTGTGTAACTCATTGATTTCTCTTGGTTGTTGTCTCCATTATAGTGGGTTAGGATGATTTTGACATATATTCACATGGATATGTAGTTTTGGATTTGGTCATGGATTCAGTTGCCTCCATTTTTTCATTTTGTATTAGTTTGTATGTATCACAGATATATATTTTTTCTTTTATGATATGGTCAGATTGTTTGAATCCATTCTATTACAAATTAGTATATTTTTGGTTTTTATTTTTATCTTCACCTTGTGGTGATCCATGTTGGGTGATGTGTCAAGTCATCCTAGGTTGGTTCCTTACATGTTGTGTGGTCATACATGTAGTGTAGAATTTTCCACTTTAATTGGGGAACTACACATCATTAATATCAAAACATTTCTTATATCAATAAATTTCATGTACATACAAACTACATGACTTGGTTTTACACAATGTGATTTTTACAACATTTTTGAGTGTCAATGCACATATATAAGTATTGAATCCTATAATGGAATTACATATGATATATAACGTAGGTTTTGGGTTGTGACCTAATTAAACCTTTTGTAATTAATTATTTCAAATCTAAAATTAAATTAATTAAAATTAAAATAGGATTTTATTATTATTATATCTTACGGATTGTTTGCACAAAATATTAAGATAAATAAATTATTCAGTTATTCATTCATTCTTCAAAATTTATCTAAATTATAACTAATTAAAATGAATGCAATAAATATTAATTGACTTGTGATTTAATGTTGTGATTTATCGTGAGATTGAATGATATGCTTATGTGTTATATTTATTTATTAAATTTAATTATTTATTAACTTGTTAAATGTGATAATTTATTATTAAATTCAATGTCAGAATTTATGTAGAATACCTCCAATATTTATTATGTTTGTGGATGTGTATTCAGTTTTTATTCATTATAAACCTAATCCCGTGAAACCCCTCACATATAAGTGGGAAAACATTGGTAATTAATGGTGTTTACAATGAGAGGACATGGTTTATGACTTAATCTTTTGAAAATAAAAACAAAGAGATACATAATATGAATGAAACAATGATCCAACTCTAATCAAGAACTGAATCAAGGAGTCATTCCCCTAGGGTGAGGTTAGTTTATCACCACCTGATAAACCAACTAGTAGATACAAGCATATGTTTATATAACATATTAATTTTATTTTTTAAATGAAAGGTTATTTATTTATGTATGTGATCCATAGTTTATTTAGATTATTAAACATGAAAACATATATTAAATACATTAGCTATCCTGAAAAATATAAAAATAAAATAAATAATTATTTTTAAATTATTTTTTAAAGCATAGTAAATTAATTATTTAAATTCCAAATAACATTAACAAGTATGTGTTGAATAAGATAAAGAATATTTTTTTATAAATTAAACAAAACCATTTAATTGTAATATTATGTCAAAAAGTACCTTCCTTCACCTGGGTTACAATAGAAACATAGTTCAATGTACATGCGTTGACCTATTCATAATGATTTTTTATTATAAGGGAGTTCTAATGGATGTCATTGGTTTAATTAACCTATTTATCATCTAGGTTTATTTAATTAGTAATACATGGTGAAACATGGTGGCAAGAGTAAAGTAAATATGCATTTAGGTTTTTTGTAAAGGGAGTCAAATCAATAGATTAAGGTGGTATTAGTTAATGTAATCATAAATAAAATCCTGCATAAATACCATTGAATAATTTTTAAGTACTTAATGTGGGTTATTTGATGGGAAATACATATCATTTCTACCAGAATATTTCATAGAGTGTATATTGTTAATCCACTAGTGTGTGATGTTTGAATTTGATGAAATAATGAGAGAATCATAAATTATATTATAACACTATATCTAGTCATCAACATAAATTACTAAACCTTTGATTTTATTTATTATAGAAAAAATAGAAATCCATTGAACTATGTCACTATTATAGTGAAATATTTTAGAAAATGTTATTCTCACGACTAGTACTTTTTGAGATGAATATGTTTTTTCAATATAAATTTGTGTTATGTGTTTTGATGAATCAAAAAATCCCTACTTGTATTCTAACAAGTTTATCCCATGTGTTCTAAATTATATTTATCTAATTTTTTGTGTCCAAGTGTATTATAATATGAAAGAATTTTATCTTTTGTAAATTGAATAACATATTTAGTTCGATCATAATTAGAAACTGTTGAAATTTTACTATACTACATATGATGTTATCTTGCGAAGTATTGTTTAGATTCTCAAGACAGATGCTTTAGTCATAATGAAAATGTAAAAGAATATTATCTTTTGAATTGAATATTTGTAACCATATAAAGTTGAAGAATCTGAGTGTTGCATCATATAACATATTTATCTTATATTGAATAATTAAATTTCATGGTATTAAAAGTTACTTTATCTTATGAAGATGCATAACTTTATCTTATGAAAGATATATAATGATGAATAGTTCTTCCATTTGGTATCATATTAAAATCTAGTATTGTATAATTTCATGATTACATTTATAATATCTTGATAATTCACTTAATTCCTTTAGACCACATCAACAAGAGATTATAAATTTATGTAATGATTGGTCTGCCGAATACATGCCATGAATGGGACGATCCGAAGAATGAGAAGATTTTTTTCATTACTTTTGAAAAATGAATTCCAATATCTTGAAAGGTTAGATGCTTAAAAATAATAGTCATTATCATAAACATCACTATATAATCTCACATGACCATTATAATTATCTAGAGATCATTTTTAAATGGTATATAAAAGATCAGTTAGCCACTAAAAAATAAATAGAGGAGAGATAATTGATTTTATTTTTATAATAACAAAAAATGCTATAGAAGTGTACATAGAGGAAACCAAGAAAAATTATTCTTATTTGTTATATTAGTTTCACTAATTATCACTATGACCTAAAACTTGGAGTCTATCATTTTTTCAGGATGAATATTCATATACTATCAGTTTCTACTTGAATATCTATGATGCATACATTCTTATCATTGTTTATATGCATAATATCTACTATACAATTAGTTAATGAGTGTGTTTAAAACCACAAATTGGTCTTATAAATGGAGATCCTCATTAAAAAATCTAGGACCATTTTTTTAAGTTATTTATGATTATACTCAACTAGGACCCCTAGGTAACAACGTTCTTATAGTGAAAATAACCAAACTCATGGAGTAGAGTGTTTGTGGAGTTGACTAGGAGATTTATACTCCCAGAACCACTATGAATTTCATGTGTGAAATCATTTTCCTTTATATTTTTTATTTTATGCTTCATACTAATTTAACGAAAATTCATTGAAAATTCATACTTGAAGAGGGTGGTTCTATTTAAAATAAATTTTAAAAACTCAATTAACCCCTCTTGATATAGAGTCCCAACCCCTAAAATCTCAAATCTATTGTATGCTATCAATTTCATTGGTACAAGATACATTTAAATTATATCTCAAAGGACTGAACTATTTAGTATTCTTGGTAAACCAAATATATACATGAACCAACAATACACTGATAATAACATAATTGTTTTTTTATTGGGGATAATAACCTTGTACCATCTATCATATCCCTTCATAACTTTCTCATTATACTTATTGAGTTATTGGGGAAAGGGAAAAAAATAAAGGTGGGATAAAATGCTCAGTATGGGTAATGTACAATGGAATAAATAAGGAATGAATTCAAATAATCAAATTGAAAGGTAAATAAATGTGACCAAAAACCATTCAAATAACTAGATAAGGGAAAAAATATGGAAATTTAATAAATTAAAAAAAAAATAATTTATACAATGAACTGAAAATGTGATTAATCCTTAGATATTTTCATAGAAAATATCCTGGATTATTAATAAATGGAATCAAAATGAAGGAAATGCATAATTATTGAAAATAATGTCTGAGGAACATGGAATCCTATACCATCAAGACCATTTACAAGACGATTTAAAACAAATGATAGAAAAACATTTACTATGTGTAACTTATTTTTTACATGACAACCTATTGATGAATTTAGGGGCTAGATGTTTTCTGGGCCCCACTATTCATTTCCAGTCTAAATCATTTCCGGTATCAAATAGTTGAAATAAATAACATGACTTAACAAATATCAATACTGAATAAAGATTAATGATTTCTAAATATTCCCTAATTTAATCCAATAATTACCAAAATAAATACAATATGTAAAAATGATATATGGTTTAGGAAATGAATACAACCATGATAAATGATATGGATAATTAGTGGAAATTAGATTTTTAATGATTATAGGTAGTTAAATATTTCAAGTAGATTAATAAAGGAATAGAAGAAGTAAATGTCAATAATATCCTTGGTCAAATAAATCCTATACCATCTCAAGGAAGAATAATCATTTAATAAATATAATATATCCTATATAAGGTAAAAAATGGGTAATTCATTGATGAATAAAAATACTATAAAAATAATTTTTAAAAATATTCTTGAGGAAAATATAATTTGGTTTTTAAAAACTGTTGGAATAAATTTTCTTTGGAAATTTGCATTGGAAAAGAAATTAAAATCTATCTTGTTAAATATGAAAAGGAATCTTCAATGAAATTATAGAGGGTAAATTTTTACATGTCGTACAATGTAAAAGAACATTACTTTTTCATGGTAAAAGGGTTAAAAAAATTCCCTATTTAGAAAGAGACAAGAAGATTCCTTTGAAATATTTGGTAAAAGAAAAAAAAGTAAAAATTTCATTAATATTCCATTTTTGAGTGGTTAAAAAAATTAGGAAACCTTTTTAGAAAACTGGTTTTTTAGAATAAAATTAGTTCTCTGACTAAAGAGGGAAATGAGTTTAATTTTTCTTAAAAATATATTCTGAAAACTTTTAAGTACCAAACAATGGAAAATAATAATAACCCTTGAAAAAGTTCACTCATAACCAAATGAGATAAAAATTAAAGTGGTTACTTAACAATGGAATTATAATTACCACTAGTGGAAATGAAATATCATTAACATTATTCCTGTAGAAAATAACCTTTAAACATTCTAATGTGTCCCATATCACTTTTAAAATTTTTAAATCATAATCCTATTAAATTAATGACATTAAATTAATATTTTAAATACCACGATGATTACTGGATTAATGATACAATATATTAAAATGGTTATTATATGAACCACCTAATATAGGTAAGTGGTGAACATGGCATTTACCTCACAGATGTAAAAAGTGAGATGAAAATACCTTACATTGTTTCCCACTTGTCTCTTGTGTATTTATATTCCTAAATAGAAAAATTATGTTAAATATTTAATTTATTTATGACCATTTTAATTTTTATAATAATTTTTATTTCACTTATTACCATGTTTTATACAACTACTCAATCAATTAAGTTTATGTTGTGTTTTTTTAACAAATTTGGTTTATGTGTCAAAAACAACATTTTTAGGTCCTATATGGTCAAAGGGGTCATCATATAACACCTTCAGAAAAATAAAAATTACATAATAATCATAATTTTACATTAATTATACTTTTAAAACAAATAAATAAATATGGTTATGAAAAATGGACCAACTTTACAATCATGGAGACGATAGATCGTACGTAAAAATCAGTAACATTGCAAATTTTCAATCATCAATATGGAATGAAGGTAAGTAACACTATATCATTATAGACTGATAATTATATCACAAATAAAATTTTATTTAATCATTTATAATTATATATATAATTCATGTGATGTAAAAGGTATCACATCATGTGGAGGAGGTGGTAATCCACACATCTATGAGCGACATTATCACTTCTTCATGTGTGAAAAGGTACTAAATAAAATGATATATATATATATATTATAATTACATAAATTTAAGTATGTAACTAATATAATATATATGTCTTATTTCAAATGTTTTTAATTAAAACCATTATTTATTCATTCCCTTATCGTGTGACCGAATAACATCTCTTTTAGGAGGCGATAGTCCACACTTCAAAAAATGATGTTATCATCTTTGAAAATAATGGAAAGTATTTATAAATGTGTTATAAAATAATTAAATATGTATAAATACATTAAAAATATCATACATAAACTATATAAATTGAGTTTTCATAATAATTCCCAAATATGAGAGGTGGTAAATGAATAATAAACAACTTCATTTCGTTATGCGGTAGTGCGATGTACACATAAACAGTAATGGTTTTACCCATTATATGGAATTGTGTGTAAATATAGGTCTAAAATTTTGAATAAAAACATCCTAGTATATTGTGGATAATTTCTTGTTATATAATCATGTAATAAGAAGTGTTTACGGGTGAATAAATGGAATAATACAACGATCTTGAGGAAAGATGTTACCTCTTCATTAGGTACACATTTTGGTTCATACCAAAGGGCTTCCGTGGATGGATTTATCCCCAATGGGAATAATCTAGGATGAGGTTATTAATTATTATGATAAATTTAGTTATATATTGGTATATCCAATGTGGTTTGACATATGTGAAGAAGTTTCGGTAGAGGAGGCCATTTTATAGTGGAGGAGGAGTGACACTATTATAAATTTTGGAAAATAGATTTTTATCCATATTTTAACCATTGAAAGTGGATCCAATGATGATACAAATTTTATACAATAGAATATAGGGTTGATATATGGCCTCAAAATATCTTTTCAACAAGTTTATAGGTCATTTGGGCAGGTAAGATTAAAATTTATTCCCTTATTAAGCTAAATTTCACTTTAATCATTGTAATTAAATTTAATTAATTACACTAATATTTTTTTTAAAAACATAGTTAAAATTAGTAGACATTATAAATTATTCTGATTGAAAATATGGAATCCATTTATCCAAATTCAAATGATATAATTTTTTGAAATTAATTTAAATTTAATCTCATAGACGGGACAACGATGCAGATTGTTTTAAGTTAAAATGTTCAAATTTTTTCAAATTTTTTATTTTTAATTTCAATGCGAAATTGATTCCAATAAACTAAATTGTATTAATTGATCAAAAATAGATAAATTTAAAATTTAAAACAAATTTAAAACAAGATTTTATTCTATATATAAATTATTTGAAAAGTCATTTTTGAATTTAAAGTAGTTATTTTCAATAATCATTAAAAAATGAAACCTCACAAAACAAATAAAAAACATTCACCCTAACCAAATTTTTATATTTATCCTTAAATCATTAAGTGTTTTTTTGGAATATTTGATTTATAAAAGTTTTAGAAATTGGATTTAAAATTTTTCAATCATTAAAAGTCATTAAAAGTCCCTTCCAAAAACTATAGTATTTTATGCATAAATTGGGCCTCTTCATATCTTATGTATATCAAATCTATGGGTTAAATATGAAAATTATTTAATTTAATATATCATAAATATATATTTTACATTAATATCTCTCACTAATTTTTATTAATTTAATTGATTAGGAAAATAGCTTTATGGGCATAAAAATAGTTTTCTATAAAAACATTCCCTTTATATTCAATTGATTGTAATATTAATTTATAATTAATTAGTATCCAATGAATTAATTTTATATTTTCTTATACCATATATCTTAATAAGTTAGATAATAGTATTAATAACTGGTAATTTAATATCTTGGTTAAATATTATAATATTAAATAATAATATTTTAATAATATGTTGTTCGGTAAAACTAAGTATTGCCTGTAATGCAAGAAATCACAAAACACTTTATTGCGTGAAACATACGCTATATCAATGTATCATGAATTAAACGCTAGAAAATATATTGAATTTATTTCAAATAATAAATACATTATAAATTCATGGGATATTATATTCTCTTACATGATTGGTGTAGCATGTCACACATGCTATCGAATACAATGTACCTACTTTAGATTTTCAGGGTGTTAAATTCACTACACAAAAATTAAATTGAATCCCCACAATATTAAATTAATCTATGTAATATTGTTTTTCGATATGTTTAAATACCACATCATGATAAGGATTCATAGGAAATCATCCTAAAAATAGGAATGGGAAGTACAATGGTCACATGGAATAACAAATAACTAGGTCTCTAATTAAGAGAACTATAATTGCCAGTAATGATATGTACAGGGCGGAAAATTATAAATATTTATAGGGAGTGGTTGAGATCAACAATCACAAACTATTTATTGAAAAATATAATGTTTAGGTACTCAAATACATAAATCTGAAATGATTTAGAAGACCATCAGTTTATCACAATTTAACGTATTTGGAAAACATTTGTTGACCATTTTCATAATGTTGAGTAATTCTATTACTAGAAAGGTATTACTGAGAAACTAATTACTTAACCTATTTCTATTTCATATTTTTTCATTTATTTGTGCTTTATTCAATTTAAATTTAATCCATTACTTTAAATAATAGATATTTGAGAACTCACTTTGATGCTTGAAGCACAAAAAATAATGATTTAACATATTGCAATGCCCACAATAGAGTGAAATGTATTTACATTTGTCATTAACTATTCTCAAAAGTCAATATGGTTAAAAAAATAATATTTGAACCCAAAAAGTTACATTGTTGGTTCGTCATCATTATTTATTCATCAAATTGATTATCTAAAAACAGAGATGATTTAACTATGACATTGTGTAGGCCGGTGGCTAGCATAAAACCCTTGTCATCCTTCGGTCATGGGTTCAAGTCCCATTACCTTTATAGACATTATTGGTTGTAACCAAACATATATTTTGTCCTTTTCCAAACCCATATTAGTATTCTTTAAAAAATAAATATTCTTGACATACATGACATTTAATCATTAAAAACCCTACAACTTCCTATACAACCCCAATACATTAAAATTTCATCCATTTATTTTTCCATAGGTCCTTAGTCCAAGGTTTATCCTTTTTAAAATGGAATCAGCTCAGGTAATTGCTAGGTTCCCCATATTTATGGTAACAAAACAAAAAGGATTCCTTAGGATGAGATTCATTTCCTTGCATTGCACACTTCATTTTTCCTCGAAAATTCATTACATTATCTCTTTCTTTACCACTCAGAAAGAATTTACTCATTACATTGAGATACTTTCTTAGGTGTCCCCTTCAACATTCCTTAAAGGAGGGAAATATGGAATTTTCTCTCCACGGTCTCCAACACTTGTGCTCTTATCAATCTCTATGATTCTCTTCTTTTGTGAGTTTGGGAGTTAGTTCAAGAATATGTTGTTAATCATATTTCGGTAAAACTTATTAGTAATAAACACAATATCCTTGACTCCAATCAATACCTCATTTGTTTTCTCATTATCACCACCTTGTCCTTCAAGTTCAATGTTAACGTGGATCCTTGGACTACCAACCATTGACTAAAACCAAAAATCATAGTATGAGTAACAATATTCATAGAAAAATTTATAATCTTTTATAGGATATCTAAATCACAAAACAATATCTACAATCTAGCAAACATTAAATTTAACCTCGAATATCTATTTCAAATACTTCACAGTGGTCTATAAAGAAAATGTGAATTATACTATGGATATCCCTTGAGAGTTTCAATCTACGGGTGTAGTAATGCCAGTTGTCGTCTACCATGATGCATAGATTCATGCCTTCCAAACCTTGTCAGAGTTGTTACCCCTATATAAATCTATTCTAGAACACGTCCACTAGTAGTATTCAGATAGTGGGTTATTTCAATGAATACCCACATAATATCTACCTTACTGGTACTTTAGGATTCTCTTCTATACTTATCCTCAAAGTCTACCTTAGTGTTATCTTCTCTAATATAAGTTTTCCTAAATCTAGTTCCCAAGGTTGGGACTAAAATTTCTCTAATAACAATTATAATGACCCAACCCCAGAAAGTCTTGAGTTATTCTCTTCTATCATTCCCATTGGAATATTATACTAGTAGATAATGTTCTCCAAGACTGAACAATTTATTATTGTTATTAAACTAGATACGTACATGATAAAATAATACACTACTTACAACATAATTTTTTCATTCATTGGGATATTAACATTATTCCATCTAATATATCCTTGTTTAAAATTCTCATTATACATCATTATTTCAAAGGGAAATGAATCAAAATAAGTTTGTGCTGAAATGGTCATTAAGGGTAATGTTTAGCGGAAGCAATGATGGGTAAATTAAAATAATAAATTGTAAGACAAATGAATGGAAGCACATGACATTAAAATAAAAAGATAAGAAAAAGATAAATATGGAAGGTCATGAAACTAAAATACATTCCATTTAAAAAATAAACTAATATGATATGTATCCTTAAATATATCATCAAAAATATCATGGATAAACAATGAATTAAATCATAATGAATAAAATTCTAAATTATTGGATGTCATGTGAGAGGCACATGAAATTTTTTACCTTTATGGACTTTTAGAAGACGATTAAAAACTGTGGATAGAAACCCATTTAATTTAAAAATATTACTTTTCTCATGAAAAAATTTCAATGAATCAAGGAGCTATATAATGTTCGAGCCCTACCCATCATTTCTAGTCCAAATCCTTCCTCAAATAGAATAGTAAAAATAAATAACATTCTTCATCTAATATCTGTATTCAATAAAGATAAAAGATTTATAAATATTTCCCCAATAAATCACATAAATATAAATGAAAATACCATATTTAAATATGATATATGGTTTAGGTAATGAATATATCCATGATAAATTATATTGATAATTAAGTTATTATCAATTTCTAATGATGATTGGAAATTGAAAATTTCAATTGGATTAACAATGGAATCGATGAAGTTAATGTGAATATTATCCTTGGAAAAATCTATCATAAAATATCCAACATAATAATAAGGATAGTATGTATACAAAATAAACAAATAGGGGTAAAAATAATGGGTTGATTTTGTTGGGGAATATAAATACTATAAAGATATCTTTAAAAAAGATTCAAAGGGAAAAATCCTTTTTTAAACCTTTTTTTTGAAAATCAATTTTGAAAAAAGTTTCTTTAAAAATTAACCATTTAAGAATGAAATGTAAACTTTAAATAAATTATGGTTTTTTAAATCCATACAATTCTTACAATATAAAAGAACATTTCTTTTTCATGGTAAAAATGTCAAAAAGATTCCTGTTTCAAAAATAGGAAAGAATATTTTTTGAAAAAATTTGTAAAAGAAAAAAGTGTAAATTTTATTTAATTAATAATTTTTCATTGTTTAAAAAAATCATTGAAACCCTTTTTAGAAAACAGGGTTTTAGAAGAAAATAGTTTTTTCTGAATAATGGGAGAAATGATATTGAGTTTTATTAAAAACATTTCTAAAACATTTAAGTACCAAAGAGTAACAAAATGGTACTAATACTTGAAAAGTTCATGAATAACCAATGTATAAGAAAATTAAAGGGGTTATTTAACAATTTTCATATAAATTCCTTGAATGTAAATGAAATATCATTAAAATTATTTTTTTGGAAAATAATCTTTAAACATTCCAAAGTGTCACATCCAACTTTGAAACATTTTAAAGCAGAATCCTCAGAAAAGAATAAAATTATATTAAAGTTTTAAATGACATTAATATTAATGGATCAATGATATAATATATCAATAGGGTAATTATGTACTACAGGTAAAAGAAGTTAGTGGTGAACATGATATTTATCACATATATATAAAAAGTGAGATTAAAATATTTTACCTTGTGTCTAAATTTTATCGTGGTTTTTATATTCTAGAGTATAAAACACATGTTAATTATTTAAATTATCGATTAAACATTAATTTTTTTTGTAACTTTTATTTCACTTATTACTATTTATTATAAAACTATTTAATCAATTAAGTTTTCATTTGGTGTTTTGACCAAATTCGGTTTATGTGTCGAAAACAAATTTTGTAGGTTGACTATGGTCAAAGGGGTCATTATATAAAATCTCTATAATAATAACAATGATGTAATATTCATATTTATACATCAATTATACTTTAAAAATAAATAATAAAAAATGGGTATTAAAAATGAACCAATGTTACAATCATTGAGATAATAGGTTGTACGTACGCATTAGTAACATTCCCATTTTTCAATGATCGTTATAGAATGATTGAATGTATCGATATATATTAACTTTATTATTTTATATAAAATACCATTTCATGTTATCATACACACACCCACACCCATACACACACAAACACACACATCTTGTTATGTAAAATGAATCACATCGTGTCGAGGAGGCGGTAGTCCACCAGTTTACGACTAACGTTATCACTTTTAGTGTGTGAAAGGGTACTAAATAAAATGGTATGTATATATATTATATTTAAAGAAATTTAATTATTTCATAGAAATAATATATTGTTTTTAAAAAATGTTTAATTAAACCATATTTTTTTCATTACATGTATCACGTGATCGAATTGCCTCGATTTTAGGAGGTGGTAGTGCACACTTCGACAAACGAAGTTATCATATTTTCAAAAAATGGGAAGTATAAAGGTATGTGTAATAAAATATTTACATAGGTATAAATATATTATTAATAAAATATATAATATATATAAATATATTTTCAATCTTAATTCCCAACCATTATAGGCGGTAAAGGAAAAAATGAACAACTTCATTTCATGAGGTGATATTTCACCATACACATAATCGATAAGTTTGTTACCCATTATATGGATGTGTGTGTGAGTGTATGTGTAACCTGTAAAATTAAACAATACTAATATAATTAGGGAACATTTTGTGTTATAAAATATGGAATAATAATATTGTAGGGGATTAATAAATGGAATAAAACTAAATAGATTGAGAAAATATGTTACCTCTTCTTTGGGAAACTCATTTTGGATTTCACCAAAGGGAACAATTGGATGGTTTTTGGCCTGAGAAAAATATTCTAGGATTAGTGGAGGTATATATAAGGGTTATTTTAGTAGATATTGGGTTAGACAAAGTGGCATGGTTGGTTTAATGAAGTGGGAGGAGTGGATTCCATTTATAGTGGAGGAGAAGTGGAAATATGCTATTTTTGGGAAAGGGAATTACACCCATGTATATTCTATTGGATGTGGACCCAATAATGTTCCCAATTCTAAAAAATAGAGTCTAGGATTAATATATGTCCATTAAATGGTTTGTAGACATGGTTATAGGTCATTTTGTTCCATATGTTTATGCTTTAGTCCCTTGTTAATCTTAATTTCAACTAATTCATTATAATTAATTTTAAATAAATTCACCAATATTTTTAGTAAAAAACTACGTTAAAATTATTATAAATTATAAATTATTCTAAATTAGAATATGGAATCCATTTTTCCAATTTCAAATCACATGCGTTTCATAAAATAATATAAATTTAATCAAAAAGACATGAAGAAAATGGGTTTTTTAATGTAAAATATTACCAAGTTTGCTACATTTTTAATTTCAATTTCAAAGTGAAATTGATTCCAATGCCCTTAATTGGAATAAATGATAAAAATTGATATATAAAAATTTTAAAACCAATTTAAAATATTATTTACCATTAAAAATAAATTAGATGAAAAATAAGTTTCGAATTTATTGTCTATTTTTTCATTATTCATTAAAAATGAACCTTCCAAGAAAAATACAAAAATTTCACCCTAACCAAATTTTATGTATTTATTTTATATATTATGTTTATTTGGACATATGATATTTATAAGAGGGACAAAATGGTGATATAAAATTGGTTCTCCATCAAAATTATATAAAAGTTCCTATATAAAAATATTGTATTTTATATATAAAACTAGGTTTATTCTTACCATATGTCTATCGAACCTATTGGATGTATATAAAAATATTTCATTGATTATATAATATATATTACATTAATATCACTCAATAATTGTAATTTATTTAATTTATTTCTATAAAATATCATTGTGAGCACACAACTATTTTTATAGAAAATATTCTCTTTATATTCAGTTGGTTCTTATATTCATTTATAATTAATTGTTGTCAAATGAATTAATTTCAAATATTAATAAACCATATATTTTCATAAGTTAGTTAATACTATTCAAAAAATTTAATTTATTGGATAGGTTATATTTTATTATATTATATAGTAATATTTTAATAATATATTGTAGTTCAATAAAACATGGTCTTGCTTGTAACGTAAGCCATCAAAAAAACTCTATTATGTGAAACATATGATATCTCAATGTCTCATGCTTTGATATATATGAAATATATTGTATTTATTTTAAAAATAAAATATATTATAAATTCTCAAGATATTATAATCCCTTATGTGCTTGGTGTTCTGTGTCATACACGTTATCGAATAAAATGTAACTACTTTAGATTTTCAGGGCATTACAATTGAGTTGTTGATGCAGTCATAATCTAGGACAAAAATTTGTATCATATATTATGACTCTTAAATTAATATTATTCTAAGGATGAAATCTAAATATCTTTTTATGTGGATGTTATGGCGGATAATCATGAACCGATGTCAATTTTTAGAGATCCACACTTCAATGGTGAAAATATGGTTTCTAGAAATCTTTTTTGATCATTTATTTGAAAAATACTTGTTTGAAAGCGTATCTAAAAGTAGTTAATCCTCAGAAAATTACTATGATAGATATTGAATCATGGGATGCTATAGAAAAAGTAAATTATTACCTCAAATCCAAAGCTATTAACACTATTGTCTAAGGTTTTGGGCCAGATGAGTTTAAGAGAAAGTCTTCATGCCAAACAACAGATGAAATGCAGATGACCATCAAAGTTTCATATAAAGGCACTGAAAATGTGAAATCTATTAGATATGATACAACTAGAATCAGTTTTACACATTCTAAATGGATTAAGATTAATGAATTACTCAACTAAATAGAAGACTCATTATGATAGAAAACAACATTGATACTCTAAGAATGAATATCATTGAGCCTGAACAGGAACTAAAAGTTCTCATCATACTACCACCCAAGTGTAGTGGGTTCTCGACTACTATTAGAACATCTAAATAAGTAAAAAACGAACAGATAAAATTTCTCATCGAGAATAAAATGTCCTATGAAGATGTAAGAGAAACTAGAATTTAAGATCACAAGATGATCGAGAATGAAAACGCATTCTTGAAGGATTATACTTCTAAAGATAAAAAAAGGATAAAAATTGTACAAAACTATGAATCATCTGAAGAAGATGATATATCAATAAAATGTGAATCAAATGATTATCTTTCTCAATTTTCTCTAATGTTCAAAATTTTCTATAATAATATGAGAGTTCTTATAAGAAATTTAAACAAGCACAGGAAGTGTACTGAAAACATTAAAGAGATGAGATGCTATGTGTGAAAAAGAGAGGATAGATCAAGCTCGACTATCTAAAAATTAAAGATGATAATAAATCATAAATAAAATAATTTATGAATACTAGATGTAATAAATATAAAAAATCTATAAAGGACACCTGGAGTGCATTTGAAGATTCTAGAGAATGCATATCATCCTAATCAGAGGCTGAAGTTACAAATCTAAAGGCCAATATATATTTTATGGCTCAGAAAGATGAGGTACATTCTTATTACTCATCTTGGCATGAACATGAATCAGAAAATAATCATTTCTCATAAAAATAATTAAATTAGTATTTAACCATGTTGAAAATAAAGTATAAAAGCATGAAGAGTAAAAATAAATCGCTCTAATTCTATTATAATAAAATTTCTCATGAAGAGGAAAACTTGAACAATAATATTTTAGAACTAAAATGTCATTTGGGAAGATCTACTACCTCAAATAATACACAATCCAAAACAATTGAGAACCTATAAAAGGAGGATAAAAATTTCAAAGAACACATAGGTGTATTTACTAAAGGGGTAGATTATTTAAAAACCATCTTAGGTCAAAATGAACCTAGAATAGAACAATTTGGAATTGGAATTCAAGGTGAATGGCCTAAAAATTATAGAAAACATTTTTTTACCATTTTTTTAAAATAAAAATCTTCCCAAAGTTAATTTTTTGTTTATGGATCGGTACGACACTTTGCCAAAAGTTGTGATCCAAAAATCCTAAAATGTGTGGAATAAAAAATTATTATCTTAAAAAATATTTTCTAAAACAAGCTGTAATGTTTTATGGAAAATAAAAGAAAGTCTAAATTTCTAGATCTGTTGTAGATTACAATTATTGACCCAAATTGTTTTGTACTAAAGACCTCTACTTTTTTATCAGTCATTGCAGTGAATTGGTGCCATGATTATAAGTGAAAAGTGGATTATTTATCATGGATTTTTAATAAATATGAGTGTATATTACTCCATATTTTACTATCTATCCAATATAGATTTAGGATATGTCACATTTTGTGTCCATACAAAAATAGAATGATATTTGGAATTAGATTAGTTTGGAACCCTCAGTCGATTCTCATCAAAACATTAAATTACATTGAAGGCATGAAACCCAATCTGAAAAGTATATCTCAATATTGGGATGATGCTTTTATTTTATTTTTCGAACAATGCATGATTAGTTTTTAAAGATATGTGTCTCATGTTTTTGGCACCTAGAACAGAAACTTTTTACACACTATATATTAATTATTTTTTAGGAATTATATGAACTATTTAAATTCTAAAATTTATGAACCATGGATTTGGAAAAGTAGGGTTGGACATTACAATGCTCATTCATTGAGAAAAAAATATAAAATATCTTTGATTTATTACTTTCCTGGTCATAAATTGGATAGAAAAAATCTGTGTGATGCATTAAAAATTCTCTTTCTGAAAAAAATTATATGATCAAGGGTTAATAATTAGAAATAAAGATATACTATTTTTAAAATGACATAATCTTGAATTTTATAATATATTTTGAAGGAAAATTTGATCTTGTAGATAGATTCAAAGATATTATAATCCTTCTATAATATGAATCTTACATTAATTTTAAATTATATCAGATGGATATTAAATCTTCCTTTATAAATGGGGTTTTAAAAGAAGAAGTTTATTAAAAACAACCTCAATGTTATAAATATCCTCACTTTAAAAATTATTTTTTTAAATTTACCAAATCATTATATGGATATAAAAAAGATGAAAGGGAATGGTATGGAAGGTTATGTTCATTTATTTTCTCAAAATTGTTTATAGTTGGAATGGAAGATCCTATTTTATTTAATAAAAAATCATTCTTTGATACTATTTTATTTCAAATATATTTGTATGATGATATTTTTATATCCAATAACCAAATATTGTGAGATGAATTTTAAAAACATATGATAAAGAAATTTCAAATGATTATGATGGGTGAAAAAATATATTTTATGTTATTTCAAGTTTATCAAAAATATTTTGGAAATATTTTTTATCAATAAAAATAAAAACATGACTTACTTAAAAATTTTGGACATCAAAACAATAAGACCAAATCAACTCCTATTAGTTCCAATATCAAAAATGAGTTAGATTAAACAGGAAAACGAGTAGATAAAAATTTGTAGTGGAATCATTGGAAACGTGTTTTACCATACTATAAGTAGACCAAACATCATGTTTTCAATTTTTTGTTTTTTATAATTTTAATATAATTCTAAAGAATCTCATTTTAATGTAGCGAAGAAAATATTGTGGTATCTAAAAGAAACTGTATATATTTATCGTATTTTCCCAAAATCCTCTGATTTTAATATAATTTCATACTCAGATTCAGATTTTTCTAGATAAAGATTGGATTGAGAAAAATCACCTTCAGTAAATTCCATTTTATTTGTAAATCCCTAGATTCTTGTTCAAGTGAGAACTAACACTCTGTAAAACTATCAACTGCAGAAGCAGAATATATTTCTACATTATGTTATTGTGCACAAGTGTTGTGGATGAAACACACCGTAATAGATTTTAGATTTAATATTAATTTTGTTCCAATCAGATGTAATAAAAAAGTGATATCACCATCTCAATGAATCTGATAATCAATTCAAGAACGTAGAAAATTGATTTAGGATCTCATTTCTTGAGAGATCATACAAAGAAGAATGATATATTGTTAGAATTTTTTTTGGGAAAATCAATTAGAAGACATTTTTACAAAACTGTTTCCTACTGACAGATTCAATTACGTTAATTTGGAATTCGGTGTGTTTAAATTTATGAAAAAATATTTTACAAAATAGTTCTCATATTCAATGTAAATACACCATTTTGAGAACTGTTCATATTGAATATACCATTTCACCTTGTTTTAGTAATAATTTACCTTCACATCATTGCACGACCCCTATCTTACCTAGAATGAAAAATACTATGTATCAACTCTATACGTGAAGAACCATTCAAATATTAGAAACCCTTATCTCTCTCCCTCTCTTTATCCAATATATAAATACACTAGTTTTACAACCTTACAATTCCCCTGTCAATTATGAAATTGAAAATAACTGATGGTGCCTCATGTAGTAGAAATAAAGGACAAGGGGTCAAAGGGAATGCGTTAAGTGGAAAAACAATTGATATGAAATGGATGGAAAAGACTGATATGTTTATGAAGAAAGCCATAAATTGTTAAGGATCTAAGTATAAATTCCATGAAATGAGAAACATGTTTGTATTCAATAATGAAGTCCATAAGTTTTAAAAATTACCTGTATTTTAATTTAGTGATGATTCAAACTTGTGTACTTAAATAATCAACTAGAAACATCTTATGCTAACCTCAATTGAGTTAGTTGACACACTGAAAAGCCCCCATGAGGGTATCGATATTTCTGCACCTCCTTATCTCTCGTGGATGTATTCACCCCTATATAAATAATGAAGTCACTCTTCATAATAGAATCCGTTTAAAAGAATCAAGTAAATAATTTAGATCCTAAATGAAAAGTGGTGACCAAGTTCATACATCTGGGAATAACATAATGAAATAGTGATTTTGAGAAATTTATTTTCCAATATATCAATTTTTATTATCAATTTATGATATAAAAACTCATGAATTTGGAAAATTATATTCTACAATATATATTTTATATTCTGAACAATTCTTATAATTTCTATCCTTTTAGAATTATATATATTTTTTTCAAAACAGTATAGATTTCTTGGATGATAATCATGAAAATCTATGTCATGGTTTGGCATCCTTAAATGATAGTGTTATAAGAAAAATTTGGTTGTTAGGGGAGTTTTTGTTATGAAATTTAGTTTCATTAACATTGATTGTAAGATAATAACCTGCATCAACTCAGGGGGATTCGTCTCATTTACAAGAGATACTAGTATTGGTAAAATGATCCACCTATGACACTGAGATAAGATAAATTCAATATGGAGGATATACTATTGAAGTAATAAAAATAAGAATATGATTTCTTCATTGAAATAGAAAAACAAATTGATTTTTCTAAGAGCACCCCTGCTTCCCATGTTTTGGTATAATAAAAAATTTAACAATAAATGATTTCCTCTTGTATAACTCGCATGTTTTTTATTGGTCCGGATAAGACCATTTTGGTAAAACTGAAAATGTCTCCTCTCATAATATATTCTCATTCTCCAGAATTTGAAAGGATAACTAAAATAAGGGTTGGTATAAGAGAATAAAAAAGAATTAAGTCATATGGAAGATGTACCTGATGCCATAGAAAAACAATCAATTCAAGAATAAATTTTAGAATTCCACCAGGAAATGTATACTCATGTTCTTCAAGGAGGTGGAAATGAAAAAGTACCCAAAATATCTAGATGTTTTTTTTGAAAGAGGTCAACTGAGATTATCGAAGTTGGTGTCTAAAAAATAATTAATAAAATCTCATGTAATTTAATCTAGTAAAGAATTAACAACTTTTTGTAATTATATTCCATAAATTATATGATTGATGAAATAAATTTATTAGTTCAAATTATGATAGATATTTTATCGAATGAATATATCACATGTATAATAAACTATTTTGATCAATAGTCAAAGCTAATGGAATTATCTCAATTTTTGTTTTGATGATTATAGTTTCTAAGTCTCTAAAACATGAAATCATCTCAATAGATATATTTCAAGATCATAAGATAAATACTATAGCTTAATTTGGTAGGTTACTATTTCCTCTTAATGAAGTTATTGAATCTATTGATAACTCAATATTGGAAATTATTTCTATGATAAATTTTTTTTAAGCCCAAGAAAATTCCAATCATGTAAAGAAAGTTTTTAGCATCATTATAATAGGGATTTGAAAAATGTTTGGGTCATTATCATACAACATTGAAGTTATTTAAAATTTAGATGCAGAGTTACATGAAGTAGTTATTAAAATGATCAAGCCATATTTGTCAAAAGATGATGATATATAAATTTAAAGACAAGTGTATACTAAGGTAGAATCTTAGGTTTTCTAAATAAGTATCATTTTCCTTACCTAAACCACCCTTTAAATTATCCCTTACCTATAAAAACGACATTGATTTTGGGAGGGAATAACAAGATTCTCTAAACATCAAATTGACACTAGTAAGGTTTTCAAATAAATATCTATCTGGTCTTGGAGCATCCTTACCAATGTTGGGTAGTGTTGCTGTCAGGGCAATATGTGCTCCTCTTCCTTTATCCACATTACCTCATGATCAACCTTTATCTTTGAAGAATCCACCTCGTAAAAGTAATATCATGAACACAAGTTGATAAACATTACTTATTCAATTTGTGGAATGGTTTTTCCAATGGATTGGCACCCTTAAATACATTTTATTCATGCCAATTTTATGGAATTATTACAATCATTTGAATATATTTTCATTAATATCTCTTTGAATGATCGTAATTATTTATTTCCATTTAGGATTTTTCTAAAAAATTTTGTTTTTATATACCACTATCTTTTCCATACATATTCAACTTTATTTTTTATGATTTATATTCAACATACAGTTTCCAGACTTTTATGCTATATTGTTTTAATGATTCGTTTTGAAATCTATTTAATTCCAAATCATGTTTATTAGTATTAGAATTAAATAATAACTATATGTTTTTTCAATTTAAACTGTTTCCATATTCTACTTCTTTTTGATATCAAAAAATGTCAGAGGAGGAATTTAAAATAAAAAAAATACTTTTGTATTTCAAAAAGGGGGAGAAGGAAAGGAAAATAAATCATTTTCATAATATAAAAATTGTGATTAAGAAAAGAAAACATATTTATTTTTTTCCATATCATGGGTTTTGTAATAAATAAAATGGGAAGATTTTCAAAAATAATATGTTGTTCCAATATACCTTCATGTTATTTGACTTTATGACACACAAAATACCTACTTTTATTCTAAAAGGTTTATCATAAGTGTTCTAGATTATATTTATCTTACATTGTTTGTAAAAGTGTATTACGAAATGCAATAATTTTATCATATGTGAATTAATGAACATATTTAGTTTTCTTAGAAACAGAAATTGTTAAAAGATCACCATAATACATAAGATGTTATATTAAAATGTATTGATGTGTTTCTCAAGACATATGTTATAGTCAAAAATGAAAATATGAAAGATCGTTATCTTTTGAAGAGAATATCCTTAGCCCTATGATATTGAATAAGTTATGTGTTTAATCAGAGAACATATTTATATTACATTGAATAATTATCTTACGGGGCATTAAAAGTCATTTTATCTTATGAAGAAGAGATTTTTGACCTTATTAAAGTTATCTTATTATCAATAGTGATTCCAATTGGTATCTTATGAAGGTATAGTATTATATAATGTTATGATTAATTTGATAAACTCTTGATATATTTCCTCATGCATTTAGGAAACATCAAAATAAGATTATCAATTTAAGGAAAGACTAGTCTACACAATGCTTTCAATGAATTGGGGGATCCTAAGAATGATACGATTTATTTCATCACTGCCGAAACTTTTATTCAAATATTTGGAAAGTTTGGATTCATATAATTAATATCCTATCTCATCATGATCACTGTATAATATCACTTGACCATTATAATTATCTCGTGCTGAATTTTATACAGTATTTAAAAATATCATTTTGCCACAATAAAAACAAAAAATGAGAGATAGTTGATTGAATTTTTTATAACAACAATGAAAAATCATATAAAATTTTATATAGTGGAAACCAAACGTTCATGTTGTTATTATTATTTCTATTAGTTTCCTTGAATATCATCCTTAACTATACCTTGGAGTCAATAATTTTCCCATGATGAATCTTCATTTACTATGAATTAATGCTTGCAACTGTGTGATACATATATTCCTCTGAATGTTATTTTTTATTCTATCTTATTTACATTATGTGTAAAAGTTTTTTAAGACCATGGATATGTATTTTTAATGGATATCCTAGTTTAATGATCTTGAACCTTTTTATTAAGTGAAATGTTCTTGTACTCAACTATTATTCTCCGGTAAAAGGGGGTTGATATTAAATATCACCAAAATTATAGAGTAGAGTGTTGGTGGAGTGGACTAAGGGGATTTATGTTCCTTGAAAAACTATAAATAATGTGTATGAAACCTCATTGCTTTAAATTATTGATTATTCACTAAATAATATTTTATTGAAATTATTTTCATCGATCTTACCTGAAGATGGTGATTCTCTATAAAATAATTTTTAATAATTCAATTTAGCCACCTCTTAAGTTATTTATCCAATCATCATCTGGGATACTGGTACTCACTTCGAGAATTGTACAGGTTCTTTCACATTGTAATATTCTATGTGTGGATGTTTTATATAATAGATTCCTTAATTCATATTAATCCTTCTCATGAGACTAGTGGGAATGATAAAATAAAAATTTATAAACACATCGAAGATGAATTGGATATGAAATGCCTCATGTTATCATCCACTATAAGCTCCATAAACACGTTGATTCATACACCATGATTCATCACCATTAGGTTATCTATTAGGATAAGGTAATGTAATAGAGGCATCAAATATCCAAGGAACTCTTTACATGAATAAGAGAATAAGTAGTGTCTTCTAAACCAAATATACATAATATAGTTGGCTACATTAATTATTTGGAAATTTTGTGATTTATGTTGACAAAGTAATTTTTCACAGACCTTGTTCTCTCCTCACATACTCTATGCTTCTCAACATTTATTATGAATTTAAACATGAAAAATATAAAGACGATTCACTCATATCTCTTCCCATTAATTATCCTTGTGTAAAAATACATTAAGCATGAAGATATTTATTTTCATTTATTTAATAAAGTAATGGAAATGAAAATATGAAAAATTATTTATCTAAGGCACCATGAAATGACCTTTAAAAAATAATATGATATAGAAGGGATGTAAATAGATGGTTATTGTATGTTATTCTTGTGTCCAAAAATTACACTGGAAGAATAATTTTTCCTTTATAAAGAAAAAAAGGGTAATCTTCATGTAATTTTGTCCTCTATTTAAATTATTCCATTCTTAGAAATTAGGGTTTATATATAGTTGTTTCTTTGAAATATGATGAATGGTTGGAATCAAATGATTTTACAAGATCTAGGAAGTCTATACTTTTAACCTATTTCAGAGGGGGAATAGTTAAATGATTTCAAATAAAGTTCATTAATTTAGTATTATATAGAAACTATTAATGGATACCACATTCATAACTTGGTATATACCCACATTCCAAAGGATGGAGGTCATTTGGAGTTACAAACATAATTGATCTTTAGAACTCACACATGTTGAGAGGATGGGAGGCTGGGCACATCACACATATTTTGTGGTAATTATTATATACTCAGTAGATCTATTATATATTTATGATATTTTCATGAATCTATTCCTAATTCGAATAAAGATTTGTTTACCCTAACAAAATGATCAAGTGTTGAATCCTTTTATATTTTGAAGGGGGTTTCCCTATCTATTCTCTCTGTACAAATCCTAGGTTTGTCATCCATTTCCCATTTTTTATTAGAAATGGGTACCTAGTTATATTTTGAATCCATAAAACAAGAAAATATGTAGTTTACTACCATCTAGGAACCTGATGGATATGTCAACAATGGGATTGAACATCATTATGTCTTCAAATGTTACTTGTTTATGAATGAAATAAAACCCTCATAGTTTTATCAACCCTTATAGTTTAACGTCATCTGTAAAAGTCATATATGATGGAACATAAGTTCTAGGTATTGATATACAACCTTAAAAATGTGTTCTATATGTCCTTTTTATAATAGGAATAAAATTCATCATTTTACAATCATTCCCTAAGGGTCTTCCCCTAAGGCGGACACCTTGGCATGTGGGTATACATATCATTATACTGAGTGGGCCTTACAAGTTGATGTTTCCCTGTATTGTTGTAAATTTTTTATGTGAATGATATAAACATTTATAATCCCCCATAACTCATGATCCATGGTTAGTGTGATAAAAAATGAATAGAAAGTGACCAGTCCCATCACTTATGGACATAAGGTTTGTGAATTGTGGTATCCCTAATGGTATGTTTGATATAGAGCTCGATCCCTGGGAAGGAATCCACGATATCCAAATTTTAATAGAAATAATAGTATCAATAGTTCATTTGGATCTATGATCCACTGATTGATGAGTAATAATGATAATGTAATTGGAGATATTTGGTCTCAAGTGTTAGAATGTATGAGACACGGAGGGAGGTACACAGATGTGAATTTATTTTGAGCTCAGGCCTTTCGAAGGTATCATACATATCTTTTTTGAAATAATAATTAGATATCTCATTTCTCAATTGGATCGTCAATCTAATTATGGATGAAGAATAATGATAATCCCATGGGAGGGATTATGTACTAAGGGTTAGAATGTCTATGATGTGATGGGACTTACAAAAAAGTGGACCCCCTTGGATACCAGGCCTTAGGAAGGCATACTATGAATCCTATTTATAATAGAAATCAGAGTTATCATAGTTAAAATTCGGTGTACGACAGAATATTTCTATCATTCGAGGTTATCATTTCCTGGAGTGTCTACCTGACATGTCTTTATTTTCATACCATGGTATCTAAGGTGTCTGTATGACATGTTTGAGCTATATGGACATGTCCTAGTTCCCTAACAGTGATTTCCAAAGACAATCTGTTGATCCAATTGACTTGTCGAGAGGACATCACATAATATAGATGGAATTTTTGGGAGGTTATCACTTGATCAATGTCTACATTTCTGGAGGACATCACATGATCATAACATACATGTCTAGAAGTCATAACATGATCTAGACGACAATTCTAAAGGAAATCACAAGACATGGGTGAAATGTCATGGTGATTCTAGATGAATTGATTGAAATTTTCATAGGGAATCACATGATTTGGTTGGCATGCCCTGAAGGAGTCGCATGACCTATCTGGAAATTTTGGGGGACTTGCTAAGGCATATGTTACATTTTATGGTTCTACTACATAACATTCTTGACATGTCTAGAGGGGTCTCATGATTTGGATGACATGCCTGGAGGGAAGTTCGTGACTTTACTAACATGTCTAGGGGATATCATGAGACTTTTTAGACAAGTCTAAATGTCTCTAAAAGACTATTTCTAATCTCTAGAGGACTTTCTGATACTTAGGTGACATGTCATAGTACTACCACATGATCTAGACAGGTCATGTGAAGTGCATGATTCCATCACGTGATTATTAGCATATATAGATTTTCAAAAGTATTTTGTAATTTTCTTGTCTTTATTGTGTACCTCCCTCATGGTTTTTAAGAGTAATATTGATTTAGTTTTCACATAACCCAGTTGGAATGAAGAAAATATTTTGTATAATATATATCACAAAACAAATTTCATTCTTGTGATCTATAGAGTGATCATGTGGGGAATATATTCACATCGTTTGATTGTATGGGTCATCCCCTAGATTTTAAATAAGGGAATACCCTAGAAATCAGGTGCCTTTCTACTTTGAGAAGTCCACTCAGGAACTCCCATGTATCATTTTTCATCATCTTCATGCACCATCATATTTTCTTGTGATGGGGAGGGGGATATTTAGAGTCCTCATGACCCTAGTTATACATCATCTTTAGAGGAACATATCTCCCAAATATGAGCTAGAGTCATTGGAGGGATTTTTCTCATCATGCCCTATTCGTGATTCTAATGCATGTCATCCAAGGAATCATATGATATCATGTGACCAAAATAACACCTCATAATCTCCATATTATTTGGACCCTATCTTATCAAATGAATCTCGCATAATCATGTTGAAATATCAAAGAGACATCAGGAGGTCAGGCCGAAATGTATCAGAATCTTTTCAATATTAGTAATCACATGGAATTGATTTCTTGTAATTGAAGTTGAGTTTTCTATTATTTATCATGATTCTAAATCATGTTATCAAGGTGGGGATCCATGGGATTAGGTTTACACATCAACAGTCCCTCGCTCCATTTGAGGCATGTAATATCTTTCAAATGAAAATTTGTCTATCTTCCCTCCGCGAGAGGAATACTCCTTTTATTTTCAATTTTTTCCTTATTTTACAAGATAAGAGATATCCCAATGTCTTGTGACCAATTTTCATAGTCATTCGATATGATTTTATGTAGTGTGTCTTGTGAATTTTTTTTGGATCTCATAATTATGTGTTTTCATTTTTAGGGAAGATCCTTCAATTTGTCTGTGGAGATGAATAAATATCATATAATTAAATGGACATGTATAAGTTCCATTTAATGTTGAATTTGGAATGATAACATACTCTCTATGCGAATAGGGAAACATATTTCTAAGTATTTTTTGAGGTATTGTGAATCACATGAGCACACCACATGAATATCAATGCAACTCTCCATCGCATGAGGTTTATTCATTTTCCACCTTTATTTTACAAGGGGATTTGGATGACTATTAAATGGTTATTGATTGATAATTAATATGATGGGAAGATACCATCTAGTATCCTTTACTTGTTTGTTAATACTTATCAGGATACCTTTGATAGAAAATGAGGGATTCTCACAGGGCATTCATGTGATCATAAGTAGATCATGCTCAGTGTATGATCGGTTCACATGACCTTCTATAGGTCACATGATTTCAAGTCCTTATGAAGGATACACAATCTATATATAGAGAAAATAATATTCATTCTTCAATAATTTCTTTGATACTTTATTTTTTTATTCTCATTTTGATGGAGTAAAAAAATTACACACCCCCAAGGATGATGACTTGGTTTTGAGGAGAGTAAATTCCCAACTAAGTGTATGGGAATTATTTGGACTGTTGTCTAGGTTGGTGTTTAGTCTTTCAGGTTTTATTTGGTAATCTATTAGAATTCATTTAATAGGGTAGTGAGGAACTAGTCATTCCACTAGTGACTTTGGATTTTAGAGCTCTCACGACTACTTTTATCATGTGAATACTTCACAAGACCTCACCGCAAGATCCATTTTTAAATACCTATCAATAAGATATTATCGTGTGATATATTTAACAAAAAATAATTTCATGATATGATATCCAGATCATTTTTTCTTAGCTGATGATAGATATAATACAAAATCAACTCCATATAAAATTATTTTTCCTTAACCCAGATATTAGGTTTTAGGGTTGAATTATATGTTTCACATGATCTGTAGGCTCCATTACATCATCTATTGATCATTACATGGTCCACGCGACCACCTCAGGGTCATGAAATATCATATATTATGAATGATCATTTGGTCACGAGATTCCTCATGGGTCATGAGATATGTGAGGAATCCATTGGTCATGTGACTTGTGTGACCTGTATCAGGTCATGAAATTGTGAATCCCTTCATGGTTCATGATATTCACATGATGCTTCTGGATTCATGAATTTCATTTGGAAGGAATTTTCACTCAACTGATATATTATTCTTTGATTCATACCAATGGATTCCAGTTCCTGTATATCTTTCATTATGGAAAGATATATGGCCATGATTTTATGTAAATGAAATATAGACCCTCGGTATCTTGTTCACTCCGAAAACATGGTTTTGATAGATAATGGTGCAATTCCATTACCTAATTACAATATTGTTTCTTACTGGTTTTCATCCTTCATTGATTATGCCCAAATATTAAGGGCAATTATTTTTTTTGTTGGATAATCCCATGTGTTTTCATATATATTGGAGAATTACTCTTGAGGTCCAGACATTTGTAATTTCAACAACAATCCAATTTCTAAAATTTATTCAATCATAATCATATCCTCCATGAATAATCCAAGAAGTGGTTAGAGATCTTAGTGGGACATAATACATAGTGATAATTCTTTTGACGAATGGTCATTATTGTTTTGGGTTAGATGGACCTGTACATAATTTTGTTACCACCTACACGCTATTCACATTTATGAGGTAGCATGGATTTTTCAGTTCATCATCTATCATAAGTCAGATCTTCTCAAAAAACTGATTAGTCATCAGTAATTTTCACTAAATCCTTTCATTTTTCCCATGTCGATGTATAGATCAACATTTCAGAAATTTAATGACTGAGAGGGATATATCCACATAGAGAGATATATAATAACTTTCTTTATTCTTTGGATGTCTTGGATGACCCCACACAAACTCTAAACTTGATAAGGGAAATTATTACTATTGTGAATTATAATTTATATATGGACCTAAATATATGATCACTCATTTCATTTAATTATTGGATTGAAATCTTTCTCTATCGTAGCAGAATTTAGCCAGCCCCTATACTCCCTCATCGGGGCCCTTCCCAAAAGCACATTGACATCGTAGGATCAATTTTTTAAATCCACATGGATAGATTAAATTCCACATGGGACTACCATGTGAGAATATATGTTTCCCAAATACGTCTGATGGTGGGGTTTTAACCATGTTTTAGAACTGATAGATTTTCCGAGCTGGGGATGCACAGTTGGGAATCTAAGTTGAAACACTAGTGACACAAAGACCAATTAACATGGGGGAATCCCCTTAATTAATCCTTACTTCCACATTGTCTCCTCTAACAAATCCCAGGCCATACCAAACAAGGAATCATACATTACAGTATTGAGATACATTTCCAATTATTATTTGGCTATATAGGAGAGAATTTACACTATTATAAATATCATAACAATATGGGGATAATAGATGATTCATTTCATTCTAGGATATTGAATATTTCCAAGAATTAGGTGATGATGCAAGGACCCGATGACGTCATTGACATGTTGATCCAGTCTAATCATTTGAAATTAATTCCTTATCCTATACTGATCATAACAATAATTGATAACAAAAGTGTCTCTATAGATAAAGATTTATACAAAAACTCTTTTCGGGATGGGGTTCTCATTGTCCGTGTGGAAGTGATACTTCTTTTTTATCCATATACCATTTTCTATTCTCTCACCAATTTGATTTAGTCCAAATCATTTTCCCTCTCACTTATGCTAGTGTATGAGTAGAATGAAATCTTTATATTTTACTCAAATTTTGGCTTATATTTGCTCATGGAGACCTAAAATATGATATTATTCTTCTACCTATTTTCTATGATGTCATCATTTATTAAGAGTATTACAAGGATTGGGTGGAATCCTACCTGAGTGGTGTTTTAGATAGATTATTACCTCATGTGGATAAATCATGTGCTTTACCAACCCTGTTATATGTTGAAAAAATGGAGATGATTCAAGAATCAGGCGAGCCTTAGAGGAAGAATCATAGTCTTAGTGATGACCATCCCATTAGTGGGGAAATTGTTTTTGAGGAACATAGTATTTATATGAAAATGATGGATGATGCATCATTTGATAGAAGAGAACATGTAACATCTTCTCTAGATTCATCATTAACTCATCCAACCATTACCCCTTTTGGCATACCAAACCCAACATATTTATAAGACCATGAATGACCTAGTATAATTTAGAAGAATATTCACACCTTGTTAACTAAGACTCCCCTATAAACATTTTTCAAATAGTAGGAACACCTTCTCCATATCTGTCTTGTTTTGCTTGCGGGCGACATTGATCACCAACCACTATATGACACCATGTAACATTTTTTTGACTCGATAAAAATTGGAAGATAGTGAGGTTGATTTGTGTAGTTTTGGTGATGAAGGTTCCTTGACCCAGCCGATGAGGGAATAATTAGAATTTATTGAACAATGATATCAGATAATATCCTAGTCATGCACCAAGGTTGATGGCATGACCATGAAGATAGAGAAACATGAGGAGATCTTAGCTTGCTTAAATTATGATCTTTCAACATCATCTCCCATATTATTGAATACATAGAAAGGAGTTGATGAGATATCCTCTATCATCAAGAATATTCATATTTGGAATGTAGTAGAAGAAGCAAGGTGTTTTGAACATCAGTTCTCAATTGACATTTCCTACCAGACTCAGGGTGATTTAACAAATTTAGTTGAATGAGTTTTATCACATTCTAATCATATATTTTTTATAAAATCCTTGGAGGGTCTCTGAAATGTGTATACTTCTCTTTATTATTCAACCCATCACTTAATAAATCCTAAAAACATTACATATCATTTTCCATCTTTCATTCATTAATGATTTTAATGACAGTTCATTGAATTAATGTTGAAAAAGTCATCAATGATACCCATCCCTTGAATAATACCATCTAAATTTAAACACCTAGATTTTAATGTTTAAATAAAAAAATATTTCTTCTATTATTTAAAAATCAATTCCTATCAAAATAAGATTTATCATCGATTTGTTTACTCCATTTGTCTATAGATCACTTGATTTAAAAGGAAATTTGGGTAAAATATAAATTTACTAGAGGGATAATGTTCTAATGTTTTCCTAATTCATTGGACTTAGTGAGAAAGTCTGATTATTGTTATGGACAATTGATGATCCCTATAAGTTTTTCAATTTTCTTTTATATTTCCCTATTTTTTTCCAAATCATCATATAGGGTAAGTCTTAGGGGTGTAGACTTTGATTTTTTTCAGACTACCATCATACGAATTTTTTTCAAAACAAGTTTTATGCCCTTTCGATTTATGAGTTCTCAATATTTCTTGGTGTATAAAATATGAGTGTATATTTAGTAGAGATTTTTATTTTTCCAATGATTCCCTTCTCATTTTTTCAACCTGGTTATCATTGGGTCTCTTTCAAATGGCTGTTTTAAAGTCATGAAAACTGAAAAATTAATATGCTTTAGTTTAGGGTCTTCCAGCTTGGACCTTCTATTGCTATAGTTTGTGGTCTTCATGAACATACATTCTGATACATGTAATATACCATCTGTAATGTAGCATTATCTATGTCATTTAATGTCATGGTATAAGACTATATTCCGTTTCGTTTTAATTTCATGTGGTAAAGATATATTCTATAAAGTTTAACATCATGTGGTATGGTCATATTTTGTACTGTTTAGCATCATGTAGTAAAGAAATATTTTATTTATTTCAATGTTATGTGGTTTTTGCATTCCCATTTTTGATGGTTTGGCTTCCAATAGAGTTTTTTCATGGAACCGGAAACACCCAATGGATCTCATATCCATGACGACACATGAACTAGCTTTCCAATGATAGGAATTAGTTAGGGAACTTAGCCAACACCACTTAAGAAATCACAATGGTATAGATTATGGGAGTTCAGGATCATCACATCCTCTTAGGGGGAACTATTTTATACTCTAGGGCTCTCTTATAGATTTGATTTAATATGCTTTCATTAATCATTTATTAAATCCCTAATACACATGGTGTGTCACCCACAGGTTAATATCCAATCATTTCCATGTGGTGAGTTTAGAATTATCTATATGTATCTAAGGTTCCCTATTAATGTAACCATTTATAAATATATTAGAGATTCTTAGGAATTTTTTCATCAAGATTTCAGTTTTAAGCCATGCAATGGGGATCTCTATAGTATAATTTCTTATTTGTTGAAGTGATATTTTTTGATGTTGGGAATAGCCCCTTAAATGGGATTCATATGAATTCTTTTGAAAGGAATCATGACCCACATTGTTTAGTTCCACTTAATGGGACACAACATACTTTTTAAGGTCATTTGACAAAGACCTAACTATGCATTTTAACATCACAAGGCACAGAATACTAGGAACAAAGTTCCAAGTCAAGTCTAGTGTAGGGATTATGTCGGTGTGGCCTAAAGGACCTAGAATGGATATGGCCTCCCAGGTTGGATGTGAACAGAATGGGAAAATGGCATATATAGGATTAGGGTAAGTTTGGGGTTTTTATCTTGGTCCACTGGGAGGCTTCCTATGTATCCTATTTGGATGGGAATCAAATCCCACATAGTTCAAAAAAGTTTGAGTCTTACTCTTATAGAGGAGGTAAATAAAAGTGAGGCTCTGTGGAGTATCATGGCTAATAGTGATTTTTAGGTTGGTTTGGGGATTACACATAAGAGGATACCCATATGAATGAGATAGGTTGGATCAAAAATAAAATATCCTCTCAAGATAAGAATTTGATCATGCAGTTGTTGTGATTGTCACTAACCTCTAATCGCACACATGTTATGCTCAGTGTGAGAAAAAAGAGGGATTGGAGGATCTAAAACCCACTAAAGCTCCTTTTTTCCACTGGTGTATTAGTTGGGGGATAAGGAAGAGGGAAAGGGAATAGTGCACATATCCTCTCATGTTTTCATAACTAGGATAGTTATATCTGACTAAATATCTTGATAAAACATAAAAAAAGGAAAGGGTCCTACTATATGAGGGTTTAAAGACTCCTAATTATCTACTTCTCCTCTTTATATTGATGGAATATGGGATGATAACGGGGAAATGAACAAAATAAATCATTCCCTATCCTGAGAAACCTTCTGTCACCATACCAAAAGTCAGGACCTTCATTACCATAGGAATGTATGACTGATAACATTATGAGGATATAACTTATTATGTTTTTAAATAATAGTACCTCATTTAATATAGAATTTTATGATCGATATTTCACCCTAATTCACAATTTAATTAGTATATATATAGCTGGCATCATTGGAAGAGGTACTGGCTTTATGGCTGATGAATTTTTCCATTTGGGTCACAATTATTCATGATAAATGCCTTAGGATGTTTCCAATTTAGAAATTACAAATTCATAAAAAAGAATTTTATAAATAAGTACATTAATATTGTTTTTGGAAGGGCCAATGTAGGGACAAATTCTACATTGGAATAAAGAAATGAGAGTAGGAAAGTGGAACACCCCAATATATCCTATTATGCATAGTGCTTTTCCATGTTGGATGGGTTACCCTCCACATATATTTTTCTATTTTGGTTTTGTTTCCTTCCATATAATATTTTTCTATGTGGGTTTTATTTCCTATAGCGTAGTATTTTTCTACATGGGTTGTGGTTCCCTCCACATATTGTTTTTCAACCTGTGGAAGGGTTCCTTCTACGTTGTGTTTTTCTATGTGGGAAAGGGTTAATATTGCATAGGCTTTTTCTAAATAGGGTGATGGCCCACAAATAGGTCATCTGCATATGGTTTTCATAATGGTTTCTACAAAGGATTTTAGGTATGTGTATTTTTGGGTGATTTCCCTTTCTAACATAGCATTATATGATAAGTTTTTTGGCTGATAATCGATTTCTCTAGCACCTCCCTTATCTATTTTTCATTGTGATATTCCCAACTCTCTTATGGGTTTTTTAGAGGAATTTATTCAGCCACCTTATAGGATAGACATACATCCACATTTTTCATGATTTTTTTTTCATTTTTAGGATCCAAAAACGGACTTTATGTGCCACAAACATTTTTTTCATTTGTGGGAGATGAGAAAAATTCAGGACCTTCAATTGATTTTTCATTTTCCTGAACCATAAAATAGTTTCATCGACCACAATGGTTTTTCATTTATGGTCTTACATGCGGAGCGACAATCTCCAAGAAGAGAAATGGATTCCATGGGGATATGTTGTTGTTAGCATGTGAGTGGTAGTTGCGAAGAAGAGTAGAAATCTATATATGATGAAACATTCCACATAGTGATACTACTATGAAGAAAAGATCCCTCCTTTATAGATTCATCCCCTTTAATAAATTTTCACTCTTATTTCCAGGTTTATTTTACACATACCCAATTTTTCAGAGACATTTCAAATTCCATTCCATGTTTTCTGGACCTAGAAAATTTCCCCCGTAGGAATAGGATGTGATTTGGATGAAGAGGAGTTGATTATGAAAAATAACTTTTTCCCATTTATATTTCATTGCATTATGCATGTGGACCCATAATAGGGATCATGAATTTATAGGGATGGATGACTAAGAATGCCCCAACATTCATTAGATATAAAATGGGGGATTTTAAGATCTAATTTTCTTATTTTTCAATTTGATGAACGATGTCGGACAAGTATTGAATGAGTAATAATTGACCATATTCGAAAATATGTTTCCATCATAATGTTTTTGGGGATTGTGGAAATATAATAGACCTATCCTATAGAAAAATGTGCCTATGGTTGATAGTCCCTTTTTTTCTAGGAAACTCATGCAATTCCAGCTAGGGCAAATCACTGTATAGTCAATGATGGCATCCTTAGCAATATGACATTCTATTAAAAATGCATAGGGAGTTTACAATGATCAATATTTATCATTACCACATAGGTTGGTTTTTGAAAGGAAATTTTTCATTATATAGAAGAAAAATTTAATATCATAATTACTCAATAATGGGAAAAAATATTTCATTATGAAGGAATGACCCAAATACAGGAAAGAGGGATTTATTTGGAGTACAATCTCATGAACTAGGTGTAAAACTTTATCATACAATCTTATAAAAATTAGAAACATATATAGGGGGTGGGGTAATTTTTTAAACTTTGTCTATACAAGTGTAACATCCCATGCTTCCACGATACACTTCTCATTGATTAATACAAAAGCCTGTGTTGTACGCAACTTCGAGTTCTAACACACCACAACCCATCAAACTTGCCGTTATGAATAGTAATACCCAATTTTTGAAATTTTATAAATTTCACTATTCAAAATGGACTTCATTTTGGGATTCAGAATATCGAAATTAGCTTAGGGTGAATTTTTGGTATTTTTTCTGAAAACATTCAATTTTTAATTAATAGTGAAAAACACTGAGTTATAGTTTAAAACCGAATTTTTATTTAAATAATTATTTATTTTATTTAAATTTATTTTAGGTCAAAAAAGATACATAATACCTATATAAGTTCAATTTAATTAATTGGAGTCAGTTTATAATAATTTTAGATATATAAAAAGTTTATTAAACCTTTTACCTTCTTTTACCGACCTCCTAGGATCATTTGAAAATTTACATAAAACTTAATTTTACCACATCTGTGAGTTTAATTTCAAAAATCCGAGAGGCACAGTTTATATCAGTAAGTAAAATGTGGTTCAATAAGATCAAAATAATTTTTGGTGAATAGCAACTTTTTTACTTTTATTTACCACGGTTAAAATTAAATAGGGTAATTAAGGGTAAAAATGATATTATTATTATCCTAACACATGTCCTAATTCTATTGGATAAGTGTAATTCAACAAAAAACAACCTTAGGAATAAACTATGATCCTTTAGGTCCACTTGGATTAGATTAGGACATTTATTATTATTTAATTCAAAGAAGAGTTAAAAGAGTTAAAATCAATGTTTAATAACTAAAACATTTTTAATATAGGGTTATACATAAGATAAAATAGACTATAAATATTATTTATAAATATAAAAAGATTTCAAACACAATGGTAATTTATTTATATTTTTTAGACATTAAATAATTTAATTTATTTATGACACAATGATGATGCAGCAATTACCTATTTAATGAAATATTAAAACAATTGATATTATAAATATCAAAATTAATATAATTTGAGACTTTTTATGGATTACACTAATTTTTAGGTTAATATGACATATTAGGGTTGGTTATATGAATTTTATTCGAAGTAAAAATGCTGTTATGAATTTAGCAAAAAACTAAATACCAAATAGTGTCAAAATTGACATAAAAGAGTTTTTAAAACAAATATTATATTATTAATTGATATTATATTCCTAAATATCTATTGTTCAGAAAAAAGACATATATAAGGATATTTGTATCATTAATGAACAAATTGGTGTTCTCTTGGAAGTATATAGTATGTTTTTTAACCATATAACATAAAAATACAAAGAGACATGGTAAATGTCAAACTATTTAACTTAAAGTTAAATCTAATAGATAAATTTAATATAATGACCCAAACTGGTCTAAGACCTATTGGTTGAGTGTTTTTCTACCCATAACCACCTTATCCTTTAAATAATCCACTTTGGAGTAATTAGAAATTGAAAATTATTTTATTATAAAATAATATTTCTATCTTTTCATAAGGAGCCCCTCACCCCTTTTATAAAAGGGCACTCCCCCTTCTCTATAATTTACACCTTAAAAGCCATTTGTCTCAGCCAAACCCTACCAAAATACCCTCTCAACTATCCTAAAATCATCCTAGAGGCATTCCTTTATTCATAAATCCATCCTAAAGAGCCCTTTTGATCAAATCAAAAGGGAGAACCCGAAGAAGAAGTAAATATTTAATCACCTCTTTCAATTTCCTTTCTTCTTCCACTTCCTCTTTATTTTTTGTTTCTATTCTAAAATAATAACTCCATTATATTATATATATTGTGATTTTATTATGAATATTGTAAAACCATATTCATTATTCTATCTGTCCTTTGAATGACATGTCCCCATATGTGCGTACGTACAGATTACCGTCTCCACGTCGTGGTGTAATTTTTATTCAATAAATTATTGTTTAGATGGGTATAATAAGGATGTGAAATTGATGTAAATAATAAATATAACATGATAATGATTATTTTTATATGATATAACATCCAATTATATATTATTTTAATATCAAAATAATGATATTGTCGCTCGTGCGTACGTACAAATTACTGTCTTCACGAACGTGATGAGATTCATTCCCCATCGTATCCATTCAAGACTAATTTTCATTTGATGATTAAAAATAATGTTTAAATACTTGATATAATTCTGGATATGAATAAGATACATCCCATCCATAACAAATATGACTCAGATAGTAAATAATATAAAGGAAAATGAATCTGTTAACACCCGAAACGACGATAATAATAAGATATTATTAAGAAAGCAATGTTAAAAGATCATATATGATAACATATTAATGTATATGATTATTGTATAATTTAAAAACAATTATCTCTCCATTATAATGGAGTTTAAACTACCCTCTACCGAGGAAAAGTATATGGTAAGTGTTAATTTCACAATCTCTTTATTATCTGAGGTTGTTTTTATGTATGTGTCTACTGGGACATATTTATTATCCATGTCTAGGTTTTATAAAAGATTTTTCAAAGGGATTATTTTTAATGTAATTTTTTAGGAAAACATCATTTTAAATGTTTTAAATATTTATTCTTTTAAATCATTCTCATTGATGTCCGTGTTTTCAAAATGGTTTTTAAGGATTTATTTTTATGGACATGAATGTTTTTAAAATATTGATTCCTTTCAAAAGTTTCAAAGTGGTATGGTACACTTTGATTAAAAAATTCCATTAAATTACTTCCTTTCTAAATTGTGGGACTTTTAAATTTTTTCATGAAAAAGGTATATTTCTCTCAAATAGTTTATAAATCATTTCCATCTATGTCAGCATCCTTTTATGGATTTTAAACTTGTTTGAAGTTGATTTATTATGATACAGATCTTCCATATTGTATTGAAGGTTTTGTGATATGTTTTTGCTGTGGATGTGTTATTTTTATACCATTCATGTTTTATGGATAAAGTATTGACATTTTTTATGCTAGTTTTAATACGAATGTTTATGTTATGTTTAAAACTTTTCATATGAGGAATGAATTGGACTTAGTATGTGACAGGTGGAGCCTGCTATAACTCCTCGATGCATTGGTAGGTCTCATGAGACAAACTAGTGTCTTGGAACAAGGCCTTGACAAAATCTTATTTTTAGTCTTGGCACAAGGCCTTGATTATGTGGTTATAAAGACTTGAATTATGCATTCCATCATTGTGAAAGTGGATATTGATATTGCGTGTGATTATTCAACTAGTAGAATATCCATGTGAGTAAGTAAATGGAATTATTTAATTTTATCTTTTCCATATTATGCTAAAGTTAAAGTTTAAAAGGCTTTTATTTTAGTCTTATACATTGCCTTAAATGTTTATGACTATTTATGAATGTTTCGGCTAGGTTGTTATCCTTACCGAGCATCTGATCTCACCCCTTTCTATGTTTTATTTTTCCTAGGATACATAAAAGTATATTATGACAAACCTTCTGGGATAATCTATGGGATCTCAGTGTTTTCTATGAAAACAATGTTGTTGTAGTTTTCCATTTTATGATGTAATGTAAACCTTATGAATGTATCTAGTACTTCCAAGGCCACTAAACTAACTTGTCTTTTGAGAATTGATCTTTTTTTATCATGCCAATGATACATAATAATGCGCCGACTCTGGGTGACTGGGGTCGGGGCATTATAGTTGGTATGAGAGAAAGTTTAGTACAAAACTTGGAAACTAGATTTAGATAAACTCTAATTAGAGCACATAACCCTAAGATAGAATTTGCAGATTAGTATAGAAGAACTTCCAAGAATTTTGGTATTTTAGAGATTTTGTGAGTTTTCAAGAAATAAATCCCTCTCTGGATACGGGAATGTAGAGGTGGCTCTAGAAAAGATGTACCTAAAGGTAAAACCCAAAAGAATTACTTTGAGCTAGACTCGAATGAGACCTAGTGCACGAAAATAGTCCTTGTTGCACTCTTGGTTACGACACTGCCGAGGGACATTCTTAGGATAATTATCATTTTCTTTACAAACCATTATGAAGTGTTTATGTGTATATACTTCCTCAATGAAAACAATTTTATGATTATGGATTATATCCATAAACTGTTCAATTTGTGTTAAGTGTTTTACAAGTTTGGATTTATGTATTGCAATTCATAAACTAATCTAATTTATTCCATTATTTAGAAATGGATCCTAGTCGAAGGAATAAAAACTGTATCAATGCATGCACTCCATATAGGGATTTCCCTCCTACTCATGATAATTATAGTGTAGCTAGTGATGCAATTGGTGCTGATCAACTAATCACTATACTGAGACAACTCACTCTGGTTATGAATAATAACGTTACCCATATGGAGCATCCTGATCCACAACATGGAGGATCAATGTTAGATTGCTTCATGAGGCAAAAACCATGAACATTCAATGGGAGTACAAATCCATTAGTGGCTGAGAAATGGATAAATTCCTTAGAGGAAATATTCCATGCCTTGAGGAGTAGCGAAAGGGAAAAAGTTGTCATGGAAGTTTACCGCCTCACTGGAGATGATGATCAATGGTATTCGTTGATTCAAAATACAAAGGAAGATGAGGAAGTATCAAATATGGAATGGAGGGACTTTAAATATATTTTATTAGAATAATACTTTCCTCATAACCATTGAGAGAATATGGAAAGATAATTTCTGAGTCTCAGGCGAAAGGAGGATGAGAATGTCGCAAAGTATGAAGATAACTTTAGAAGGTTAGTGAGGCATGCAACATATTATATATGTAACCCAAGCAGTAAGATTGATTGTTTCTTTCATGGGTTAAAACCATTTCTCCACCAAGCATTAGTCTCACAATCCTTCTTGTCATACGATGATATTGTTTTATGTTTTTTCAAGACAGAAAAAGAATTCTCTAAGTCTTATAACTATAAAGAAATGTAAGAGAAGAAGAGATCTGCTGAGCACTCTGGAAATGGAAACAAGGGGAAGAAGTGAAAAGTTTAATATCCATCCTGTAGTAATTGTGGGAAGAAACACGGTGGTACTTTCCTGAAGGGAATGAGAGTTTATTACAAGTGTGGTGAAAAAGGCCACTATGCTCGTGATTGCAAGGTGAAGAAAGAGGCTATAGATGTTGAATGCTAAAATTGTAGAGAAAGGGGGAATCATGCAAATGAATTTCCTAAGAATTAGGGGAACTTACCTCAGAAAATGCCAAGGGATCGAGGCCAAGCTTATGCTATCACTACTATTGTGGTTGAAGCTCTAAAAGACGTGGTGGAAGGTAATTTAACGATTTCCTCAAGTTTTGAAAATTCTTTATTTGATTCTGTATCATCACATTGTTTCATATCTTCCCATTTTTCTAAGAAAAGTAGATATTTCAAATTTGATTTAATAAGGGAGTTGTCAGTAAAAACTCCTAAGAGAAGTATCATTGAAACAATGTTTTGTGGATCAGTCCCCATTAGGGCATATAAATGTCATTTATCTGCTGCTCTAATTATCATAACCATAACTGAATTTGATATAATCCTTGGTATGGATTGGATTTTGGACTATGATGCGAAAATTTATTGTAAGAAGTAGGTGGTTACAGTTTTTGATGATGATAAAGAGTACCTTATCTTTTGAGCAAAAACGTCACCACCCAATTCTTATCTAGATCCACCCCTAGTAGCTCAAATAAATTCAATTATTGGGGAGGAAGAGAATGAAATGACTATGGGTGAGGAAAGGAATATTCAAACAGAGGATGTACCTATTGTGAAAGAATATGTAGATTTGTTTCCAGAAGATTAACCTGGACATCCCCCAGAACGATAAATTGAGTTCTCCATTGATTTAATTCTCGGATCACGGTCCATATCAAAGATGCCTTATAGGATTGCCACATTGGAATTAGTGGAACTAAAGAAACAACTAGAGGAATTGAGTAATAAGGTATTTATTAGCCCTAGTGTTTCTCCATGGGGATCCCCTGTCCTTTTTGTTAAGAAGAAAGATGGATCTATGAGGTTGTGCATTGAATATAGGGAGATCAATGCTATAAAAATAAAGAACAAGTATCCCCTACCTCGCATTGATGATATATTTGACCAACCTAAGATAGCTCAATACTTTTCAAATATTGACCTTCGATCTGGATATCGTCATTTGTGTGTGAAGATGGAAGATATTTCGAAAACAGTATTTCGAACCAGGTATGGGCATTACGAGTTTACTGTAAGGCCTTTTGGATTGACTAATGCACCCTCTTTCTTCATGGATCTAATGAATAGGGTTCTCAAGGAATATATTGATGACTCTGTAGTTGTATTTATTGATGATATCTTGGTATATTCCAAAATCTATGAAGATCATGAAAATCACTTGCGTATTATCCTAAAGACTCTGAGAAGACAAGAATTATATGGGAAGTTTAGCAAGTGTGAATTCTGGCTTTAGGAGATTTATTTTCTTGGCCATATTGTCTCCAAGGATGGAATCTCTATTGATCATTCTAAGACCAAGTCAATCCAAGAATGGCCAGCACTGACGGGTATAACATAGGTACGTAGTTTTATTGGTTTAGGAGGTTATTATCTACGTTTCTTCTATAATTTTTCCCGTTTGGATAACCCATTAACAAAGATCACACGAAAAAGGGTTAAATTTGTTTGGACAAAAGAGTGTGAAGAATATGTTGATGAACTAAAGAGAATATTAGTCAATGATCCTATATTGACTCTGCCATCAGGGAATTATGGGTTTTTTATTTATAGTGATGCTTCAAAAATGGACTTGGTTGTGTCCTTATGATAAATGATAGGGTTATTTCCTATGCAACAAGATAGGTAAAAATTCACTAGAAAAACTATACTACTCATGATCTTGAGTTAGAAGCTGTAATATTTTCTTTTAATATTTCGAGACACTATCTCTATGGTGAAAAATGTGAGATTTATACTGATCACAAGAGTTTGAAGTATATTTTCTCATAGAAAGAAATCAACATGAGGCAAATGAGATGGCTTTAAATACTCAAGGACTATGATTTCTCGATACACTACCACCAGTGGAAGACAAATAAGGTGGAAGATACTTTGAGTAGAATGGGTCATGGAGTTTTGAACAAGATGAGAGTTGAAAAGGATCCTATATACATGGATCTAGTAAAGATGGATATGGGAATCACCATGGAAGGGGAAACATCAATACTTTTTCAAATGGTTTCCACACCATCTTTACTAAAAAGGATAAAGAGCTCTCAGATCGATGATGAAAAGTTTCAAAAGAAGAATAAAGCTATGAATGATGGGAGATTGAGTGACTTTGTGTATGAAGATGGAATTTTTAAATTTTGGAAGAGAATTTGTATTCCTGATATACCTGATCTAAAAAGGGAATTGTTTGATGATTCTTATAGTTCTAATTTCTCTATACACCCTAGTAGCACCAAAATGTATAGATACTTTAAGGAACTTTTTTTGTGGGACAACAAGAAGAGGGAGATTGCTGATTTTGTGTCAATATGTATGGTTTGTCAACAAGTGAAAGCTGGAAGGAAATATCCTGGAGGAGTCATGAAACATCTTCCCATACCTGAGTGGAAATGGGAAGATATCATGATGGACTTTGTCATGGGACTACCAAAGACTCATAAAAGGAACGATGCAATATGGGTCATTGTTGATCGTCTTACCAAGTCAGCACATTTTCTTGCTATAAGGGAAGATTTATCACTTGAATGTCTCAAAAGACTATATATTAATGATGTTGTGAGGCTTCATGGAGTACCCCTATGGATTGTTTCTGATCGTGATCCACGTTTTACATCAAGATTCTGGAAAAGTCTTCAGAAAGCCCTGGATACTGAGCTTCGATTGAGAACTACCTACCATCCTCAAACTGATGGACAATCAGAACGGACTATTCAAACCATAGAAGATATGTTGAGATCTTTCTCACTTGAATTTCAAGGTATGTGGGATCAATATTTAACTCTGGTAGAATTATCCTATAACAACAGCTTCCACTCAAGTATTCAGATGGCACTATATGAAGAATTATATGGAAAGAGATGTCGCAAACCAACCTGTTGGGATGATGTTGGTGAAAGAAAACTCATAGGCCCAGAACATCTGGAGGAAATGATGGAAAAGCTGACGGTAATCCAAAACCACATCAAGGCATCTCACTATAGAAAAAAGAGCTATGGTGATAACTGAAGGAAGGATTCAGAATTCCAGGTAGGAGATCATGTTTTTTTGAAGGTATCTCCATGGAAGCGTGTTATACGTTTCGGTAATAAGGGAAAATTAAGACCCCGGTACATCAGAACTTTCTAAATTCTAGATCTAATTGGGGCGGTAGCTTACCGTTTGGAAATAACGCCAAGTCTCTCCAAAGTTCACGATGTGTTCCACGTATCACTATTAAGAAAATACATGCCTGAACCAACACGTGTACTCACCTATGACGAATTAGAACTAGAACCCGAACTGTCTTATTATGAAGAGCCTGTCAAGGTTCTTGATATAAGAGAACCAGTGCTGAGAAACCGGACGACTCATCTGGTAAAGGTTCTATGGAGAAACCACAAGATAGAAGAGGCAACGTTGGAATCCTAGGAACTTATGATGAAGAACCACCTGAGTCATTTTATGCAGTAATACTCTAGAAATTTTGAGGACAAAATTATTTGAAGGAGTGGAGAATGTAACACCCCAAGCATCCATGATACGCTTCTCTTTGATTAATACAATAGCGTGTGTTGTACGCAACTTCGAGTTCTAACACACCACAACCAATCAAACTAGCCATTATGAATAGTAACACCCACTATTTGAAATTTTATAAATTTTATCTTTCAAAATGGACTTCATTTTTGGATTCGGAATACCGAAATTAGGTTAGGGTGAATTTTTGGTATTTTTATGAAAAGTTTCAATTTTTGACAAATAGTGAAAAACCCTGAGATATAGTTTAAAAAAGAATTTTTATTTAAAAAATATTTTATTTCAGTTAAATTTATTTTAGATCAAAATAGATACTTAATACCTATATAAGTTCAATGCAATTCATTTGAGTCATTTTATAATAATTTTAGATATATAAAAATTTTATTGAACTTTTTACCGTCTTTTACCCACCACCTAGGAGCATTTGAAAATTTAAATAAAACATAATTTTACCATTTTTGTGAGTTTAATTTCAAAAATCCGAGAGAAATGGTTGATTTCAGCATGTAAAATGTGGTTCAATAAGATGAAAATAATTTTTGGTGAATAATAAGTTTTTACTTTTATATACCATGGTTAAAAGTAAATAGGGTAATTAAGGGTAAAAATGATATTATTATTACCATAACACGTGTCCTAATTCTATCTGATAAGTGTAATTCAATCAAAAACAACCTTACGAATAAACTATGATCCTTTAGGTCCACTTGGATTAGATTAGAAAATTTATTATTATTTAATTCGAAGAAGAGTTAAAAGAGTTAAAAACCAAGTTTAATAACAAAAACATTTTTAATATAGGGTTACTCATAAGATAAATTCGACCATAAATATTCATTATTAATCTAACAAGATTTATTACATAATAGTATTTTATTTATATTTTTTAGACATTAAATAATTTAATTTAATTATGACACAATGATGACGCAGTAATTACCTAATTAATGAAATATTAAAATAAATGATATTATAAATATCCAAATAAATGTAATTTATGAGAATTTTTATGAATGAAACTAATTTTTGAGGTTAATATGACATATTAGGGTTGTGTATATGAATTTTTTTCGCAGAAATAATGTTGTTATAAATTTATCAAAAAACAAAAGACCAAATAGTATCAAAATTGACATAAAAGAGTTTTTTAAACAAATATTATATTATTAATTGATATTCTATTACTAAAAATCTAAGTTTCAGCCAAAAGACTTATATAAGGATAGATGTTTCATTAATGAACCACTTGGGATTATCTTAGAATTATATAGTACGTTTATTAACCATATAATATAAAAATACAAAGAGACATGGTAAACTATTTAAATAAAAGTTACATCTAATAGATAAATTTAATATAGTGACCCAAACCTGTCTAAAACCAATTGGTTGAGTGGTTTTCGACCCACCCCACCTTAGACATTAAATAATCCACTTTTGATCCATTAGAAACCGAAAATGATTTTATTATAAAATAATATTTCTATCTTTTCCTAAGATGCCCCTCACCTCTCTTATAAAAGGGCACTCCCGCTTCTCTCTAAATCACACCTTTAGGCTCATTTATATCGGCCAAACCCTGAAAAAATACCCTCTCAACTATCCTCCATTCATCCTAGAGGCATTAATTTAGTCATAAATCCAACTTAAAGATCCCTTTTGATCTAATCAAAAGCAAGAACTCAAAGAAGAGGTAAATATTTCATCACCTCTTTCAAGTTCCTTTCTTCTTCCACTTCATTTTTCTTTGTTGTTTCTATTCTGAAATAATAACTCCAATATCTTCTATATATATTGTGATGTTATTATGAATCTGGTACAACCATATTCATTATTCTATCCATCCTTTTAATGACATGTCACCATACGTGCATCCTTACGGATTTCCGTCTCCACGTCGTCTTGTAATTGTTATTCAATACATTATTATTTGGATGGGTACAATAATCATTTTTAATTTATGTAAATAATAAATATAACAATATAATGATTCTGTATATATGATATAACATCCAATTATATATTATTTTATTATCAAAAAAATGATATTGTCGCTCGTGCGTACGTACGGATTACCTTCTCCACGAATGCGATGAGACTCATCCCCATCATATCCATTGAAGAATTATTTTCATTTTATGGTTAAAAATAATGTTTTTTGACTTGATATAATTCTGAATATAAATAATATACATCCCATCCACAACAAATATGACTCGCATAACAAATAATATTAAGGAAAACGAATCTGTTAGCACCGGAAATGAAGATAATACTAAGATATTATTAACAAAAAATGTTAAAAGATCATATATGATATCATATTAATGTATATTATTCTTGTATAATTTAATAACAATTATTTCCCCATTATACAAGAGTTTATCCTACCCTCAACCATGGAAATGTCCAAGGTAAGGGTTAATTTCACAATCTCTTTATTATCCGAGGTTGTTTTTATGTAAGTATCTACTGAGACATATTTATTATCCATGTCCATGTTTTATAAAAGAGTTTTTAAAAGGATTCTTTTTAAGGGAAATTTTTACTAAAAAATCATTTTAAATGTTTTAAATATTTATTCTTTTAAATCATTCTCATTAATGTCCATGTTTTCAAAAATGTTTTTAAGGATTTATTTACATGGACATGAATGTTTTTAAAATATAAATTACTTTCAAAAGTTTCAAAGTGGTATGGGAAACTATGATTTAAAAATGTCTTTAAATTTATTAATTTATAAATTTTGTGAGTTTTAAATTTTATCATTAAAAATTGATATTTCTCTCAAATAGTTTTAAAAATCATTTCCATCTATTTCAACATCCTTTGATGGATTTTAAACTTGTTTGAAGTTGATTTATTGTGATACAAATCTTCCATATTTTATTGAAGGTTTTGTGATATGTTTTTACTATGGATGTGTTATTTTTATACGATTCATGGTTTATGGATAATGTATTGACATTTCGTATGCTAGTTTTAATACGAATGTTTATGTTATGTTTAAACCTTTTCATATGCAGAATGTATTGGACTTAGTATGTGATGGGTGGAGATCGCTATAGCTCCTCAATGCATTGGTAGGTCTCATGAGACAAACTAGTGTCTTGGCACAAGGCCTTGATAAAATATTATTTATAGTCTTGGAACAAGGCCTTGAATATGTGGTTATGAAGTCTGACATTATGCATTACATCATTATGAAAGTGGCTATTGATATTTCATGTGATTATTCGACTAGTAGAATATCCATGTGAGTAAGTAAATGTCATTATTTGATTTTACTTTTTTCATATTATGCTGAAGTTCAAGTTTAAAAGGATTTTGTTTTAGTCTTATATATTTCCTTAAATGTTTATGCTTATTTATGAAAGTTTAGGCTATATTGTTATCCTTACTGAGCATCTGAGCTCACCCCTTTCTATGTTTTATTTTTCCCAGGATGCGAATAAGTATATTATGACTGACCTGCAAGGATAGTATATGGGATCTCAGTGTTGTCTATCGAAACAATGTTGTTGTAGTATTCCATTTTATGATGTAATGTAAACCTTATGAATGTATCTAGTACTTCCAAGGCTACTAAACTAATCGGTCTTTTGAGACTATACCTTTTGTGATCATGACAATGATACGTAATAAAGAACCGACTCTGGGTAACTAAGGTCGGGGCGTTACAACTAGGATGTGGTATTTAGGAATCACTGTGTATCTTATCTAATAAATAATCAAGCCACAAATAGTTCTAGGAAAACATGTAATTTAATTTCATATATAAATAGTGATATTCCTTGTAAACAATGAGTGATAAATGGCTTACTAGTCCAAGATGTTCCAATATGCCTCATACATGACGTGGGAAATCATAAACCATAATCTTAGGTGTACATGGATCAAAATAAATGATATGGAATAAAAATGCAAGGATTGACCACATAACATGTTCAAAAATTAGTTTCCAACATGATGTTTTCATAGAATTCGAAGATAAAAGAGATCTATCCTGATGGTAAACGTACCTTTATTTTACATAACCTTTTTGTGTGTGGATTATGAAAATACAAATTGTTGTGTATCAATTCCTATTAAAAAAACATTTCACTCTTGAATATAAAATCCTATTTCTAATGGTTGAATACAGGTTATGGAGGTCCAAAACTTCCTAAGATATGGAGTAATATATGCAGAAAGAATATTCCCAAAAAACAAGAAGCATTTAGACTAGAATTGGCCACAGAGTGTGATGTTACCTACATATATCTTGATCATATATAGAGAAGTGGACGTTTTTGGTTTTTAAACTTTGACTATACATGGAAAACATATATAGGAATCACTAAATATCTTATGTGGAAAGGAATCAAGCCACATGTAGTTCTGAAAATGTTCAACGTATAAGAATGATGTCATAAATAGGGGAGTCATCTTTGGATTGGATATTGAGGAATCCCAAATATATCCTGATTCATCACATATTTATGGGATGGGTTGAGGGAACCATTTATCATTTTCTAATGAGGAAATTTTCATTTATTCCCCTCATAATCAATTATACGAGGCATTCCCAGTTTACTATAGGGTAATGATTCAATTTATCATTTCATGTCATATATGGTGATTGAATATTAATCCCTTAAAGATATTTTTTTGGCTAAAACTAATTGACGAACGAGTACAAAATTAGGAATATGGAGAACATTTCCTCACAAAATCTCAAGAAATATTTCAATGGGACCACCATTACAATGTTGATGGGAAAGTACTTAATGATGACTAAATGATGAGGCTACACCCATTATAAGGGACCCAAGAATCACTACATATCCTATGAGTATGATATTCAATTAAAACATAGTTCCAGAGTAAGACATTTTAGAAGTACGATGTTTAGGTGGTTCCCTCTCTTGCGAGTACATTTAAACATCTCACATTTTCAACATGAGGAATCCTATGTTTGTTAAATTGGGAATGTCATAATGATGTTTACCAGGAAAATTAACATCATGTAAAAAGTAATTTTACCATTATTTAACATGATGTGATCATGATGAGTTCTGTGTGATTGCATAAAATATTTCTTGTAGAACAATTCATTTTCTGGGGATATGATAAGATATATATCTATATATATCATAAAATAAGCTCTATTATAGTATAATATTTTTTATGGAATGCATTCCATCCCATATTGGCTCTATCTTTAGAGGTTCCCTTACGGTTATCATCAGATTCCTAAAACAAATAACCATATATACCTAATGGAATGACTGGAGATGTAATATTTTGGTAAAGATTGACACAATACAGTTTCTTGGACTTAGAAATGATGTAAGGAAAGAAATGTCTTCTCACCCAAACTCTCTAATTCCTCTAACCGCTTTTGGGACTGATCTCTTTTGAATAACTACTCATATATGGAAAACATGACGTAAGGGAAATTGAACCTTATTGTCCCATAATACCTCTATCTCATATAATAATGAGTATGTGGTCACTTGTATTGTGGTGTGGGTTTTAGTTTGGTAAGCCTACAATGCAAGAATTAGATTTTTTGGCTGTGACATTTTGTTGTTATCTACCATCATTTAAATCATATTTTTTATGGTCTTGTTGATGGACACTATATTTCCATCAACCACAGTATGATTTAAATATGAATGGTTGAAAATTATGTAATACTCTTAATAAATCCTTCCTAAATCTTCATAGAAAAATATTGATCCATTATTCTTCATTATCATACAATGTATAAGAAAACTAGTAATGATATTGGCAGTCATGGAGATGGAAATATTCATTTTCCAGAATTCTTTGATTGGTACATCTTCAGCTCATGTGGAGAAGAAGTCAGTTTTAGTGGGAATGTACTTGAACTGCTTGGTTGTGATAGGAGGATATGTCTTCTTAACATCTATTACAAATATGGAAAATGACCATGATTATTTGGTAGTCTTCAATAACTCCTTAGGTTGATGATTGAAGTCTGTGTGTACCAAGTAGGTAGGTATTTTTTTGGTGAATTTTATTCAATTCTGCATCATAATGTTCCAATGGTAACAAGGATTCCAAATTTGATGAGAAATCTTGAACCCTAACCGGTGGGCCCCATAGGATCTATTGTTCACTTCTTTCCTGGAAACTGCGGTCTCTTACCCATAAATAAATATGAGAAGGTCCCTATAAAAGCCCCATTATAGAGGGCCTTTTGGGGGTTTGTGTGTTCATAAAGACCAAAGGTGATGTATTTTCATTGGATTTTGTCTTTCCTAGCCATGTTTGATTATAGTACACCATTTTGATGGTTTTCCATAATGGGTGTCATCCAATCGGTAACATCAAACACTGGTTTAAGGGTGAGAATGAGCTCAATACTCTTCTATATATTTATTTAAATAAAATATTCCACCGTTCAATGGTGCAAAATTCTGATGACTATTGTTTCCCAGTCAAATCTAAAAAATCTTTAGATAAATTTTCTTGGGAATATACTTGGTCACTTTTTGAGCATAGAACATGAACCAATGTCTCCTCCAAGGGGAATTCTTCTAACAATCCACATACATATTCTTTTGGGGGTCAACAAATATTTTCAGATACCATAATCACCATTAACCTACTTGATGTAAAAAAGGGATTGAAGGTGCGATGCAAGACATGCTCTTACGTAGCACAAGGATTCTTCAAACCAAATGGAATCACCCAGTAGAAATATACTCATTAAGGTGATCTAAAATAGGTTCCTTTCTCATATTCAAGGGACATGAAAATTAGTTTTTGTCCTAAATATTCATCCAATAAATAAAGATCTTGATTAAAATTTACCGCATCAATCTAATTTTCTAGAATCAGAACTGAGAAGTCTTCCTTTGGAAAATACATATTGGGATCTCTTAATTCAATGAAAACACTAATTTTTCCATTATTCTTCTTGATAGGGACTATATTAGCTAGGAATTTTTCATATTATACCGCATAAATAAATTTATACCAAATTATGTTTTTAAAATTTGCATCAGATTTTGAAATATGAGATAAATGTGTACTTATGGATTCCTTATTATATCCCCAACAGTTCTCTAGAAATCCTAGGTTTTGATTGACCACATCAGTATCGATGCCCAAAATTTTTGTGTAATTCTTGTAAAACATATCCTATTGAGACATTAGAAAGTACGTATATATCTATCATTCATCTAGAGTCATGGTCACACTAATCAACGTGGGTTGTGGGTCCTCCTTTGAACACAATATTCTTTTTTTAGTTCATAAATTGTGGTATTGATGCCTACCTAGAATGTTTGAGGGGGATCCCTAAGTTACTCCTCCTATTATTCTTGTTCTTCCTATTATTTTCTATCCTTTTAATGATCCTATTCTATAGGGGGATTAAGTAATAGAGTTTTTTTTCTATTGGATGATAAAATAAAAATTCAGAAACCTGAGAGATGAAGTAGCTTCCTCCAGACAAACTATTGTCATAGTGATTCATTTAACATTCAGAGATGTAAGAAATGGTTTAGAATAATTATCCCCATTTTATATTGATATTGAAATACTACCCATTGGGTCAATGTCATTTTTGATGTTTGCAAGATTAGTCTTTTTAACTGATATGTGGAAGTTATTGAATATGCTTCTAATTTCAGACTCATACGACTGAGCTGATTGATTTGTATCATGTACTATTTTATAGGTTTTTTAGGGTTTTGTCAGGTCATTTATAAACTATTCAGGGAAGTTTTCCAAGTTACACCATTAATAATGTTGTTTCCCCCTCCAACAGATATAATTATATATGAATATAATGTGACTCGCAATATTCGAATGGGGCCTTATCAGTCTATAACATCATGATCTTTACTTTAATGTAATATTCTAGGAATTTATGGTCTTATGAGGGTATTTCCAAATATTAATGTAACCATGTACTTCATAGAAAAACATTAATGTTCATATTATGTCGAAAAACCATAAATTATTAGTCTAATAAAAGGCCCCCAAAATGAACCCTGATGTTGATTTTTCTTAGCGTATTTTGATTACTTTTTCATAAACCCATAGTGTCAGAGTAGAATGAATTATGATATCCTCATAGTATCCCAAGTATTTAAGAGTCCATACAAGACATTGATTAATACTCAAGACATTATTAAAGAAATTCCATAAGATATCGATACCATTTATCATACTTGACACATATAAGTTTTTTCTATATCCTTGAATAATGAAATCTTTATCTTGTTCTATAAAAGAGATAATCACATTACATTCTAAATAATTATTCTCTTCTCGATACACCTCTCTAATGGAAATATAAACATCAAACTCTTCACTTCTCATTAAATCCTCCATGATTTCTTCTCTGATATATTTTGATAAACAATGGGTGTCTACGATAGAAAACATGGATGTAATCATAGCTAATTTCTTCATGATTTCATAGTCTTGGGATAAATTCATGTGCTTCTTAGTGTGACTATTCTCTCTAATAGACACATTTTTATCTTAAGTACATGAATTAGGTGGATTAGACCTCAAAACAAATGTTGAAGGCACTCATGTTCTTGGTGGGTAAGGCTGAAGATGTCTTCCTACCTGTTGAGGGTGATCAAAATATTTTACCCACTATGAATTATGTTCCATTAATATTAGGTCTAGGTGGGTTTTGGTATATTAATGGGTATTTAACTACTCATGTAATACTTTTTGAAAGGATCTTCTATGCATTTTTAAAGCACCAAAAATCTGATTAGGGACATGGATAACATTCCGGTTTCTTCCGCTACCGCATCTTCCCCTATACCCTCAGAACATACAACATATTCCTCCACTTCCCCAATCAGGTCAAGGTAAAATGGTTCAATAACCATACTCTTCCTCAGATAAGTGATCCATTAAATGATTTACATTAATTGATCTGAATATTAATTCCTCATTCGATGAGTATTCTATATGGCTGGCCAATACTAGTGCTACCATTTTGAAGGGTGGAGCCCATGGTTTTGAAACTAAAGTCATACAATCTGTGAGAATCAATGAAAAAAATAGGCCTTGGTATAGGTTTATATTATGACCTCTCCTCCCCTCCTTTATATTCATGTCATTTTTTAAAATATTAACTTTTTGAGGAATGTGGTGGTGGAAATTTTGATTATTCTACACAGAATAGTTGATTGCTTCAACAATGCTCAGAGGATAGAATGATTTCAGATGATTTCCTTTTGAGTCATCTCATCTCCAAACTTCTGGGAATTTTTTATAAATTTTTCCACTTACCTCCTTATCTATAAGCCGTAGCAGAATCATAATTTACTTGTGATGGCAGTTTCCCTAACTTTACTTGTCCAGAGTGCACCACATTTTTCAGGAGGACTTTGAAAATGAAATATTCTTGAATGGTGTTCCCCAGAGTCTATTTAAAGGGAAAAAAATTTGGATGATCTTCAAGACCAACTTATCTCGGCCTCTTAGTCTTTGGAAAGTGCTGTAATTCATTGTTCATAGCTGTTATAATGTAGCCATTGACTTGATCATTTCAGAATGAATAAAAATTGTTCTCCCCCCCCAAATTTATTTAACCTTATTACCCTCGACTTGTCTTTTCTAAGAAGGTGTAGTTTTTTATTCTTTGTGGGTTCTTCATGATATGGTTCATTTTTTAGAGCTAGATATGGTGTAGAGGATAGATTGAGTTTGATGGATATAGCATCTTCATTTCATAATCACTTCCTAAGGGATTATGGAATCATTTGAGACTTGATCTTACTCCACTGCATGAAATAATCCATTCATTTAGAAACTATTGTAATATCTTAAAACTAGACCATATAACATACCGATATGAGGGAAATTTAGTACTCATCATAGTGTTTCAATATATAGATATAAATAAAACATTCATGGGGATGTTGTGGGTTCAAGGAGTTTTTTAGACACTTCCACCTTGAAATAAAATATTATACCTTGAAATTCTCCCATTTTGGGTAGTTTTTGAGATCACAGAATGTTTTTTTTAGCATTTAGATGAATTGAAAGAGACACTGCTGACGTAGATCTTCCCATCCCATGATTGACTAAGTCAGAAAAATAGCGTACCATATAAAGACCATCCCTTTCATGGTTTTCCTGAAGCATCTAATTTTCACTACAATGGGAATGAAAAGGGACACAAATTTTTTAGATTCTTATTCAGGTATCTTAAGACATTGAATACTAGAAATATAGTGCTCCTAGAATTTGGAGGGTATGGGATCATGATCACCCATTCATGGTACGCCTTACATTCTAACTATACTAGTATATATAATTCCTCCATATATTCTGATTGATATAATAATGATTTGATGGTGTAAATAATCCCTTGATGGTTTTTTGGATGAATAGAAGCTTGAAAAAGGGTGGTAATAGGAAGGGAATGACATGTTGGATCTGCTAATATCCATGGATGATATTCATAAGGGGACATAATTTTAAGGTTCTCCTAAATCAGTTATGGTTGTTTCCCTAAAAGAAGGAATTCCGGATATCCATCCATAGGTTCATCTAGGTACACTGGTGTCTCATAAACATGGTTAAGTGTATATTATGGTTTTACTACCATTAGTATCATGATCCCGCCTAGATGAGGGGTATTAGCTGGGGAAGTGATATGAAGTTCTACAAGATAGAAATAACCAGGGAGACTTTCCCCCTATACAGTTCTTTATTTAACATCCTCATTTCATTCAATTATAGATCATATCTAGAAATTCTTTCTTCCAATGTGACTAATTAGACAACTACCAATAAATATTGGGGTTCATCTATTCCTTTACCCATTTTCATGATAGAATCTTATTGAGGGAGTAGTGTTGGAAAATTATTTGGAGCACCCATGTTTTACTGAGAGCCTCTAATTCTTGGTGCACACACCTTATTCATTTAACATAGCGGGGACCAAATTCGGAATAAAACCATTATTTCCTTTATCCTAGGAATTGACACGATATTCCACACCATATGAAGGTGTAAAATCCATGACATTAATCATTTCATAAAGAATTATAGGCCTCTTATTGGTCATCGAATGATATGAGACTTTTTGTGGCCTTTACTAGACCTCTTTTTCCCTCTCTTGGATCGTCTTCGATATTCTTGATAAAGATTGAATTGGAGGGAACCACCACACACCCTTATTGTACATGTTCATTCTATGGGAAATGAGTCATGAGATGAGATGAATTGGGAGACCTAATTTCTTAGTGTTCACCCCAAATGGGAAAATATTTATTCCCATTGAATAGGTGGTGGAGTTAAAAATTACCCCAACCCTATGGGATGATATTGTTCTTATTCTTCCATTGGAATTAATTTGGATAAATTTTTCTTCTTTGAATGAGTACATTATGTTAAAAGTTCCCCATCCAAGTAGATAAGGGTTGATCTTGTACTAAAATGACTATTACTACTGAAAATACTCGCTTCATCTTGCGTATCTTCACTAGATAATGGTCTAGGTGCACCACATAGTTTTCAAGTGAACAGACTAATTCTAAGGGAATCAGTAGTGCTAGATGATTGGAATTACTTATGTTAGAATCGTGCTTAATGTTCTGAGCTTCCTGATTCAAGAGTTTTTTGAGTTTTTTCTCATTAGGACTGATGATTTTGAGAGTTATTTGTGGAATTTTTTTCTTATTTCACCATATTTCCAGATCAAGGGTCCTGTATAATGGATGATATGGAATAATTACATTCAGGATGTCACCTCTAGTAGATTATTATAACTGGGTCATGAGGTGAAATTGAAAGCCCCATGTTTTCCGCATCCTTGGATGTGAACAACGATAGAGCATCAATGAATAGATGAATGAATTTATTTAATAAAATAAAGAGTTAAAGTATAAGATATTTATTATACATCCCTAAACATGGTTTCTATATAGTCTTAAGGGATTCCAACTTTATTAGAAAACAAATCCCTACCAATACTCTAACATGGTCTGTATAACCATCGTAAGGAAATAAATTTTATTTCAGTGGGGTAGAGTTTTCCATATAAGTTCACTCTTCTGATAGTACCTTTGTAATTTTTTACTAACAACTGGCTGAGGGCCTAAAAATAATGGTTGTGTTATCCCTGAAATTTTTTCTTCTCATAGGGAATGCATTTTTTTATCCCTAATATTCCACCACTTGATTACCCCAACATGGGTGATCCATGGAAATTTTATCATAAGTAGTGGGGATAGTAGCGGTATCATCAGAATTGAGATGAAACATATGTGGTTGGGAGGTTGATAATTTCCTCAGAACAAATTGTTTTCATGAAAGAATGATTAATTCCATTGGTAGGGTGTCAGGCAAGAGAAGACCCATGTTTCCAAGTACCTCATAATATGAGGTATTTCTTATATTTTATTCAATAATTGGTGTAACGCCTTTCTTATTGATATTCTAACCATGTGGAGGGATGCTGAGGAACTCATTAGAAGGTGATATCTCATGATTGATGTGATTTCTTTCACATATAAATCCTTAATTGTAAAATTTTTGGGGAGGACATCTACAACTGCCAGTGAAAGTGTTGTGAGGAGGACATTTTTGACAGCTACTGCAACATATTTATTTTTTAATTGGTCGGTGGGATCTCAGGATACCATTGATAGTTGTTTTATGGACTCAAAAACTATATCCTTTTAAAAGACAAGATAATGAGTAAGGTAAGAAATTATAAACTGCCCATGTGGGATATATTTTTTGATTCTATCCCATGGGTAGTTAGAACCACAAGTTATGAATGGTGGTTACAATGCGTGGGAGTGGATTGAGGAAAATCCTATGTTACTATCTATTCATGAAAATTAGTTTTTCTAATTTTAGTAGGGATATATGACTTCCCTAGTGTATCCCCTAAAATGGGATGGTTATCCCAAGTTGGAATAAGGATGTGCACACAATCCGGTAGTCCATTTATTACGAAATGTTTCTGATAACCCTCCTAAGTGGAGGAAGGGATGTACATATGATCCTAAGTGACACTACATTTTTTAGGGTGGGTTACCCAACTTAAGTAGGTGGTTTCATGAACCTAGCACCTATCTATTATCGTCGACACAACGACATCTTGGAAAGTTTGAAGTATGTCATCAGTAATTGATGTTTGACCTTACATTATTTCTAGGATGTGTTGAGAGACATCCATAGAGGTAACATGGATATATAGCCATTTAAGCATTTGAGTAGTAACATCAGTCTTCCCCCTGGCCATAGATGTGGTACACCAACTAGGTTCTCCAATTTCCTCTATATTTGACTAACAGTATTGATATTCCAAGGCATGTATTTGAATCTGCATATTGTTTTCCTTTATATTTGACTGGTGGTATTGATATACATGAGTAGGAATTTTCATATGATCAGTTTTTCCATCATATTTGATTAAAGGTTTTGATATGAATGAGAATATATTTCCATATGATCATTGTTTTCCATTGCATTTTATTGGCGATATTGATATGCATTATCAGGTACTTGTATCTACTCATTGTTTTCCACCATATTTGATTGGTGAGATTCATATGTATGAGAAGTGACATTATTTTTCTTGTTGTTTTCTATAATATTGTACTAGAGGTTTGGATATTCAGGGGCATATATATTCATCTAATAATCATATTCCTCTATATTTTACTAGGAGAATTAATATTAATGTGTTGGCATTTGCATCTACTCATAATTTCCATCATATTTGACAGGAGAGATTGATATGCATGAGAATGGATTATAATATAATCATATAATATAATCATATTTGAGTAGTATGACTCTCTTTTAGGAACAATAATGTTGTATTTACCCTATTTGTTCGAATGTCTCCCTTTGCTGGCCACCCTGGGGGCCAGGTCTTAATGACTTGGGCGATATACCATGGGGTGGTGTCCTCTTCATGTAGAGTATGTTAGACCACACAATGTTCGTGGTGGAAAATGTTGTAAGGATTCATGGGGTGGGACCTTTGTATCATTGGGATGAAGTCATTGGAAACCACTAGATCATCCTCCATAAGGTAAGGGAGGTACTTGTTATAATGATCTAAGGATAAGATTCAAATGTAATTTAAGATGAATACTTGTGTGGTCAAATTCTACACCACTAGTAACCACTAATCCAATAGTTGGTGGGGAATCATAAAGTGGATGTGCTATAATGAAACCTCTAGATTCTAGAGTGAACCATTATGGTGGTACTCTTGAATAAGTATATTTGACACATGGAATTGAAGGAGTTGGGATGGATATAACTTCCGTTTATTGGAAGAAGAGTCATCTTTCACAATGATAGAGGTATACATCTTTTCAAAATGAATGTGTTCTATTTAGATCAAAAGGAATTTATATTGAAATTTTATAAAGTGATTTGATAAACATAGACAATAAATACCTATAAAAGAACCATATCAATAAACAAAAACACATGTAATTGATTATTTTGGATCCTTGTGTTTCACTATACCATTTTTTGTGAAAGTGGAATAAAATGTTGGTGAAACAATAATCTTGGTTAAGGATTCACATCATTTCATCGTTTTTTAATTCATTCCCATTTGGGGGGGTCGGTCTTCAAAGGGGTTTTTTCTTGGAAGGAAAAATACCCAAAGGAACTCATATCAATGATAACTCCTTAACATGATTTCCAAAGGTAGTATTTCATTGGTAAACATGGATGACAACACTTAATAACTCACATTGCTTGAGAACATGGGAGTTCATGCCCATCACATGCTTTTGGGGAAACTATTTCCTACTCCGAGAATCTCTTATAAATTTGATTTACGACTTTTTCATAAACCCTTTATGAAATCCAAAATATAAATGATCGATCACCCTTACATTAACAACTGATCATTATAATGTATTTAATTTAGAATTATATCCTTGTATATGAGGTTCTCTATTAGTGGACCCATTTTTATGGGGATTATAAATTCTTATGTCATTTTTTTGATAATTCTAGTTGTTATCAATGTTGTGGGGTTCTCTAGAATTTACTACCATTCAGGGAGAGGAGAATTTTTTTCATGTTTGGATTATTCCCCTTAAATGGGATTCTTATGTATCCTCGTGAAAGGAATAAAATCCAATATAGCTCAGTTCCACTTAATATTAAACATGATACCTTTAATGGTCATCTGACAAATAGTTAACCATACAGTTTATTGTCCTATGGAAATGTCACACCTAACTTTTTTTAGTTATTTCATTTTATTAATTTTCATAGAGTCGAGTTACATTAACGAATTTAGGGTTTTTCCAGGGTTTAATTTCTTGAGGATTGAAAAATTTGTGGATTTTAGGCTAGTACGAGTACACAACACAATTAGCGGAATCCACACGGTCATCCTAGGTACCCATGTGGCCACTTTTGGATGGGAATAGACCCCCACAAGGTCTGTGCACGGCCCCTTGAGCCATTCGTGGTAACTTCACGGTTGACCTGTATTAAAAATAATTAATGTATTAAAATAAGAGTAAATAAAATAATAAATAAATTGAATTTAAGGAATAATTAAATAAATAAAGGAGAGATAAAAAGAAAATTAAATGGGATTTTATGAACTGTTATGATAATAATAATAATATTATTATTATAGAGAGTATTATTATTATTATTAGAGTTAATAATATTAATGTTATTATTAATATAATTAAACTTAGAATTTTTTATTGTTAAGAATTTAGTTTTTATTAAGATATTATTATTATTCTGATTATTATTATTATTACTAATTTTTAATATTATCATTTTTATTAATGAGTTTAGGTTATTTTTTGCCTTTATTTTCTTTCATTTTTTCCTCCATTTCTTTCATTTTTTTCTTTTCTTCTTTCCCTCCTCATTCCCCCTCTTCCTGCGTTGTGCCCTGGCCATATTGCATTATACCCTAGCCGACTCCCCTAGTTGACTGGCCCTTGGACAACACAGTCCCCTCAATCACTTCTAACATCCTACCCTTCCCTCTCCAACGATGCCTCGCACATAACATCTTCGCACCACAAAACCCTCCCATCACTCCTCCTTCCCTTACAATACCCTAGCTCCAGCATAACTCACCTCTTATGACCCTCCCCCCTTTTCAGTGTGACCTCTCACATACCCTCTCCATTAACTGCAAGTGCAGATCACTCAGGTAAGTCCCTTCCCTTTTTCTTGGGGTTTACGTTTGAATTCCTTTTGTTTATAGTTCCATTTTGATGTTGTTAGTTCCAATGTTTGAATTAGAGTTTACCTTAGGTCCCTTATGGTGCTGATGGGGTTCGACTGGAGTTTCAGACCAATTTGTGGGAAATTTGACACCAAGTTTGGTGGTTTTATTCCTTATCCTTTATTGATTATTTAATTTTCTAGTTAAATTTGTTTGAATGTGTTATATTCTTTTTTTGAGTGGTTCTAATTGTATTTTTGAAATGTTTGGCATGATTTTGTGTTAGAAAAGAATTTTTAATGAAAGATAATGCCATGTTTTGTTTGCTTGGTGATGTAATTTTTCATAAAATGGTCTTATGGGTTGTTTGAATGGTTCAAATAATGTTTTCAATGGTACATACATTGAAAATGGGTTTGCGTGTAAGTTTTCAAAGGGAATTGAATAATTTGGCACGTTTTGTTTTTCGTGCATTACTTAATGTAAATTGTAAAAGGTTAATGTAACACCCCAGGATTTCAGAGTGTGTTATTTCTTAAAAATAATTCAATAAGTTGCACTACAGGCAACACCGAGTTCAATCACACCATTAAAAGAGTTCATGAATAGTATTAACTACATTTTGAACTTTATATAATCCTTATAATTTTAGAATCCCTATTATGAGTTTCTTAGTCATAATGCAAGAACAAATTCATTTTCAGTATTTCACTTTTATCAACTTGTAATAGTGAAACCTTTTTAAATACAATATTTTAAACTTTTTGACTAAATGGAGACATCAAAAAATTTAAAATGAAACATCCCAAGCGTCCACGGTACGCTTTCCTTTGGATAAAACAGTAGCGTGTGTTGTACGCAACTTCGAGTTCTAACACACCGTAACCAATCAAACTAGTTGTTATGAATAGTAATACCTACTTTTTGAAGTTATATATATTTTATATTTTAAAATGGACTTCATTTTTGGATTCGGAATATCAAATTTAGCCTAAGGTGAAATTTTGGTACTTTTCGGATAACTTTCATATTTTGATGAATAGTGAAAATTACTAAATTTTAATTAAAAACAACTTTTTTAATCAAAATAATTAATAGTGATAAATTATTAATTTGAGTGGTTTTAAAGTATATTTAGAATATATTTTTACCACTTAATATAATGTTGGTCATTGGACATAATTGTACAATTAAACCGAACATAAACAAGTGTCAATCTTTTGATAGTTATTATCTCTTAAAAACACGCTTTTTGTTTTGACAGCGGGAATTAATTTTAAATTAATTTCTGCCACTTCTGTGTTTTGAATTTAGAAAAATGGATTCCATATTTGGAATCAGGATGTTCAAATTGTGTAAATAGGTAACTTTTATTTTTAGACATTTTGAATAATTACTGCGGTAAATATTTTATTTACCATGGTTAAGGGTAAATCCGGTAAATAAGGGTAAACAAATAATATTATAATAATACTAAATTACCCTAAAACGTGTCTTAACCCTATTGGGCGATACATGGTCGACCATGGGCATCTTTGGGTCTATTTTGGGACCCCATGGATCCACTTGTGAGTGATAATGACACTTTATTTTAATTAAGTTAAAATGAATACAAAAATGGCATAAGCTTACATCTTTTAGAAGAAGAATTTTTACATAAGGTTATACATGTTGGATTTTCGATTATAAATATTCATTAGAAAGATAAAACGATTTCCTACATAATTATATTTTATTTATAATTTTTAGACATTAAATAAGTTATTTTATTTATGACACAATGATGATGCAGTAATTACTATAATAGTGAAAAATTAAAATAATTGATATTATAAATACCCAAATAAATATAATATGAAACTTTTAATGAATTAAACTAATTTTATAGGCTAATATGATATATTAGGATTGATTTAATGGAATTTGTTCGAAGTAATCAATCTGTTATGAGTTTCACAAAAATCAACTATTGAATAGTGTCAAAATTGACATAAAAGAGTTCTTAAAACAAATATTATATTATTAATTGATATTAAATTCCTAAAAATATAAGGTTCGGCCAAGAGACTTATATTATGATAGGTTAATCATTAATGGACCACTTGGGGGTCGCTTGGATGTATATAGTAAGTTTATTAACCATAATATATAAAAATACAAAGAGACATTGTAAAAGTGAAACTAATTAACTTAGAGTTAATACTTAAAGATAAGGTTAATATAAGTACCCAAACCTGTCTAAATTCTATTGGATGAGTTTTTTTCGACCTATCCCCACCTCATCCTTTGAATATTCAACTTTGGAGCCTTTAGAAACCGAATATGAATTTATTATAAATTAATATTTCTAGCTTTTCCAAAGGTGCCCCTCACCCCTCTTATAAAAGGGCACTCCTCCTTCTCATTTCTTCACACCTTCAAAGCCTTTTGGTTCGGCCAAACTCTGCCCAAATAATCTCCCAACATCCCTCACTACAACCTAGAGGCCTTAGTTTGATCAGAAAGCCAACCTAAGGAGCCCTTTTGATCAAATCAAAAGGAAGAACCCGAAGAAGAGGTAATGATTTCACCACCCTTTTCTAAGTTCATTTCTTCTTCCACTTCTTCTTCCTTTGTTCTTACCATTCTAAAATAATAACTGCAGTATCTCACATATACTGTGATGTTATTATAAGTATGGCACAACCATATTCAGTATTCTATCCACCCTTTGAATAACATGTCACCATACGTGCGTACGTACGGCTTACCGTCTCCACGTCGTGGTGTAATTGTTATTCAATATAATATTATTTGGATGGGTATAATAATGATGTGTAACTCATGTAAATAATAAATATAACATGTTAATGATTATGTATATATGATATACCCTTCATTTATATATTATTTTAATATCAAAAGAATGATATTGTCGCTCGTGCGTACGTACGGACTACCGTCTCCACGAACGCGATGAGATTCATTCTCCATCGTATCCATTCAAGTATAATTATCATTTTATGATTTAAAAATGATGTTTAAGGACTTGATATCATTCTGGATATGAATAAGATACAACAAACATGGCTTATGTAACAAAACATATAAAAGAAAATGAGTAAGTTAACACCCGAAACGATGATAATTCTAAGATATTATTAATAAATCAATGTTAAAAGATCATATATGATATCATATTAATATATATGATTCTTGTATAATTTAATAACAATTATTTCAACATTATACAGGAGGTTAACCTACCCCAACCAAGGAAAAGTACAAGGTAAGGGTTATTTCACAATCTCTTCATTATCCGAGGTTGTTTATACGTAATAATCTACTGGGATTTCTTTATCATCCACATCCATGTTTCTTCGAAATGTATTTCAAAACATTTTTACTATTTACAAGAATATGGGTTAAAGTCATTTATACCCTTTTTTGACTTTTATAAGTGGTTTATAAAGGAATCTTTCTGTCGTTTTCAAAACAAGATCATTTTTAACCTTTTCGACAGAATTAAGGTAAGAACGTTTTTTTTAAACTTATACGGCGGGTCCGGCTATTTACCGCCGTTATAAAATCTTCAAAGCATACCTTACAAGCTTACAAGGACATTTTAAAAATAAAGGTTTTCTATTATAATTATGTTATTTTTAAATGATTTAAAAAAAAGAGATATTTCTCTCAAATATATGAAAATCCAGTGCAAATGTATACGTATTTAACGCAAGCTTAAAAATGTTTTCAGAAAACCTGACTCTCGAGTTTGGTAGACAGGAAGGGATTGGGAGTGGACCCATCATGGCCTGTAATTAGTCGAGCAGTCTCAGAATTAGTTATTTTGTTTTCAGAAGCTTGCATAATGTTTTCAGAAAAACACTGGAGTGTATTTTAGCAATTTTTAACGTAAGTATCTTCTTAAAAAAAATTGCATCGGTAGGTCTCATGAGACAAACTAGTGTCTTGGCACAAGGCCTTGACAAAATATTATTTGTAGTCTTGGCACGAGGCCTTGACTATGTGGTTATGATAGTCTGGCATTATTCATTCCAACATTATGAAAGTGGTTATTGATTTTTGCATGTGATTATTCGATTAGTAGAATATCCATGTGAATAAGTAAATGGCATTATTTCATTTTATTTATGCCATACTATGTTAAATGTTCAAGTTTAAAAGGCTTTAGTTTTAGTTATACATTGCCTTAAATGTTTATTTTTATTTATGAAAGTTTCCTCTATATTGTTATCCTTACTGGGCCTTTGAGCTCACCCCTTTTCTATGTTTTATTTTTCCCAGGTAGTGAAGAAGTAAATTATGAATGACTTGTAGGGATATTATGAGGGGTTAATAGTGTGGATATGAAGACTTTGTTGTTGTAGTAGTTTTTCACTTTGAAATGTAATGTAAAACTTTATGATTATATCTAGTGTTTCCAAGGCTACTAAACCAATCGGTCTTTCGAGATTTGATCTTTCTTGTGATCATGCCAATGTTATGTAATAATGCACCGACTCTGGGTAGCTGGGGTCGGGGCGTTACAGTTGGTATCAGAGGAAGTTTAGTACAAACCTTGGAAGCTAGATTTAGATAAACTCTGATTAGAGCACATAGACCTAAGATGAACTTTGAGGATTAGTATAGAAGAACTTCCTAGAATTTTAGTATTGTAGAGATTTTGTGAGTTTTCTGAGCAATACATCCCTGTCTGGATACGAGCAGGTAGAGGCGGCTCTGGCACAGATGTACCTAGGGGTAAAACCCGAAAACACCGCTTTGAGCTAGACTCGAACGGGAACTGGTGCACGACAACGGGCCTTGCTGCACTCTTGGTTACGACACTCCCGGGGGATATGCTTAGGATAACTCTCATTTTCTTTACAAATCATTATGAAGGGTTTATGAGTATATACGTCCTCAAAGGAAACATTCTTATGATTATGGATTATATCCATAAATAGTTCAATTTATGTTAAGTGTTTTATAAGTATGGGATTATGTGTTTTGATTCATAAACTGATCTAGTTTATGCCATGGTATAGAAATGGCGCCCAGTAGAAGGAATGAGAACTCCAGAAATACAAATGATTCAAAGAGAAGGAAGGATCATATCTTTCATGGTCTTAAGCTAGAATTTATAAGAGAAATAGTCTCCCATGTATTATCATCATATGAAGAAATAATATCATGTGTTGATAAGATATGTAAAGAGTTTACTGAGTCCTATGGATTTGAAGGGAAGCAAGAGAAGAAAAGGATGGAAGAGAGAAAGATGGATAAAGGGAAGAGGGAAAAGAAGAATTTTTCCATATGTGGTAACTGTGGAAAGAAACACCCTGGAACTTGCCGGAAAGGAATGGGAGTTTGTTATAAGTGTGGAGGAAAAGGGCACAAAGTATGTGACTGCAAGGGTAAGAAAATGGTTTTAAATGTACAATGCTTCATTTTCAAGGAGTTTGGACACTACGCGAACCTATGTCCCAGTCATCAGACTATGCCGCAAATGATGTTATTGGATAATAATCAAGTTATGATACTACCACAGATGAAGAGGAATGATTAGAGTTCTTATGTTGATTATGTTAATTGAGCTTTGTATCAACAATGTACTTGTTATAATAATTATGGAGTATATAAGGATTGTACTGCAGTACTATTTCATTAAGGACTTGAGATTGTGTGGAACAAAGAAAAGTGACTCATTAGCAGGATAGATTTTTGGAAAATATATGGTTGAGAGAATGATAAACCATAATATAGTTCTGATACTGAGGTAGTGATTTTGGAATAATATGTGATTGTTTTGGATAAATTATATTGGATATTCTTGACTACCTTGGAACTGATTAATGATTTGTATATTCCATCATTGTTGGGGTTTAAAACATTTTTGGATTAATGAAGTATATCCAGCATTCTATATGGAATAAGGGAGCATGAATGTAATCAATAAGGAATATGGTAATACATGATGAAGGTATTCATATGCTATTACGGGGTAAAAAGGATCTATATTATGTTTACCTTCCTTATGAATGTTGGACTGTGAGTTTGGACAGAAGTATTTTGGATAGTTCTAGTTTGGATTATTTTGGATTGCCATAAAAGGACAACCTGGAGGTCGGGCGGCAACCCGTCGCGTCCGGCAAGGCTGCGAGACTTGAACCCGCAACCAAAGGGCGACAAGGGTGTATCACCTACCACTATCCCACGAGATGTCCTGGATTAAATAAAGTAGTTTTTTAAAAGATCTGGTAGATGAATTATAAATTCGTTTATTTTGGAACCCTCTATGAATAATATAAATAGAATTTTTTTTACGAGTGAATGATGAGTTTTGGTAGAAATTTATTAATGGATAAAACTCTAATTATAAACTAAGTATATCTCCTTATTATCTTATCCAATCTCATAAATAAATTCCTCAACATTAATAATAGAAACTTAGAACAAAAATGTTGTCCTAGATGGTACCTTAAATCATCACAAATTTATGGCTTTGGGATTGTTGGCCTTTTCATAGCCATGTTCTCTACCACTCTCCATCAGATAATTGATGGCTAGATTTTTCTTCCATATCCATATTTTCTTACATGGAACCCTAGTATGTGTTATTTTCAGTAATCTTCATACTTTCGACTCTTTATTTTAAATAGAGGCCTCGTTAATTCATTTTTCGATGTGGGATTTCAACTAAGATATTTTGAAACGTCAAAAATGTGTTATCCCAATACCCTATATTTTGTTGAACCGATGGTACTTCAAATCATCATAGATTGATGAGTTTAAGGACCTCAATTATACACTTGTTTTTGATTGACGACCTCAATCACTACCTATAAATATTTACGTTTTTCCTCCGATTATATGTCTCTAATTGCCGCCAATGTTCTCCTAATCGAGATCATAATTTGGTGGTGACCCTTTAATTTCTCTTTTCCTAATATTAAGACTAAATTTTAGTAACCCAATTTCCAATGTGGGTTTTCCCACAAATATATTTTCTACTTTCAACCTTTTATCTTCGAAGAACAATTTCAAATTGCGAGGACGCAATTTATTGAAGGAGGGGAGAATGTAACACCCCAGGATTTCAGAGTGTGTTATTTCTTAAAAATAATTCAATAACTTGCACTACACGCAACACCGAGTTCAATCACACCATTAAAAGAGGTCATGAATAGTATTAACTACATTTTGAACTTTATATAATCCTTATAATTTTAGAATCCCTATTATGAGTTTCTTAGTCATAATGCAAGAACAAATTCATTTTCAGTATTTCACTTTTATCAACTTGTAATAGTGAAACCTTTTTAAATACAATATTTTAAACTTTTTGACTAAATGGAGACATCAAAAAATTTAAAATGAAACATCCCAAGCGTCCACGGTACGCTTTCCTTTGGATAAAACAGTAGCGTGTGTTGTACGCAACTTCGAGTTCTAACACACCGTAACCAATCAAACTAGTTGTTATGAATAGTAATACCAACTTTTTGAAGTTATATATATTTTATATTTTAAAATGGACTTCATTTTTGGATTCGGAATATCAAATTTAGCCTAAGGTGAAATTTTGGTACTTTTCGGATAACTTTCATATTTTGATGAATAGTGAAAATTACTAAATTTTAATTAAAAACAACTTTTTTAATCAAAATAATTAATAGTGATAAATTATTAATTTGAGTGGTTTTAAAGTATATTTAGAATATATTTTTACCACTTAATATAATGTTGGTCATTGGACATAATTGTACAATTAAACCGAACATAAACAAGTGTCAATCTTTTGATAGTTATTATCTCTTAAAAACACGCTTTTTGTTTTGACAGCGGGAATTAATTTTAAATTAATTTCTGCCACTTCTGTGTTTTGAATTTAGAAAAATGGATTCCATATTTGGAATCAGGATGTTCAAATTGTGTAAATAGGTAACTTTTATTTTTAGACATTTTGAATAATTACTGCGGTAAATATTTTATTTACCATGGTTAAGGGTAAATCCGGTAAATAAGGGTAAACAAATAATATTATAATAATACTAAATTACCCTAAAACGTGTCTTAACCCTATTGGTCGATACATGGTCGACCATGGGCATCTTTGGGTCTATTTTGGGACCCCATGGATCCACTTGTGAGTGATAATGACACTTTATTTTAATTAAGTTAAAATGAATACAAAAATGGCATAAGCTTACATCTTTTAGAAGAAGAATTTTTACATAAGGTTATACATGTTGTATTTTCGATTATAAATATTCATTAGAAAGATAAAAAGATTTCCTACATAATTATATTTTATTTATAATTTTTAGACATTAAATAAGTTATTTTATTTATGACACAATGATGATGCAGTAATTACTATAATAGTGAAAAATTAAAATAATTGATATTATAAATACCCAAATAAATATAATATGAAACTTTTAATGAATTAAACTAATTTTATAGGCTAATATGATATATTAGGATTGATTTAATGGACTTTTTTCGAAGTAATCAATCTGTTATGAGTTTCACAAAAATCAACTATTGAATAGTGTCAAAATTGACATAAAAGAGTTCTTAAAACAAATATTATATTATTAATTGATATTAAATTCCTAAAAATATAAGGTTCGGCCAAGAGACTTATATTATGATAGGTTAATCATTAATGGACCACTTGGGGGTCGCTTGGATGTATATAGTAAGTTTATTAACCATAATATATAAAAATACAAAGAGACATTGTAAAAGTGAAACTAATTAACTTAGAGTTAATACTTAAAGATAAGGTTAATATAAGTACCCAAACCTGTCTAAATTCTATTGGATGAGTTTTTTTCGACCTATCCCCACCTCATCCTTTGAATATTCAACTTTTGAGCCTTTAGAAACCGAATATGAATTTATTATAAATTAATATTTCTAGCTTTTCCAAAGGTGCCCCTCACCCCTCTTATAAAAGGGCACTCCTCCTTCTCATTTCTTCACACCTTCAAAGCCTTTTGGTTCGGCCAAACTCTGCCCAAATAATCTCCCAACATCCCTCACTACAACCTAGAGGCCTTAGTTTGATCAGAAAGCCAACCTAAGGAGCCCTTTTGATCAAATCAAAAGGAAGAACCCGAAGAAGAGGTAATGATTTCACCACCCTTTTCTAAGTTCATTTCTTCTTCCACTTCTTCTTCCTTTGTTCTTACCATTCTAAAATAATAACTCCAGTATCTCACATATACTGTGATGTAATTATAAGTATGGCACAACCATATTCAGTATTCTATCCACCCTTTGAATAACATGTCACCATACGTGCGTACGTACGGCTTACCGTCTCCACGTCGTGGTGTAATTGTTATTCAATATAATATTATTTGGATGGGTATAATAATGATGTGTAACTCATGTAAATAATAAATATAACATGTTAATGATTATGTATATATGATATACCATTCATTTATATATTATTTTAATATCAAAAGAATGATATTGTCGCTCGTGCGTACGTACGGACTACCGTCTCCACGAACGCGATGAGATTCATTCTCCATCGTATCCATTCAAGTATAATTATCATTTTATGATTTAAAAATGATGTTTAAGGACTTGATATCATTCTGGATATGAATAAGATACAACAAACATGCCTTATGTAACAAAACATATAAAAGAAAATGAGTAAGTTAACACCCGAAACGATGATAATTCTAAGATATTATTAATAAATCAATGTTAAAAGATCATATATGATATCATATTAATATATATGATTCTTGTATAATTTAATAACAATTATTTCAACATTATACAGGAGGTTAACCTACCCCAACCAAGGAAAAGTACAAGGTAAGGGTTATTTCACAATCTCTTCATTATCCGAGGTTGTTTATACGTAATAATCTACTGGGATTTCTTTATCATCCACATCCATGTTTCTTCGAAATGTATTTCAAAACATTTTTACTATTTACAAGAATATGGGTTAAAGTCATTTATACCCTTTTTTGACTTTTATAAGTGGTTTATAAAGGAATCTTTCCGTCGTTTTCAAAACAAGATCATTTTTAACCTTTTCGACAGAATTAAGGTAAGAACGTTTTTTTTAAACTTATACGGCGGGTCCGGCTATTTACCGCCGTTATAAAATCTTCAAAGCATACCTTACAAGCTTACAAGGACATTTTAAAAATAAAGGTTTTCTATTATAATTATGTTATTTTTAAATGATTTCAAAAAAAAGAGATATTTCTCTCAAATATATGAAAATCCAGTGCAAATGTATACGTATTTAACGCAAGCTTAAAAATGTTTTCAGAAAACCTGACTCTCGAGTTTGGTAGACAGGAAGGGATTGGGAGTGGACCCATCATGGCCTGTAATTAGTCGAGCAGTCTCAGAATTAGTTATTTTGTTTTCAGAAGCTTGCATAATGTTTTCAGAAAAACACTGGAGTGTATTTTAGCAATTTTTAACGTAAGTATCTTCTTAAAAAAAATTGCATCGGTAGGTCTCATGAGACAAACTAGTGTCTTGGCACAAGGCCCTGACAAAATATTATTTGTAGTCTTGGCACGAGGCCTTGACTATGTGGTTATGATAGTCTGGCATTAAGCATTCCAACATTATGAAAGTGGTTATTGATTTTTGCATGTGATTATTCGATTAGTAGAATATCCATGTGAATAAGTAAATGGAATTATTTCATTTTATTTATGCCATACTATGTTAAATGTTCAAGTTTAAAAGGCTTTAGTTTTAGTTATACATTGCCTTAAATGTTTATTTTTATTTATGAAAGTTTCCTCTATATTGTTATCCTTACTGGGCATTTGAGCTCACCCCTTTTCTATGTTTTATTTTTCCCAGGTAGTGAAGAAGTAAATTATGAATGACTTGCAGGGATATTATGAGGGGTTAATAGTGTGGATATGAAGACTTTGTTGTTGTAGTAGTTTTTCACTTTGAAATGTAATGTAAAACTTTATGATTATATCTAGTGTTTCCAAGGCTACTAAACCAATCGGTCTTTCGAGATTTGATCTTTCTTGTGATCATGCCAATGTTATGTAATAATGCACCGACTCTGGGTAGCTGGGGTCGGGGCGTTACAGTTGGTATCAGAGGAAGTTTAGTACAAACCTTGGAAGCTAGATTTAGATAAACTCTGATTAGAGCACATAGACCTAAGATGAACTTTGAGGATTAGTATAGAAGAACTTCCTAGAATTTTGGTATTGTAGAGATTTTGTGAGTTTTCTGAGCAATACATCCCTGTCTGGATACGAGCAGGTAGAGGCGGCTCTGGCACAGATGTACCTAGGGGTAAAACCCGAAAACACCGCTTTGAGCTAGACTCGAACGGGAACTGGTGCACGACAACGGGCCTTGCTGCACTCTTGGTTACGACACTCCCGGGGGATATGCTTAGGATAACTCTCATTTTCTTTACAAATCATTATGAAGGGTTTATGAGTATATACGTCCTCAAAGGAAACATTCTTATGATTATGGATTATATCCATAAATAGTTCAATTTATGTTAAGTGTTTTATAAGTATGGGATTATGTGTTTTGATTCATAAACTGATCTAGTTTATGCCATGGTATAGAAATGGCGCCCAGTAGAAGGAATGAGAACTCCAGAAATACACATGATTCAAAGAGAAGGAAGGATCATATCTTTCATGGTCTTAAGCTAGAATTTATAAGAGAAATAGTCTCCCATGTATTATCATCATATGAAGAAATAATATCATGTGTTGATAAGATATGTAAAGAGTTTACTGAGTCCTATGGATTTGAAGGGAAGCAAGAGAAGAAAAGGATGGAAGAGAGAAAGATGGATAAAGGGAAGAGGGAAAAGAAGAATTTTTCCATATGTGGTAACTGTGGAAAGAAACACCCTGGAACTTGCCTGAAAGGAATGGGAGTTTGTTATAAGTGTGGAGGAAAAGGGCACAAAGTATGTGACTGCAAGGGTAAGAAAATGGTTTTAAATGTACAATGCTTCATTTTCAAGGAGTTTGGACACTACGCGAACCTATGTCCCAGTCATCAGACTATGCCGCAAATGATGTTATTGGATAATAATCAAGTTATGATACTACCACAGATGAAGAGGAATGATTAGAGTTCTTATGTTGATTATGTTAATTGAGCTTTGTATCAACAATGTACTTGTTATAATAATTATGGAGTATATAAGGATTGTACTGCAGTACTATTTCATTAAGGACTTGAGATTGTGTGGAACAAAGAAAAGTGACTCATTAGCAGGATAGATTTTTGGAAAATATATGGTTGAGAGAATGATAAACCATAATATAGTTCTGATACTGAGGTAGTGATTTTGGAATAATATGTGATTGTTTTGGATAAATTATATTGGATATTCTTGACTACCTTGGAACTGATTAATGATTTGTATATTCCATCATTGTTGGGGTTTAAAACATTTTTGGATTAATGAAGTATATCCAGCATTCTATATGGAATAAGGGAGCATGAATGTAATCAATAAGGAATATGGTAATACATGATGAAGGTATTCATATGCTATTACGGGGTAAAAAGGATCTATATTATGTTTACCTTCCTTATGAATGTTGGACTGTGAGTTTGGACAGAAGTATTTTGGATAGTTCTAGTTTGGATTATTTTGGATTGCCATAAAAGGACAACCTGGAGGTCGGGCGGCAACCCGTCGCGTCCGGCAAGGCTGCGAGACTTGAACCCGCAACCAAAGGGCGACAAGGGTGTATCACCTACCACTATCCCACGAGATGTCCTGGATTAAATAAAGTAGTTTTTTAAAAGATCTGGTAGATGAATTATAAATTCGTTTATTTTGGAACCCTCTATGAATAATATAAATAGAATTTTTTTTACGAGTGAATGATGAGTTTTGGTAGAAATTTATTAATGGATAAAACTCTAATTATAAACTAAGTATATCTCCTTATTATCTTATCCAATCTCATAAATAAATTCCTCAACATTAATAATAGAAACTTAGAACAAAAATGTTGTCCTAGATGGTACCTTAAATCATCACAAATTTATGGCTTTGGGATTGTTGGCCTTTTCATAGCCATGTTCTCTACCACTCTCCATCAGATAATTGATGGCTAGATTTTTCTTCCATATCCATATTTTCTTACATGGAACCCTAGTATGTGTTATTTTCAGTAATCTTCATACTTTCGACTCTTTATTTTAAATAGAGGCCTCGTTAATTCATTTTTCGATGTGGGATTTCAACTAAGATATTTTGAAACGTCAAAAATGTGTTATCCCAATACCCTATATTTTGTTGAACCGATGGTACTTCAAATCATCATAGATTGATGAGTTTAAGGACCTCAATTATACACTTGTTTTTGATTGATGACCTCAATCACTACCTATAAATATTTACGTTTTTCCTCCGATTATATGTCTCTAATTGCCGCCAATGTTCTCCTAATCGAGATCATAATTTGGTGGTGACCCTTTAATTTCTCTTTTCCTAATATTAAGACTAAATTTTAGTAACCCAATTTCCAATGTGGGTTTTCCCACAAATATATTTTCTACTTTCAACCTTTTATCTTCGAAGAACAATTTCAAATTGCGAGGACGCAATTTATTGAAGGAGGGGAGAATTTAACACCCCAGGATTTCAGAGTGTGTTATTTCTTAAAAATAATTCAATAACTTGCACTACACGCAACACCGAGTTCAATCACACCATTAAAAGAGGTCATGAATAGTATTAACTACATTTTGAACTTTATATAATCCTTATAATTTTAGAATCCCTATTATGAGTTTCTTAGTCATAATGCAAGAACAAATTCATTTTCAGTATTTCACTTTTATCAACTTGTAATAGTGAAACCTTTTTAAATACAATATTTTAAACTTTTTGACTAAATGGAGACATCAAAAAATTTAAAATGAAACATCCCAAGCGTCCACGGTACGCTTTCCTTTGGATAAAACAGTAGCGTGTGTTGTACGCAACTTCGAGTTCTAACACACCGTAACCAATCAAACTAGTTGTTATGAATAGTAATACCTACTTTTTGAAGTTATATATATTTTATATTTTAAAATGGACTTCATTTTTGGATTCGGAATATCAAATTTAGCCTAAGGTGAAATTTTGGTACTTTTCGGATAACTTTCATATTTTGATGAATAGTGAAAATTACTAAATTTTAATTAAAAACAACTTTTTTAATCAAAATAATTAATAGTGATAAATTATTAATTTGAGTGGTTTTAAAGTATATTTAGAATATATTTTTACCACTTAATATAATGTTGGTCATTGGACATAATTGTACAATTAAACCGAACATAAACAAGTGTCAATCTTTTGATAGTTATTATCTCTTAAAAACACGCTTTTTGTTTTGACAGCGGGAATTAATTTTAAATTAATTTCTGCCACTTCTGTGTTTTGAATTTAGAAAAATGGATTCCATATTTGGAATCAGGATGTTCAAATTGTGTAAATAGGTAACTTTTATTTTTAGACATTTTGAATAATTACTGCGGTAAATATTTTATTTACCATGGTTAAGGGTAAATCCGGTAAATAAGGGTAAACAAATAATATTATAATAATACTAAATTACCCTAAAACGTGTCTTAACCCTATTGGTCGATACATGGTCGACCATGGGCATCTTTGGGTCTATTTTGGGACCCCATGGATCCACTTGTGAGTGATAATGACACTTTATTTTAATTAAGTTAAAATGAATACAAAAATGGCATAAGCTTACATCTTTTAGAAGAAGAATTTTTACATAAGGTTATACATGTTGGATTTTCGATTATAAATATTCATTAGAAAGATAAAACGATTTCCTACATAATTATATTTTATTTATAATTTTTAGACATTAAATAAGTTATTTTATTTATGACACAATGATGATGCAGTAATTACTATAATAGTGAAAAATTAAAATAATTGATATTATAAATACCCAAATAAATATAATATGAAACTTTTAATGAATTAAACTAATTTTATAGGCTAATATGATATATTAGGATTGATTTAATGGACTTTGTTCGAAGTAATCAATCTGTTATGAGTTTCACAAAAATCAACTATTGAATAGTGTCAAAATTGACATAAAAGAGTTCTTAAAACAAATATTATATTATTAATTGATATTAAATTCCTAAAAATATAAGGTTCGGCCAAGAGACTTATATTATGATAGGTTAATCATTAATGGACCACTTGGGGGTCGCTTGGATGTATATAGTAAGTTTATTAACCATAATATATAAAAATACAAAGAGACATTGTAAAAGTGAAACTAATTAACTTAGAGTTAATACTTAAAGATAAGGTTAATATAAGTACCCAAACCTGTCTAAATTCTATTGGATGAGTTTTTTTCGACCTATCCCCACCTCATCCTTTGAATATTCAACTTTGGAGCCTTTAGAAACCGAATATGAATTTATTATAAATTAATATTTCTAGCTTTTCCAAAGGTGCCCCTCACCCCTCTTATAAAAGGGCACTCCTCCTTCTCATTTCTTCACACCTTCAAAGCCTTTTGGTTCGGCCAAACTCTGCCCAAATAATCTCCCAACATCCCTCACTACAACCTAGAGGCCTTAGTTTGATCAGAAAGCCAACCTAAGGAGCCCTTTTGATCAAATCAAAAGGAAGAACCCGAAGAAGAGGTAATGATTTCACCACCCTTTTCTAAGTTCATTTCTTCTTCCACTTCTTCTTCCTTTGTTCTTACCATTCTAAAATAATAACTCCAGTATCTCACATATACTGTGATGTTATTATAAGTATGGCACAACCATATTCAGTATTCTATCCACCCTTTGAATAACATGTCACCATACGTGCGTACGTACGGCTTACCGTCTCCACGTCGTGGTGTAATTGTTATTCAATATAATATTATTTGGATGGGTATAATAATGATGTGTAACTCATGTAAATAATAAATATAACATGTTAATGATTCTGTATATATGATATACCATTCATTTATATATTATTTTAATATCAAAAGAATGATATTGTCGCTCGTGCGTACGTACGGACTACCGTCTCCACGAACACGATGAGATTCATTCTCCATCGTATCCATTCAAGTATAATTATCATTTTATGATTTAAAAATGATGTTTAAGGACTTGATATCATTCTGGATATGAATAAGATACAACAAACATGGCTTATGTAACAAAACATATAAAAGAAAATGAGTAAGTTAACACCCGAAACGATGATAATTCTAAGATATTATTAATAAATCAATGTTAAAAGATCATATATGATATCATATTAATATATATGATTCTTGTATAATTTAATAACAATTATTTCACCATTATACAGGAGGTTAACCTACCCCAACCAAGGAAAAGTACAAGGTAAGGGTTATTTCACAATCTCTTCATTATCCGAGGTTGTTTATACGTAATAATCTACTGGGATTTCTTTATCATCCACATCCATGTTTCTTCGAAATGTATTTCAAAACATATTTACTATTTACAAGAATATGGGTTAAAGTCATTTATACCATTTTTTGACTTTTATAAGTGGTTTATAAAGGAATCTTTCCGTCGTTTTCAAAACAAGGTCATTTTTAACCTTTTCGACAGAATTAAGGTAAGAACGTTTTTTTTAAACTTATACGGCGGGTCCGGCTATTTACCGCCGTTATAAAATCTTCAAAGCATACCTTACAAGCTTACAAGGACATTTTAAAAATAAAGGTTTTCTATTATAATTATGTTATTTTTAAATGATTTCAAAAAAAAGAGATATTTCTCTCAAATATATGAAAATCCTGTGCAAATGTATACGTATTTAACGCAAGCTTAAAAATGTTTTCAGAAAACCTGACTCTCGAGTTTGGTAGACAGGAAGGGATTGGGAGTGGACCCATCATGGCCTGTAATTAGTCGAGCAGTCTCAGAATTAGTTATTTTGTTTTCAGAAGCTTGCATAATGTTTTCAGAAAAACACTGGAGTGTATTTTAGCAATTTTTAACGTAAGTATCTTCTTAAAAAAAATTGCATCGGTAGGTCTCATGAGACAAACTAGTGTCTTGGCACAAGGCCTTGACAAAATATTATTTGTAGTCTTGGCACGAGGCCTTGACTATGTGGTTATGATAGTCTGGCATTATGCATTCCAACATTATGAAAGTGGTTATTGATTTTTGCATGTGATTATTCGATTAGTAGAATATCCATGTGAATAAGTAAACGGCATTATTTCATTTTATTTATGCCATACTATGTTAAATGTTCAAGTTTAAAAGGCTTTAGTTTTAGTTATACATTGCCTTAAATGTTTATTTTTATTTATGAAAGTTTCCTCTATATTGTTATCCTTACTGGGCATTTGAGCTCACCCCTTTTCTATGTTTTATTTTTCCCAGGTAGTGAAGAAGTAAATTATGAATGACTTGCAGGGATATTATGAGGGGTTAATAGTGTGGATATGAAGACTTTGTTGTTGTAGTAGTTTTTCACTTTGAAATGTAATGTAAAACTTTATGATTATATCTAGTGTTTCCAAGGCTACTAAACCAATCGGTCTTTCGAGATTTGATCTTTCTTGTGATCATGCCAATGTTATGTAATAATGCACCGACTCTGGGTAGCTGGGGTCGGGGCGTTACAGTTAAAATGTTGAAATGCATGTTTTTGAATTATTTTTGATTAATTTGTGGATTTCAAATATGGGCTTAGCTCATGTAATTGGGTGAGTTTGTTTTTAATTTTTCATGTTCTTAAGATAGATAATTTTTTTATCATGCAAGTTTTGATTTAAATTTTGAAAAGGGATTTTTGTTTGAGTAAAATGATGGATGGTTCGTTTTATGGAAAAGGGTGATTTCTTTTAAGTGATTGTTTATTTTTTGAAATTTTTATTAACATGTATTTTTTTTAAATATAGAAGACATGTTTGGAAAATTGTTTTGGTTTATGTGTGGGGGTTTTTGTGGTGTTTTAAGTTGTTGGTAAATTTTCCCAGTGTGTGTTGGGTCCCGTTGATGTGGTTTCAGGCTGTGGGTATCAATAACTCTTATATGTACATGCATAGGCAATACAAATATATATATTCCCTCTTTGTATATATTCCCTCATGGTGTGGGTAATATGTTCAATGCAGCTAGGGTTATATATATATATACACACACACATATATGTATAAATTAATGTTTGTGTAAATGTGAGGGGTCAGTTCGGGTGGTTGTCATTAAAGAGCGACATGTTTGAGGTAGAATGCCTATTAAAAGACATTTAATTTGAAATATATGATTGATTGACTATTTTAAAAATATGTTTTATATTTATATGGTATTTTCATGCTATGTGGTATATCTATGATTGTTAGAAATAGTTATTTATTTTTTTACATATTAATCAAAGATCTAGCGCATGTTTTCCACATTGGAACATGTTTTTCACTTCATTGGAAATAGTATTGTATTTATAATGCTTTTTTGATCTTTAATTTTAAATATTTAAAAGTGTCTTCCTTAATGGTTTTAGTGTGTAATGGGTATTTTCAAGGGATTTCCAATATTTGAACATGTTTTCTAGCTTAATTTTAAATGTATCGTGCCTTAGTTTTTCAAGTGTGTTTTAAATGATTTTTAGTGCATAAAGGTGTTGAGAAACCATGTTTTCTAAAATGTTAAAATTACTTGTAAAGAAATGAGTCATGTTTTTCACTTTGAGAATGATTTGTGATAGTGGAAATCCCCTCTTGAGTCATTCCCCTTAATTCCAGAAATTTGATTCAATTGTTAATGTGTGATTTGTGATATGTGCCTAGTGTAAGACTTTTGAATTGTTGTGTGATGTGAAAAAGGGAACACACATAAGGAGGTATATCAGTGGTGGGTAGTTGAATGTGTTTTTTTAGAAATAATGGGGGTGTTAATATTTTTTTCTTGATAGAAAAGCCTCTCCACCAATTGGAATAGAGCACATGGGTGACCCTAGGTACCAAGGTGGGCCGACTAGGACTAGTACGCTAGATTATTTGGGAGTGTTTGGTCTCATTTTTTTCTAACAGTATTGACAATTACAACACTAACTAAACATTATGATGATTGGAGACCACTAGGCTATGGGTGTGTTCCCTAATAGTAGCTCGTGCATGAGATTGTAGTTGATCATAGTTTCTTTACAACATTTACACCAAGGTACGAGGTTCTAGTGTCCAATTTTTCCTATCTACCAATAGGGATTTACCATAGCTCTATCTTATAACATGGTGTTTTGAAATGATATCCAATTTAGTTACATCAAGATTGTTTCCTTCTTTGAAAAATCCATGTTTCTAAATTATATTGTTTTCCTCTCATTTTGGAATGTTAAGGAATTATTGGAAACTATTATGGAAATATAGTGGAATAGAAATTATTCTCTTAAAAAATGTCAACTTGTGAAATGAATTTGAAATGAATTAAAATCAATACTTTTTTATGCCATATTTTCAATCTAGAATGACTAGATTTCTTTTTAAAGGAAATGGAATTGGGAATTGTTATACTCTGGAATTCGTACTGACCAAATCCATGCTCACAACTACTTTATATTTTTAGTTTTAGGTTCTAGTTTTGGATCTATCTTGTAACGAGCATGTTTCCATGTTTGGGGGTGACCCATGAGGTCCCTTGGAGGTATATTTAGCTATAAAACTGAATTTTATTTTCCACTACTTATATTTAACTATTTTTCATAGTTTAAATTTATTTTATTTATTTATTTTTCTTTAGTGTATCTGGTAAATCATTCCCAATTTTTTTTATTCATGATAACTTTTGCCATCCCAGGGAGATCGGGAACACCCCATGGGCCTTACTGCGGACCAGGTCGGGTGTCAGGTCTGATGGTGACCTAGTTTAGTTTGTGACAAAATGGTCTCAGGGAAGGTTTTCTCTTTTGGGTCTTATTTCATAGAAAAAGGTCAGGGTAGACCAAATCTAGGATTGTCAAAACACAATATTCTAGTTATGAGTAAGGTTCCTAGCCCACACACCATGGGATGAGACTAAAGTTACCAGGGTAATTCAGGGTTTATCCAAGTCAGTTGGTCCTTATCTTTGTTCGTTGTTAGGGAAATGAAAAGAGGGTTGGACCATTATTCTCATTGAGCTCACAGGGTCTAGAAAGCCATGTAGAGCTATGGACATCATCCTAGGACACACTCTGTGGTAGTGGGGGGAATGGAATATGGTCATCAACCATATATCCAGTTCAACCATCAATACTAGTTTCTTATTGAATGATCCTGTGTTTTCTTATATTCCTGGGAATGTTGGTGTTAGATTTATTGAGTTTGAAACCCCTTTTGGTTGAGTAATTTTTCTGATATTTTATTCATCGGTAAGTTGTTTAGAGATGTTGGTTAATAGTCTTTTTTAAGGACTGTTTCATGGATCCTTAGTTGTGGCTCCCTTCATGTGCTCTGGTGATTGTTCATTGCATTGTTGGCTAATAGACCAGTTTTACTGAGTACTCCAGTCTCCTCATTAGCTAGTGTACACCCCCATAAAGAGTTGATGTACTTTTGAAGCACAGCCACATGCTATTCTCTTTGGGTGGACCCTCCACTTCATCAGTTTAAGAATATTCTTCTCCTTTAACATTAGAATATGAGTCCACTTCTATTTTAGTATTCTAGTGGATCCTTTTGTAGTGGGAGGGTAGATGCAAGAGTTGGAAGAAAATTTGGTCACTTGTGCTTCCTGGGATGTTGACTATGGAGCTCAACATCGATAAGTCAGTAGGTCCTTTCTGGAAGTGTTGAAATAAATTTCAGTGGGTAAAAGTTTAAGCAGACTGGAGTTGTCAGTGTGGGATTTTATTTTAAAATGGCCATTTAGACTTTTTTTGGTTTCATCTAAATAAGAGATCGTGTTAAGCTGACCGTCTGGAGAATCTTGTTTTAAGAGGTGGATATGGAAACTTGCAGTAATCAAATGTTGTTAGGGACTTAGTTCAAGGTCCCTCTCCTTATAATGTCTATGTTAGTTGCAAGGGCCATGTTCAGTGACACTTGGCAGCTCAAATGTAATGGTGAGGGTTATACAATCTTCCAAGGATCCTCATTTTAACAAGAAGGGTGTTTTCTTTCAGGGAACTCAGAACATCTCTGTTTTGAGTGAAGGTTACTTCTATGTGTTGTTACTTATATTTTTTCTTATTGAGATTTAAGGGGATAGAGTGTATGAATCTTTTAATCATCTTTTTTGGTGGAATAGTTTTGTGGGACCAAGTGGATTTTAGAGTGTGTTTTGTCTGTTAGTGTTTTCTATATCATGGTATTGATTATTAAGGAACCAGTAATAGGAGTTTCATTTAGAGGTTTTAACACATGAATTCGAGGAAAGATAAGATTCAATCAATAGAGATCCGGCCATAGGTCTCGGAGTAAATCCAGTTCGTATTCAGAAGAACCCCAATTATGTCAAAGGTTTGGATATGAGTTTCATTCTCAGTGTGGGATATGGAGATAGTTTAATCCTTTGGTGTAGTTTTTCTAATTTTTCCTGTCTGATGGAAGGAGGTGGGAAAACCTTGTTCATTCATTGTGATTTGTTTATGTGTAATGGTTTGTAATTGGTTGTAAGAAGGTATAGTTGTTTTGATTCCTTGGAATCCTGGTGGGGTTGTTCCACCAAATGTGGGAATTATTTTAATTGACCTTTTGTGGATCGTCATTATAACTCAAAAAAAGTTTGATTTGTTTTCATTCGAGGGAAAAAAATAATTGGGATGTTTCCATGGTGGTCTTATTAGTCCTTTGGGTGGGCCTCTTCCCTACCCTCCCCATGTGGTGAGGGTTCTTAGTCTGTGAAAAGAAGTACTCAAGTTAGAAAAATATGACCAATTTTTATAGTGTGGAGATACATCATGAGTATCACTGAAATTACTTTAGAGTAAATCAGTGTTAGCCTAATTCTTACAGTGGGGAGTCTGTTCGGGCCTCCCCATGTTAGTGTCCTAGTTTTTCCTCTGCTGTGGGTTGTTTCTTATGGTGGGGAGTGTGTTTGAGCTTCCCCATTTTATCAATTATGAGTCATTGTTCATTTCAAGTGGTTTTTATGATCTCTAGGGAATGATTAAAGTGTTTGTCTCAGGTTTTTGGACTATATATGGTGAGAGGATCATTTCCTTTGATTAATCAATTGGAGGTGCTTTTTCTTTTGAGGGTGGGTGACACTCAACAGGGATTTCATTTTGGGTCTCTGAGTTCAATTTGTTGGTCATTCTCTTTGTTGGTGGTGTTATTTCTTCACTCCCATTTGTTCGTCAAGATTCTCCATGATATGAGAATGAGTATCAGCTCTTGTTTAATAAATATCCTTGTTGTGGTTTTCTAGGGGTGAAAAGCATTATGGGGGGGGGGAGAATTGTCACACATGATTTTTTAATTATTTTATTTTATTAATTTTCTTTGCATCAATTAAATTTGTCAAATTTCAGGTTTTTCCCCAGATGAATTTCTTGAGGTGTGGAAAATATTCGGTTTTAGGCTGGTTCACAGACACCACACTATTAGTGGAAGTCGTACAGTCATCCTAGGTACCCATTCGGTCACTTCTAAATGGGTATAGAGCACTACAAGGTCTATGAATATCTCCTTGAGCCATGTGGGGTAACATCATGGTTTCTCTGCATTAAAAATAATTAATGCATTAAAATGGGAGTAAATAAAATAACAAATAAATTGAATTGAATGAATAATTAAATAAAATAATGTGATAAAAAATGAATTGGAATTTAATGATCTTTTATGATAATAATAATGATATTATTATTATTGAGATTATTTATTATTATTATTATATGTTAAATTATTTTTGTTATTAAGATTATTAATCTTATCATTTATTTTAGTGTGAAGAATTTAGGTTTTATTAGGATAATAATATTGTTATTATAATGATGACGATGATGATGATGATGCCGATGATGATGATGATGATGATGATGATGATGATTATTATTATTTTTATTCTTATTAGTATAATTCTTATTACTAATTATTCTTATTATTATTTTTATTATTGAATTTATGTTTTCAAGATTTTTAATTTATTTCTATTTTTCTCCATTCCTTTCATTTCTTTCTTTTTTCATTTCATCCCCATTCCTTTGCCCTCTTCTTCCAATGTTCCACATCCCTGGTTCGTTGAACCCTATATGACTCCCCTCTTTGATAACCCTTTCCCAACACACTCCCATCTATCCCATCTCGCATCCCACCCTACCCTCTCTGGAAACTCCTCACACCACCAACCTCTCTCGCACAGAACACCTTCACACCACAAAACCCTACCCTCATGCCACATTCACTTCCAAGACTAGAATTCCGGTGTGCCTTACCTCTGGTGACCCTCCCACTTGTCTACAAAACCTCCGGAATCCCCTCCCCTTTGGCCAAAAGTGAAAATCACCCAGTTAAGTGTCTTCCATTCTCTTAATGTTTCTGGTTAGAATTCCATTTGTTTATGTTTCTATTTTGAATTTGTTGGTTTTAATGCTTGAATAAGGGTTCTCCTTAGGTCGCTTGGGGTGATGATTGGTTTCTATTGATGTTTCACACCAATTTGTGGGAAATTTAGCACCAAGGTAGGTGGTTCCATGCATTAACATTTATAGATGATTTATTTTTCTAGTTAAATTTATTTTAACATGTTTGATGCTTTTTTTAGACGGTGTGAATTGTGTTTTTAAGTGTTTGTCACACTTATGTATTGGAAATGATTTTTTAATGAATGATACAACCATGTTTTCTATGTTGGGTGAGTTAATGTTTTCTAAAAAGGGTCTTATGGGTTGTTTAAAGGGCGAGAATCACGTTTTCAAAGGAACTTATGGTTCAAATGGGTTTGGGTGTAGGTTTTCCAAGGGAAATGCATAATTGGGAATGTTTCGTTTGTCATGCATTTCTAAACATAAATTATAAATGGTTTAAATATTGAAATGCATGTTTTGAAATTGGTTCTAGTTTATGTATCGGTTTATAAAATGGTATTGGATCATGGAATTGAGGAAGTAAGTGCGTAATTTTTCTTCTAGTTAAGAAAATGAATTTTTTAATTGTGAAAGTGTGGATAAAATTTTTGGAAAGGGATTTTTGTGAGAGTAAAATGATGGATGGTTTGTTTTATGGAAAAATTGTGTTTTCTTTGATGTTCTTGGATTCATTGTATAGTTTTGTTAAATTTTAAATTGTTTTAAAAAAGAAGACATGTTTTTGAAATAATATTTGGATATTTTGGGGTCTTTTCCATGGTGTTTTAAGTTTTTCGTAAATTTTTACAGACTGCATTGGGTCATGTGGATGTGGTTTCAAGCTGCATGTATTAAGAACACTTATATGTACATGCATAGGTAAGGCATTTATATATATTACCACTTTGTACATAATCCCAAATGGTTTTGGAAATATGTGGAATTCATCTAGGGGTATTTATATTTATATGGTTATAAATACATCTGCATGTAAGTGCGAGGGGTTGATTTGGGTGGTCATCTTCAAGGAGCAACATGTTTGAGGTAGTATCCCTATTTCTAGATCATTAATTTGAAATATATGATTTTTTATTATTTTAAAAAATGTTTTTCATATTTATATGGTGTTTTCATGCAATATGGTCTAGCATCAATTGGTATAAATAGTTATTTATTTTCTTTAAATAATTTATCTACGCTCTAGTGCATGTTTTTTCATATTGAATCATGTTTTTTTATTTCATTAGAAATATTAGTGTACTTCTACTACTCAATTAATATTAAATGATAAATAATTATAAGTGAATTCCTTAATAGAATTAGTTTGTAATAAGTATTTTCCATTTGTTTCTTAGATTTCAACATGTTTTCTAGATTTTTTTATATGCAAGGTGCCTTTGTTGTGCAAGTGTTTTTCCAAAACGATTTTTTGATGTTAATGTTGTTGAGAAAGTGTGTTTTCAAAAATCTTAAAATTCTTTTTAATGAATGGTAGACTGTTTGGAACATTGATAATGATTTTAGAAAGTTAAAAATCCCTCTTGAGTTATTTTTCTTAATTTGAGAAATGTGATTTGGGTGATAATGTGTGATTTGCGATATTTGACTAGTGTAAGGCCTGCACATTTTTTATGACATAAAAAGGGAAATATGTGAAGGAAGGAGATCCATGGTTGGTTGTTGAATGTGTTTTTTGGATAATGATAGTTGTGTGCTCATATATGTTTTCTCGATAAAAAACCTCACCACTAACTAGAATAGAGCACATGGGTAACCCCGGGTACCTATGTGGGAAGGCTAGGTGTAGTACACTAAATAATTCAGAAGTGGTTTAGCCTGGTTTTGTCTAGCAGGATTGAAGATTGAAAAACTAATTAAACATTATGATGATTGGAGACCATTAGGTTATTTGTGTGTTCCCTACTGGTGGCTTGTGAACCTGAATACAGTTGGTTGTGGTTTCTATACCACATTTACACCGAGGTATGTGGTTATAGTATCCCATTGGTTCTTGATACCTATAGGTATTGCCCATGATGCTGTCTTATGACATGGTGTTTGTGAAATCATTTCAATTTCAGTTACTTTAAGATTGTTTCCTTATTTAAAAAATCCATGTTTTTAAATTAAATTATTTGCCTCTCAGTTTATAATGTTAATGAATTCTTGTAATATATATTGAAAATATAGTGGAATAAAAACAAATTCCTTAAAAAAATGTAAACTTGTGGCTTATATTTGAAAATAATGAAAATCATTTCCTTGTTATGTCTTTTTTTCAAACTAGAAAGATTGGATTTCCCTTTAAAGGCAATGTCATAGGGAGTTGTTGTGCTCTGGAATTCCTACTAAACATCTTGATGCTCATGCCTACATTATATTTTCAGTTTCATTGTTTAGTTTTAGATTTCCCATGCAACATTAAAGTTTCCATGTTTGGTGGTGAAGATGAGGTCACATTGAGGTATGCTTAGCTGTACATCTTTGTTTTATTTTCTACTACTAGTATTTTCATGTTTTTACCAGTTTAAATTAATGTTATTTATTTATTTTTCTTTCATTTATAGGGTAAATCATTCCCAAATGTTTTTTATACCTTGGAACTTATTCCAGCCAATATGTATTGGGAATTCCCCTCAGGCATTATTGCGGACCGGGTCGTGAGTCGGGCCAGATGGAGACACGGCTTGGTTCGTGACAAGAATGGATATCTATGTAAAATGTGCCTAGTCAAGTTTGGTGTATTGGGATTGGACCTCAAGGAGTCTTCCAGTGTATCCCATTTGGAAGATAATTAGTACCCATATAGTTTATAAATGTCGGGGATTACACCTATGGAGGATACCCATAATCTTGATTCCATGAGGGGTAGCTCGTCTCATGGTTATTTGGATGTTTGGTTGTAGCTTACACCTAGGAGGATTCCCATAGGATGGAGAAAGGAAGATTAATAAAGAACAAATCCTCTTCAGATAGGTATTTGATTCTGCAGATGTTGTGATCATAACTAACCTCTATTCCCATGGGATTCATGCTTGGTGTGAAAAAAGGATAGAGTGGAACATCAGACAAACAACACAATATCCTTTATCAGTTGGTTAAAAATGTTGGGGAAACAAAAGAGATAAAGGGCTTTGGTGCCCATCTCCTCACTAAATTTCATAACCAGGATACTCATATCTGACTACCTATCTAGTTAAATCCATATAAAAAGGATAGGGACATACTCCATGAGGGATTCCCAACTCTTTATTATTCACATATCCCTTTTCGACCTTTGGAATAGGTGACGAGGGAGGGTTGACAAACCAAAAAAATCACTGCTCAGCCCTAGAAATATATCGTAATCATACCTAATGTTGGGACCCTCATTAACATGTAAACGTATGACTAAGATCATTTCAGGGATATGAATTATTAACTAGTTTAACTTTATGACCCCATTTACCATGGGAATTTATGATTTAGCGGGCATGCTAATGTCCCCTTTAATTTTATCATCAATATCTAGTGCCTTTGGAAATTATCCTGTCTTGGTATCTTATAAAGGGTCTAATCTTGTACATTTTTATTTTCAAGATATGATTCACGAAGGAGTCCATTTAAGACTTATATATATTTCTAAAATATATTTTTATAGTGAAATAAATTAAAAGAGCTAATGGACGGACCAATGTGGGTCCAAATGCAACCCTTGAGGAAACCAATGGGAGTGGTAGATCAAAACAACCCATGATGAACCATTCTTTATAACCCTTTTCAACATGGGATGGGGGTCCCTCCATTTATAATTTTTTATGCGTGTTTGGGTTCCTTCTATATAATTTTTTTATAGAAGTTTGGGTTACTCCTGTGTAGCATTTTGCTGCACAACATGGGGTTCCCTCCGTGTAGCATTTTTTTATGTGGAGAAGGGTTCCTTCCATGTACCATTTTCCCATATGGAAAAGGGACCGTTCTACGTATCATTTTTGTTCATAGGGTGATGTCCCACAAGGAGGTCATCCATATATGGTTTTTTAGAATGTTGTGAACAAGGAATTTTCGGTATATAGATGCTTGAGTGATTTTGATTTCTAACATTACATTATATGATAATTTTACATGCAGAGAATTGATTTCTCCCACAAATATATTCTCTATTTTTCTTCAAAATTCTCTTAGATATTCATATGGGGTTTTTTAAAGTCATGTATTCAACTTCGTTCTCAGATAGATAGAAATATACATTATCTAGAGGTATTTTTTAAGGGATCCAGAAAAGGATTCTACGTGTTGCAAATGATTTTTTTTGTTTTCAAGAGATGAAAAAGAGGGTAATAGTCCAAAAAAGTTTTTTCATTTTTGGGAGTAGAAAAATAATTTCAATGCCAAAATATATTTCTATTTTTTAGGGATCCACACAGAGAGGTGGTCTCCATGTAGAGTAGTGTTCACCATTATGAGTTGAAGTCACCATTCAGAGAGGTGGTCTCCATGCAGTGTAGCGGTACATATAGTGATACAACCATGTGGAAAAGATCCCTCTTTTTATAATCTATTCCATTTAATAGTTTTAAATTCTTATTTATGTGTTGATTATACAATTATAGAATTCATGAAAGACTTTTCACATTCCATGCTAAGTTTCTAGGACCCAACAATGGTAAGAAAGTATTCTGTGTAGTTTAACAACATGTGGTAAGTATGAGAAATTATATGAAGTTTTATTTATTTCTATGAAGACATGAATGATTAACATATAATGTGAAATAAATACTATGGATGATCTAAAATACACTAAGGGGATGAGTTCCACTGTGGTGATTCCATGGTTCATAAGGATTGTAGTTCCTTTCCTATAAGGAGAAAATTCCTCTAGTTGGTGGGTCACAAACCCTTATGTATGCACCTATAGGGTTTACATAAATGGTCAATCAAAGAGGATTCTAAGTATTTTACAATGGATATTAAATATTTATGAGGATAATATTGGTTGAGGGTATCATATTAGGGAATCTAAGTCCCTATAGATAGTTGGAATACAGATACTATAATTAATAACCAAAATTATTGAACCGATGAATATAGAATGGGGCTGACATACCATGAATGACCCAAAACCCCTTAAGGTTCTGCGTTTCATGGAAGTATTATAGAGGATCATGAGTGTTGGTTTCCATTTCATAAAAAGAGTATTTTCAACTATTTTCTTGGTTATAATCTTCTTTTATGAGACTATTGGTCTTTCAAGAATGGTCAAACAAATATGATACCAACTCTTTTCCAAGGGACATTAAAGATTTATGAATACTAAAGCCTCTGGATGATTAAGTTGGAAAAGGATATAGAGCTATCAAGGATGGGTTCTAGCACCCAAGTGTTGCTGAGATTTTTCGTGGGGAGGATCAAGCCATACTTGATGTTTTTTCAAGTCACATTGAGTATGTTACCAAAAGATTCCTAAATATGGTTTCATATTCCTTCTTTAATAATTGGTTCAATAAATGGTGAATTAATGTCGAGGATGCTAAGTCTAGTTGAATAGTTTTATTATAGGGATTGTAAATCGTTGTCCAAAGTTCATAGTTAATGAGGATTGTACGTGACAATTGCACCTTGGATATCCCATAATACCATAATGTGGTGCATTACGCCACATAGGAATTAAGTCTCACAAGGATAAATAATCCCTTTTTGGAAGATAATTACGCATTTGGTTGATGGATTGGAGCTCTTATGCAAGTACTGAGGGCAGACAAACATACTCAAGCAAAGTGTCCCATTAAGCTAGGGGACCTTTTCGAATGGCTACAGAATGGTTTTAGTGACTTGAGGCAAGAAAATAATGAACTGTGATTTATTGAAAACATAGTATTCAATACGATTTTGAGCTTCCAACATGTTATATAACCACCTATTGAACACATTGTTATGGAAAGGAGATATATCCAACCATTATTAGGAATTTTCCATTGACCAGGATGTCCTAGACCAGCTTTTAATAGGTCCATAAAGTGGGTCTTAATATATTTTTTCCTTGTTATTTGTGATTTATCTTTCCTATATGCTTTGGATATGAACATTTCAGCCAGATGAGGCATTAATTTTTTTACACATCCTTTTGTGGGTTTTCATCTTGACAGGTTTTAATCTATTTCACTAGCAGTTTTGGGTCTTGTGATTTTGACCATCAAAGAGAAATGTTCAAAGTTGTGCATCACTGAATAAAGTTCTTATAGTTTAAGGTCATAGTGCACATGGACTAGGTAGGAGGAGAATCTTACAAAAAAACTAATTAGGACACCTAGGTTCAAGACCACTCTATTATTGTTTGATCAGGAGATGAAAATGATGTAAATCATGGGTCAAGGTTATCGAGTCATGAGTAATGATATGGGACAATCATGTTGGGTAGACACAAAACACAATAACGTTATAATTTACACAACCATGACTTTAGGATTCAAAAATATCATAAATCCATTTTTTAAAGTTATGAAAAATTTGGTTGATAACCATAGGCTCATATGCAGGAACTTGGGGTAGACATGCATAGTCTTACAATATTTCCACTGAAGTCGGGTGTCTTTTTGCAAAGGCTATGGAATGATTATAATGACCCAATACACATAAGAAAGAAAGTGTGACATATAGGTTTAGGTTCCTAAATGATGATGAAATCACCCTATATTATATTTGAAAAGGGTAAGGATCTTAGGTTTTTTTGATAAGGAATTATTAGGGGTGATGGACTACATATTTTAACATAATGTGGTGGGGATGATACAATCATGTGTATTAACCTAATGTGACAAGGACATTGAATTTTAATGCCATTCAGTAATAGTTTTTTCCTTGAATATTAATGTCATGTAGTGAGGATGTGGTTCCCAATATAATGTGTCCTCAGTTTCAATGGATAGTGCAACTGACCAGGTTCCCTAATCTCACATAGTCATTGCTCAGTGTGAGAATCTAGTGATAACTAGGAATCCAGTTATGGCATGTGAGAGTGGGTCTCATATTGATTGCAACATAGGTCTAACCCATATGTAGTTAGGGGTGAATTTTTATTATTTTATATGTTTTATCTCAAAATGGGATTGAATATCTTAGAATCACTAAATATCATTTAACATAAAGAATAAAGTCAAATGTAGTAATTTTTTGAAATCTCTCTACATATGTCTGACATGGTAATAGTGAGGGGGAAATTTTTATGTTTTGACTTGAACTATAATTGGAGATGCATGCATCACTAAATATCTTATGGTACCATGAGTTAAAAAATATGTTGTTTTGAAATAGAAGAATCTCCATGCAAGTATGATACATACAGAGAGGGCGACATTGTTCTTATCGTTTATTATGACAACACTCATTATTATGGATATGGTTGTTAATAAGAAACCCACTATCATAGTTCCGATCCATACACAGAGGGGGGAATAATTGATATTGATTATTTTCATTCATCCCAGTATTGGGGATCTATGTGTCACTACATATCCTGTATTGAAAGGAATCAAGAAAAATATTGTTCATAAATAGGAAACTCTCTTACATAGTTCTAACCCATAAGAAAAGGGGCATTGTTCCCTTTTATTATCTCATCTACACCTAGGATTGGAGATTCCGGTGTCACTACATATCCTGTAATGACTATAATAGAGCCACAAATATTTCTGAAATTATAATCTCTTTTATGTATGTTTGATCCATACAAAGTGGGGAGAATTGTTCATATATTTTTTTGACAAGACATAGGAATAGAGATCCAGGTGTTAGTATATAACCTATAAGGAAGTGAATCAACCCACACATAGTTATTAATTAAGATACTCTATTATGCAAGTGTGAACCATTACTATTGGGGTATTGTTCCCATTAATTTTTGCAGTTGTACCCAAGATTTAAGATCGAGGAATTACTACCTATCGTTTTGTTACCAGAATCAATCCACATGTGGTTCTTGAATGATAATCCATATTACGTAGGTATGAACCATATGTTGAAGGGGGACTTGTTCCCATTGGTTAATGTTAAGAGACCCATGATTGGAGATTCGAGTGACACTGAAAATACCATAATGATTGGAGCCATGCCACCCATATATATTAAATAGTGTTTTGATGGAAGACCAACATGGACGATAGTAGTCCTCTTAGGTGAGATCTATAGTAATGCATCATTTTTTATCATGCAAGAGACACCAACCACATAGTTTATCATAGTTAAATAAAGACTTATTGTGATCCATTCATGTTCTAGAATCTAGGAACCTCTAAACCCAAACATGAACTTATCTTTCTTGATCATTCATGGAATCCTTTAGAAAATTCATTTCCCCACGTCTGCAATGTTCAATGAAAAAATGAAGATTGGAAAAGGTTTATGTCAGCAAACATGACATATTAAATGAAAGGATGAGGGAATTATGTATCATGTAGTGGTTGGACCAATATACAAGATGTTTTAATCTCTGAATAACTCATTGGAATTAGAGTAATGTTTTACATAGTTCTAGTAAACCATTCATTTTAATATCATATGAAAAGTAAGTAGATCACAAGATTTAAAAAAGAATCCATTGAAGCATTATAAGTGTTTTCCAAGTGTTCGGGAAGTCATCTCATGAGTGGAGTCTTATTTGTTTTCGGAGGATTTATAGTCTTGTCACCCAAGGAATCCCATGATTAGTAAATTGGGTAATACTAAATTTTAATGTAATGTGTATAATATATTGTAAAATAGTCTGATGTCTTATGACCCAGAAATATGTGTTGGAGGTAGACAAAGGATTTGAGATATGGTCATCACAATGTATCATGTGATGTCATGAATCAATACACATGTATTTCTTGAATGTGGAATTCCTTATATGGGTATAACTCACACACAAGTATGGAATCAATTTAATTTTAATTTTCACATATCTTCCGCATGTGCATTGAATCGACTAGAAAGTTATGTTCTCTATGAAGTTTAATGTCATGTTACAAGGACTTAAGATAATTTATAGTTTAATATCTTACTGCCAAGACTTCAGATACCATGTTGTTTTAAATTTATTATGCAAGGAATCATTCCTTGCAGTTTACCCTCATACAGTTAAAACATCTGTAACACCCAAATATTTCATAGTATGTTGTTTCTTCAAAGTAATTCAATAACATGCACTACACGCAACATCAAGTTCAATCGAACCACGACTTACCAATCTAGCCGTTCAAAAGAGGTTATGAATAGTATTAACTGCATTTTGAATTTTATATACTCCATATAATTTTAACATCCATATTATGTGTTTCTTAAACATAATATAAGATCAAATTCAATTTTTTAGAAAAAGGAAGTATTTTTCAGGAAATGAAAATTTACCGCCTTTTGAGGGACAACCATTTTTAAATCCAATATTTGATACTTTTATTTATTCAATTTGACAAAATAAACTTCTTCTTTATAATCGGGAGATAAAAATTTAGTTTTGTTAAATTTTTGGTATTATTTTGATTACTTTAATATATTGGTAAATAGTGAAAAATACGAAATTATAATTAGAAAAAACATTTTTAATTGAAATATTTTATAGTGTTACATTATGCATTTGATTTGTTTTGAATTATAATTATATTATATTGTTATCATTTAATACAATTTAGATCATTATAAATAATTTCAATTTGAAATTGGACATAAATAAGTGTCAATCTTTTGATAGATAGTGTTGCTGAAAAACACGCTATTTATTTTGACAACATGAATTAATTTTAAATTATTTAATGCAACTTATATGTTTTGAATTTGGTAAAATAGAAATCATTTTCGAATTCAGAATATCAAATATATCTTAGGCTTACTTTTTTGTATTTTTCTGAGAAACACCATTTTTTGATGAATATTGAAAAACACTGAGTAATTTGTTAAAACTGCCTTTTTATTTTAATAATTATTTATTTTAATTAAATTTATTTTAGGTAAAAATAGATATATATAATACCTATATATGTTAAAAATAATTCATTGGAGTCATTTTATAATAAGTTTAGATATATAAAAATTTTATTGATCTTTTTACAGTTTTTTACCCACCTCCTAGGAGTATTTATAATTTGCATAAAACATAAATTTACCGCTTCTGTGAGTTGAATTTCAAAAATATGAGAGAAAAGGTTCGCCATAGTAAGTAAAATGTGGTTCAATAAGATGAAAACAATTTTTGGTGAATAGTAACTTTTGACTTTTATTTACCGCGGTTAAAGGTAAATAGAGTAAATCAAGGAAAAAAGAAAATTGTAATTATTCAAAATTACTTTAACACATGTCCTAAAATTATTTTATGAGTAATGGAAGACCATGGACATCCTTGGGTCAATTTTGGGACCCCATGGATCCACTTATGAATGATAATGACACTTTAGATAAATTAATTTAAAGTAATGGAAAAATTGACATAAACAACAATCCGTTAGTAATTTATTTTTATATGGTGTTATATAAGTAATATTTTTGAATATAAATATTCATTGGAAAGATAAAAATATTTGATACATCACGGTATTTTTTTTATAATTTTTAGACATTGAATAAGTTAAATTATTTATGACACAATAATGATACAGTATTTACCTCATTAATAAATGATTTAAATAAATTAGATTATAAATATTAAAATAGTATCCAAAACATGTCCAATTATTATTGACTAATTTTATTTCGACCATGAGTCATCTTAGCTTCGACCCTAATGATTTTTGGACATTTAGAAACCGAATATCATTATATAATAAAATAATGTTTTCACACTTTCCTAAAGAGCCCCACCTCCCCCTTATAAAAGGAGACCACCTCTAACCAATTACTCACCCCTCTCAAGCAATTAGGCTTGTCCAAAATCTTCCATATTAATCTCCCTACATTCCACTCCTCCTCCTAGAAGCCTTAACTTAGGCAGAAGGCACTTCAATAAGACCTTTTCGTTGAAACCAAAGGAAGTTACCCAAATTAAAGGTAACAATTTCTCTTAACATATTTTCTTTTATTTTACTTATCCTACCCATAAACTCTTTTTATTCTTTATTTTATAAGAAAAATAGTATCCTTAGTATACTAGGATGTTATTATGATAAGTATTCGAACTACACTTACACACACCTCCATTTAATGGGTGAAAAACATAATATTTCTGTGGATGGAAAACTAACGCCTCACGAAACGATGATTGTTCAATTATCTCCTACCACCTCTCATGATGGCCATTATAATGGCACTATATTTATATATGATATATATTATGTTTATGTTTTCTTCATGCTTCGGTATTTTTCTTTTATATCATACCTTAATGGTTTCCATTATGGGTAAACGTGATAATTTCATTTGAGGAAGTGCGGACTACCGCCCCCTCAAAGTGATATGACTTGTTAATAATATATGTGGGACGTATAAAATATGGAGTTAATGATATTATATATGATATTATTCTGGAATTATAATATACCTATGTATAATTATGTTTTAATTCCATTGAAATAAGAAATAGATATGAAAGTAGTGTTCATGTGTACGTACAACTTACTGTCTCCATGAACGGTGCATTTCATTTCTTACCCCAAAATGATATATACTGTTATAAATACATGTATATACTGGATATATATGAAATATATGAGATCTAAATCATGAATATCATTCTGGATATAATGAAATTTTGACCATGTGAACAACTTGTAACAATAAGTTGTTCATTCTTGACTCAAGTGCCAAATATCGAAAAAATGAACGTTATTAACTTAAATGATTACATAATGTTTATAACATGTTAATAAGTGATATAAAAGGAATAATAAATGTGAAAATGTTTCTTAATCAAGAATAAATTAACTTTAGTTTATTATTTAGGATATTAAAGAACAAACGGGTGAAGTCGGACACAAGGTAAGAGGTTTCTTATCTCAATTTTAATTCCGTGAGATTTCCATTGTTCACCACTTATTTATTACATGTGGTGTATTGTGTACTTCCATTTGATATATATTATCATGATTATATTTATATTCATTATATTATGTGATTAATTTGGTTGTTATTTACTATTTTTTCATATGAATCGATTGAATTACAACGAGGTAAAGGTTAATTTCAGAATCTCTTTATTATCCGAAGTTGTTTATATGTAATTATCTACTCGGACCTCTTTATCATCCACATTCATGTTTCTTGAAAACGTATTTCAAAAAATTCTTACTATATTATAGACTATGGGTTAAAGTCATTTATACCCTTGTTTGACATTTATAAGATGTTTATAAAGGAATCTTTCCGTCGTTTTCCAAGCAAGGTACTTTATAACCTTTTTGACAAAATTAAGGTCAGAATTTGTTTAACTCATATGGAGGGTGCAACTATTTTCCACCACTATAAAATCGTCAAAGCTTCCCTTACAAGATAGAAATAATATTTTCAAAATAAATGTTTTCTTTATAATTATGCGCCTCTTAAATTATTTCAAAATAGAAAGAGATATTTCCCTAAAAAAGGTTTTGATTTCATCTATGTCAACATCCTTTGATGGATTTTATGTTTATATTAATTGATTTATTATAATAAAATATTCAATATTGTATTGAATGAGTTAAGATATGTTTGTATGTGGATGTTATATTTTTATACCATTAATGGTTTGTTGTTAATTTATTGAAATTTCATATGCAAGTTTTAATACGACTTTTTATATTAGATTTCAACCTTTTCTTATGATGATTGTATTGGACTAGTATGTTCCGGGTCGGGTACCGGTAAAATTAATCCCTCTGGATTGGGGTCCGGTTACAATAGAACTTCCAGGATGGAGTTCGGTAATAGAGGCTCTTCGGGATGAAGTCCGGTTATAGAGGCTCTTCAGGTTGGAGTTCGGTTACAGAGGCTCTCCGGAATAGAGTCTAGTTACAGAGGCTCTCTGGGTTTAGGTCCGGTTATAGGTTGACCATAGGTCCTGGCATGAGGTATTGACACAGAAATTAAGGTCTAGTATTATACATTACCTTTTAATGAAAATAATATTGATGGTTCATGTGGTCATTCGACTAGTAGAATACTGATGATTATGTTTTATTATGGAATTATTTACTCAACTCATATTCCTTCCATAAAATTATTCATGTTTATTATTGGTAAATGCATGTGGTTTCAAATATTCACCATGCTTAATATTTATGTCATCTTCTGGTGTATTTCTTACCCTTACTGAGTGTCTAATCTCACCCCTTTCTTATGTTTTATTTTTTAAGGATTCCAAGAAGTGTATAATGATTGACATACAAGGTTTAGATAAAGGGAATAATGGAATTTTGAAAGAACTAACTATGAAATGTTTTATGATTGAAATTTTAATGTAAAGTTAATGTATGTAATCTATTTTCCAAGACTGCTAAACTGATCAGTCCTTCAGGACTTGATTCCTTGTAATCATTCCAATGTATTAAAATATTGCACCAGCTTTGGGTAAATAGGGTCATGGTGTTATAGTTGGTATCAGAGGAAGTTTAGAAATAACCTTGGAAACTAAATTTAGATAAACCCTGATTAGAGAACATTACCCTAATATAGACTTTGAGGATTAGTATAGATGAACTTCCTAGAATTTTGGTAATGTAGAGATTTTGTGTGTTTTCCAAAAAAATACATCCCTGTCTAGATACGAGCAGGTAGAGCGGGCTCTGGCACAGATGTACCTTGGGGTAAAACCTGAAAACACCACTTTGAGCTAGACTCAAATGGGATCTGGTGCACGACAACGAGCCTTGATGCACTCTGGTTATGACACTCCCAGGGGATATGCTTAGGATAATTCTCATTTTCATTACAAATCATTATGAAGGATTTACGAGTATATACCTCCTCAAAGAAAATATTTTTATGGATTTTATCTATAACATTAGGTATTTTACAAGTTTGGAATTATTCATTGCAATTAATAAACTGACCTAGTGTATTCCATTGTATAGAAATGGTGTCTAATAGAGGGAATGTGAACTCCAATAATCCATATGATCCAAAGAGTAATAAGGATCATATATTTCACGGTATTAAGCCATCATTTAGAAGAAAAATATTCTCTCATGTATTCTCAACATATGAAGAAAAAGTATCATGTGTTAATATGATAAGTAAATAATTATATGGGTCCTATGGCTCTAAAGGGAAGCAAGAGAAGAAAAGGATGGAAGAGAGAAATATGGATAAAGAAAAGAGGGAAAATAGGGATTTTCTCATATGTGATAACTGTGGAAAGAATCTCCTTGGTAAATGCTTGAAGGGAATGAAAGTTTGGTATAAGTGTGGAGAAAATGGACACCAAGTACGTGATTGAAAGTGTAAGAAAAAACTGTCAAATGTACAATACTTCATCTACAAGGAGTTCGGACACTATTCATATCAATGTCCAAGTCATCTGAGTATACCCAAAATGTTGCTATTGGATAAGAATAAAGTTATGATACTACCGAAGATGAAGACGAATGATTAAGTGTTCTTATGTTGTTATTAAAGTATTGTGTCATTTGAGTGTTTTATCAACAATGTACCGATTATATGAATTATGGAAATAAATAAGGATTGTACTACAGTACTATTTCATTGACAATTTGAGATTATATGGTCCTGATACTAAGGTAGTAACTTTGGAATAAGATATGGTTGATTAAGATAAATTATATTGGATATTATTGACTATCTTGGAACTGATTAATGGTTTCTTTATTTCATGATTGTTGGAATATTCAAAATTTTTAGATATAAGGAATATATACAGTATTATATAAAGGATAAGGTAGAATGAATATAATCAGTAAGGTTTTATGGTAATTCATGGTGTTACCATGTTATAAAATAATACACGATGAAGGTGTTCACACGTTATTACATGGAATAAGGGATCTTCCTTGTGTTTAACTTCCTTATAAATTTTGGACAGGGAGTTTGGATAGAAGTATTTTGGATAAGTATAACTGTTGGAATAGATTAAGTTTGAAATTTGGTATTATTGTTAAGGTTATTTTTGGATTCTTATAAAAAGGAAAACACACAGACCCTATGAAAATCCATCACATCGGACAAATATATGGGAATCGAACCCACAACATAGTGTGATTTGGATTTATCACCAACCACTGGACAACATGAAGTCCCTAGATGGTATAATCTAGTTTTTTTAAATGGTCTGATAGGTGAATTATAAATTCATTATTTTTGGATCCCTATATGATTAGGATAAATAAAATAGTTTTGGAGTGAAAGATGAGTTTGTGGTAGGAATTAGTTAAAGTATGTAACTATAATTGTCAAGTATATATATATATATATTCCCTCTTATTAAAACTAAATTTTATTAACCCAATTTTCGATATGAGTTCAACACAAAGTTATTTTCTATTATGACCCTTTTATTTTCTAAGAACAATTTCAAATTGAGAGGACGCAATTTATTGAAGGAGGGAAGAATGTAAAACCCTAAGATTTCATAGTATGGTGTTTCTTAAAAGTAATTCAATAACTTTCACTACACGCAACATCGAGTTCAAGCGCACCATGAATTACCAATCTAGCCATTCAAAAGAGGTTATGAATAGTATTAACTGCATTTTGAATTTTATATACTATATATAATTTTAAGATCCATATTATGTGTTTCTTAGACATAATATAAGATCAAATTAAAATTTTTAGATAAAGGATGTATTTTTCAGAAAATGCAATTTTCCCCCTTTTGAGGGAGAATCCTTTTTAAATCCAATATTTGACACTTTTATGTATTCAATTTAAAAAATAAACTTCTTCTTTAGAATCAGGAGATAAAAATTTAGTTTTGATAAATTTTTGGTATTTTTCTGATAACTTTCATATTTTGGTAAATATTGAAAATACTAAATTTTAATTTAAAAAACATTTTTTAATTGAAATAATTTATAGTGTTAAATTATGAATTTGATTGGTTTTGAAGAATAATTAGATTATATTTTTATCATTTAATACAATTTAGTTCATTATAATTTAATTCACTTCGAAATTGTACATAAACAAGTGTAAATCTTTTGATAGATATTGTTTCTTAAAAACACTCAATTTTTTGACAACGAGATTTAATTTTATATTAATTAATGAAACTTATATGTTTTGAATTTGGTAAAATAGACATCATTTTTGAATTTTTAATATCAAATATATCTTAGGCTGAATTTTTAGTATTTTTCTGAGGAACATCAAGTTTTGATGAATTGTGAAAAACACTGAGTTATTGGTTAAAACCGACTTTTTATTTAAATAAATTTTTATTTTAATTAAATTTATTTTTGTTAAAAATAGATACGTAATACCTATATATGTTGAAAATAATTCATTTGTGTCATTTTATAATAAGTTTAGATATATAAAAAATTTATTGAACTTTTTAACGTCTTTTACCCACCTCCTAGGAGTATTTGCAATTTGCTTAAAACATTATTTTACTTCTTCTGTGAGTTAAATTTCAAAAATCTGGGAGACAATATTGACCTCAGTATATAAAATTTGGTTCAATAAGATGAAAATAAATTTTTGTGAATAGTAACTTTTGACTTTTTTTTACCGCGGTTAAAGGTAAATAGGGTAATTTAAGGTTGAAAGAATATTGTAATATTTCAAAATTATCTTAACACATGTCCTAACCTTATTTGATGAGTAATGGCTGACCATGGGAATCCTTGGGACGATTTTGGTACCCCATAGAGCCACTTATGAATGATAATGACACTTTATATTAATTATTTAATGTAAAAGAAAAATTGACATAAACAACAATCCTTTAGTAATTATTTTTTATATGGTGTTATATAATTAATATTTTTGACTATAAAAATTCATTGGAAAGCTAGAAATATTTCCTACATCATGGTATTTGTTTTATAACTTTTAGACATCGAATATATTAAATAATGTATGACACAATAATGATGAAGTATTTACCTCATTAATAAATGATTTAAATAAATTAGATTATAAATATTCAAATAATATCCAAAACATGTCCAATTTTTATTGGATAATTTTATTTCGACCATGATTTATCTTATCTTTGAACCTAATGATTTTTTTTCCTTTAGAAACCGAATATCATTATATAATAAAATAATATTTTCACACTTTCCTTAAGAGCCCCTCCTCCCACTTATAAAAGGAGAGCACATATAACCAATTACTCACACCTCTCAAGCCTTTAAAATCGTCCAAACTCTGCCAAATTAAGCTTCCTACATTCCTCTACTCCTCCTAGAAGTCTTACCTTAGTCATAAGGCACTTCAAGAAGTCCTTTTGGTTCAAACCAAAGGAAGTTACCCACATTTAAGGTAACAATTTCTCTTAACTTATTTTATTTTATTTTACTTCTCCAACCCTTAACCTATTTTTATTCCATTATTTTATAACAAAAAAAAGAATCCTTAATATACTAGGATGTTTTTATGAGAAGTATTCAAACTAAAATTACACACACCTCCATCTAATGGGTGAAGAACATAATGTTTCTGTGGACGAGAAACTAATGCCTCACGAAACGATGACTGTTTAATTACCTCCTACCACCTCTCATGGTGTCCATTATGATGGAACTGTATTTATATATGATATATATTATGTTTATGTTTTCTTCATGCCTCTGAATTTTTCTTTTATAGCATACCTTATTTATTTCCATTATGGGTAAACATGATAATTTCATTTGAGGAAGTGCGGACTACTGCCCCCTCAAAGTGATATGACTCGTTAATACCATATGTGGGATGTATAAAGGATTAAGTTAATGATATTATATATGATATTATACTGGAATTATAATATACCTGTGTATAAATATGTTTTAATTCCATTAAAATAAGAAATATAAATGAAATTAGTGTTCATGCGTACGTATGGCTTATTGTCTCCATGAACGGTGCATTTCATTTCATACCCCAAAATGAAACGTACTGTTATAAATACATGTATATACTGGATATATATGATATATATGATATCTAAATCATGAATATAATTCTTTATATAATGAACTTTTGACCATGTGAACAACATGTAACTATAAGGTGTTCATTTTTGCCTCATGTGCCAAATATCAACCAAACGAACGTTATTAACTTAAATGATTACATAATGTTTATAACATGGTAATAAGTGATATAAAAGGAATAATAAACTTGAAAATGTTTCTTAAGAAATTAGAAATTAACTTTAGTTTATTATTCAGGATATTAAAGAACAAACGGGTCAAGTCGGACATGAGGTAAGGGGTTTCGTATCTCACTTTTAATTCTGTGAGATTTCCATCGTTCACCACTTATTTATTGCATGTGGTGTATTGTGTACTACCATTTGATATATATTATCATGATTCTATTTATATTTATGATATTCTATGATTTGGTTTGTTGTTATTGACTATTTTTCATATGTCTCGATTGAATTACAATGAGGTAAGGGTTAATTTCACAATCTATTTATTATCTGAGGTTGTTTCTACGTAATTATCCACCAGGACCTCTTTATCATCCAGATCCATGTTTCTTAAAAACATATTTCAAAACATTCTTACTATTTTATAGTCTATAGTTTAAAGTCATTTATACCCTTGTTTGACTTTTATAAGATGTTTATAAAGGAATCTTTCTATCATTTTCCAAGCAAGGTACTTTATGACCTTTTCGACAAAATTATGGTAAGAATGTTTTTTTAACTTATACATCAGGTGAGGCTATTTTCCGCCGTTATAATATCATCAAAGCTTCCCTTACAATCTTATAAGAATATTTTTAATATAAATGTTTTCTTTATAATTATGTGACTCTTAAATGATTTCAAAATAGAAATAGATATTTCTCTAAAAAATATTTTGATTTCATCTATGTCAACATCCTTTAATGGATTTTAAGTTTATTTGTAGTTGATTTTTTATAATACAATCTTCCATATTGTATTGAATGAGTTAAGATATGTTTGAATATGGATGTTATATTTTTATACCATTCATGGTTTTTGGTTAATGTATTGACATTTCGTATGCTAGTTTTAATACGAGTGTTTATGTTAGATTTCAACCTTTTATTATGATGAATGTATTGGACTACTATGTTTCGGGTTGGGGACTGGTAAATGTAAGCCCTCCAAGTTTGGGTCTGGTTACAGCAGACCATCTAGGATGGAGTCCGGTTACAGAGGCTCTTTGGGATATAGTTCGGCTACAGAGGATCTCCAGGTGGGAGTCCGTTTATAGAGGCTCTTCGGGATGGAGTCCGGTTATAGAGGCTCTTCGAGTTTGGGTCCGGTTATAGTTAGCCCATAGGTCATGGGGCGAGGCCTTGACATAGAATTTAAAGTCTGTTATTATACATTCCCTCTTTATGAAAATAATATTTATGGTTCATGTGGTCATTCGATTAGTATAATACACTTGATTATGTTTTATTATGGAATTTTTACTCAGATCATATTCCTTCCATAAAAGTATTCATGTTTATTATTGGTAAAGGCATGTGGTTTCAATTATTTAACATGATTAATATTTATGTTATCTTCCACTGTATTGATTACCCTTACTGAGCGTCTGAGCTCTCCCCTTTCTTATATTTTATTTTATTAGGATTCAAAGAAGTATATTATGATTGATATGCAGGGTTAAGCTAAAGGGAGTAATGACATTATCAAAGAACTATCTATGTGATATTTTCTATTTGAAACTGTAATTTAAAGTTAATGTATGTAATCTATTTTCCTATACTGCAAAACTGATTAGTACATTGGTACCTAATTCCTTGTAATCATGCCAATGTATTAAAATAATGCACCGGATCTGGGTAACTGGGGTCAATGCGTTACAGTTGGTATCAGAGAAAGTTTAGGAATAACCTTGGAAACTAGATTTAGATAAACTCTGAATAGAGCAAATTACCCTAAGATAGAAATTGAGGATTAGTATAGATGAACTTCCTAGAATTTTGGTATTGTAGAGATTTTGTGAGTTTTCCAAGAAAATACATCCATGTTTGGATATAAGAAAATAGAGGCGGCTCTGGCACATATGTACCTAGGGGTAAAACCTAAAAACACCGCTTTGATCTAGACACGAACGGGAACTGGTGCACGACAATGGACCTTGCTGCACTCTTGGTTACGACACTCCTGGGAGATATGCTTAGGATAATTCTCATTTTCTTTATAGATCATTATGAAGGATTTACGAGTATATACCTCTTCAAAGAAAATATTTTTATGGATTATATCCATAAACTATTAAATTTACATTAGGTATTTTACAAGTTTGGAATTATTCATTACAAATCATAAACTGAACTAGTGTATGCCATTGTATATAAATGACGCCCAGTAGAAGGAATGTGAACTCCAATAATATGTATGATCCAAAGAATAAGAAGAATCATATATTTCATAGTATTAAGCCAACATTTAGAAGGGAAATATTCTCTCATGTATTATAAACATATAAATAAATAGTAGCATGTGTTAATAAGATATGTAAAGAATTATTTGGGTCCAATGGCTCTGAAGGGAAGCAAGAGAAGAAAAGGAAGGAATAGAGAAAGATGGATAAAGGGAAGAGGGGAAAGAAGGATTTTACCATATGTTATAACTTTGGAAAGAATCACATTTGTAAATGCTTGAAGGGAATAGGAGTGTGTTATAAGTGTGGAGAAAATGGACATCAAGTACATGATTGCAAGGGTAAGAAAAAAAAGTTTCAAATGTACAATGATTCATCTGTAAGGAGTTGGGACACTATGAGAATCAATGTCCAAATCATCAAAGTATTCCCCAAATACTGCTATTGGATAAGAATCAAGTTATGATACTATGGGAGATGAATAGTAATGATTAAGAGTTCTTATGTTGTTATTAAAGTATTGTTTCATTTGAGTGTTGTATCAATGATGTACTGGTTATATGAATTATGGAAATAAATAAGGATTGTACTATAGTACTATTTCATTGGGAATTTGAGATTATATGGTCCTGATACTAAGGTAGTAATTTTTGAATAAGAGATGGTTGATTTTGATAAATTATATTAGATATTCTTGACTATCTTGGAACTAATTAATGGTTTGCTTATTTCATGATTGCTGGAATATTCAAAATTTTTGGATATAAAGAATATATCCAGTATTATATAAAGGATAAGGGATCAAGAATGTAATCAATAAAGTTTTATGGAAATGCAGGGTATTACCATGTTTTAAAATTATACACGATGAAGGTGTTCACATGTTATTACATGGAAAAGGGATCTTCATTTTGTTTAACATCCTTATAAATTTTGGGCTGTGAGTTTGGATTGAAGTATTTTGGATAAGTCTAAAGGTTGGAATAGATTATGTTTGAAATTGGATATTATTGTTAAGGTTATTTTTGGATTTTTATAAATAGGACAACACACAGACCGTGTGACAATCCGTAATGTCGGACAAATCTGCGAGAATAGAACCCACACCATAGTGTGATTGGGATTTATCGCCTACCACTAGACTACATGAAGTCCCTGGATGGTATAATCTAGTTTTTTAAAAGGGTCTAAAAGGTGAATTATAAATTCATTATATTTGGATCCCCATACGATTAGGATAAATAGAATAATTGTTTGAAATCTTTTTGGAGTGAAAGATGAGTTTGTGGTAGGAATTAGTTAAAGTATGTTACTCTACATGACAAATATATATATATATATATATATATTCCCTCTTATTAAGACTAAATTTTATTAACCAAATTTTTGATATGAGTTCTCCACAAAGGTATTTTCTATTATGAACCTTTTATTTTCAAAGAACTATTTCTAATTGAGAGTAAACAATTTATTGAAGGAGGGGAGAATGTAACACCCCAAGATTTCATAGTACGTGGTTTCTTCAAAGTAATTCAATAACTTGCACTACACACAACACCGAGTTCAAGAGCACCACAACTTACCAATCTAGCCATTCAAAAGAGGTTATGAATAGTATAAACTGCATTTTGAATTTTATATACTCTATATAATTTTAAAATCCATATTATTTATTCCTTAGACATAATATAAGAACAAATTCAATTTTTTAGATAAAGGAAGTATTTTTCAAAAAATGTAATTTTACCGCCTTTTGAGGGTGAACCATTTTTAAATCCAATATTTGACACTTTTATGTATTCAATTGGACAAAATAAACTTTTTATTTAGAATTGGGAGATAAAAATTTAGTTTTGATACATTTTTGGTATTTTTCTGATAACTTTCATATTTAGGTAAATAGTGAAAAACACTAAATTTTAATTAAAAACAAATTTTTCAATTGAAATAATTTATATTGTTAAATTATGCATTTTATTGGTTTTGAAGTATAATTAGATTATATTTTTATCATTTAATACAATTTAGGTCATTATAATGATTTTTTACTTTGAAATTGGACATAAACAAATGTCAATCTTTTGATAGATATTGTTGCTTAAAAACACACTATTTATTTTGACAATGAGAATTAATTTTAAATTAATTATTACAACTTATATTATTTTAATTTGGTAAAATAGACACCATTTTTGAATTCAGAATATCAAATATTGATTAGGCTGAATTTTTGGTATTTTTCTGAGAAACATCAATTTTTGATTAATAGTGAAAAACACTAAGTTATTGGTTAAAACTGACTTTTTATTTAAATAATTATTTATTTTATTTAAATTTATTTTAGGTCAAAATAGATACATAATACCTATATATGTTCAATTTAATTCATTGGAGTCATTCTATAATAAGTTTAGATATATAAATTTTTTTGAACTTTTTACCGTCTTTTACCCACCTCCTAGGAGTATTTGCAATTTGCATAAAACTTAATTTTACCTCTTTTGTGAGTTGAATTTCAAAAATCCAAGAGACACAGTTAACCTAAGTAAGTAAAATGTGGTTAAATAAGATGAAAATAATTTTTCGTGAATAATAACTTTTGACTTTTATATACCGCAGTTAAAGGTAAATAGGGTAATTCAAGGTAAAAAGAATATTGTAATAATTCAAAATTACCTTTAAACATGTCCTAAACTTATTTTATAATTAATGGTCGACCATGGGCATCCTTGGGAGATTTTGGGACTCTATGAAGCCACATATGAATGATAATGACACTTTAGATTAATTAATTTAAAGTAAAGGCAAAATTGACATAAACAACAATATTTTAGTAATTACTTTTTTTATGGTGTTATATAAGTAATATTTTTGACTATAAATATTAATTGGAAATATAAAACGATTTCCTACATCTTGGTATTTTTTTTATAATTTTTTGACATCGAATAAATTAAATTATTTATGACACAATAACGATGCAATATTGACCTTTTTAATAAATGATTTGAATAAATTATATTATAAATATTAAAATAATATCCAAAAGATGTCCAATTCTTGTTGGATGATTTTATTTGGACCATGAATCATCGTATCTTTGACCCTAATTATTTTTGGACCTTTAGAAACTGATTATCATTATATAATAAAATAATATTTTCACACTTTCCTAAAGAGCCCCTCCACGCCCTTATAGAAGAAGACCACTTCTAACCAATTACTCACACATCTAAAGCCTTTAGGCTCCTCCAAAATCTGCCAAACTTAATCTCCCTACATCCCTCCCCTCATCCTAGAAGGCCTACCTTATGAAGAAGGCACTTCAAGAAGTCCTTTTGGTTGAAACCAAATGAAGTTACCCAAATTAAAAGTAGCAGTTTTTCATAACTTCTTCTTTTTATTTAACTTCTCCAACCCCTAAACTCTTTTTATTCCTTTATTTTAAAACAACACCAGTAAATTAAATATACTAGGATGTTTTTATGTTAATTATTCGAAATAAACTTACACACACCTCAATCTAATGGTTGAAAAACATAATGTTTCTGTGGATGGAAAACTAACGCCTCACGAAACGACAATTGTTTTATTACCTCCTACCGCCTCTCATGGTGGACATTATGATGGAAATTTATTTATATATGATATATATTATGTTTATGTTTTCTTCATGCTTATTTATTTTTATTTTATAGCATACCTTAATGGTTTCCATTATGGGTAAACGTGATAATTTCACTTGAGGAAATGCGGACTACCGCCCCCTCAAGGTGATATGACTCGTTAATACCATATGTGAGAAGTATAAAGGATGGATTTAATGATATTATATATGATATTATACTGGAATTATAATATATCTATGTATCATTATGTTTTAATTCCATTAAAATAATAAATATAAATGAAAGTAGCGTTCATGCGTACGTACGACTTACCTCTCCAAGAACGGTGCATTTCATTTCTTACCCCAAAATGACATGTACTGTTTCAAATACACGTATATGATGGATATATATGATATACATGATATATAAATCATGAATATCATTCTTTATATAATGAACTATTGACCATGTGAACAACTTGTAACTATAAGGTGTTCATTTTCGACTCAAGTGCCAAATATTGACATAACAAACGTTATTAACATAAATGATTACATAATGTTTATAAAATGGTAATAAGTGATATAAAAGGAATAATAAACTTGAAAAAGTTTCTTAAGCAAGTAGAAATTAACTTTAGTTTATTATTCAGGATTTTAAAAAACAAACGGGTCTAGTCAGACACGAGGTAAGGAGTTTCTTATCTCACTTTTAATTCCATGAGATTTCCATTGTTCACCACTTATTTGTAGCATGTGGTGTTTTCTGTACTGCCACTTTATATATATTACCATGATTCTCTTTATATTCATGATATTCTATTATTCATTTGGTTGTGATTAAATATTGTTTATACTAGTCGATTGAATTACAATGTGGTAAGGGTTAATTTCACAATCTCTTTATTATCCGAGTTTGTTTATACGTAATTATCTACTGGGACCTCTTTATCATCCACATCCATGTTTCTTAAAAACATATATCAAACATTATGAACATTTTATATACTATGGGTTAAAGTCATTTATACTCATGTTTGACTTTTATAAGATGTTTATAAAGGTATATTTCCGTCGTTTTCCAAACAAGGTACTTTATGACCTTTTCGACAAAATTAAGGTAAGAATGTTTTTTTAACTTATACGGCAGGTGCATCTAGTTTCCTCCATTGTATCATTGTCGAAGCTTCCCTTACAAGATTATAAGAATATTTTCAAAATAAATGTTTTCTTTCTAATTATGCGACTCTTAAATTATTTCAAAACAGAAAGAGATATTTATCTAAAAAAGGTTTTTATTTCATCTATATCAACATCCTTTGATGGATTTTAACTTAATTTGACATTTATTTATTATAATACAATCTTCCATATTGTATTGAATGAGTTAAGATATGTTTTAATGTGGATGTTCTATTTTTATACAATTCATGGTTAGTGGTTAATGTATTGAAATTTCATATGCTAGTTTTAATATGAATGTTTATGTTATATTTCAACCTTTTTTTATGATGAATGTATTGGAATAGTATGTTATGGGTTGGGGACTCATAAATGTACACCCTCTGGGTTGGGGCCCGGTTACAGTAGACCCTCCAGGATGGAGTCCGGTTACAGAGGATCTCTGGGATGGAGTCCGGTTACAGAGGCTCTCTGGGTTGGAGTCCGGTTACAGAGGCTCTCCGGGATGGAGTCCAGTTACAGAGGCTATCCAGGTTTGGGCCTAGTTACAGTTACTCCATAGGTCCTAGCACAAGGCCCTGACATAGAAATTAATTTTTGGTTTTATACATTACCTATTTAGGAAAATAATATTGATGGTTCATATGGTTATTCGACTAGTAGAATACCGATGATTATGTTTTATTATGGAATTATTTACTAAGCTCATATTCCTGCCATATAAGTATTCATGTTTATTATTGGTAAAGACATGTAGATTCAATTATTCACCATGATTAATATTTATCTTATCTTCCAATGTATTGCTTAACCTTACTAAGCGTCTGAGCTCCCCTGTTTCTTATGTTTTATTATACCAGGATTCTAAGAAGTGTATTATGATTGATATGAAGGGTTAAGATAAAGGGCATAATGGCGTTCTGAAAGAACTCTCTATGTGATATTTTATGTTTGAAATTGTAATGTAATGTTATTTTATGTAATCTATTTTCCAAGACTGATAAACTGATCAGTTCTTCAGGACTTGATTCCTTGTAATCATGCCAATGTATTAAAATAATTCACCGGCTCTGGGTAACTGGGGTTAGGGTGTTGCAAAATCATCCATATCCGAATGGACCGAAGGCCCTCTTTTTTAACATCATGTGGTTAGGATATCTCTGTAATGTAGTTTAATGTTAGGAGAAAAGGGTGTATTATTTAGTTTAATGACATGAAACTAGGAAAAACTATACAATGTAACTTTGTGAGACCAGGATGAATTTTCAATTTAACATTTTATGATGAAGATGATTCTCTTCCAATTTATCGTCATGTGATCATGTCACTTTCCTTGAATTTTAACATAATGTGTTCAGGATATAGGTTTATTTGACCACGACTATTCCATGTATTTCATGAAAAACCTAAATTTGGTGGGGGTCATGACGTGTTCCGCATATATTTTATCCAATGAGTATGATCCATTGGAATAGACCTTACGTTTGACTCAGGTTACTTCCCATTTGGGTTTAATATTTAGTGTTTTCTTCCCTATATCAATAGGGATTAGAGGACCAATATCTGTTCTCCTAGAAGAAATGAAAAAAAGGAAAACATTTTTATCAATGTGTCGTGTGATCTAATTAGTTTTGGATTTGAGGTTGTGCAGTGTACGTGACTTTTCTCATCAAGTCATTCCAACTCATCTAGATGATTTTACTATTACTCGTCATCTTAGATTTTTCAAACAATATCTATTCCATGTGATGGAAACTAGACTTATATAGGAAATAAGGCCTCAATTTGGCACAATAATAAATATTTATTTTCTTGTGTAGCAGTACAAGTTGTGGTACATTAGGCCCATAAAGCATGAAGAATATTTTCCAGATTGGAATAATTTTATTTCTATATTATATTAAATAGTCTTATTGAAGACATCCATCGTCCTATTTTATGCTACATGATAGAAGGTTGAATGGTTGGACTTGTGGTTGTAATCCTGGTACTACTTCATCAACTTGGTAGAAAAAAAATTTGGTGTTTTTTCCATTAATAATATGTAAGGGACTCTGAATTTAGTGGTTCTATTAGACTTTATGACATAAATGATATTATTCATATGAAATTCCTTGATGGGTATTGAATCATCCCATTTTTAAAATAATTTAGTAGTCGTAACTTTATACTACAACTACTTACTTGTGGATGAAGGACATATCCCCCACAACATCCGTTCACCATATGGTAAAAGGATTGGAATACTTTGTTGTATATAGGAATTATAGGGGTTGATAGATGAAGTTTTCATGAATTTGGCAGTCATGAAATTTTATAGGGAATTCTATATAGCCCTATATCATTGTTTTCTAGTAGTAATAATGAATCTTAATTATATGGTATAGCTTAGTCCTAGATTGATGAATGTTATAATATCCTACATGGTATTCTTCCTTTATAACATTAATCTATTTTTATTATATTTATATAAAGATTATTCTATCAAATCCTCAATTTTAGGGGTCTTTTTTCTTCATTTTTCCCATCCCAAAGGGTAAAGTCACTTCGTGGTACCAAATTTGTTCCCTTCTGGATCTTTCTTTTGGGAGGGTCCCATTTTAGAGATTATCATTTGCGAGATCCATCTATCTAGGGTTGGGTATTTTTTCATTGTACTTTGCGGTAGTGTTGACCTGAATAAAATCCTCCATGTTTGAGATGATGACATATGAGACCATCAATTAGTGATTAATGTGGAATACCACCTCATCCATTTTAGGGTCATCTCAAACTACAGTTTCATGGTATATTTCATCGCCATGATCATTTTTCGATCATGGGATATGACGCAATGATTTCTTAAAAGATAACTCTACCATTAGTCTTCTGTCATAGACTATAAGAGGGGATAATTCTACCTTTTTATGGAATACACATCATTGATCCACTTTATTACTAGATCTGAATTCCCATTGTTTTCAGGCAGTCTATTTGCAACTATATGGCCAATTCCAATCTAGTAATGAGGGCTTAGTATTTGGCCTCATTATTAGTTTATCATTTTGGTAGTGAGAAATATTAATTAAAAATTAATTTTCCATGATAAAAAACACAATACCTAGAATAACCTAGTTGAGCATCAGGTTTTACAATATCCTTCTAGTAGGACTTCAAGAAGAACTATCAAAATATATCTCCTTTATTTAGGGAGCATTGTGGGCATAGAAAACATCTTCATCTAGATTTTTGGTGCCCAATAGTCTGATTTTCAATGTGGGATGATCCAAAATTAAATTATCCAGGTCCTTCCCTTTTACAAACTTATTTGACATAAACAAATGATCATATTGTGGTAGAATAACCACCCATTGGGCCAAAATCAAAGTCAGCATAGGTCGGACAACAATGTACATTAGAGGTTCAATATGGGAGACTAGGTGGACTTATTGATGCCATAAGTAATGTCTCAATTTTATCAATACAAAGATGAGTGTGAAGTTGGTGTTCTAAAATTGGAATACATAGTCTCAATACCTATCATCATTCTATTAATGTTATATAGATTTTTTTTCACTCCTTGTATCATTCTTCTATGTAGGGAGAGAACCCATTAATTGTTTCATGGAAGCCACTCATAAGACGAGAAGCATTTATTCCACTGGTGGAATCAAGACCAGCGAGTTATGAAAGTACTAATTAAAACTATTAAAGGATTCTTGACAGTCCTCATCCAAATAGTTGGTGACTCCCTTATTTATTAACATGGCAAAGATGAGTGATTTAATGGCCATGTTAGCTATGAAACACGGAATATAAGTGAGGTTTCATTGGATCCACATTAGTTATTTGAGATTATGAGGGGGTCACATTGCTGGGATTTTACTATTCATTTCTGGGCCAACCTTGTTGACACAATGGCATTCCAAAAAGCCCATAAATTTTTCAGATGTCACTCCAAATGTAAATTTTAATGGGTTAAATGTGAAATTGCTTATTAAAACATTCTTAATTTTTCTTAATGATTGGTCAGTTGACTATATCATTTTCAAGATTTGACTACTAGGTCACAGACATAACTTTCAGTAATTCATCCAAAGATGTATTCCAAAATACAATGAATGGCACATTGATAAGTTTTTCTAGTATTATTTAATACAATGTCCATGACCAGATAGAAAAATATCCCCTAAGGTTCTCTAAAGGCGGTGGATTCCTCATCTTCAGAGGACTTCTATATTTGATTGTACCACAGATACCGATCAAATAAGGAAAGGGATTAACATAAAATAGTTCATCAATCAATGGTTCTATGGTCAGTAATCATAAATTTCTGTTTTCCAGTTTCGATTAAGGTATCTTAAATTGAAGAAGACACTAGTCTCCCTACTATTTATCTTTAAAAGGATGATGTTGGACATCCATTTTTGATATTTAACTTCTTAATAAAAAACTGGTTAGATCAAATTGTAATCTTCTGATTCTAGATTAGTTTTATGAGAGGGGTGAATCCTCCTAGATTTTTATTTGAAACTTATATGGTCATCAACTAATCCTATATAGCGTGTATCCACATCAGGGTTCAGTCCAGAAATATCTATATCATTCCATTTGAAAAAATATCTATGTTTATTTATAAATTCAATATACAAATCCTGCTCCTCGAGAGGCATAGTGACACTAATCAGTGTAGGTCATGGGACTTATTCTATTATAATACCTACCTACCCGAGATCATTGATGGTAATGGATATTCCTTTCTCAAATGTAGGAGGAGTGTGGTTGAGATTACCCACCTATTTCATTATTTCCGAGTCTGTGGAGTCATTTTCAAACATGGTAGGAAATATGAGGGATTATCTGTCATCATTGTGGTAAGAGAGGCCATGTGAATAAACATTGTAAAACTGATCTCCTGGAGGTTTTATTAATAGATTATGAAGATATTTATTTTATTTTACACGGTAATTAGAGACAGAGGGATCTTGGACATCCGGGATTAATTCAACAACCTCAATCATATTTATGGGTACTGAATAAACTTTCTCAAGCATACTGTATGTATTTTAAGGGGAGATCCCGAATCCATTAGGTGATGAAACCAATATATTATCATCCACCATTGGTTGTTTCGCATCCCATTTGTAGAAACCTACCTTAGAATATGTGTCTTTACAATACTCAAAAGGGACACTCTCACCACATAGTGTGTCTTTCTTCTTTTGGATGGGGTATTTCAGGCATTGATGAAATGTTTAAGGTACTTCAATGTGGCTGTTCACCCTAGTCCTTTTTATAAATACATTATATGTAGTATCCTGTTTGATAACCATGAAATCAGTGTTAGATGTGAGATCCCTAAATAGATCCTTAGACATGATCTTTTTGAGATTCTCTTGTTCACTCATATAGTATCCTTGAATGACTAGCATTGTAGGAAAAATGTTTCATTTTCTATATACAAAAATTTGAAGGGTATGGATTCAGATGAGTTTTATCCCAAAACCATTTTCAATCAGAGTCCTTTGGATGTTGACATCATTGAGATGACCTAAACCATAAATGGATCTGATATTTCCTTGGATGATCTCTTCCTAATTGGAATCTATAAATGAGATGGTAACTTGGTATTTTGATGCCATAGTCTTCACTCGATAAACCTCAACTACATCACCATGTTTCTATAACTCCTATAGGATATTAAGGACCTCAATGAGTTATTTTCTTAGTTTGTTTTAATGGTGAAGAACATTTAGGATCAAGTGTTTGGTAGGGACAACTGCCAACTATTTTCGAATGCAGTACTTTTTTCCAATGGTTTATTCTTACTAAATTAGGTATGCAACTTATTTTTTTAGCTCAAGATATTTTTTATTTGAAGTATATGGGCCTAATTCTTGGAAATAGGTTGGGGAACATATGATACTAGTGGTGTAGCCGGTTTCGACTTTTATCTTTGTCTAGGATGATCAGACAATATCACCCCTCTATTCGGTCGTGTATGATGGTTGGGCATGGATTACTGTGGGAGGTCTTTTGGGGAAACTCTTTGATTTTTATAGCCTTTAAATAGTGTTCAAACATGGGTCTTAGTTATGTATATTTTTTTGTGGGCATTTGACCAATATATCGTGGATGACCATGGTCACACTATCCCTTATATCCTCGGCTCCTACAACTTCAACCTCCAGCTCCCCAGTCAGGTACGAGGGACTAATATTCAGTGGTATATTATTTATTAGAGAATTTTTATGTTAATTGAATTAAGTTAATATAATCTAATACATTCTATTCATCCCATAAGGGTTCCAATTGGTGGGGATGTTCCCATTCCTAGATTGTTGATGGAAATAAATCTACAAGAGTATGTTCTTGCACCGGAGATGGATAAGAATTTTCATCTTTTGTCTCTTCTTGTGTTTGATGACTACATCTTCCTCTGGGAAGTGTACTTGATTCCACCTCCCTCAATGATGGGATAATTATGCATTTCAATGATTTAATATTATGTTTAAATGAGCCCAATTGAATATCTTTCCAGTCATCCAATTATTGAACCTTTATCCACTCATAGAAGAAATGTATTTCCCATCACCCACTCCATCTAGTTGATTAATGGTTACATAGGTCACTTGTGTCAGGTAAATTCCTGATAACACATATATAGAATAAACCATGATTTGGAGGACAACATTGCAGATTAATAAATCCTCAATGGTGTGCCCCAAGATCCTATGGAAAGGGTATTAGTTTGGGTAATTAGTGTGGTTAACCTCATCAAGTTTCATGGCCTTCATTAACTTGATTAGGTTATTTTATATTGAATAAAGTAAATAATCCAAGAACCACTCATTTAGTAATGATTACTATTTATTCATCCATTCCTTAAATATCGAGTGACCCTAATCTATATTCACTTCTAGGGGACGGGATTTGGTGATTATTGTCACTTTACAAAAGGTGTTATATTATTTAGGGCCTACATATGTGCTTTATTAGTAATTGGTTTAATATTGAGTGTAAAAGTGATAGTCTCTACCTTACGAGGCCTTTTTACCTTTGATGAGGTTACATGATGAGATTTAGATCAAGTCCACATAATCTAATGTTCCATGACCTGGATTCTTACTTCAATCCATAAATGGATCTCTACAACTTTCAAATCCTTTCTGCTTCACCTGGAGTCACAAACCCTTTTGGTTGATTCCTATATACATATTACTGAATTTTACCATTATGGAATTGTGTTTTGAGATACATCATACATATATATTAATTATTGTATGATTCATGATCAAGTATAATTCGAATAGATTTAAACATGGAAATTGGCGAAAAGGACTCATTGTAGTCAATTACTTAACACTGTTTAAACCCTTTGAGCAATTTCCTGGCATTATTGGTATTTATAACACCTTCCACTTCCAGTTTCCTCTAGAATAATCATTTTAAACCAATGAGATTTACATCAACTGGTGCATCGACCGGAACTGAAACTAGGTTATAATATGTTGAATCCATTTCATAATTCATGGATTCTTTCCATCTCATAGCTTCTAATATTCTTACTACCACCATGTAGTAGGGAGTTTCATCGTTGTTAACAAATATCAAGTCACCATATTTAGTTACTAGAAAACCTTATCACTCTAGTTCTCATACCACTCATACGCTTCTACATAGTACATTTGTTTCAACATCTACTTCTTCCACGGGGACCTGTGGAACCTATTCCTACTCCAACTCTTATTTATCTTGAGCATCAACATCATTACAGTAAATTTTATCTCACTGTAATTTTTGATAATGTTCTCCCAATCAAAAAATATGCCTTGTCTAGAAACAATCACTTTCTTTTCTAAGGGTTTGTATAGGTAGTATCCCTTTATTTCCTTGGGATACCCTATAAAGATAAACTTTTTTTTTTCAGTATGCTAGTTTGTTGGCAAAGAAGGCCTTAAAAAATTCCTCACATCCCCATACATAAGTGTGTGATAGAAAATGATTCTTTCTACTCCATATCTCTAAGGTAATTCCATTTTCTTCTTTAGTTGGAACTTGATTTAATGTGTATGTTCCAGTTTGTAATGCATATCCCCAAAAGGATAATGAAAGATCTTCATGAATCATAATCAAATTTACAATGTATAACGAGGTATGGTTCCCCCTTTCACTAACACCGTTAAACTATGGTGTGTAAGTAGGATTTAGTCGAGATAGTATCCCAAAAAACTATAGAAATTTGATAAACTACTGGTTAATATATTCACTACCTCTATCCAATTTAAGTTTCTTTATCTTCTTTTAAAGTATATTATCTACTTCATTCTTGAATTTCTTTAATTTCTCAATGGAATTATACTTATACCTCATCAAGTAGAAATATAATTATCTAATAAATTCATTAGTAAATGTTATGAAGTAAGAATATTCACCTCTATTTTCAACTATAAATGGTCCACACACATTAGTGTGTACCAATACTATAAGCTCTACAGTCCTTTCCAATTTACACCAAATGGTGATTTGGTCATTTTTCCTTATAAAAAAGCATGACATATTTCAATTGGTTTTAACTTAGATGATTTAATATATCCATCTAGATAGGTATTTTTTAGATGCTTCTCATTTACATGACCAAGATGGTGATGGAGATACTGGGTGTTATATGAGTCATGTGTACATGGTTCTTTATTGATTTAAAAAACATGGATTTTCTAAGTTAATACATAAAGTCAATAGTTTAAATATTCCATACCATAAAATATTTTTTCCCTTATAAATGAAAATACTTTTATTTTCAAACATGAAAATAAACCCATCTATATCTTGGCATGATATAAAAATTATATTATTGGTAATTGTAGGTACATAATAAAAATATCTCAAAACCAAAATCATTCTCATTCGCAATGAGAGGTGGTAGTCACAAATGGCCAAATAATACAACCTCACACTTTTATCAGCTCTCGGATCCACCTAATATTTAAAAATCATTCAGAACCCACTTGGTTCCTACATTTGGATACAGATGTAGGAACCACAAGCTATATCCAATACATAATGTGTAGATTTGGAAATATTACACTAGATACAGAACGTACCTTTATCTTCCCTTACATTCTAGGTGTTGTTCCTCTTCCTGTGTCCTAGCTTGACAAACTCAAAGAATATTGTGTCCTTTTCCTCACCTTTCCTCTAGATCTTATTCTTATTGGAAGAATGGTGATTAGGTGATTTAGATTTGTTGGTCGGAGTGGACACTCAAGAGGGGGGTGAATTGAGTTCCAATTAAAATTTCTGTTAAAAACAATTTCTATTAAAATCCCCCAATTTCAAAAACAAATTAAACTGTAGTGAATTTATATAGATTATAAAGGTTCAATTAGTTTCTCAAAGACTGATTAATTCTCAGTTAACGTAATCTTATGATTAAATTAACTTTTGAAACTAACTTACTGATTTATAAAAAATATAAACACTTGCGAGTTTAATTATCAAAGTAGCTTTGAAGACAGATTATATTTCAAAGTAATAGCAGCGGAATATGAAATAAATATGTATAGTATGGATATAGAGTATAACTATAAACACACAGAATTAACCAAGAGGTTCAGTCTCAAGCCGAGACTTAGTACTCTCAAAATTTTATATAAAATGATCCACACCCTGGATCGGGGTTAACAACAGTGAACACACTGTCCAGGTCACAAGACCTCTACCACAGTTCTTCGTGGGAAAACAAACAACAGCAGCAAGCTGTCCAGGTCACAAGACCTCTACCACTATCCACAGTGGGAAATGGGGTGCAAAAAGATTTGCTGAGGATTTACAGATCCTCCAGTGAAAGTACAGGAGTCAATGTGTGTGTTTAATACAGCAGATAACACACACTGCTCAAAATGTAGAATAAATCACAGAACAAGAGATGTAGAGTTTAGAAGTGGTTCTGGTGATCTCAGTGTAGCTCTTGTATTCGATCAGAAGAGAATTTGAGTCCTCTTCTCGTTTCTGTTTGAGAAACAGAGTGTCGTATGCTCCAGGTTCACAGGTAGTGAGAATGTAGTCGATGAAGTTCTTCAGGGTTCTTCTTGTATGCATAGAACACTTCTCGAGTATACTTGATTGTCTATGTGCTTCTCTGTGTTCTTGATGGAACTCGTTTTTATCTTCTTGTGTTTCTGGTATATTTCGTCCACGACGCACTTCTCTAGTTGGCATTATTTTTGGGCAGCGTAGTCTTCTCGTATTTATCTCCCGACAGGGGACAGAAAAGATTTCTTTTCAGCAGGTACGAGGTACGGGTTCCTGACATCCGACAACCTTTATCAGATATTTGACAAATCATCAAAATGTATGATATGACCGTTAGATAGATTAAATGTAGGAAATAAAGAAATTAAAACAGTGAGTCGAGAATGTATGTCACTGTTGACTTCAACTGTGGTCTTCCAACTGTGGACTTCCAACTGTGGACTTCCTTCTGACTGCTGACTTCAACAAAGGGCTTGCTGTCTGTAGGCTTGCAATGGTAGCTTTTACTCCATGTAACTGTAGCCTTTCTAACTGTAGACTTGTAACATCAAATTTGTAGAACTGTAACCTTTGTCAACTGTAGACTTCGATCATCAGTAGACTTAGTCGACAGAAGCTGTCTAACTGTAACCTTCACTGTAGGCTTATGACTGTAGGCTTGTTCGACTGTGAACTTGTTCCAACTGTAGACTTGTTCGTCTGTGAACTTGAGCAGAGAAAACTTTGAGCAGAAGTCTTGTAACTGTGACCTTCGTCTGTGAGCTTTGACAATAGATAGCAGTGGACTCGTAACTGTAAGCTTGTATTAGTCTTCGACTGTAACCTTGTAACTGTGAACTTATTGCAACAGTAACTTAAGGTGACAGTTAACTGTAACTGTGACTTTGAAAAGAAAGCTCTGACTGTTAGCTAACAATACCAAACTTATGTAAATACTACTGTAAGCTGTTACAGTAAAGTTATGAGAGTAAGAATATGAACTGTTTAGAATAAAATACGTTTAAGCATAGAATAATAAGAATAATGCAAGGTTTTAATACATCATAATTAATGTTTAAGCATGATTTGGGATTATCAAAACAGGTGATTCCAACAAGATTGTTTTTAATTATATTGATAATTTTATTTGTTCTTAATTTTTTTATTCCCCATAAGGACTACATGTTTATCACACCCATTCTCTTATCCACAAACGGAATCAATTTAAGAAATTCTGAAAAACTCTTCTCATTATTTTTCATATTGTAATGAGAAATAAAAATAGAGATGGTGTGAGGAAATAATGAAATTATAATATTTTTGTGAAACTAATTTTGGAATTTAATCCCTAATATGTACATGCATTCAATGTATCTGATAATCTTAACTACATGAGGACCAGCTGGCATAGACTCTCCAAGATTATTTTTAAGAAAATCATCTGAGATATCATACCTCTCTTTTCTCACCTTCTCTTAAAAAGATCCCACAGGAGATACATCATGTTATTGGCATCTATATCCTCGTGTTATTCAAAAGCTCATTGGAAGTGATGATAGAATGAAACAATGAAAATATGTAGCATCATTCATATTTTTCTCATAGATATATATGTCTTCATCACTTTCAAAATTACTAGGAACAACAGGAAAAGGTTCTTCCAACACATATAATTTTTTTATGGTGAATGAGGAAATGTAGGTACCTTTTCCAAAAATATAAAATTGTGCTAGTGAGAAGGATGTCCTTATAAAGTATGGACATCAATGACATGTTTAATGTCATTTTATTACCATTACAAAAAATAACATTAGTGGAGCTTTAGTACTATATCTGATAAAGTTTAGACAAAAAAATAAATATTATATTTATTAATATCCTAAATTTTTTTCGAACCCTAATTGTCCTCACTATTATCTTTAGAATATCCTATTTCAGGGATATCCTAGTAGAAAGAATCCAAATTCCCCTTCTCGTTACCTAGAATTTGGTTGGTCAATTAAATTGAATAGTTGTAGGTAGACATTCTCAATTACAACTGCATTAACTCAGAGTTCCATGATCAGCTGAGTGGACTCCCTAATCATGAAATCCTTAAATTTTATTTCCTTAACCATTTACTCTCAGTTATACCAAGTCATGATTTGGAAGTTAACCCTTGATGTGTACTAATATATGTCAACCCAAAACATCATTTTAGAATTCCGTGATAATTGAAAGTACCCTAACTATTCCTGGTCAAACACTTTGAATTACAGATTTATTTTAATTGAAGTAGTGGAAGGCTATACTGACTTAATATATATAATTGAGGGATTTTATCCTTTTTATGTGTAAATTTTCAATTACTATATTTATTGACTACTTTTCAATATTAAGTCGATTTATTTAAGTTATTAACCATTAATTCGATAATATTTATGCATAATATAAAGTATTTTAGTTCAATCTTGTATTCTTGTTAATTTCATTAAATTATGTGCTTGCAACAAAACAACCATAATGAAATTACCATGAAACATGACAGAAATAAAATAATAAAGAAGTATCATCATGAGATCATACTATCTTTTAGTATATCTAGCTACTGAAAAACTAACCAACAACCTCAAGGAAAACACCTTGAACCGATTATGATTTGTGTTACAACATTCCACTTATCCACCTATGTATCTACTAGGATTTGTTTCTCATTGACTCCAACCATGAACCGAATCCACTATCATGGGATCACCATCCTTTACAAATTCTTTTTACTCAAATGTTAGTGAGGGGAAAGGGGTTTGCATAAATAAAACCCTGGGAACATAGTCCCTACATAATAATATGAGACAAGGCATGCAGGTCAATAGATAAATTTATTTATAAATTAAATAAAACCAATCTTATACAAAGGTCTGGTTTACCTCAGGATCATCCTCATCCATGAAACAAATTATGAATTCAATACTAACTAGTATTAATTTCTTATTCGTTCTTATTTAAGATATATCGTACACTGATAAATTAACATTAATAATTGATTAATCAATTCTTTTATCGTAATTCTTACTTGAATTTCCTAAAGATTCTCATCCATTATAATTTTAATCAAATTAAATATATTATTTTAAAATTAACAATATTAATTAATGTACATTGGGGGAAACAAAGTTAATAACAATCCAAATCTACCCAACATGTATTATACTCTTATATTGGTTTACTTTTGTTACATATGGCATACATGAATTATTGGGTACATTCATGGTGTGTATAATTACATGAATTTCATGATTTTCTGGTCAAGTGGTATACTCAATTAGCATAAAATAAAAACATTAATAGACTCATACATGACATTCAGATATGAAAATTTCACATATATTAATTCCACATTTATATATATAAATATTAAAACTAATCACATGGAATTTCATACCAACTTATTGACTATACACAAGCCAATGTCTCATGGATTACATAATATAATAAATAAATTTTAATTATTCTTTATTTATTATAAGTATACAATGTGTACATCTGACCAAATGGCATGTATGGATCTCACCGTCTATTTGTGGCACACACCGAGGGACTCGTGTTTTAAATCATGCATTGGAAACAGGAGTACAAGGAATGTCCAATGGGATACATGTCGTGTGTTCTCTAAATTATGTGGTCACCAGTTAGGTATGCCATGTATTGAAATACCCAGAGCATCTTTAACTAAAAGGAACTATTTGTTGTGTACATGGGAAACATGGTGTGTTCTTCATTTACCTATGCACGGGTCTATCCCGGTAAACATGCGGTGAAAGAATTAACTATACAACGTGTACTCAATACACACGATTTGATTAATTTCCAAATTAAATCCTTGTGCATTGAACACAAGTACACAACATGTAACTCTAGTTACAAAGTGTGTACTCCTGTGTTATCTGTCTAGAATCATTCGAACCTCTGGATGTGCTCAATGTTTTTATTTTTAGCGTGAATTCATTCATTTCAATTAGACATATGATAAATGAATGAGTAAGAATCATATATCGCAATTTGGATTAAAATAATAGTTAAAAATGAATTCAAAAACTAAATTAAAAATGCATAAATCCCCAATTATCTTTAGGTAATTATAAAAAATTATTTTACCTAGATCTAATAGCACATTTAGATTTTGGGAACATTGAAATAATGCAATTGGCAGTAACTAGAATTTCATTTTTTGCATGATCAGTGATTAATTCGAGATTTTAAAAAATCTTGAACGTTATGATCAATAGAATTAAATAAAAGAATATATATAGTGGATAAAACCCCAGAACCATAGATATTATCACCACATATTATTTATAATTAATTCAATCAAATAAATAATTACCTTTGTTGGAATTCGTTCTTCGTTGATAGATCTGGTAACAAATTTGTGTTGCATCATCATTACGTTGTAGGAATCAAGTACAGATTCCCTCTAGTGGTGTTCCAAACTTGTTCAATAAATCTTTAGATAGAAAAATGTAATCATAGGGTGCTATCATGATAGGCCCTTTCATTATTTTTGTTCACCTTTGATCGTTATGACAATAACTTCCAAAGCATTCTCCTTGATCTAGTGGGAAAATAATGATTTCCGTTCTTAGGAGCTTTCTTGGAGAAGAGAGCTCTCTTGGTCTTGAAAGGATTATACAAAATTTTCTATGCATAACCACTAAAATGAATTTGATTATTGAGAAAATAATATAATTGAGTTTATATATTTCTAGGGTTGAAACAAAATAGTAGAAGAATTTCCATTCATTATTTATTTAATCCCTATGGAACCCCATGTCAAATAATAATAATATTATTACTATTTCTCGACTACACTTATATTTTGATTTATATTAAATATTATTTAATTAAATAATATTCCATGTTTATTAATTCTCACCGGACCGAAAAACTCGGCCTTTAATTACTCCATGTTTATCAGGCCTTGAATAATGTCTATTTATTTATTAAATAAATATCATTCCATTATTCTCCAATAAATAAATAAATATTATATTAATTAAATTGAAAATAAATGTTTATTAAATATTCCACTCACATTATATTATCTAATGTGACAGGTGAATAAATATATGTGATCAAGCATACATGAATAATTATTAAACCATGCATGGGAATAATATTTATTCAACTTGTTAAAAAATAAATAATAATATATTTTTTAACTAAGATTCTAGATACATTCATTGTGTGACCCTCTTGGCCTCTTTCTTGGTGGAATTAGGTGAAACAAACTGAAGTACAAGGCTAGAGTCTATCAACAGGCCAAGGAACCCATAGAAAAAGAAGTTAATCCTACAATGAAATGTTACCTCATATGGATTGTTACTATGTAACATAACCCCTTTATCAAGATATAACTAATCAAGCATGTTTCATGCTAGTTCCATCAACTAAAGTGATCAATGTCTCTTTCTTTAACATAATTGAAATTGAAAATTCCTATACAACACCATGGATGTGGAATTATTTAAGATATATCATTTCCATAAAGGGGCCTAAGATATCAACTTCTACTAAAGAACAGAAGGGAAAAATCCTTTCTCAAATTATTCATTAATTTAATATTAACCATGATGCACCCAGTGTATCCTAAATCACCATGGACATCCGTTGTCACATTTTTCTTCAAAACGTTAAATTAAATGACTCATAATTCTCATTAATTATAATCTTAATTTCTAAGGACCAATATATACATCCACATATTGGAACATCCAATGACATATATAAATGTCGATTTCATACTAGCTAGTCTCATTCTCATAATATCCAACTAGATATTACCAAGGGAGTACACCATGAGAAGGTGACTAAAGGTTATATGATTCTCCATTATTTATATCCTATATTATTTGTGTCCCTCAGATGATATCATCCATATATAGAACAAATATTTAAGAACAGTGTCGTAGCACTTCCAGGATAACATCATAGAGGGGAAATGTTATGACCTTTTAGTTTGGTAGCTTCTCTTATGAAAATGTCACATACTATGTTGTATTTAAAATAATAATCTTATTATAAATATATTATTAATATTCAAAACCATTAACACAAGTTAACCTAAAATAAGTAGAAGTTTGTTCTCGGGAACCAACTCCAACAATACCAAAATTCATTATCAACATGATTCAAATGTAACTAATTTGATTACGACTAACCAAATAACACTTATGTTGCTTTTAAATAAACTTAAGAGCACAATGGGACTTTTAAATTACTTCATTTATTGAAAAAAATTAAAATTTTAATAAAAATAGTATATTTAACTATTCAATGAAAAATCACTATTTTCATAAAAATCAAAAACAATTACACAAAGATAATTTTTGACATATGGATTTCCAATATGAAATTTATTTTTCAAAATAAAATATATAAAATTATAATGAATTAATTATATTAACTTCTAAAAAATGAAAAAAATACATTTTTTGAAGAAAAAATAAATTTTTGGAGCTTGTGAAGAGTTTACTAAAAACTGTGCACAAATTTACATATATATTTTCTTCATAAAAAATATTTATACATTAATTTAAAAAAGTGGTTATTCCTTTTCCTACCTCTAATTCAATAGCTAGGTTATAATTACCATAATATATTTCACTTTTTTTTTAAGATTGATGTTGTGTGTCGTATATGCTATCGAACATATTCTCTAACTTTCAAAATTTTATGGTGCTAAATTATCTCCATATTCAAAAAATTATGTCCTATAAATTTTAAATTTCACATGGAAATCAAGGGTTTTACATTTTTAAAACTTTTTTCTGGAAAACCCGCATTATAAAATGGTTAATAGAATGTCCTCTTGATAAAAGTGAAATGGAATAATGAAGTTCACCTTGAATAAAACATAACGAGGATTCTTAATAGAAAAAAATTAGTGGGATGTGAAAATATGGATATAAAGGATAGAAATAACATCCAAGGTCTAATAGAGATTAATATGGAACATGGTCATGGAAAAATTAAAAACTGAAAAACCATAAATGTTTTATGGGTGAAAATTCCTTCAACTCATCAAAGATTATTATAATATGACAAAATTCTATTAATTATTCTTTTCATAGAGTTGTGGAATTATTTTTTACTATAAAAGAGAGAGGACTATAAAACATACCTGATATCTTTTTATTCTATAACAAAAATTTAATCCTTGTGTTGTACTTATATAAATTTTTACTTCATCTATTACTCTATGAAATGAATATCCAATATTATGTTTCATATTCTTGAAGCATTAAAATTTTCATTTAATAGTGAATATTATCCATAAAATAATCACAACATTTCATACAATATCTAAATGTTAACAAAAAATAAAATGCATACCATAAGGTAAGATAAAAAATGTACAAACCATTATTTGAAGACATAATACATGTTACTCAAAAATTCCAACTAAGGGTTAAAAATAGATTATTCCACAATTAAATAAACATAAATTCCAATTAACCTCAATATTCAAAAATTTATCTTTGTTCTTCCCAACTAATCTTTAATGTCAAATCACATGTTATACCTAAGGGTTACATATACCTCCACCAAAAAAAACATTTCAAATAAAATTAATATTTATAAATTAAATTTTTTATGTAATTTCATATTATCTAGGACATCATATATCCTTGTGGGATGCATTAAACCTTGTCATCCTATGGCTGTGGGTTCAATCTGTGTGATCACGATGGATGTGATAGTTTATCACCCAGAATGTAGTTTTACATTTTTTAGAAAAATATATTTATATAATTATTGTAATGTTCCCAAAAACATTATTAACATCCTCAAAATAAAATTAATCATCATAAACATTTACCACTATGGTTTTCTATAAAATGTAAATTTTTCAAAAAAATCAAATAAATATAATTGAATATTATTAACTTAATAGTGAGGTTAATATTAACCCTAATGGTTATTAATACATTTAATATTATGACTATAAAATATTAAAGTTTTATTCCTCAAATAAAATTTTCAGAAAAAGATATACTAAATCTTAGTTTCTATTTACTATAAATTTCTCCCAAAATATCTGTAATCATGTTAAAATCTCATCACATCATACCAAAAAATTAGTATTTATGATTTTAATTTGATCAAACTTACACATATTATCACAATACATTTAGTTAAATCACATATAAATATGAAATATGATAGGTTTTCAAATGTTCTATTCTTTATGTTAGCATAACTGTTTATAAAGAAAATGTCAATTAACCAAATTATATCCCCTAGGAGTGTCAAACTAGGTTTAATAAAAAGAAAATTTTCATGCTCCAGGTGATGATGGATTCAATACCAATGTTCCATTTTTAGAGTTATGAACCTTAGTTAAAACTATGCTAGAGCCACATCCACTTGTAGTATCTGGAAGGGATGTGATTTTTGGGTGGACCCAAATAATATCTTCCTCAAGAAAAAATTAGGGTGTTGTTTCCCAATTTCACATATCCTTAATATCTGTCCTAGGGTTATATTCTATGAACTATGTTTTCCTAAATCTAGTATTCAATTTTTCTACAAAACATCCTCCGATAAAAATTGTAATAAACCCAACCCTAGTAGCCTATAACCAGGGGTTACTTTACTAAACTGACATAAGATACAAGGGATTTCGTCTAAAGGGATAAAAATGTTTACTAGTCTTGGAGAAAACGATAAATACTTGAATCTAAAATTACATTTCAAAACATTAAATTAAACATAGTGAAAGTAAAAATTCTACATCCTTAAACTATTTTAAAGTTTATTTCTTCATATCTAGTGGAATGGAAATAAATAACAAGTGATCTGAAATTCTTAGTAAGGTTAACATACAATGGAAACAATCAATAAAAAATAAAGAATAATCAATAAGGAATAATCATTATAGAAATGTAAATAACTAAAACACATGGAATTTAATCAATAATATGAACATTAAATGATTCCATAGATAATATAAATGCATAAATTTCATGGATAATAACACCTAAAATATAAATAAAAGAAATTTATAATATTTTACATCATTATTATGACATTATGATATCTATTCTATTGATATATTCCACAGTAGTGTATAAATAATGGGTATGTTTACACCAAAACCAATTTATTGCTAGATTTCAAATTTGAGCCATGATACCAATTGATGCATTAATGGGTAATATAATTCCCAGAAACACTCATCGATGTGTGTCAAATTCATTCCTTGTATATTGAATGCTCTATTTAATTCATAATTAATATCTATTGTCAATATATATCTATATTGGGTAAATAATATGAATTATCAATAATTACTAAATAAATCAAATAACATTAAAAGTAAAACATTATATGTATAAATTGTATATGGATTAGAAAATAATAATATACATTTGAAAAATAACATGGATATTTAAGGGAAATGTATTTTTTTTAACAATCACTAGAATGTTAATGCTTCAAAAGAAAGTTAATGACTATAAATTTTATCAATTAAGTGAAGGACAACACTTTCCCTTATCAAATTGATCATAAGAAATCTATAGGAACAATATGGATTCGTGAATTAAAATATATCTATAGTTGATAATGAAAGTATTGTTGTTGATGATGAAGATAAATAAAATAAATATTTCCTAAGAAAAATGTTGATGAAAATACCCTTTTCAGTTTAAAAATAACATTCAAAAACATAATATTCCCACAATATTAGGAATAACATTTTATTTGAAAGTAAACCTCTAAATATTTAATGGAATATTCAAATAAATGTGCTTTCATTATGGTTGAAATTTTTTATTCATTCTATGTACATTAAAATTAATATTATTTTCACATTTTATTAGAAAATTCATAAATACCCTTGTTTAGAAAATGATAGGATGATCCTTTTAAAAAAATTAAGAAGATCATGGTTAAAAATTAATTTAAAATGGAATATGATAATATAAAAATAATTCCTGAATTTTTTTTAGAAAACACATATTTTGAATTAAAAGGATTATCGGCTGAAGAGATAAATAATGTTAGATTTTATTAAAAACATTTTCTCAATCATTTTAAGTATTAAAGAGATACAATGGTATTATTACTTAAAAATTTCTTGAATAAATAGATGATAAGATAATGAATTTTTTATTATAGAATGATGATATACTTTTTTTCAATGTAAATTCAATTATAAACAATCACGATTAAAATGACATTGAAACATAAATCTCTTTCAACATTGGTTACTTTTGAATTGTAAGACCCATGAAAGAAATAAATTACGTTTTACATTAAAAAACATGAATAGAAATATATTAATGATATAACATTTCAAAAGGGAATCATATATACCTCATAAAATATAATAGGTGTATAAAATAACATATGTCTAATAGAAGACAATTTGAGAGGAGAAACACTCGTAATGAACATAAAATTGAAGTGAGAAGTAATAAATAATTTCATTATGTGTATAAAATTTTATTCAACCTAAGAAAATTTTATTATAGGATAATAAAGCCAAGTATAATTACATGTATAATCATATGATATAAATGTAAAAGAAGAAGTTATATGAACCAATGAAAATAAATTGAGTTTAGAAACACTAAATGCATGGTATCATTCAAGTCAAATACTCTTATTTGAAGTAATTCAAATTAAACCATTAAAATACAATGAATTATGAAATAAAATTATATTAACTCTCAAAAGGTATTTATATTCACCGTCTAAATTAAATATGATTCATAATAATAAAATATGAATAAGTGAAAGAAAATTGAGATGAAATCCCTTACCTCACATTTCACTCTTGTTAAAGCTACCTTAACCATTTTTATAGTGGGTTTACACATTTTATTAATTTATAAAATAACTATATTCATATTTATAATATCATATATAATCATAATTGGAAATCTTACTACCCATTATTTATGATTATTTTATTATTACCAATGTTTCGAGTGGTAATTACTTTGTATTCTCATGCATGTTATACTATAGATATTCTAGTTCTTATGAATTTTATATAGTTACTTAATATCAAAAATAATATTCATGTTATGAATATAATATTTAATAATTATATACATTTTTTAATCATTCAATAAATTTGGCCACTAAAAATAAATCACATTGCTTCATGGAAAAGGTTTTTCATATGTACGCATTAGCGATGCTATCATTTACATAATGGGTACAATTTTATGGTAGTGGATGATATATTAATTTTTAATTTTCAATTTGATTTTATAATTATTATATATATTAATTATATAAATCATTGTTTCTATAAACGTGAGTCGGTGATGGAACCAATTACACTAGTTCCTTAGGCAATAGTTCTTTGTACCCACAAGCGATGGACTGTTTTCCCATTTTATGGACCAATAGATGGATAAATAGTATTCTATCTATATAATAAAATATTAGTATACGGGAGATAATTTTATTGTGATATTTTATTTTTTATAATTTAATTTAAGGTGGAAAAAGAAGAAGTTGAATACAAGGATCTTAGTAAGGATAATTACCTTCACTTAGTAAAATCTCATTTAGATATCTTATTAAGAACCATAGGGTAGTTATTTGGGAATAATAATTTTTATAATGATTTTGGTGAGGTATTTTGGTTGTTGTTTTTGTTAATATGAATTTCTTGAGAGGTTTGAATATGTGAGGGGATGGGTTCCCTTTTATAACTGAGAAACGTCATTTTTATATATACACTAAAAATGTCAATAATGGGAAATCAACTTCAACCCAATTACCAATTTTTTTAAATAATAGATTAATGGAAATATAAGGTCGATCGACACATCCTACACTAAAAATAAACATGTTTATATATGTTATTCCCTTTAACTATAAGGTTACTAACTTTTACTATTTTAGTTCCCACCACGATAACTAGTTTTTTAAACTAGGGTCATTTATTCATTAAGATTAAAATAAATTTATCCCTTTAATATAATTTTAACCCAAGTTTTATAAATATTAAATCCAGTTTATCAAATAGAAAAACTAGGTGTGCATAAAATTAATTTTAACACATGTTCATGTAGTATGAAAACCATTTTTTGACCATAACTATATAAATCAATTTTTTATATTTTTACAATTCATTATTAAAAAATTTTAAGTTCAAATTATTAGATTATATAAATTATTTTAATTGAAAATATTGATTGAATTTTACAAATTCATTCTTTATAAGAAGTTGGAATTAATTTAATAATAATAATCTAATGTGCAATAAAAAGTGGTTTTTTATAAAATGTATTTTTGAAGCATAAGATGATCATTAATTAACTCTATGACTAATAATATTTATTATATGAATATGAATTTATATATATAGATATGTAATCTATACATTTATATTAAATAATTACTCATTAGTGGTTATTTTCAATTATTAAATATAGAAACATTATGCACTTAAAAACAATTTTCATAAAAATGTGTTATTAGGCCTAAAAATAAACATATCCCATAATTAGGTATAAACATTATTAAATTATAATTTAATAAATTATATAAAACTAAATAATACTAATATGTCTTTGATATAATATTCAATTAATAATGTGTATTTAAAATTGTTTTAATTTATTGAACATAAATGAAAACTTAAAACAAATGATATTTCTCAATATTCAATAAAAATCAATCTTTTTTTAATAACTAAAAAGTTATCACCATAAGATATTTTAAATGAGTTTAGTTAAAAAGTTAATTGTATTTTGTATAATAAAATTTCTAAAATTTTAAGAAACTAATTATATTATTTTCTCATAAAAATAAATAAAACTAGTTTTGTTGAAAAATGTATTTTTAAAGCATGTAAAGAATTTACTAAAAATGGTGTCCTTATTTAACAAAATATGTGGCTCATAAAAAATATTTATGCATAAAAGTTTAAAAAAAATTCATTTTCATACTACAAACTCAATGGCTTGGTTATAAGGGTGATAATATATTTTGGCTGTTGCTTAAGCTCAGTGTTGAATGTCGTACATGCTATCAATCATAATTTTATTCTTTTGAAATATTAGGGTGTTACAAAATTCATTTACTATAATTCATTAATAAGCACATAAGGGTTTAATAAATTTCATGGAATATACTCTGATGAAAATTTTTCACTGTTCACAATTATAAAATAAATAAAAATTCTTCTTCTTATAGTATCATACCATATGTATGTGCTTTCTAAAATAGAAGTAAAGGCCGCCTTACTTAATGGAATCTTTATGCAGGATGTATATATAACACAAAAAAAATATTTTGGGATATGAAATCCTTCCAATATGTTATTCGAGTTATAGAGAAACATTTATAGGAAAATATATCCACAAGATCATGGAATAGCCATTTTTATGAAGTTATAAGATATTTTTGTTTCATAAAAATGAATATGATCCCTATATCTATAAAACAATTTAGTAGGGTTTTAATAGTTTTCATTATAGTATATTTTAAAGATATAATAATGAAAATAAATAACATATCAGTCTTACAATTAGTTAATAAGTTTTTTAAAAAATTATTCTCCTCGAAAGGATTATGTGGATTTTCCTATATATTTGGGATTAAGATCCATCGAGATAGATCTTAGAGGTATCTTGGACTAAGTCATTGTACATAAATTGAAAAGGTATTGAAGATATTAAATATTAACCAACCCAAGAGAGTATTATTTTTAATTTCATGTGGTATAAATCTCTCCAAGTAAATTTATCCTTTGATGCATGATGAGAAAGAGATATTGAGTAGAATCCTTTATGCATCTATGATTGGATATATCATGTATTTCATGCTAAATAATTGTAATTATGTTGCCTATATCCTGATCATCATGGGAATATATAAATAAAACCTAGGAGATTCAAATTTTTCAGTTATAAAAAATATTTTGAACTACCTAAAACATACAACTGTTATTTTCTTTGTCTATGGAAGATATGAGGAAGTATTTAGGTTGGGATACACATATTCTTGTTCCAAAACATATTAGAATGGTCTAAAATCCCAATGGAGATATGTGTAATTCCATAATGGTAAAGTTATGAGTTGGAATGGTTCTATGTAATTAGTTATTATTTATTCAATAGTAGATTATGATTATATTGAAGATTAATATATAGCATAATACACAGTGTGGATATGAAATTTCCTTTAGGTCCTAGAACTTATACCTAGATATAGATATATTTTCACTATAAATTTTTTTAATAATATAGTAGTGGTTTTCTCTAGGGATTCTAGGTCAAATCAATAGGTATTATATAAAATTAAGAATTATAACGTTGTTTGGGATTTTTCAAAAAGGGTTAAACTCACAGTAAGTTGAGTATCCACAAAAGTGAATGTATAAGATCAATAGAACAAATAATTATCTTAGTAAAAGCATGAAAATCATGTGAGATATAATATTTTAAAAGTTTGTAGCAGCTATCTGAAGTGAAGGTGGAATTCTAATGGAGTTGAGGACCCCTAACCGTCTTGATTTGTACTCTTAATTACGAGAATATTAATTAATATCATGTCTAATGGTGATCTCTCTTCTATATAAAAGTAATGTGATAATTTCCATATATTATTTGTGTCATTAAATGGTTATATATGATCCCACAATAATGAGATCCAAGAGTATTTGTAATATTATTTTCAAACATATGTAATATGGTTTAAATAATATATGTCTAATATGACAGAAATGATGTTTGAATACCAATGTGTTTGGGGATTATTAGACATTGAGACTACATCACATGAAATTTGAACTTGATGATATCTTGTAAGTGTGTTCATGAAGATATTGCCTACAATATGAATACTAAATACTTATGTGACATTTTATATTCCCATATTAAAACTTTATTATTATTTTTTTGGATTCCCATTATTATTAGTATTTATAATGAATCATGTACTTTTAAGTATGTATTAAAAATAAGAAGACATATTCTCACAGAAAGGTAACATAAGTTATGTTTTTTATATGTGATATTAAATTAATTAAGTCAATAAAAGTTTTTTTCCTAGATATATTAATGGGAAAATATATTTATATCTATTTTAATGTAATGGAACTTTCTGACTAAATCAATGGACATGGTACATCATTAACAAGTTGATTTTGTAAAGTTAGTGAACGTTAAATGAATAATATATGGTGATGAATGAAATATTAATCCCAATTAACAATACATTAGTGGGTAAATGTATTTTACTAGACATTAAAATTTGTATAAAATATTTGGTTTTTAAATATTAGCATTTTTCACTATGGGTTTATAGATGTGTTTTTAGAAACTGGCCTTGGACTTTCGGTAAGTTGACCTATTTCCACTGAAAAAAGAGACCTAGAGGGTCACATACGAGCTGTATAGATTAATATATATAATTATTTAGTTATGTGAATATTAAAGTAAATATAGATTCCGGAGATTAGTTTTTATAATATTTATTTAATTATTAAATTAATAATATTTATCTAGTTAAATATTTTATTATTTTAGGATCAATATATTCAATAGTGGATTCATGACCCAGTTAAATGAATATATTATCTTTAATATAATCGGAATAAATATAAATTTATTTATTTAAGATGTCCTATTTAAATATGATCACTCCATGAGATATATTACTAATATTATTATTATTTTAAATATGCAATACATAGAATAAAATATTGATATTGGTCCTTTATATAATTATAAATTGTTTAACCCAATGTTTAAAATCCAAGATATATCATTTTTAGGGGTTATACATAATTTTCACAACAAAAACCTCTCTATGATTTTCTAAAACCCTAGAGATTTTCTTCATGAAATCTACAACTCTATTACATAAATGGAACAATAGAACACCATATTGTGATAAAAAATGAATGATGTAAATCACTTGAATCTACCACTCCAGCTATCAAATACTTAATAATTTAATCTTTAGATTGTTATAGAATGTGTGGATATATATATAAGAATCCTCACTATGATTCTATATTACAATACCATCATGATATGACACAAAACAAATAAATATTGAAATTCATTCCCAATTTAAGTAAATTATAGTTTGAAATTAATTATAAATCATATAATAAAGGCCCTTAATAACATAATTAAGGTTTTTTAATATCATGTTATTTGGAATTATCCATTAAACCCATTAAAAATAATTGGTCACCCACCCACCACTACTCTTGCACCCTGGAACCTTCACTAAAAAAAAGGAATGATTTAGTGAGTAATATTTTCCATATGAAAAGAAATGTCAAACAATTCATGTCCTTACTTTTGGTGGAGGGAAATATTAGTACATAATTGAAAGAATACATTATAAACAAAAATAATGTTAAATAAATTATAGATAGTCAATGGAGTTAAGGGAAGTAACTTATCACTTGTTAATCACTATGAGGTTAAAAGATGGGTATGTTTATAACAACTAAGTGGTTGTTGGTTGAATTAAATTAATAGTTATAATGTATTCATACACACATTAAAAACATAATAATTGATTTAGGGTGAAAATTCATAAATTCTTAAAATGGATATTTATTACGAATATGATTCCAATTAAAAGGAAGCCTTATATTACATCTAAAATTTTAGGAGGATCTATAAACCATATCAAAGGTATCCATATCCCATCTATGAAATTCCTTAATTACAATGGAGAGAAAATAAAAGCTTTAAATATAGATATTCCTATATTATATTGATAAAATATATAAGTTTCAATTGAAAAATCATCGATATCATTGTTAGAGGTAGGAAAATATAGAACTGAGTACCTTTTGACCAAGCAATAAATATTATTTTTTACTAAGACATCATTGAAACACCGTCTGAAGATACAATTTCGTTCATGGGACCTCATTGATTATGATGGATTGGAAAATCCAAAATCCATATCCTATAAGCTAATCAGTGATTATTGATCATAAATAGAAAAATTATAAGATGAAAACTATGATCTTTTAGAACTGTACCGCACACAATGTAATCTATAGAGAAAATACACTTAAATAAAAATTGTAATCATAAGGACTTAAACATTGAGGTAATGTAAGCATAAAAATTAATATACAAATGGTAATTATATTTTATCATTTTCCATTCCATGAGGCCTCATTTTTAATTTATACACATAAATGTAACAAAATAATTATCCCAATTTGTGTGTATTTCATTTTTTCAATGGGTTTCAATGAATACGGATCTTTTAATGATGGGAAATTTCAATATGATTTTAAAGATAATTATAGTGAAAATGAGTAACTTATAATTTGGAAGGATAATTTCATTCTTATCGAAGCATCAGGGATGTTTCTCAGTATTTTATTATATTATATTGTATTATTTATTATTTGGAGACACATATTGGAATATTTGTTGAAGTTCATTGTCATATAATATATAAAAATGGAATAAGTTCTTTTCATGTAAGATCATGGATGATTCATTAAAGTTCAAGGCTAAAAGTGTTTGAATATTTGAGTACCATGGATAATTAAAATAGTTAATGATAAATTCAATTTCTCCTGGATGAATATATTTTTTAAGAATATGGCCATTAGGAAATTTTGAAATAGATATTATTATTGTCTTTTATTTTATTATCAACACATAAATGATGGTCAAACATAGGTGATAAAATATATTACCTAAGTTGATGTTCATTTCGATATTTTGGGGTGATTTAAGGATCATGGAAGAATATTGATGCTTGAAAAGTATAATTTTAATGTGTTTATTATGATAGTGAAATAACCACCCTACTAAAGTATTTCACAATAGACATGGAGATACTATGGGAAATGAAAAATGGTGAATAGACATAAAAAATTGTAATTTTTTTTCTATTTTAGTATGGAGTATAAAGCATTGTTTTTTCTATAGTGTAATGGTGACATATAAGGGTGATTTGAGGAATGTGTTGTTTCTTGAGAAATGGGTAGTTCACTAGTGAACTGTAAATTACAAAATGAATAGTATATGAGAGTTAGAAATTTGAAAAAAGGTGACAATGTTGAGGCCATAGATATTATTTTGGTACCCTGTAGAAGAGTTATGTTATGGGATTCCAAATGTATGATATTATCCAAGGTGTATCATTTTTGACAGTTTTATGAAGCCTTCAAAACATTGATGATTTTATATAAAAGAAGAAATTGTTAAGAAGCATGAAACATAAACATAAATGTCTTATATAATGTTATGTTATAAGAAATGTTCACTTGTCCAAAATGATGAGTGGGGAACATGTCATCATTCAACTCTGTGATCATTTTGAGAAGTTCTTGAAGTAGTAATATGAGGCCTGAAATGGGTAGTGAAACATTGGGGCCCAATAATTGGTGTGAAATAAATCAACTTATCTAAAATGGAAAGTAGAAAAATATTCCATTGTATGGGGAACTCTGAATATCATGATAATGATCAAGTTTAGATTGTAAATTTAAGAAATACAATAAAAACATTAAAAGTAATTTGAATCTGATGATTCTATATTTTCTGAGATTCAATGTTCTAAATAATAAGATACTAAAAAATATACAGGAAGAGGTTAATACACCAAGAGTTTCATTCCACGAGGTAAAATTCTATAACAATGTTTGTATTACATAATAATAGATATAAATGTAAATGTTGGGTTGAATTTCATGGAATAAAGAAGTTTCTATGATTTTTGGAAGGTTTGAATGAAGAAACCAATATATTATTTTATTTTTTTATATTGTTTAAGGATGGTTTTTGAAAATAAGTAGTTAATGTAAATATAAGTCTTTAGGAAATTTAGTGGAAGATAATTTTGTATATTTTAAGTCAAATCATATATGTGGTACTGTAATTATTGGAATAGATGATAGGGAGATGATCAAGTAGTATTAACTGATGTTATTTCTCATAATATATATATATATATATATATATTAGGTTATGAGAAAATATAGATGAGAAATTATTGGTACTGGATAACACTTGAGAATCCCCTTTGTATCTAAGGAAATGGAGGATCGATTTTTAACCCCACCATTACATGAAGAAATTATATATATCAATGTTGTGAAGGGAAGTGGATAAAATGACATAGTATAATTGTACACTAAAGTAAAAAATTAATATAATAAAATGGAAGAATAAAGAAAGGTTTTTCATTCCATATCTTTACAAGAAGAAGAATTATATTTCATGAAATTTTAGAGACAAAAGTAAAATATTTTAGATTATTTCTTCTGGAAGAAATAAGTATGAGTTGTGTGTGAAAATATGAATATAAAATAATAAATGATTCTTCAATTATGATATGAACTTAATATAAGAAGAATATAAAGGTTGTGTTTGACTACTAATGTTGATACATTATATCCTATGTTATTTATGTTTTGACGATATCAAAAACTCATCATATGTTTCAAATGATGATGTTTTTATGTGTGTTTATCAAGACTTTATATTATTTAGTTTAGTTCTTACTTTGCCTAAAATTTGGTTTATTTTTTCTCAAATTTTTCCCAGTCTATAAAATTTGACGTTGATTGGAATTTAGCTACATGGATTTTCGCTAAATTGAGAAATTATCTCCATCATAGAATTACCTATGAAAACTGACTACAAAAAAAAACAAGTTGTATAGAATAGTCTCCTTTGTGATAAATGGCTACATTGATGGAATAGATATGTGAATAAACTATGTAGAGTAATCAGCATTGTGATTTGGATTTGGGGTATATTTGGCTACATAGATCTAATCAACTATATGATTCAATCAGCTATGAAAATTTCATTTATATTAGCAAGAAGGCCACCTGATTTTTATACATAATGAAATTGACTATGTAAAAAATAGCTACATTGATTAACTCAACTAAATTAATTTTAATACGTGGATTTTGGATACAAGGTGATATTAAATAAAATATATTTTTCTAAACATGTTCAATTATTATCATTGGTGTATCTCATCTGAATAATAATGTTTCATTCAATGAATTAAACAACTGGCTACAAATTGATGGTAAATTCTATTTCTAAACTGTTATATGTAACAATAATAAAATTTTAGAAATTATTTTACTGCACATTTATTTTTGCTGATGTAATTTTAAGAAAATAACATCTGGATTGTTACCTCAAATCCAAATTGTGTAGGATATTTTGCTTGAAATAGTGTGAGAAGATATACAATAGTATTCAAACAAGAAAAACACTTTACCTCAATATCAATATCTCTTGAACATTTCTATATGGATTATCTATGTTAATAAAAAGTATAATAAGAACATGTTTTATATTGTTGTGATATCTAGATCAATATTTTTATGTTTTTAAGGATCTCCTTGTGCTATACATCATTCTCATTTTTCCACCAATATGACTCTTATCTTTTATCAGTTGCATCTTAAAACTGTTTGTTTTATTTATAATATCACATCATTCTTTCTTATCACTAGATGTGAGCACTCCATGTATTGGCTTTTAGAAGAATTAATTTAATAAATAGTTATATGAGATCAAAAAAAGATCCTATATTTACACCAAGGGAAGATGTTTGAAATTAGTTGGTAATTTCCTAGGAAAATGATATGTTCAATTGAAATACCCAAGGTCTAAGAGTTGAGTAATGGTGTAGTGGATTTTGGCATATTTCTTACCCATATAGCTATAAATATCATATTATATATATATATTTTCTACTTATTTAAATTCCATTTTATTCTAATGATAAGGAAACATCAAATTATAGAATACCTTAAAATATGGTGGTTTAGTAAAGAAAATTTCTAGAACTCAAATCGGCCTCCCATGACTATTTTTACAGTTTCCCTCTAACAAATAATTTGTATCAACGGTTCTGAATTTTTAGTTCTCAAATATAAAATGTTTAAGTATTATAGATCATCTTAAATTGCATGTTATGGATAATAGTAAAGAATTTGTATTTATTATTAGATTACCGTATTTAAATCGATAAAATTATGGATATTGGAAGGCATATATGATTATATATTTAAAGAACCTTTTTTCTAAATTTTTTCATAAAAGAAGTTAAGACTTATATAATTAATAAAGGATATACAAAAAAACTTTATGCTTCTATAGTAGATGCATATGATCTAAACTCCAAATCAATAAATGCAATTATATGTTGACTTGTCCTAGATAAGTTCAACATAGTTTCTAAATATGATACGACACATGAGATATTGAAACCTATATCATTATAATATGAAGGTACTAAAAATGTGAGATTAATTATATACAACACAAAAAATTTGAACTCTTACACATTAAAAATAATTGATGTTTAAATCATAAAATAAATTAGTGGAAGGTTAATAGAGAATTGGAATATTTGTTCTTCATTATGATTTCCAATTCATGAATTGGATCAGGCTCAAATATTTCTTAGGGTACTACCATTCAAATGGTGTGTGAATTTAGTTACAATTGGTAAATCCACTAATGTGAAATATTTCAAAGTTAAAATTCTCAATGGAACACTCATTATGTATGAGGTAAAAATAAAATCTAAATTTGGTGAGTAAAAATGATTAAAAGGGAAATTCTTTCTTTGAATTCTTCTACAAAAAAGGGATTCAAGAAGAGAAAAGGTATGAAATGTAAATGCCATAAACCAGTACTCACAAATTCATTACTAAAACATGTTGTGTATTTTTGGTATAAGAGATAACAGAAAAATATATATTAAATTATATAATTGAGGATTTTTTCCGATCTAGGTTCTGGATAATTAGAGAACAACATACGTACATTGAATCAGAGTTTAAAAAAAATTAAATAATTGGATTTATATTCCCATGCACTTTAAATATCCCTTAAACTTATAAATAATCCTATTAAAAACATTTAATAATAGTTGATGAGCATAAAAATCTCTATAAGGGATATAAAAACAAGGAAACAAACCATTAGTCCATGAATACTTATAACCATATGAAAGCATTTAAAAAAAGACTCACTTATCACCCATATATACTTAGTTATTTAAAGATAATATTTCCACAAGTTTTCTACAAAAAATAAATAAAATAAAAATAACCATAAAGGTATCTTCAGTAATTACTTAAATAATCTTGTAATTTTTTCAACTACCTTAAAATTTGTAACCCTCACAGCTACCTGACAAGGTAACCATCACATCTACCTTATTGAGTAACCATCACAGTTACACTTGGAGTAACCATATGAACAATCTACAACTTACACATACCCAATGAATTGGAGGGAGATATAGGTCCCACCCTTCATCAAAAAAATTACCAAGAACTAGATCACAACCGTAAAATGTGAATAATTTCATAATAACATTGCTTTTGAATTTCGTAAAATTTATTTTTAAAAGATGATTTTTAATGTAAGGTCCCTTCCAAATATCATATAATTGAAGTGAGAAATAATATAATGGAAGTATTATCTGTATAAAATATAAATAAACATAAAAAAATAATTAAAAAATCAATCTTAGTACCACATAATCAAAGTTGTAGAAGGTTAACCTGAAGAATAGAAATTGGGTTCCAAATTCCGTTACCTTGAGTTCCTCTTACTTTAAAAATGTTTAAATCTCCTATATAATGGTTAAAAAAGTGTTATTAAGAACTTATAGAAACATTTTCATATTTATAACACCTTATATGATCATTTTATAACATCATTTCACCCATTAATTGTTAATATTTTGTTTTTTGCATTGTTTCAGGTGCGTTCTTTACATGATTTATAATGTCGGTTCCTAAAGTATTTCCTTATCGAATGGAAGAAAAATACCTGAAGTGAAATGAATTTATATACATATGTTTCCAAAATATTAATTGATTCCATAAATAATCTTGGTTATATGGTTTGAGGATGAACCAATAGATAAATCTTTAGTGATATATGTTTAGATCATTTTGGTGCTTCTTTGAAAATCAAAAACTATTTTCATTATATAGTGTAATATTATGTATATATGTTTACTATAGAATATGAAAGAGGATAGATATTACACTTTAATATAATTACCAAAAATTAAAATGTTTTTATAACCAGTTTTGAAATAAGTAATGAAAATTGAAGACACATCGTCCACAATGTCAGTAAATCAACACATCATGTACAATGTTTTTATTTTTAGAATAAGATGAATTGTGTGGGAATAATGATGACGAATTTTTTCATAAACATGATAGAAATAAAAAAATATGTATAATATTAACGATTTAATGCCTCCTAGATAAGGGGACTAGAATAGAGTATAAGAAAAGAAAACAATTGAAAATAAAACACAAGAAAATGGAAGAGGATATTTACCTCTAGATATCTTCTCCATGAGATCCTCCATAAGGAATCATGTGTTGGAATTTTTGGTGAGACCAACAGGTATTGGACGTGGGTAAAAGTCTTTGGAAGGGGATTGGTTAGATCCTAGAAAATGCACTAAACTTGAGAGCTGTGAGAGGATGAGGGGGGTGAGGGTGGTATTTATAATGAAAGTGGGGGAGTTTTAAATTAATTTCAAGGGACACATTATTAGTGGCATTTTATAAACCATGCACTTTACCATGGAATTATACACCTGGTAAAATATTATTTTAATCCCAAAGAGTAGAACATAATGATTACATCTTTATTATAGCATTTTGATGTCATTAATAACTTGAAAACATTAAAACTGTATTTTTTACTATTTAACAAAAATTATCTATCCTAGAAAAATACCAAAAAAACATCCTTACCATTTTTCGATGTGTATAATTCAAAATTGAACATCATTTTGTGAAAATAATTTTTTAATTATGATTAGATTAATTTTTAAAGAAAATAATAATTTATTTCAAAAATAACGTTTTTTTAAAAAAAAATTGATTTTATAACACCTTGAAAAATAAATCAAGGCCTCATAAAATTATCTTACAACCATAAGACAATAAAATAATTATTTATGATTACATTTTATGAAAATAAATTTTCATTTAAATCATTTAATTAATCATAAAATTGTAATTAAATATTTATGACTTAAAAAAATACCAACACTTATACAATGATCATGTTACCACTTATCAGATGCATTTTTAATTTAGATTCACTGGCAAGGTTACTATTCATTTGGAATATTTACTATTTATAAGGTTCATATTACTATACATAATGGTATGTTACTATTCATAAAGTTATGCTACTATTCATAAGCATATGTTACAACTCAGCATAAATTATGTTTGTCCTTTTAGACTCAAAAAAACTTACTGATCGCAACCATGCATATCCATTTTTTTGAAATTCAAAAGAATGAATTGGAAAAATTATGTTTGATCATCAGTTTTAAAAGGTCACATAGTATTTAATAGTTCACTTAAAAAAACAATGTTTCCTTTTAAAATCTCATGATATTACATTCTCCCCCACCTTAAATGAATTCCACCCTCGCAATTCATTTATTATACTTATAATTCTGAATTTTCTTACTTAAAATTATACTAAAACAATATTTTATTATATTCACTCAATTGAGTATATGTTTAGAAGTAAATTTTATAGATATTTTTTTTAAAAATGAAAAAATATAATCCCTAAGTTTTCTACATCATTCCTCTGATACCAACTATAAATGGCATGATCCCGAAATTCCAGATTCATTACAAAAACTAGATGTTTTTTTTGTATAATAGATAACATAAAAATACACAATAAATTATAAAACAAAATTCATTTTTCGGTCTAGGTTCTGGATAATTAGACAAAAACTTACATACATTGAATCACATTTTACAAAAATTTAAACTAATTAACTAATTGGATTTATCTGCACTTGCACATTTACCGTCCTCTCAACATATAAGGAATCATATGAAAAACTTTTAAAAAAATTGGATGAGCATAAAAACCTCAGCAAGGGATTAAAAATAAGGACATAAACCATTAGTCTTGGAAAACTTATGAACATATAATTTCATTTCTTAAAAGTCATACTTGTCACCCATATATACTTTTTGAAACATAAGATTTCCATGAGATTTCCACAAAACATAAAGAACATGAATAGAAACATAAATTTATCTTGGGGGAATTACTTACATAATCTATTAACACTCTCTTCAACCTTCTAATTTGTAACCCTCATGGCTACCTTACAATGTGACCCTCATGATTACCTTATTGTGAAACCATCATAGTTAGATTTGGGGTAACCATATGGCCAACCTATAACTTACCCATAACAAATGCATTAGAGGGATATATAGGTCCCACACTTCATCATAAACAATTTCCAATAAAAAAACCTAATCGTATAACATGAATAATTTCATAAAAAAAATTCTTTTGAATTTCATAAAATTGAATTTTTAAAGAGGAATTTTAAAGGAGTGTCCCTTAAAATTTTCATATAATTGAAGTGAGTATTATTATAATGAAATGATTATCAGCATATAATGTAAATATGAATAATAAAACATAGTATAAAAAAAATTTATTACAAAAAATAATCTTAGTACTACATAATTAATCAAGTAGAACGTTAACCTAAAGAATAGAAATTGGGTTAAGAATTTCCTTACCTCGAGTTTGTCTTACATAAAACATTTTTAAAACTCCTATATAATGGTACAAAAGTGTTATTAATATCTTAAAGAAACATATTCCTATTTATAAAAAATTATATGATCATTTTATAATGTCATTTCACCCATTAATTGTTAATATTTTTTCTCTTCATTGTTTCAGGTGCATTTTTTACACAAAGTCGGTTCGTAAAGGATTCCCTTATGGAATGGATAAGAAATACCATAAGTAGAATTAAATGGTATTAATATTTTTTAAAAATGTTAAATGAGGCCATAATTCATTTTGGATGTATGGTATAATGATTAATCATTAGACAAATCATTAGTGATATCAGTTCAGAACATTTTTGTGGTTCTTTGATAATCACGAACTAGTTTCATTACACAACATAATATTATATATATATGTTAACTAAAGAATGTGAAAGATGATATATCATAAACATTACAATATTTTTAAACCATTAAAATGGTTTTATATCCAGTTTTGATGGATTTAATATAAAATGAAGACACATCGTCCATGATGTCAGTAAATCGACACATCACAGACATTGTTTTTATTTTTAGAATAAGAGGAAGAGAAGAGAAAGATTGATGATGAATTTTTTCATAAAATTTATAAAAATAAATAATATATATAATAATATAGCTTTCATACCTCATGGATAAGCATAGGAGAGTAGAGTATAATAAAATAAAATAATTGAAAACAAGACACAAGAAAATGAAAGAGGATATTTACCTCTAGATCTATTCTCCTTGGGATCCCCCTTAAGTAATTAAGTTTTGTCCTTTTTTTGATACCAGAAGGTCTTGTATGTGGGTAAGAGCACTGGTAAGGAAATTTTTCTGAACTTATACAAAGAAAAAATCTTGAGAGGTGTGAGAGGTAGAGGGTTGTGAGGGTGGTATTTATAGTGAAAGTGGGAGAGTTTTTAATTAATTTCAAAGAACACCTCATTAGTTATATTTACAAAACCATGGGCATGACCGGGGTATTGGACCATGTTATTGGCCACATGGGAAACATTATATCATATTTTAATCCCCAAGTGTCAACAATAATTATTACATCATTATAACATCATTATTATGCAATTAAACACCCAAAAACATTAAAACATTATTTTTACTATTCACCGAAAATTCAACTGTCTTAGAAAAATTCCAAAAAAACATCCTTACAATTTTTCATCCTGTAGAATTAATTAATGAACACCATTTTTTTAAAATAATTTTCTAAATTTTATTAATTTAATTTTTAAAGAAAATAATAATTTATTCTGAAAATAACAATTTTAAAACTATAATTGATTTTATAACGCCTTGAAAGATTATTCACATTATCATAAAATTATCTTACAACCAAAATATAATAAAATAATAATTTATGATTAGATTTTATAAAAATAAATTCTTAACTAAATTATTTAATTAATCATAAAATTTTAATTATATATTTATGATGGACAAAAATACCAATACATATATAATGATCATATTACCACTTATAAGATTCCCTTTATTATACATTAATTGGTGATGTTACTATTCATTTAGTCGATTTACTATTCATAAGGGTCATATTAATATTCGTAAGGTTATGTTACTATTCATAAGGGTAAGTTAATATTCATAATGGTCTGTTAATATTCACTAAAGATTATGTTTATCCTATTGACTCCAAAAAACCAACTGATCACAACAGTGTATGTTCATTTTTTGATGTTCAAAACACTGAAGTTGCAAAATTATGTTTGATGGTTAGTTTATAAAAGACACATACTATTTATTAGTTCACTTATAAAAATAGTGATTCCATTTAAAATATTAGGATGTTACATACATTGTGATGGTTCATTTGATGATGATACATCCGACAATTTTTCTTCTTGGAGTAAGCTTTGTAAATTTTCTAATAAGATCAAGAATTTCTATAATAAGAGAAGTGGATTCATGAAATAATCTAATAAGTATAAAAAATAGAATGGATGTTATAAATATGATAGGTTTTATGAGTGTAAGAATCTTGTACATATCAAACAATATTTTCCACAACATCTAGATAAAAGGAAATAAGACAAGAAGCATAAATTGATACCAGAATAAAAGTAAATTGGTAAAAGAGTTGTGAAGTCCAGATGGAGTGAATTGGAGGTTTCAAGTGGTGAAAAATATTTTTATCTCAAATCTCAAATCAAAATTCCAACATGTTCTTTATGACATAATCTTATAAGGTAAACTCATTTTATTATTTATTTAAACAATATGATTCTAAAACTAAAAATTTCTCTTTTTAAGAACTGAATGAATATTTCATCATGAGGGAAAGTAATAATGAATAATTAAAATGTATTTGGGGTTTGTCTTAGTGGTAAGAAACCTGTAATCCTACATGAAAAATGGGGCTTCAAAACCCATTGGGTGCAAGTACGATAGTAGTACTATAGAAGTACTATAGCAGCAGCAGGACTGAAGTAACGTTTGGCACTGTAGTGGCAACATGTTACTATAGCAGTGAAAGGGTAATGTGGCAGTGGTGGGTACTGTTGGCTACTGTAGCAGGTGGGTACTGTAGCAGTACTATTCACAGAACGGGCCTTGAGCCATAAATTTGGGCCTATGGACCATGTAATGGGATAAATGCCCACATAGCCTTCAAGATTTGTAATGGGTCTCCCTATACCTAGTTAAAGAGGTCTTTGCTTTGCTTTAATAATAGACGAGGCTTCGACCCCAACCTTTTTTTAATGAATAATTAAAAAAGAAAAAATTGACCCAAAAATTATTATAATGTTATTGAAATTAAAAATGATCATTTAATAAAAAAGACTGACCTTAATAAAAATATTGAAAATTTTGTTACATCTTATATTTACTTGGGTAATAGAATTAAAATATTTAAAAAAGAATTTTAGTCTAGTATTTTTGATGTTTTATAAAAGGAATAGATTAACTAAATGTAATCCTTTATGATAAAAATAAATATATATATTTATAGGCATGGAATATGAATAAAATGTGAAAAAATGAAGTTTTATAAAAATTATTTTTATCCCAGGTCAATGATAAAAACGTTTCCAAAAGTAATTTTTTTCATTATGGATAACCTATAAATTATGTTAATGATTTTGGTCTCAGAAACCCCTAGTTTTTTTTGTTAAGAATTATTTTATATCAAGAAATATTTTTCCAAAGATAGTGTTAGAATTAATGGAATGTTCATGTAGATTTGGAATCCCTAATCATTGGTTACTAACAATTCAAGAACTAAGAGAATATGTGCACCAAAACAATTTTGAGTTATATTTTTCTTTTATAGAAAACGTTGCCTGATAACAAATGAAAAATGGAATATTTATAGTGGATGATCAAGTAATATGATTAAAGATTTCTCAAATTTTTATTCCTTATCAAATAGTTATAGATGTTATGTCAAAATTGTTTACAATATTAAGGTAAAAACTATCAAAGTTGGATCAGTTGGAAATCCAAGCACACTTCCCATAAAATACAATTTCATTATCTGGAAGGATTGAAACCTTACCATATAAGTATTTCATAAAATTGTGATGAAGGTTATTCTATTGATTTTTCAAATAACACATTTTTTATTTTTTAAGAAAAACCCCAAACGATTAATGCTTCAAAAAATGACTATGTCTATACTTTATATAATAATTAGTTCTATATAAATAAAATTAAACTATTTAAATGATAAAAAAATTAATATTTTATTTGTAATAGAAGGCTTTGGCATTGTAATGTTTACTCTATGAGAAAATTGTCTAAGGTAAAATTAATTTCAGATTTACCTCAATATAAATTGAATAAATTGAAACTATATGATGGATTCAAAATGGGAGAGAAACAGAAGTCATATTTTAAATAAATTAAATAGTTTCTCACATATATAAATATAGAACTTATCAACATGAAATTTTTATACTATCTATAACATAAATCCTAAGAGTAAAATATTTTATATATTTGTTAGCGGATGTTTTTTCTAGATTTACATTTATTTACCTTTTGTGTTTTAAAAAGTAAATCATATTATTATTTTATACGTCTCTATAAATTATTTCATAAAGAGAACGATTCCAAAATTATTAATTTGAGAAGTGACCATGGGGGAGAACTTGTAAACCATGAGTTAAATTATTATTACACAAAACTTGGTAACAAAATTATTTTTTATGCCTCTCGGGAACCTCAATAAGATGGTGATTTTAAAAGTACGAATAAAGCCTTGTAATAAATATCAAGGACTATGTTATATGAATATAACATGCGTGTTCATTATTTGGATGAAGCTTTAAATATAACATTTTATGTCATTAATAGAGGTATAATTAGTCATTTTTCAAAGAAAAGAAACCTATGATCTATTCAATAATAGAAAACAAATAGTTGAATATTTTAAATCATTTGGATTCAAATTTTACATTTTCAACTCCAAGGAAAATCAAGGAAAATTTGATCAGATGGATAACAAATTAATATTTCTTGGTTATTATTTCACTTATAAGGCTTATAGAGTTTCAAAACAATGTAATATATTATTGTAGAATAAACTCATGTTAAACTTTATGAAAGGGATTTATTTGATTATAAAATGAAATAATATGATGAGTTATATATTTTTTTTGAAAAAAATTTACTTGAACCTCTCTTTGATAAAATAAAGGGTGATGAGTTTGGAAATAATTTTGGTAAAGTCGATCCAAGAAGGAAGGATATAGGTTAACCTAAACGTTTTCTTCTTAAAAATACTAGATACATATAAACCATAAGTTTTATTATATAATATAAATCTCATATGAATTAATTAAGAATATAATATGTGTAAAAATGATTATAGAATTCGATTCCTTTTTATCTCAACTGGAACCTAAAATCTGAGAAGAATCCATAGTTTTCACGTTTACTTTACCATGAAATAAGAGTTTAACCAGTTTAAAAGAAAAAAGTAATGTAAATTTGTTGATATACCTTCATATTACATTATTAAAAGAATAAATTGGGTTTTTATAATTAAATATGATGATTATAGTTTTATCCCTATGAATAAGGCTTGATTAGTGGTTAAAGGGTGTAACTAGGAGGGAGGAATAAACTAGTAAAAAAACTTCTAAAATGTATCTATATTATAATCCATTATAATCCTCATATAGATAAACATTAAATATTTATTTTTAATGGTTTTCTTGTGTAGTAAATACATGCTGAAAACCCTCAATTTTTGGAAATACCCATTTACCATATTCTATTTTTAAACTTAAAAAATATCAATATTGCTTTAAAATAAGTAACTAGAGATTAGTATGAGCATTCAGGTTATTTTGCAATATTAAATGTATTTCCAGATAATGTGGTAGATCATACTATTTTCGATTAGAGAAATAAAATTTTGTTATATAGTTAGTACATATATATATTGATTATATGTTTTTTGGTTTAAAAAATAAAAAAATTATATAATGACTTTCAAAACCCATGAGAAAGGTATTTGAAAAGGGCATTACGGGTGAGTTAAATTTATTTCTAGGATTTTATATTAAAAACTAATTGAAATGAACTAAATTAATGAAAATACATACTTGACTTACATAATTTGTTTGGGCTAAAAAGTGTAAAGTACACGAAAATACTATGAAATTGTTTCAAAAAATTGATTTGGATGATGTTTGAAAACCAGTTAACAATCAGTAGTTTAGAGGAATAATTGGGTGTTTACTATATTAAATAACTAGAAGACTAGAGATTATGTTTTTGGTATGATTATGTGATATATTATATCAAAATCCTAGGGAATCTCATTTGAAATATTCAAAAATAATTTTAAGGTATTTAAATGGAAAATTTTTTTTTCACATAATTTTTCTAAAAACCTATACATTTAATTTAACATCATTTTCATATATTGACTTGTGTTGGTGTAGACTAGATATAAATTTTACCTCTAGAAACTCTTACTTTATGGGTAAATCTTAAGTTTTTGGGACTATAAAAAAATAGTACTCATATTTTTTTATCAACTACTAATGTAGAATACATTGTAACTAGTTGTTTTTGTGAATAAGTGTTGTGGATGTAACACACCTTGATAGATTTTGGACTCATATTTAGTCAATTCACAATCAAATGTGATAACACAAGTAATATTTAATTTTCTAAAAACCCAATCAATCATTTAATAATAAAACATATATACCTAAGGAATAATTTCATGATTGATTATGTTCATAAAGGTGATATATAAATTGAATATATCTATACTCAAAATCAATTAGTGTATATTTTTACTAATCCCCTTTCTTATGAAGAATGTTGTTTTTTAAGTAAAAATTAGTGTATTTTAATTAAAATTATTTAATAAAATTTTATTTATATTTCAATTTATTCATTTTTTAAAATGATTTATATTTTAATTAATTATAAAATTACTATTTATTAATTTTTTTAATCTGGTTTGCTTCTATTTTTATTTGTGGCCAAATTTGATTTTTATAATCGTTTTACCTCCATTAAAAATTAAATAATATTATTTACGTTCTTTATATAATATCCTATTTTATGTTAAAATTATCCCTAAATCAAAATTTTATTTTTAAACCTCTTCTAAATAGGGTATGTGTCCTATGCCTTATTTGATCTTCTCTTAAGGTGCCATTCAACTATATCATTTCCCTCCTAGAACCAAATTTCCACTTCTCATGTCTCTTTACTATTAACTATCCTCTCTTATATGGGGATGTGTATCTTAGAATAGGAAATCATTTATGGATCCTAAAATAAATCCATGGTGGGTGGTATGTCGTGCTGGTCACTCTTAATAAAGGACGTGGATAGTGAATTGTTGAAAGGAATAGAAATGTTGCTGAATAAACTATTAGTAATCTAGGCCTTGGAGTTTTTTGAACAAAATAATTATTTTTTCTTGTTTGAAGAGGAAGTAATTTTTTTTATGAGGAGTGATATGTGTTAATTCATAGAAAAAGATGATTTTATTTTGATTAGTTTCATTTGAAACCTCTATTAGTTTCTTCAGTGGAGATAGTGTAGATCGTGCATTATCCCCATAATGGTGAGTATATTTTCATTCAGTCCCTGGTTGGGATAATATTAGTAGGACCCTCTTATTTCATTATGATTATATTTGGGTCATATTATTTTTGAGAATAATAAAATACAATATTTAAATTATTAAAATAATGATCTATGAATTTTCATTTTGGCTAGAATTTCTCAAAGAGAAAGTTAAATTGAAATGGTATTGTTTGAAGATATAAATCTCTTATATATAATAATTAATAATGTGAAGTTGAATATAGAAAGGTTTATTATTTGGTTCTTGAACCATTACTTCTAGGGAAAAGGGAAGCTCAATTACTTTCCATATAGAATATTTATATATCTAATATTGAAAAAAAATGAAGTTGACCTATATAAAGGAGGAGTAGTCAACTGTTACAATATCAAAACCTTGTCTGCAGTGTTTCTAAAAACGTTTTAATTTAACTTGGATGTTGAATCTAATTCCTTGAGAAAAATTAGATAGTATGGTGATGAGCATGTGTTTATACACCTACTTTACCAACATGGGGAGAGTATTCATGGACCTTGCCTCCAACGGATGTAGTGCCTACTAAGATAGTTCTTGTTAGGGAAGTAGGGGTGATATTTATTAAAAGATATAATCCTACTAGGTTATAATTCATATCTGTAGTTAAAGATAATCTAGGTTAGGAAGGTACAACTAATAGTGTTACTAGGTCACTTCATCTATAATTTAATACAGTTGAGATAGCTACTAGAGAAAAAATGGAAATTTTAGTTGAGACTTTGTATAATGTGCATGTTGCTGAAGTAAGATAAGAATTTGAGGTTGATCACACAATGGGTGTTTTACTCCTTGGATCAACTTCTACCTGTAGAGATGGAATTGAGAAGTGATCGTGGAGTTTTTTATCATTCAAATACCCTTGTTGTTATTCCATGTAATTATCATGTGCAATAGGAAGAACAATAATTAGAAATAGGTTATGAAGGATATAATGTTCAGAAACACATGAATATTTTTTCTTCAATAATTATGGATGAATTTGATAATATAGAGGGTGATTAAGGTGAGTTTATAAATGTTTTAACCTCTTATAAGGATTCTATTAAACATATAAAATATGTTTTCGTTTCTAGATATGATTTTCATAACCAAGTTGGGATAGTAGATGATATGATGAACCTGCTCGAGTATCTCCAACTAGTTTAACCAATTTCTTCTGGTATAAATGGTTAAGAGTTTATGGTTGTGAGAGATAAGGTAAGTGAGTTTAAAATTGGTTGTGATATCATGTATTATTTGAATGAACATGGAATTATTGTGACCTAAAAAAGTGAAATAATTCAGAACCATATATTGATTCAATCAATAATTTTTTGGCTTCCTTTGAGGATATTTAGAGCATAAAATTAGATTTTTATGAGATCTTACATAGATTGGAGAGTTAAGTGGTGATCTAATTAGAGTTTATTAAGAAGTTAAATCTAAGTTACACTCAAACTTCCAATTATTCAGTGGATCGTAATATCAACACTATCTCTTATTGAATCTCTTCAAATCTAAATTTAGTTTCTTTTCAGATCCAGTCACTACAATATGACATGCTCTCTCCAATACTTTTTAAATTATTTAGGAAGGCTCTTCAAGGAGAGTTTATGAATTAGGAAGAATCTATAACAAGAGTACGTCTTGGAACTAATGATCCTAAAAATTATTCAAGTATATTTATAAATGAATATGTTCCATCAGTCGATAGTAAGATAGATGAAACTATGGAGCTAAATAAGAAAATCAGGTATATAGTTTCATCCATTATTGGAACAATCACCACAAATCATAAATAGTTTAACACTATGTGAGATAAATTCTATGATGTATTTTTATGTGATTATAAATATTCTTTTGAATATGATTTTAGTTCATAATTTCTTGATAGAACACTTATTAAACCAGCTACAAACATAGGCAAAGATAATATAGTATATAGACCAATCAACCCTGTTTCTCATGTGTCACTTGCTAGTAGTTCTCTAGTTTCTCATTAACCATCTACTAATTTCCATGAGTTTTATAAATTAGTAATATATATATATATATATTAGAAAACAGTGATTAAATTTTGTTTTATTTGGAAGGTAAAGATATTGGATTTCAATTATTTAGAGATAAAAATCAAGATACTTTTTTTGAACAACTCCTAAAGCATAGTCTAGTGCTTCACGTCATTTTTTTGGTTCTACATGTTCTAAATTTTTTTACACTAGTATGAATGAATCCATTATGTTATTTATTAATATTGGTCTCTCCATGATTTCTAAGATCCTTCGATATCATCATATATCTATATTGGACTTATTCAAATTAGACATTATAATGCTGATTCATATGCGTGTTGATGAAATACACATAAAGATTCTAGGAAGATGTAAGACATAATAATTGACCCACCTTGTATCTACAAGTGTGACCAATGAAATTTTCCGACTACTGTTACGGAATCTTCTAGAATAGAAGATACATCCCCAATGCCTCCAAAGATGGCGTCCTTTGTTAGTTCTGGTTGAAATGATTTCATCCATGCTTTTGAAAACATTGGAAAATATTTTTGGAATCCCTACCCAATGTCTTAATGATAGATCGGGTATGAAGGATTATGAAATTTCAGATGTGGAGCTTTGAAGAGTAGTCCTAAAACTAGTGTTTGACCCTCCAACCACCTATTCATACCTGCTATCATTTGAAAAATATCCACAAAATCCTCCCTATGATTTTGATCCCATCCATAATCTAGGTTCATTTGAATAATTTATTATATATATATATATATTATGGGTAGTGTAATTTTAAATTTTGTTCTATTGTTCGTGTTTAATAAAATATATTTTTACCACTGTGTTTTTGTGTGAAAGGATTTTTTCATTTAATGTTTTTTATCTTCATGAATGTTTTACTTTATTTTGTATTTGAATTTAAGTCATGCCTTATAAATTTTTTTCACCATTGTATTTTAACTTCTCAAAACTATAGGTTCTACACTAAATGTATTTTTCCTCTCCATACCCTGACTTTTTTACTTTCAAAAAATTGGATAATATATATATAGGAGTAAAATTAATGATAAGAAAAAAAATTAAAATATATATATATTATATAGTTTTCTAGAACGCCTTTTAATCCTTTTAAAATTTCATGTAAAAGTTTTAAAAGGGGTTTTTATCTTTAAGTAGGGGATATTGTTGGAATACTTATGTTATTCCAATATATATAAGGTTCATTATGATTTTATGATATTTAATATTATTTATATTTTTCAAATTATTATTTTTTAAGCATGTTTATGTGGTATTGATATTATTTAATTAAATTCTACCATAATCTATAATTTCATTGAAGTTATCTAAAATTTGGTTGTGTTTGGAAAATTGATCTATATGGTGACTTTGATATGTGGATTTCAAATACATTAAGAAATTTGATATGTAAATTGGTTATGTGGTATGTTCACCTATGTAAATTGACAACATCATAAGGTCAACTACATAAATGAATGACCTACATAAGAAATTGTTACATCAATGAAATTTCTATACGAAGTAATCAGGTACAATAAATGTATCTATCGAATATTTTGATATGTTCTTCCAATTGGATATATGATTCATTTTTCTATACATATTTAATCTATGTGAGAAATATGGATACATGATTTGGCAACATGAAAAAACAAACTACATTAAGAATGACTACGTAGATCAATTTAGCTACAAGAATTAACATTTATATATTTTTCTACATAGTTATCTAAAATTAGATATTTCAATCTAAAACGTGGGTATTTATTAATTTTTTAGTATTTACAGTAATAATTAATGTTATTTTAAATTCATTAAATAATTTACTACATGTTTATGGGAAAATCTATTTCCAAAATGTTTTAATTACGAAGAAAGAAACAAAAACTATTATTTTATTCCCTAGTCTTCTTAATAAATTATTTATTAGAAATTAAAAGTAATTGTTTTACCCTAAAAACCAATTTTATTGGATATTATATTTTAGCATAGTTTGAGTATATATACCATAGTATTTGAATAACGAATGAACTTTCACTCACTTTTACTCTCTCTGTATCTCAATGTTTTCTATTATACCTCACTATGCTATGAAGAAGATAAAGAAGATGAAGAAGAAACAAATTTTATATAGAGGTATTATCAAGATCAATATATTTATGTTTTGAAACCTCTCATCGAGTTATAATATAATTTTATTATCTCTCACAGACAACTCTTCTCTTAAATGAGTTACCTCTTTCCACCACGTTCATTATTTTTAATCTCTCATTATTCTTTCCTCTTAATGGAACTGCAGTTTCTTTATGATGACTGTTATGGGTTGTTTTTTTAAATATATATATAATCCTAGAAAAAGCACATATATTTTTACCAAATTACAGAAACTCTAAATTAGTCAAGTAGTCTATTGAAAAGGAATTGGTTCAAGTGGAATCACTAATATCTTGGAGTTGAGTGTCATTGGATTGGACTATGGGTAATATATTCCCCATACCACTAAATTTCCTATGATATATATTTCTATTTTTTTATTTCTATTACTTTCATTTTAAAAGAAAAACATTATAATCTTTGATACCTTAAAATTTGTGGGTTTTAATTGTGAAATATTTCACGAACACATTTCAACCCCCCTCTTGAGTATTTTTTGAGTTGTTACCCAACCAATAATAAGAAAATAAAATATATATATAAGTATAAATTGGAGAAGTGATTTTAGTGTTTTTAATAATTTGATTTTATTATAATTTTAGGATTCACTTTTGTGTGTAATTCACCGAAGCACAATGAGTAGATATAAAAACATGATTTTCCGGGGTAATACCTTATCATCTGTAGTACACATGTTGATTCTAGTGGGTAATGTGATAATGGAATAATACACATAAAATAAAGCCTATCCTTTCCTTTTCAATGATAAACCATGTAAAAAAGTTTCTGTGTTTTTTTATAGATTTTGTAGATGTGTTTCATGTGAAGACAAGGTTTATAAGAGAGACAAATAGATCCATTTACCTTACTAAGTGATAATGGTAAAAGATAAAAAGGGATAGAATATTAAATTAGAATAAAAGTAACCAACAATGATTCACTCCCCCTAAATTTTTAATACATCATTAACTAGTAACCTCAATTAGTAATAGAGAATAGCTAACCTCTTTTTGGATGATCTACTTTTTTATCTTATAAAAAAATTTACTTTCTTTTTGAATTTATAATGATGATTGATTTTGATGAATATTTATCTTTCAAATTAAAATTTATTTTATCAAGACTATATAAAATATGAAAAATAATAAGAATAATATATTAATAAATATATCCCTATTAAGAAAAAATCAATATGGTTTTTATTCTACATGAAAGTACTCTATAATAGATAGATATAGTTTGGAAGGTGAAGAATATGTTTTTGAATCAAATACAAATGTTTAAAATAGTCTGTCTACATTAGAATATTAAATATATATAGGTGATCTTGAGGTATATAAAAACTTCATGTGGAAAATATCATCAAGAAGATCACGAACTAGTGGGAGTGATCATATTTCTACAGATATCTCTATTGATTAATTAAAAGATATATTTCATAATTTTACTAAAGAATTTTTTTCTATAATGTATGGGATTTTTGAAATCATTCTGATGAGATCACTTGGCTTGAATAAGATTCAAAACAATATAAAATGTTTTGGAGGAAATTATTTTATCATTTTTAAATCTCTCTAAAAAGGATGAAATAAAATTTTCCTAAAATCATTTATATAAAGTATAAAATAGATACAATATTTGAGAAGTTGATCAATGAATTAGAGATAAATTTGAAAAATTATATTAGTTTTTAGAGTGAATAATTTTATTTTAGGTCCAATGGGATTAAGGAAATGAACACATTGTTATATGTAATGTTAAATTTTCAAGATTATAAATTTAAAAAAAGCAAGAATGCAATTGTAGATAGATTGAAGTCTGTTAAATTGAGATAAAAAATTTAAACAAGAAGTTTATTAAAATATATATTAATTTTTAAAATATTGAAACTTCTCAAGATATGTCTTCACAAGAATCTAAGGGAAATCTTTATACTATCATACAAATATAATAGGAATATTCATCTATAAAAGGCATCTATTTATTATAGAAACACATTGAAATCATATTATGATCAATCCCCATCAAGATCAAAGAATAAAATACCATCCATATTGGAATCTAATGTTTTTATTAATCTATATTCAATAATTATATTAGGTTAAATATAAAATTCAAAAAAATATGGATTAATAATATTGGGGAGAATCCCAATACTTTTTTAATGGTGTATAAAAACAAGTGTGACTGATTTAGTTCCCTAAAATAATCTCACCTAGTGGAGGATAATTCCAAAAATCAGTATGATCTAAAATATGGATGTTCAAGACCATATTCTATTTAGAAAATTGTATTATGATTTTTTATGAAATGATGGTGTTGTAATAATTTTGATAACATTACACTGTATTTTTTAGTGCAATCCATCAATTTATGAAGCATAAATGAATTATATTTCAATGGGAAGAAAGAGAGAGATGTTTTAACAACCACATATTAATAAAAATCAACATACATTGAAAATATTTGTTATTATTTAAAATATTTGAGATGTTTATAATGTTGGGGGTCATAATTTTCTTTAATCTAGTGTTATCATGTATCAATTAATATTGACTAAATAAGTCCGTAAAAGCATTGGAAAAATGAAGGTACATCATTAGGATTGAAAATATAAAAAACTAAAAATTAGATAGCTCCTGATAATTTTTAGTGAAATGATGATTTATTCAAGGAAATTAAGAAGAAGGAATAATGGGATCAGAGAAAACCAAATAAGTTTAATAATATTTTCAATCCTTTCAAGACACATCGGAAGAAAGAAAATCCCAAGAATAATACATATAGAAACACCAAAGAGGATAAATATATACCTGAGGATTGTCTAAAATTTGGCCATATGACACTAAAAAAACAAAAAAAAAACTACAATTGAAATCTCATTATATTGGAAAATAATAATCTTAAATGAATATCTAAAATTTATTGAGATATTATCAAAAAATGAAAACTCTAGAGTTTAAGATGTTATGTGTAAAATATGAAAGAAGAAGAAACACAATTAAAAAAGGTTATATAAACATAATTACAATACAAGAATAATACTTAATACTGATAGATAATATATTGGTAATGAAGGAATATAAAAAGGGAAAGTATCTTATACAAATAAAAAGTGGATTAGGAGAATACTATGCTACCTCAAAAAATCATATTTGAAAAAAAAAAATGTAAAAGAATGTTGAATGGAGAAACATTAGTGATAAAATATTTTTAAATTTATTTTTTATATTGAGAATCAAGTAGTTTTTCCTTTTTATTTTACGTTTATCTATTGTATTTTTATATAAAATATAGATAATTGAAAGTGCATAATATTCTAAAAAATAGTAAATCTGAAATTATTGATGTTGTCAATACTGATCAGAAAAAAATAAGAAACTATATAAGATTAATAAATAAAATTTTATCAAAAATAAAATATGATGAATGGATCATCTTTGATGAATTTTATGGGATTACTAACAAATTGAATAGAACAATAGTGATGTTCTCATACCTGAATTGTATATTTGTTTTACTAAAAAGTAATTATTGAAGAATATCTTCCACGATAGAGATATGGAATTTTTCAAAACTATATAGACATAAGAAGTAGTATAATTTTTTGAAATATCAATGTCGATCATCATCAAATATATCTCTGTAATAGTTCAACCGTGATTAGTATTGTATATAATGTCTCTATAAAGGTGGAGATAAGTAAATAATGAAAAATAATCATTTGAATTCATTGATTCATGAAAATATGACTATTCTTCAAGGTTCTAGATTTAATTTCATTGAAATAATTTGATTTATTAATCTATTATCCTGGGTAAAAAAATTATATTATAATATTAAGGGTGATAAATCAATTTCTCAATGAAAAAAGTTGGGTGTTTTTCAAAAGTATTTATAGCTGTTATAAAAAATGAAATCTTGATCAGTATATATTAATATTGTTTATATGTTTATTGATGTAAGTGATGGAATTCAGTTGATATATTTAAAGATAAATTTATTTCTAAATTGGTTTTAATCAATTTTCATAGCCTTTAATAATTGAAAAGTGACTGATAATTATTATTAGTGTCCTATTTTATTTGGCATTAAATTCTATTTGGTAATGGATTGATTTATTGTACAAATAAAACCCTCTTTTTTTTACATAGATCATGGTTCACAAACAATTTGAGTGAAATCATTGACGGAACATTCTTTGAGTATTAATTGATTCCGTCCACTCTCATTAATTTATATTTATTTTTAATAAAGGGTGAGAGAGTAAACTGAAATGATAAATTTTTAATAAAGAGTGAGAGATGAAATTGTTGAAGGAATGGTTGAATAACACATATTGACAAATCAAGTTTTTTTGGAATTGGAAAACAATACAATGGGAGATTTTTTAGCCTACTTTTTTTGTTCATTTTATTTTCAATGTCTATTCGAGAATATAGAGATTTTAGTGATTTTTAATGACAATATGTTTTAAAGGATAACTAGAGTGAACAAAGGTAACTTGGAATATGGAAGGATAATCCAAGGCTTGTTTTTAAATAAGTGAATTTCCCATGTATTGTGTTACTTTATATTTGGTACTTCATGTTTTGAAGAGGCATCTTGTACAATTTTCTTAAATATTATTATAATATATTATATGAAAAAGGAAGAATTTATTACCTTATAATCTCATGGAAGATTCATTTATGTTATAGGAAAAAGGTGTTTGAATATTTGAGTACTATGAATAATTTCTAATTATGTTGATAAATTATATAACTTCATGATGAATAAATATTTTACGAGGTTAAACTTTGAAGAAGTTTGAAGTGGATATTTCTGGTGTGTTTTTTTATCAACACATAAACCATGTTCAAACTAATATGATATGATGTCTTATTATTGGTGATGTATATTCCAATGATTTTTAGTGATTAGAAGATCATATAAGATGTTTTATCCTTGTAGAGTTTTATTTTATGGTTTTATATGTGATAGTGACATCACCACATCATAAATGAATTCCAAAATGGTCGTGGACATTATTTGTGAAGTAAGAAAACATTAATGTTTCATAGAAAACATGCATTGTGTTTGGACATGGTCTAAAGTGTAAATTCATTTTTATTCCATGGTGAAATGGTCAACTGTATTGGTGATTTGTAAAATATTTACTACAATAGAAACATGGATTTATGTAATGTATTGGGGGATTCAGAAGGCAGAGTTGAAAAGAAGTATACTGTGGAAATAGAGATCTATTTTTTTCTAAAGAGATTATCATGGTAACATGTGGATGAGATTTGTTATGGGATTCAAAAAAAAGGTGTCATGGTCCATTTAATCGAAACCTTTTGTTTGTTTTTAATACATTAATGATTTTTTAGGAAGAATGAATATATTGGGTAGTATGAAATGAAAATATACATGTCAGGGTCTATGACTTGGTGTAAGAAATATTTAACTATCTTAAATGGAGAGTGGATAAAATATTGTGGTTCAAGTTGGTACTTATTTTGTGAAGTCCTCAATGAATTTATTTAAGGTACACCACAAGTAGTGACACTTTATGATACAAGTCATTGTGTGAAACAAATTTTATTATCTGAAATAATTAGCAAAAAATATTCCATGGTTCTAGGTATTTTGAAGAGATACACAATATATCTAATGGAGGTTAGAAATTTTAAAAGGGAATGAAAAATAATAAATTTCTTTGAATATGAAGATTTTATGTAAGTTGGGATCTAATGTTATAATTTTCAACATAAAATTTATTGTGATATAAATAAAATAGTTGAATATGTATATATGAAAACACTTTCATGTCTTGTGGTAGTAAACTTCAAACACATTGGTATTTTTCTTGAATGTGTGAATACATGGATGGAGGATGATATTTAATAGAATGAAAATTTTTATAATATATTGGTATGTTCAAATGAATAAGATATGATATTATTTCATGTATGTATATAGTTTACATACAATGTCTAGAAAGAAGTAGTTTATGTTGATCCATGTCATCAAGATAGTTAATATCTGATAATTCTGGAGATTTTGAATTTAAATTATTCACTCTATAATATAAATACTAGAATGAGATATAATCAGATGATTGTGGATTATTAATTGATGTTGTTGGACATTATTTCCTTATATATATATATATATATATTAGGTTTTCAAAAAATGTATATGAGAGAGGAATAATAATAGATAACACTTGAGATACTATTTTTATTAAAGTATTGGAAGGAGAGGTCTAACACACCATCAAATCCTTAACAAATTATGAGTCTCAAACCCATGAATCGTAAGAAGAACAAGTATTGTCTTGTTATAAACTGAATATGAAGATGAAGAGGAATGATGAAACTGATACTATGCATTCTGTATTTTCTTATATAGAAGAAATTTATTTCAAGAAATTCATGAGAGGAATAATTAACATCATTTTAGATTTTCAATTGTGAGGAAAAAGGTGGAACTCTAAATAAAAAATAAGTAGAGGTGCTTTAATGTTGTTGTGTAAGTAAGAGAAGAAGATGGTCAAGTAAAAATAAACAATTTTCAGAAGTCTAAATTGGTGAAGGACTTTTATTTATTTTCCAAATGTTATATCATTATAATTTCATGATAAATTGTGTGCAGGATGCACTGAATCGTTATTCAGATTATTGAAAATGTGACTTTCAATGATAATACCCTCTTGTTTATACATCATGGGGTGATACTAATGCGAAATGTGATCATTGTAAAATCCATATCACTCTATGTACTATCATATCATTATGAAAGGTAAAAGTCATAAAAAAAATTAATTGTGAATATTTAATGTGTTTGTTTGGATGTGATTAATTTGAAGAAACATTTTGAGAGGATAGAAGGAGAGAACCCTTCACTATAATAAGAGACATGGGTAAAAAGAAAAAGGGGTAAAAGTTTTAACTTTTTTTATATTATAAAAGAATCAGATTCAATATACCATCATCAAATGGATATAGAATTTTTATCTATCATCTAACCAATATTCCTTTGTGAACCATCCTATATTAATTTTTATTTCCTGATAGATGTAAATATCGGTTCCATTCATCATAATATATAATGAAGAAAACAATTTTGTACCTAATAAAAACATAAACATACAAAACAAAGTAATATTAAAAACTTAATGAAATGTATTTTGATTTTTCAAAACCAAGGAAAATAAAAGTCGTTGACACAATATATTTATTATTTTTATCTAAACAAAGAATTTGGAATTTAGGTAATGTAAAAATAGAAAAAATTTAGTTTCCTCAGGGTTTCACACCATGATTTTTGACATTTATAACATGGTTTATGAATTTTAGAAGTTTAATAACTAAACTACCTTAATAATATATTTTTTCACATTGAATAAATATTTATATATAAATATTTTTTTAAAATTTTAAAAATAGTTTAGGCCTTAAAAACAACTTTATAGGTTCATAAAATTAATTTTATTACTTTAAATATATTATTTCGATGAATTTACCTATTTTTAATGAATCCTTTATATTATTTAATAAATAATAATTAAGTTATAATGAAGCCTTATTTTTTACCAAATTCACAAATTTTACTTTACTATTTTTTTTCCAAAAATTGGATTCTCTCAGAAAATTATAAAAAAATTATCCTTAAGATAATTTTGATGAGATGATAATAATTTTGAAGACATTTTTTATGAAATTAATTGTATATATATTATAAATTTAATAATTAAATAAAACACTTATTTTTTGAAACCCATGAATCTTTGATTGTTGGGGTGAATTAGGGTGTTACATGTTTCTCTCATTACATAGGTTCTTGATCCCATATCGGTAGGAACTAATTCAACATATCACATTTAGTCTCACTTCTATGATTAACAAAAATGAAATAAATAATGTAGGGAATAATAATTTTTCTTCCTTCACCACTAAGGGACAATTCAAAGAGCATAAATTGGCAGTGATTTGATATAATGGAATCCACAATGCTTCACAAGTTTTGTTGAAATAATTTTTCATCCACAACTGCTATGTTCTAGGCCCACTACATTTAAAAATGAATTAATGTAATAATGCACTAGCTCCTTTAGATAAAAATATTTAACTTTTCATATTATCACTACACTATACAGATTTATTCTCAATTTATATATATAAATTTAATTTATATATAATCAAGAATGTACACTATTTTTTGTACCATGAATTCTTAAATTTGGTCTTTAATTCACTCTTCTATGTGAAGATAAATTTCCTGTAGTAGACATGTATGTTATATGTGGCATAAAACTCATTGTATAAAATTATTCACTCAAATATTTCCTTCACATAATTACTTCATGACTTCCCTTTATGAAAGATACTACTTTTGAGGAATAGAAATACCTCAAACGAATGATAAACATCATGAATAATTCGTCTTTGTGTGTGGTTCTTCTTCACGAACAACTCTACATCATAAAATACCCCATGGTGAACTTTATTTTTGTTCTTCACTCATACAATTCCTTCACATTTATAAACTTTGCGAAATTTCATCAACTAATCTTCCTTTTTGAAGCCCTTATGTGGATATACCTTCACAAATGTGGGAACTAACAATTATCTATGATCTTCTTTCAAATTATTCATTTTTATATAATTAAGTGATTTGAGGAGGTATTTTTAGGTAATTTTCACTCAAAATATCATTAAGAGTAATATTATGCTTAATCCCTTTATATTGTCTCACTTTATATAAAGTTTCATTTACAATAAAATAAAAACACCACTTACAGATCACTAATGGAACATCAATTTTTGGTCTTTTCATAGGCTATCACATATGTGGTTCCCAAATAATTCCAAATTTTTAGTGTAATTTCATTACAATTTTTTATGAAAACAACTTTACATAAATATCTTGTTTCATTATATAAATCCTTTGAGAATCAAGAAACTGCGAACATTTGTATTGAAAAAAATCCTTTCTTTACTCTAGATTTCTTTCTCAAACCCTATTTTTGAATGCATCTTTTTACAAACCCACTACCCTATAAATACATGGAATATTTGTGTAGATCAAATATAAAAAACATTTTATTTATCAAGAAATTTTGAAAAACCTTCAGTAACTAAAAATAGTTTCTAAACTCCATCATTTTCTCTGAAATTGACAATAAATAAATAATAAATATTACACCAAAATATTAATATTCACGGTATAATTGTATAAAATATTCAATATTTAGAGTTCACTTGGTAAGTCTTATCACAATAAAGATATTTGAAGACAGTATCATTTAGACTCAAATATCCCTATTCAATCAAAAACTAGAAAAATATAACATACCTACCATCTTCCATGATAATGTAACTTCATTCTCCTCGATTTCATTAATCTTTACTATATATAACCTTGGTTCCAAGATTTTCCTAATTTTCATTTTTGGAAAATAAATATTAAAATGAAATTCTCCAAAAATACTCTATATATTCTAGATTGAAATAGAATAACTCATACATCACATTAAGTCCATGGGATAAAATATTAGTGTTGAGAACATGAGTTTAAGAGAGTATACCCTACCATATGACATTCCTCATTCCAAAAATCCTCATTTCATTAATCTCATTCAAACTCGGCTGAATATAGATTATATATAGCCATTACATTCACACAACAAATCCATATTAGTGATATAAATTATCCATAAAACAAATTGTTTTGAAGAGAAAGTAAATATATATATATATATATATTCTCCCCATTGGACATAGAATATCCCGACTGAACCCCCAGAAATGATGAATTGAATTTTACCATGTCAGTATCCCCATTTGATAATAAATATAATGGTAAAGGACCATGTAAACTGGAGAAACACTGTACATAGAATTAGATTCAAATGGGGGTATTAGGAATATTCGAACGTCTTAAAGATGGGATGTTTAGTTCAATAATAAGGATCAATATGTGGTTCTCAAATACATGAGTTTTCAACAGATTAATCCTAATGGAAGCCACTTGTGGAGTAGTTCCAACATGATTCACTTAAATCACACTTTTCTGTACGTTTTCTATGATATAGTGATATCTAATATAAACCTGGTTTTTTTGGGAGTATTGTAGGATATTTTTAATAATATTGAATTCCTTTTTGTAATCAGAAAATATCACCATAGGCTACTTAAATTCTACCCAAATATCCTATGAAAATTATTTCATTCATAAAATCATAGTTCTTACCATAGTTACGAAGAAGTATTAATCTTATTTCATTCTCATATAACTACTTGTTTGTTTTTTACTCAACTATCCTACACATTTACTTCCAATGAATGATGAACAACTACTTGTGGAATAGTTTCAGACCAATACACAATACCAATTCACATGAAAATGATTATAAGTTAATATGATCTCTTGTATCAAAGAGGAATCCAAATTTTAGACTACCATGGTTGTACCACATAATTCACTTATCTTTTTTGAGATTCTACACCTTCAGAATATTTCATAAACAAACCATTAAACATGTTTCAAAAAACAGTTTATATTCTTGTCACATTCAAAGAAAATATGATTCTGATAATCCACTTATATAATACAAGCTCTATTGATTCCCCATCCTCATGATTCTCAAGAATAGTTCCACATGTAATAACATTTGAAATTTATTTCCAATCCTTCGTATTTAATTTATTGAGAAGATATATCAAATATTTATTTAGAGAAAAAATTATATCTCCCTTTCTAAAAAACATTCATCCCAAGAAAATAAGTGAGTTCAAAAATCATAAACATTTTAAATTTATATCTCTTGAGATTATAAATATCATCCACATGTTTTTTACTCTATCTACAAAATATAATATTATCCAGATAAATAAATACTAGGAATCTTCCTCCCATGGAGAAATTCACATATAGATTATGATCAACACAACACATTTTTAATTCGAACTTCTTAAAGTATGATTCCAACAAGGAAATACATTTTTTGGTTCTTATTTTTGACCATATAAGTCCTTTATTCTATACACTTTCATCTAATCATTTTAGCCAATATTAACATTGGTTGTTAATACAATCCTCCTCTTTGGGTGTTAAATATTTTTGCCTTGTTCTTAAAATTTTTCTTAATGATCTACTTAGTTTTGATCACATTGTGATATTCTGTATTCCTCGTAACTTCCTAGGTTTGAATTTTTTTTATTTGATCCAATTAATTAATCATAGAAAATAGACTAAATTTATTTACATTCCTCTTCACGTTTTTTTATATTAGTGATTTTATATCACAACATATATTACATGGATCAAATTCCTCCCTCATATTTCTCATCTAATGTGCAGGATGACTTTCTTTAAAATGATTTCCTCTTTGAATATAGCATTAGAGTCTTCATTATTTAGCTAACATTGAATAATCATGGAAATTGTTCCATCTTTATTATGTTTATATATTTCATCAAGTTCTATATTTTGAAAATTAATTCCATCTTTCAACTTAATAACATTAACTCATTAATTTTCATGATTTTATTCATCCTTTGGTTCAATAACTTTTAGTACTTACTTTTTTTCTACCAAACTAAAATTAATCCTTCACCCACTTAACAATTATACATTCCTTGATTTCCCTACTTATTCTAGATATATAATTATCTTCTAAAGAATCAAAACAAATTTACTACGGGTTTCCTTCAATGTCAAATTTCATTGGGTGTAATCTATTACTCTAGATATAACATATCCCAATTTAAATTACACACTAAAAATTGTACCACCTCCTTCTAATAGTGATTAGAGACACTACAACCAATGAAAAATGTTTTTTCAATATTTTGTACCATCCAATTTTGCCTTTAATATACTCTAATATTTTTATGAGTTCTCACTAAAGATATATAATTCTTAATTTCATGTTTTCAAAGGTATTTTTCCACTTTAATAAATGCGTACTAAATTTTATTGTCTCATTGTAAGAATTTTATTGAGAATATTTTCCTATTTTCAACCTTCTATGGATATATATTGATACATTCCATGAGATAATTGTTTCTCTATATGAACATAACATAGGCCATTTTTCTATAATCATAAACAAAAATAATAAAATACGTACGTCCATATGTGTTGAGTCAATTCATTAGAACGCATATCTATGTGGACCAGATCTAAGAGACCCACTTTTCTTTCTTCTTCTTTTGATATGGAATTTAAAACATCTTTCCTTATATAAAAATATCAAAAGTTTTTTCATAATCACACTACGGATTAAAAATATTCACTATAGATTTTAGATTTTATAATATTTTGTAAAGACCTAAATCCCAAAAGCCCAGAATTTGTGGTTACCTTATCACATTGGCATAAGATACAAGTAATAGAATCCTAAATTACTAAATAATTTAATATTCTTAGTTAAATAGATATATTTGGCAATTAAAATTACATTTATAACCTAAAATAGAAAAAACAATTTCTTTGATAACCCCATTATTCCCCTTATCATATCCCAACAAAATCACTCATAAAACAAATCCTGGTATCCTGGTGAAAAAATAATACATAGGAATTAGGTGTTCATAAATACTAATTGATGTTAAGATTACAGTTGATTATATGAGTAAATAAGGAATACAAAATATGTCAAGATAAATAATATAAAAATAATCCATTTAATCAACACCATGAGAATAATATGCTAGGAAAAAATAATGATCAAATAATACCATATAAATAATCACATGACAATGAAACATAACCATGTATATTTTAATATAAAATCATCGTATGGACATTAATAACTACTTTCATAATGATTGAATCCATAATGTGGGAAATATGACCTATAAATATCTATCCTACAGATACTTACTATGATGTTCTATCCTAGAGATAATTACTGTTGTGATCTATCCTCACCACAGTTTAATTATTTATGTATAAGCTCATCTTATATGACTAAATAATTTTTCACATAACATCTATTTATGCCTATAATGGATGTATCAGGACCCTACCATCACATACTAAGTCCAATTTATTCATCACATGAATAAGTAATACAACTAATTCTACATGCCTTAACAAAATCACCAACTGTTTATATTGGGAGAACAAGTCATATAGAATATCAATTATTTCCCCAGTTTATCTAATAATAAACCATCTATGAAATATGATGAACAATATAATTATATTTCATGCTCAGTATAACATTCAACAAATGATATTAAAATGGATGAAAATACATTAAATATATGATTTGAATATTCCTTGAGGAAAATACGCTTTTACGTTGAAAATAAATATAAAATCTCAAATATATGTACAAAATAAAGATATCATTTTATTTAAAAGTTTACTCCTAAAATTTTAAATTAGGATTAAAATATTTAATTATATACGATTCAAGAAATTATGTTCATGTTGTATAATTTAGAAAAAAAAATTCTTTTCACACTAAGTACCTTTTTAGGAAAACGATGGAAAGATGCATTTTAATTTTCGTTGGTAAAAAGATAAGAAAAATATAAAAAAAGATAAAAAGAAATTTAAAATATCAATTGGGAATGGTAAATTTATTTTTTTTAAACGTTTTTATAATGCATGTACATGGAAGATAAATATTCTGCAATATAGACATAAACATAAACAATCAAAAAAAATGTTGAGATTGTGAAATAATCCATTACCACTTTAGTATCATTTGAATCATAAGCCTCATGAATGAATTAAATTCAAATGAATAATTTAATAACATGAGGATAAATGGATTCCTGACTATAAAAATCAACGGGGTAGTATATGTAACACCCCAGGTAAATAAAGAATATGGCATTTTCACATTTATCCATATTTGTGAATAAAATATTAATATAACTTTAAAGGGGATGCTATGATCGATGGCATACCCAATACGCAACAATGAGTTTATTGGGAATCTTACATTGCATTCTAATAATAAAATAATATTATTTTAAATTGTAGTTAACGCCTAGCCGTTGTAATGGAGGGAATGAACAGAACTAACTACAAAATGATTATATATGTTTGTCAAATATTTTTACTTTTTATAATAAATTTTAGAGCATTAAAAATGCGAATGAATCCAATTTTAAGCATAAACATTCTAATATTCTTTAAAAGGTAGATTAACCACCTTTTGATAACGAAACTCTTTTAAATCCACTTTTTGACAATTTTATGTGTTATATTTGACAAAATAAAATTCTTCTTTAGAATCGGTAAATCAAAATTTACTTTGTGTAATTTTTTGGTATTTTTTCTGTAATGTTCATTTTTAATGAATAGTGAAAAATGTTGTATTTTAATTCAAAACCACTTTTTAATATAATTTATTTATATGAATAGATTATCTTTTGAATTGGTTTCAATGTGAAATTAGAATATATTTTTACCATTTAATCCAATAGTGTTTGTTGGAATTAATTTCATCTTGAAATTGGACTTAAACTAGTGTCAATCTTTTGATACTATTGTTTCATAAAAACTCGCTATTTGCTCTGACAGCGGGAATTAATTATTAAATTAATTAATGTAACTTATATGTTTTGAATTTTTTAAAATAGACATCATTTTTGAATTTGGAATATCAAATATACCCTAGGGTGAATTTTTGGTAATTTTCTGAAAAACTTCAATTTTTGATGAATAGTGAAACCACTAAGTGGTAGTTAAAGAAACTGATTTTTCGTTTAAATGAAACTTTACCACTTCTGTGATTTGAATTTCAAAAATCCGACATACATGGTTTAAATTCAGAAGTAAAATGTGGTTCAATGGTATTAAAATAATTTTAGGGTGAATAGCAACTTTTATGTTTATTAATCACGATTAGAGGTAATTAGTGTAATTTAAGGTAAAAATAATATTTTAATAATATGAAATGACCTAGACACATGTCCTACCCTTATTGGATGTGTCGTGGCTGACCAAGAAAATCCATGGCTCAACTTGGGGACCCCATGGAGCCACTTTGGTTGGAAAATGACATTAATAACTTTTTATTTAATGTGAAAATTAAAATGTCACAAAATGTGTTGTTTTACTAAAACAATTATTATATGGGGTTATAAAAGTCATATGTTTTACTATAAATATCTATTATAAAGATAAAAATATTTCCTACATAATGATATTTTTTTATAATTTTTAGACACTAAATAAATCAAATTATTTATGACACCATGGTGATGCAGCGATTACCTCATTATTTAACGATTTAAATAAAATGAAAAGATAATGTAAGATATAAGACCTAAACTTGTCAAAAAACTATTGGATGGGTGTATTTAGAAACCTTATCACCTTATCCTAGAAATATATCTTTTTGGGACCTTTAAAATCCGAAAATCATTTTATAATAAAGTAATATTTTATAACTTTCCAAGAGTGCCTCTTCTTTTCTCTTATAAAAGGCCCCACCCTCTACCACCTTACCCACACCTCTCGAGCCTCTGTCTCATCCAAACCCTAACCACTTCATCTCTCCACATCCCTATATTCATAATTGAAGCCTCCACTTTGGGAATAATCCTTTCCAAGAAATCCTTTGATCTCAAATCAAGAAGAGTTACCCGATTTTAAGGTAATGTCTTCACTTGGGTTCTTTTGTTTTATTTTGCTTCTCCAACCCTTTAAACTCTTTTTATTCCTTTATTTTGTAACAAAACAAGTATATTTAATATACTAGGATTTTTTTATGTGATGTATTCGAGCTACACTTACACACACCTTCGTCTAATGGTTAAAGAACATACTGTTTCTGTGGTTGGCGAATTTCTGCCTCACGAAACGATGATTGTTCAATATTCTTTTAACACCTTTAATGGTGGCCATTATGATGTCACTATAATTTATATATTATATATATGGTATTTATGTTTTCTATATGCTTCTGAATTTTATTTTTAAAACGTGCCTTTATGCTTTTCATGTTGTGAAAATGCGATAATTTCATACGAGGAAGTGTGGACTACCGCCCCATCAAGTGATGTGAATCGTTCATGAAATACATGGAATGTGTAAAGAATGAAATTAATGAACATATGTGACCTAGATAACATATATATTATACTGGAATTCTAATATATATATCCCAATTATTTTTAATTCCATTAATAGGACAAAGAAATGAAAGTAGCGTTCATGCGTACGTATGGCCTACCGTCTCCATGAATGGTGCATCTCATTTATTTTTATCTCAAAATGTTATGGAGTAGTATAAAATGAATATTTACTGGGTATATATGATATTTAAATCATTAATAATATTCTGGATATGATTTAATCATAACTACATGGACAATCATTTTCAAACAAGTTCATTTTTGACTCATATACCAAACATCGACAAAAACGTCTGATATGAACTCACATTATTAACCAATTATTATAACATTATAATATGTTATATAAACTGAATAATAATCTTTAAAATAGGTCCTTAAGAAATTATAAATTGACCAATGTTTATTATTCAGGAATATAAAGAAATGAACAAGATAAGTCAGACTTGAGGTAAGGGATCCAACCTCTCTCTTTCTTTTTAAGTACTCTCTTTTATGTAATTTATTTTAAGCCCATCTTTATTATGTTTGGGGATCTTCTTTTATATTAATAATACTGCACTTTTTATGTTCATATTATTAGAGACCCTATTTGATCTCATAAATCCATTTTTGGATGTATTTAGTGGTGCTGTTAGGCTGCTGAGTTTTCGTAAGGGATTTTTCATCTCACTTTTATTCACATGACATTTATGCTACATTTTCCACTATTTCCTTTGAGTGGTGTATGTATTTACCATTATTATACTCTTTGTGTAATATATTTTCATTTATGGGTATTTACATCTTCATTGTATGACCCTTCTTCCATGGGCTGTACGTTTCGAATGTTACCCAACTCAGTAAGGGGACCTTTCACCCTCCTCTTTTTAAAAGACTTCTTTTGTTAAGTATTTTAATTCACATACTATTATGTTGGTATATGTTCTTATATATTCTTATTTATGTAAATTTTATGTCCAAGTGATGAGATACCATTTTCTCTCTCATCAACTCATTTTCTGAATTTTAAAGTGACGTCGTTAGGCTGTCAAATATTTGTAAGGGAACTTCTTAACACACTTTCAATTCTTTGGGTTAAACCTCTACTTCTTGATTTTATTATGCGAAGATTGTGTGTGGAATATCTTTGTTGTAATTTCCACAAACCTTTGTGTAAATATAATATTTCTACACATAATCATCTCATTGATAAATTCTTACAAACTTGTATGAGACATAATAACTCAATCTCATTTCATTGAGTTAAATATCTATGTCATTGGTTTTGTTTTTCCAAGATTATGTATGAATGACCTCTGATTGTTTCACACTTAATATCCACTGCTATTGGGTGTATTTATCTTTCTCACACATAATTACGTGATAGATTTATCCTTAATTTAAGGATACCATCTTTATAATCAATTTCATCTCAATTTACATTTCCATTGAGACTTCATTGTTGTTATGCACCAATTCACTGTTATATGGTGTGTATACTATCCTTTGACATATTATATCATGAATCCCTTTATTCTCATGATATTATAAATCTCGTATTAAATTTTATTCCGCAATTATTTGTATTCAAGAGTCTCTCATTTTGTTAAAAACGCTTTAACAAAAATATCATTTTAAATGTTTTAAAGATTCATTATTCTAAATATTTATATTTAATGTCCATGTTTTCAAAATGGTTTAAGTATTTATTTACATGGACATTAATGTTTTAAAATTATAATTCCATTAAAATCTTCAATGTGGTATGTGACACTTTGATTCAAAAATCTCTTTTAAATGGTTTTTGAAAAATGGATTGATTAATTCAATATCTTGGAATTACTTATTGTGATTTAAAATGAAATGTTGTTATTAAAATTTTCATATTTTCAATATTTTATGTGTAATGATGGTACTTGGACATTTTACGGGTGGTTACGTGATAAACCATATGATGGGGGGTGTCGTGAATACCAGGACGGGTGGTTACGTTATAACCTCCAATGCATTGGGTATGGAAGTCGTCCGTATGGTTGTTCCATTAAGTATGTGTGGAAGTAAACCGTATGGTTATTCCATTTAAGTATGTTAATGTCCCAAGTTATCTTTATATGTTATGTGTTATTTATATGGGTTTTATGGTAATCTTTTGGTTACAAAAGGGTCAGTAATGATCTTTTATTCAGTGAAGAGTTTTTACTACTTCATAAAGGTGAAAAGTATTACTTTGGTAAAGTACTCATGGTTTACTAGTTTTTTTTGAAAAACTAACAGTTTTCCTTCTTTGTGTATCCTTTAATGGGATTTTTATGCTCATCCCAAGTTTTTGAAACGTTTTCCATAGGACTTAAAGATGAATATGGTCAAGGATGGGATCAAGGAAAGACATGCTATCTAAAACATGGAACTGGACATGTTTCTTTTAATTGTTTTTTTTATTTTATGGAACTTTGTAGAAGTGTCTACTATGTAATATTTTGAGATGTAATAGTTATGACCTAATTCTCTAAAACTCTAAACCTGAAAAGATCCTCAATGTGAAATATTTATTTAATTCAATATTAAGTAAGGTTTAAGGTCAGGGCCTTATAGTATATGCACCATACAATAGAAATAAATGGTGAATAAGGCATAAGTCCCATGTAAGTAAAAGTGAGATGAGAAACCATTACCTAAGGTCCGACGTCCTTTAAACATGATAAAACATCATGTATAATGGTTTTATCATATTTTTAATCTATAATATAACTTTATTAATATTAATAAAATCTTATATAAACCTTTTAAAACATCTTACCACATGTTCATTAATAGTATTTCAATATTTTTAATAATTCAGATGTTATTTACTTTTTTTTCTATTGCATATTTTGTCTGAATGTAGTAGTTATTTTTAATAGGATATATAAAAATAATATAATGAATGATATTGATGTTATAAATATAATATTTAACCATATTATATAGTTTTATAATGACTCTTAAATTTTGAACTTGTAAAATGAATTGCATTGCGTCGTGGAGATGGTTGGTTGTATGTATGCAAGAGTGATGGTATCATTTCTGAAATTGTGAATTTTTATGGGAATGGGTGAAATATTAATTTCAAAAAATTAATATTATATCATAAGTAAAATATATTTCTATTATTTATGTCATTAAAACTATACAAGTAAGGTGATGAGGAAATACGATTACACCAAGACTTATAGATGGTAAGTCGTACGCACGCACACACAGTTCTTTTATTTTTTGTTGGATGGATAAAAGGTGTAATATTATTGTACCATTAACAAAATAACATATCATCATATATATAATACTATATTTATTACTTTATCATGGAAACAACACATTAATAATAAGTATAAGAAGAATTAAACATGAAATAGTTGTTATAGAAGATTAACATTTCTTTGACGGATTTCCTTTAGATCTCTTATTAAGTGATCTAGGATTGGTATTTTTGAAGGAATAAAAGCTACTAAATTTTAAAAAGTATTTTTTAAAGATAAGTGGTCAGGAAATGGGAAAGAAAATTTCCTGAAAGTTTTGTTATAAGGCGAGGGAGGAGGTTCCCTTTTATAATGCAAATGCGGGATATTTTTTGGAATTTAAAAAAATATTCAATTGTAATAAATTATTTTATCATGAAAAATGATTCAAAAAGGAATGTTATTTAAATATTATATAGTATATGGTATTTATACATTAACCAAATTAATTTACACATGTTTTTGTTTCATTTAGAACCTTATCATTTTGATTAAGCCCTTGGTTATTTATTTTTGACCTTAACAATGGTAAACATTAATGTATTAAAATAGTGTCAATAATGTTACTGTAAAAAAAGAAACCATAAATGGAAGATGTATACAATGTTAAAATATATTCCATTCACAAAGTTGAAGATAATTTTATTCTTAAGTGTATATAATTTAATAAATAATTATTTTTGATAAATTTTCATTAATGTCAATTTGGACACTATTCATTGACATTGACTTCAAATACATCAAGAAAAAACGAAAATTATAATATCATTCCTTATATCCTCTCTGATTTGTTATATATTTTTGTACACATTATTTAACACATTAAACCATTGATATATTTCACAATTAATATTTGTAAAATCATTTATTTTATATTTTTAATTAGATAAATAATGTATTAGAATTTCACGAGAATCTAAGGTCATTAAATAATTTAAAAAAAATTAAAAATAAATTTATCTAATGAAAATTATTTAACTGATATTAAAATAGACATTTGGGTTCATTCATATCTTTATTTCTTCCCTATTTGGACAGATAAAAGATATAAAATAAAAAGAGAGATACATTTTATAACTATCTTTCATTAAAATAATATATAAGTAATTTTCATGGAAAGGTGTCCCTTAAAAATATAAAATTATAACCTAAGGTGATAAGTCTAAAATAATTTTCGTCCCATAAATTATTTTCACAGGTTTAGGTGAGGGTTAAATGGTTATCTTTTTGTTTTGACCCATGTTAATTCTTTTGAAAATTATCACACTATTAAAATGTTCTTCAATATAAGGAAAAAGGAAAATATTAATTTAAAAACCATAAATGAACTATTTTAGATATAATTTACCATATCCCATTAATTTGGTTAAATTTACAATTTTGTAGATTTTTTTAATAATTTAATAAAATATTATTTACGACAAAATTTTCATAATGTCAATTGTTATAACTATTGATTACATTGAATTTAACATTATCAAAATAACACATATAATTTGAAGATAATACTTGATCACATATATCATAAGTAATATTAATATATAAAATTATTTAATCACATAAATTATCTAAAATTGTATTTATCTTAATATTTTTCATATTAAGAATTTTATTATTTGCAGTATCTAAATATTTAATGCATCATCATTATGTAATCATTTAAGGTAATTATTTATTTCTAACAAATTATAAATAAACTAAAATTAGGAATAAAATTCCTTTATATTTCATAATAATTTTTATAGATAAATATATCTTATCGATAATACCATATTGAAAATTTTATACTTATTAAAATCATAAATGTGATATCTTTGACTTCTCTTTAGATAAAATATTCTAAGGTTTATAATCACTTTTTAATTGAAATAAACGTTCATATATCCAAAACATGAATTACTATGCATGGAAATTACTCATCTAATAAATTTAGTGCAATATTTAATGACATTTTATAGTCTTTATCATTTTCTAGTAAATGTTACCAAATTTTCCATTTATCATGGTAATGAAAATTATTAGGGATACTATTAAAATTGAACAAAATATAAAAGGTAACTATTTAATAAATTTTGGACATTTTAAATCCAAATATTTCATCTATTTTTAAAATTAAATACCAACAAATTTTATAAATTTATATAAAATTAATCCTGCAAAATGTAACAAAAAAAGTTTTCTTTAAAAATGCATTTTGAAGCACAAAAATGTACTTTTACAAAAATAAGGTATAATGATAATTAAAATGAAATTAATTAGACTACAGATAACTAAAAAATACTTATTTTACTTTAATATAAATTTCAAATCATAAAGGTAAATTTTAATATAATTAAAATAATAATTTTATAATAATTTGTATTTTTCATTATTCGGTAGAAAAAACTCTTCTTAGAAAACTCCCAAAAACTCACCATAAGATAATTTTAATATTTTGATTTAAAAAATTAATTTTATTTTTCCAAATATATTTTCAAAAAATTTCAAAAATTATTTATATTTATTATCTTATAGAGACAAATAATTTTTTTAAAAAAAATATATTTGAAGAATAAAATATCTTTACTAAAAATAATGTATTTATTTCCTAAGAATAACTTAATATGATCCAAACATATATTTCAAAATATATTTAATTATATTCACCCTCATCACTATAATGGATAGTTTGTATGCATATTTCAATGTTTCTTTAAGCTGGATGTTTCATAAAACGTAAGCTATCAAACAGATTTAATTTTTTTAAAAAGATACATACCTTTAATCTTGGGTGTTACATTATCCCACACTTTAATGAAAATTTTCCTCATAATTTTATTTTGAAGATAAAAAATATTAAAGGATTATATTTAAATATTCATTTTGGAAATCCCACATCGTAAAAAAAGAGAATAAAATTTCACCATAAAAAAAGGAAATGAAAAAGTGAAGGTCACCCCAAAACATGGATTTTGAATAAGTGATCATTAATGAAATGTGAAAATATGGACATTGAAGAGAGATATAAATATCATTAATTGATGAAGAGTGATATAGAACATGGTTTTTATAAATTTAACCGTCATAAAAAAATAAATTTATGATGGGTTGAAAGACTATTGATTTCTTAGTAACAAAAATAAATGTATACAATTTTTGTTCCAAAATCCATTTTGAAAAGATAAGATGTTTTTTTACTATTCGGATAAGCACTTGAGAAAATATACTTTATTTCCTTCCATGTCATAAGTATAATGTCATTATTTTGTTCTACTTCAAACTATTTTCTATTCATATCTTATGTTAGGAAAATTATGTTAATGATGAAATTTTCATTCTATAAGCGCTATAATGAATCATTACATCCCTAAGTAGTTATTTTGGCTTTTAAATTTCTACTGAAACCAAAATGGTTATCAGATGTTGAAAAAAAATAATATTAAAAGTTAAAATTCATCCATTTCATAAGTAGATATTCTTAAAACCTATCCAAAATATATATTTTTTCAAATTCAAATACCAAAAATTTAGTTGAAAGGTCAATAATGTTTAAAAATCAGTAGATTTTCACTAAAAATATAATGTATCAATTCTTTTAACATACCTAATAAATGAATACCAAGATCAATTTCAATCCCCAATGAAAAAATTCATTCTTAAAAAAATAAAATCTCAATTTGTTGAATATATTCCTTAAATAAAAACTTGTATTAAACCATGCAAAATAACAGAAACCATCAAATCACTAACCAATTTTAGGGTAACTAATATTATCCAATAAACACACCCTTGTTATTTTTATCTCAACATAGGTTACAAATTTTGGTTTATATTAACTAAATCATGTGTTAAAAATAATATAAACATACAATAGAATGACTTCCCTTGGTTACTGGTACTATTCATCACATGCTTCCAAATACTGAAATAAGTACTATAGTAGAATCCATATAAGTCTCATGATTATTATAATAATATAACATACATTAATAACATAGTTATTAAATCCAAATACACAATCACTTTAATCATTCCAATTCATTCTCAAACCATAAAATATTTTTAATACCTTCTTCCTTTTATATGTCACAAGAATTGTCTTCATCATCATTAGTATAACCATTAATCAAAAAAAAACTTTCTGATTATCTTTATGAGTTTTCCCACAAATTAAATCAATGAACTTTCCACATTTAAAACATTCAACTGTTGATGATACCTTAGAGAATATATTATTATCATCCTATTTCATTAACCAAAATTTCATATTTTCTTGAAAATTACTTATTTTGTGTCCTTCTTTTACACATACAAAACATATTCTCATTCTTTAAAAACAATCACTTGGGGGTTTGCTCTCACATTATCAACATATAAGAAATTGAATATTCTTTCCACCATGGTCTCTACCACTCGATCTGTCAACAAACGGTTTCCTTCACTGCCTCAGTGAGTCCAATAGTTTATTAAGGTGAAATTTGTTTATCATATATTGTGATCATAGTATATCTCACCATATAAATCATCTCATATGGTCCTCATTACACATTTTCTATTGAATTCTAAATTATTCATGTTCATACTTGTTCTATCTATTTAGTAAAACAAAAAATCATACTATGAGAAAAACTAATAATAAATTGTCAGGATTAATTAATTTTATAATGTTTAAATCATGACACCTTCTTCTCAATATATGATTCTATAAGTTTATCCAAAGTTAACCATGGTCATTACCAAATCTGTATGATTTTATCATATATACATACTTATCTTAAAATTTATTCATAAGTTTATATTCCATGATCTATGCTTTTCTAAATCACATTCCCAAGGATTCTAGTAAAAATAATATGATACAAACTTTAAATACCATGACCCTAGAAGACCATAGTTTTTTGTTACTTTATTACATTGGAATAATATAAAAGGAATCACATTCCAATGTACTGAGCAGTTTATTATTCTTAGTGAACTATATACATACTTGAAATTCAAATAAAATTTGAAACATGAAATTAACAATGTATTTTCTTTGAAAACAACATTTCCCCCTATAAATCCCAACAAAATATATCATAAAAAACTCCTAGGTATCATGGGGAAAAATAAATCTTATGTATTGGGTGATATCAAATTCTTAGTAAGGGTAACCGTAAAACAAAATCCATGAGTAAATTATGTTTAAATAAATGGAAAAGTAAATAACAAAAACATAATCCACTTAATCGATAACAGGATAACAATATAGAATGAATAAATAATGATAAAATAATTCCATATAAATACTCACATGATAATGAAACTTAATCATCGATAATATACTAATTGAGTAATCACATGGAAATTAATAACTAATTTAATAATGATGGAAGGCATAATCTGTGATGTATGAAATACCAAGATCTATCCTCAAGACAAAAACATTCAAGATATATCCTCATGACAGTTACTGTCAAGATCTATATTTAAGAAATATTAAATCTATATGTAGAATCCTATCTTATTTGGACAACTAATATGTATCATGAGACCTATCGATGCATCGATGGGCTACAGTGACACCCACTGGTGATGCATGACAAATGAGAATTAGAAAATCAAAAAAGGAAGAAATACTTGAATATGGGTATTATCTTTCCCAAAAATCCCAGTAAAAAATAGTTTTCTAAAGGATCATGGATCGTGTAATCCTATAATAAGCACAAAATCGTGTGACCATCATAACATAATGTAGAGGATCCATGCATGACACATAGCCTGTGAAAGATCCCATTCACCCCCTATGACATGCCCTTATGCTCTTGAGAAGGTACCCCAAACACTCATTGATCATGAGACAGACGACATATTAGACACCCCTGGTCACATGCCTTTTCTATCATTGGATTCCTGACAAACCATCAGAATGATATTCAAAAATATGAGAAAATATCCAAAAGGTGGGAGCCTCTTTCATTCATAAATTTCATATGATGCGTCACAGATTGGGAGAATTATTATCCTAAAATACATTTAAGAAAACAAATTAGATCTAAAAGATCTATAAAATATACAAATTAAATAAATTTAAGGAAATTGGTACCCTCTTTCGGTTATAAAATGTCATGTGATCCACCCCAGGTGATTCGCAAGACACCAAAATACCCCGACGACATGTCTGCCACATCTCGAGAAATCCCGCTAGCATGTCATCCTCATCATGAAAACAACCTCAAGTATGTTCAAGGGATCTTGTGCTCCCCAATAGATCCATAAGGAAAAATTAATGGAGTTTTCAATTAAGTGATTTCATATCTCTAAAGATCCCTTTTTTTGTGACATGACACATCACCAAGAAGTACATTGATTTTCTTCAACAAAACTGATGCAACCTAACTAGATCACCCTCCTTTGACAAATGAAAAAATGAAATAAACAAGGGAATGAAAGGAGCCTCTTGGAACTGTAAAATTATTTCTATTCACCTAGGAGGTCAAGGGAATGGTCACCCAAGACACCTTTACATGCTGGTTTGACTTCATGAATGCCCCCTGGCAAGACATTCTGGTCTCTTGAAAAGTCCCAGACAAGTCACCTGAGAACAGGCCAAGGCCTTTCAACAAGCACCTTGATCTCCAGAAGAACCATGGACATGTCTATATGTAAATATAAAATATACTAATCACGTATTCATGATTATAAAATTCCCCATTAACGGGTAAAAATCCAATTAATGTTGTGTCAAATGAATGATCCTATGGTTATTGAAAATAATGTGGCACCCCTGGAATAATTTATAGTGGGAACTTCTGAAGTGCATAGAACCAAATCCATCCACTAAATCCATCCTAGATACGTGTGATATGTTCCACATAATTTAGAAAAAACATGGGTAGTGAGGCCTATATATCCTCCCAATTGATCATGAAAAAATGAGCACCACCCGTACACACATGGAGAGATGAATCTTCCGAGCAGAATAACCAAATGAGTTTTCTTGGAGTGGCTAACATCATGATCAGAAAATCTTCATATTTGGTGTGATATAGGTAACAGTTAGATAAATCATGTGGCATGCATAAACACGTTATGAGATCACTAATAGATCATGCAAAGGATTTCCAGCATGACACGTGAATAATATCTTGGGTATATACTAAATCACATGAGACTTAAAATAAGGTAATAATAAATAAATAAAGGGAATTTGTGATAAAATGTTATAACAATGACTAAAATATGGGATACTTATGCGATGAATATATACATTGATCCTTATGTACTTCGTGTGAACAACTCAATAGTAGGAAAAACACCAAGACAAGTCACCCATATCTCATCTCATTCCGTTGGAATACTATTTGGATCATGATAATTCCTCCAGACATTTAAAATTAATTCACATACTTACCCATAGGAATTCTACAAAAGTATCATGAGTCCCTCTTGGTTTGTCATCCATACCATGAAGTGTCCTTCAAACATGATTCCCTACTCATACAAAGTCACTAGAATATTTTAAGTGAACCTGCAGTTGGGCATGTAAACTAGTTCTCATGATTCTCTCCAGTCATCCCAACCATAATATCACAATGAAACCCATTCATTTCCTCCTAGATCAGGAATCACCCTATAGATATGTCACATTTACTCTCTTGAATCCCTTTAAGTGTGTCAGCCATCTATCGTGATGACACTATAGAATGTTAACAAGATCAGGAGACACCCACTGGACATGTCATCCAAGACCATGCAATGACATCCATGATCTTCCATCCATGTCTAACAGTGCCTTCTAGAAAATTCATCTTTGATAATTTGAATACCGTAAATTATACTATCCATTATATAAAATTACCCTCAGATAATAAAAATTGATCATATAATTTTCTTAGGCAATGTCTGAAATATGACCTAACATGTAATGGACCAGACCCTCTAGGTCCATTACTCTGTCAAACTTGGGCAGTAGGGGTGTCTTGGACACCATAGGTGAGTTAGGATGGAATCCATTTTGGTGTTAGAGTGTCACCATTGTGTCACCTATCAGTCTCACTGATCTGTGCCACACCCAAATAGTGCCACCGTGGGGTGTCAGGGTTATTTCCCCAGTTTTCCCGTAACACCTCTTTTAAGTTTTATTACCCTTTAAACTAGTTTAAGTCCATTTTAAATCTAGTAAAAGATTTTATAAACCCCCCAAGTGTCAAGAGACCTTGATTTTCCAAAATGTGTAGTCTTTTTTCTTTGAGTCACACTCGTTGGCATGTTTCCAGTTTCACCCCTGTAATTTGTTTTCTCCATTTTAAGGAAACTGTTTCACTCATAGTTGTTATCTCTGTAACACCCCGAGATTTTATGAAAAATATTCTTTTAATTTCATTAATGTCTTGTGTTGTATTCTACACCAAGATTACCTTGCGCTATACGCAACACCGTATTAGCTTGCAGTATACGCAACACTATTCTTGGATCGTGTTACACACAATTTTGATAATAGTTATTCTACGCAACATTGAGTATATATATATATATATTAAATGTATAAATGAAATATGGTTGGATTCTGTTATACGAAACAATGATGGATTCTTTCACAACACGCAACCCTGACTTGGCTTGCATTACACGCAATCGCGACCTTCCTCGATAGCGTGTGTTGTACGCAATATCGGGTTTTAATAAACAATGTTATATTATTATAATATTGTAATGAACTAGCCGTTATGAATAGTATTAACTAAATTTTGAATTTTATAACATTATTATTCATCTTACACATTTCTAGAACATGGTATAAGAACAAAATAAATTTTTTGGGTAAAATAAGTATTTTTCAAAAAATGCAGTTTTACCGCCTTTTGATGGCGCACCCACTTTAAATATAGTTTTTGATATGTTTATATGTTCAATTTGACAAAATAATATTCTTCTTTTGAATCAGGATGTAAAAATTTACATTAGATAAATTTTTGATATTTTTCCGATAACTTTCATATTTTAATGAATAGTAAAAACACGCTATATTTTAATTAAAAACAACGTTTTTCATCGTAATATATTATGTGGTTAAATTATAATATTGAATGGTTTTAAAGTATATTTATAATATATTTTTACCACTTAATATAATGTTGGTCATTGGACACAATTTTACAATTAAACCGAACATAAACAAGTGTCAATCTTTTGATAGTTATTATCTCTTAAAAACACGCTTTTTGTTTTGACAGCGGGAATTAATTTTAAATTAATTTCTGCCACTTCTGTGTTTTTAATTTAGAAAAATGGATTCCATATTTGGAATCAGGATGTTCAAATTGTGTAAATAGGTAACTTTTATTTTTAGACATTTTGAATAATTACTGCGGTAAATATTTTATTTACCATGGTTAAGGGTAAATCCGGTAAATAAGGGTTAAAAAATAATATTATAATAATATTAAATTACCCTAAAACGTGTCGTAACCCTATTGGTTGATACATGGTCGACCATGGGCATCTTTGGGTCGATTTTGGGACCCCATTGATCCACTTGTAAGTGATAATGACACTTTATTTTAATTAAGTTAAAATGAATACAAAAATGATACAAGCATATATCTTTTAGAAAAACAATTGTTACATAGGGTTATATATGTTGGATTTTAGATTATAAATATTCATTAGAAAGATAAAACGATTTCCTACATAATGGTATTTTATTTGTAATTTTTATACTTTAAATAATTTAATTTATTTATGACACAATGATGATGCAGTAATTATCTTATTAATGAAATATTGACATAATTGATGTTATAAACACCAAAATAAATGTAATTTGAGACTTTTTATGAATTCCACTAATTTTCTAGGTTACTATGATATATTAATGTTGATTTAATTAACTTTTTTCGAACATTTAATTCTGTTATGACTCTCACACAAATCATATATCAAATAGTGTCAAAATTGACACAAAATAGTTTTTAAATCAAATATTATATTATTAATTGTTATTTTATTCCTAAAAATCTAAGGTTTGGCCAAATGACTTAGATAAGGATATATATATTAATAATAAACAATTTGGGGTTCGTTTGGAATGTTATAGTAAGTGTATTAACCATATAGTGAAAGAAAACAAAAAGACACGGTAAAAGTTAAATTATTTAACTTGGAGTTAAATCTAATTGATAAGGTTAAAATAATATCCTAAACTTGTCTAAATTCTATTGGTTGATAGGATTTCGACCCCTCCCCACTTTAGCTTCGAAATAATACCCTTTGGTACCATTATAAACCGATTTTGACTTTAATATAAAATAATATTTTGAGATATTCCTATGGTGCCCCTCTCCTCCCTTATAAAAGGGCACCTCCTCCCCCTCCTCCTCACACCAATTTGAGCACTCAAGCTCGGCCAACCCCGGCCAAAATCTCTTCTCCACTTCCCTAGAAACATCCTAGAGGTTCTGGTCTTCCTCAAAGACCAATTCTAGTGCCCTAAGAGGAGGTCTCAAAGAGGCACTTCAAAGAAGAGGTAATTACCGTTACCAATTCTTTCATCTTTATTTCTTCTTCCACTTCTTCTTCTTAGGTTGTTTCATTATGAAGTAATAAAATCATTATCACTCATATACTGATATGTTATTATAATTCTAAAACAACCCTATTTCACCATCTATCCATCGTACGGAAAAAGAAATCACCGCGCGTGCGTACGTACGGAATACCGTCTCCACGTCGTGGTGTAATCTATTTTCCACCACCACCTTACATGGATGGGTATAATGGTGTAAAGAATAACTATACATAGTTATTAAAACATCATATTGATTCTGATATATTGTATAATCCACTCCAATTCAATTCAATATTTATAGAAATGACATCATCGCTCGTGCGTACGTACGGAATACCGTCTCCACGACGCGATGAGATTCATTCTCCATGTTAACCATTTAAGAATGATTATAATGTATATATAAGAAATAATAATGAAATATATGACATTATAAAGCTACTGGATTTATGTATATATATACATATGTATGTCATCTACTTACTTCCATTTCAAGACAATAAGGAAAGGAAAACAGCGTTCATGCGTACGTACGGACTACCGTCTCCATGAACGGTGTTTTTCATTTTATTTATCTACCTATTATATATATATATATACTGAATATATATGATATATAAATCATATTTTATATTCTGGAAGTAAGTAAATCATGATATAAGTAATAATTATGTCAAGAACAACAAGTCAAAACACCTACGATAAATGAAACGATTTTACCCAAAACGCTTCTTTAACATGGAATTTACAAAAGAACGGGTAATATAATGTCATAAGTGAACCATATATGATATCATAACAATGAATATGATTATGTAATAAGTCAATAACATTATTTAAATCATTATACAGGAGGTTCGGACACTTACAAAGCAAGTCGGACCTAAGGTAAGGGAAATATCACAATCTCATTTTTACCCGAGATTGTTTATTCGTAAGTATTTACTGGGGTGTATTTTATCATCCACATCCATGTTTCATCAATATGTAATATTATTTCCATCCACCTACAATTGTTTAAATCCATTTTTACCCTTCGGTGAGTTTTTAGTAATATGTATGAAAGGAATCTTTTGTCGTTTTTCGTACGAGGTACTTTTTGACTTTTCCGACAAAAGTACGAAGAATGTTTTTTTAACTTATACGGCATGAATGGATTTTTAAAACATTATTTCCAAGAAGCTTCCTTTACAAGTTTTCAAGTTTATTTTTAATCAACTTCTTTTATTTTAAAGTTGTATGACATGTTATGAAAGGAAAAATGTTTTTGAAGAAGAAAGGATATTTTCCTCAAGAATGGAGTTCAAGTGTTATATCAAAATTATTTTCCATCTAAGATAATAAAGGGTTATGTTTTTATCCCTATTATTAAATTGATTTGATCATGTTGTGATGGAATTATTTTTATGAATTCCTTTATCTTATATGAATTGTTTTATGATGTCATGTTGTTTAAGAATCCCATTTTTATTACATGGGTTATGTGATGATGTAAGATTTATGTTTATGTGGCACACATAAGAAAGGATTCATTATAAGATGGGTGGGACCTATATCTCCCTCCAATGCATTGGGTAAAGATTTTATATCTCATGAGATAGACATGGCTGGAACGGAAGGTTATTTCGGTTCAGTGATACAGGACTGAAACGAGGAGTGAACTCGGTTCAGAAAGGGACTTTGTCCACTAAGATAGTCTTGGCAATGAGTCATGACTAACAAGAAATGATTTTCCATGATTATGTGTGCATGCCACAAAGTTTCAAGTTTAATGTTATGATTATGGGGATCTCATTTTCAATTCTATGATTTATCCCATGTTATGATATTATGAGCTCTTTTGCAGGTCAAGATTTCCAAAAGATACGTTCTTATGTATATGATGTGATTGATATTTCTTTTGTTTACCCTTACTGAGCATTTGAGCTCACCCTTTTATGTTTTCTTTTCCCCAGGATATAAAGAAAGGTTTTAGGTAAAAAAAAGGGGAAGATCATTATGGGAGGTATTGAAGATCTTTCACCACGTTTAAAAGATTACGTTCCGAGTTTCCAAAGACACTAAACTATTACGATCCTTGTGTGTGTGTTTTTGTTATGTACTAAGTATTCCGCAAAAGTAATGTAATGTCCATGTACGATAAGCTTCGGGTCTCTACAGTTGGTATCAGAGGAAAGGTTTAGTCAACCTTTGGAAACTAGGATGCGAAAACGTTAGTGAGATCCCTAGAGATATTTCTACGGTATGTCTAGGGATGTCCCTTAGGTTAAGTATACGTATAGGTTATAGTACTAGAACTACGCTAACGATCATAGAATTAAACCTAAGATGTTAGATATTGAAGGTACTCCCCCTTTATTATGTTGTTTTCCCTAGCATGATTTTTACCTCTCACACTATTCTTTTTGGGTTTTAGAAAATGGCTGGAAACAAGATAATTCACGATAATGGAGAATATGATGGACAATGGAATGATATTCTTCATAATGAAATGGGATTTGGAAGTCCAAACATCATTATTATTCCGAATCAGCAATCTCATAATATGATCAATAAAGTAAAATTTGGTAAGTTTCCTGACTCGGCTAATAAGAGAAAGATGGAGTTTCATGATGATCATAGAGGAAAGAAAGTTCAATTTCCCCTATGTAAATCATGTGGGAAGAGGCATCAAGGAGAATGTTTCAAAGGAACTGGAAGCTGCTTTGGGTGTGGAAAAGAAAGACACAAAGCAAGTAAATGCAAAGGAAAAGGTTCAGTTAACAACATGGATGAGGATAATGGTATTGCTACGACATCAACAATGGTTAAAAGTTTTAAATGTAGAATGTGCGGGCATTATGCAAACCAATGCCCTAAGGGAAAGTCTCATGAAGATAATCAGTATGGTCGTATGGGAAGTATTTATGTGGATGATGATGAAGATACTACAAATGATATGTGAGATGAAAGAATTGTTGAAGCTCGGTCAATGGTTTAAGAATGTAGTGGAATGATTACATGTTTATCATGTGTAATGTTGTATAAGTAATCTCATGGTACTGTAGAATAAAGAGACATGTAAGGATTGTTACACTGTTGTCTGATTAATGTTACCAGTATCCATGAAAGGTTATTCAGATATTTTTGGAATGTAGATGATATGCGCATAATGAAGGGATAAGGAGAAAATTAAATGTTTGATAGTATTAATGAGCTCATGATTGATATAAGTACTAAGTGATATCATGGTTTGAGTATATAGAATTTTGAGGATTTTGGTATGTGGAGAGTGTTAACTTTTAACTGCATTCATGTTTTCACTAAGGTATTCAAGCGAATACATGATTAAGGACTTTGAATGTTTGGAATGTGACCAACAAAACATATCTTGTGATATATGGGGATCGACGATGGTGTTAAATCTCTGGTAATCGTTTTCACTTTGTTATGAGAGTGGACTTCAGTATTATGGATATGCCTAAAGATTGGAATGAATTATGTTGGACATAAGTTAGTATTGTTTAAGGATAGAAGTTTTGTGATATTATTGATGGGATGTTACAGTAATGTAGTTTTAGAAAAAGGACAACCTGCAGGACGGGCGACAGCCCATCGCTTCGGACAAGGCTGTGGGAATCAAACCCACAACCGAAGTGCGACTGGCCTTTATCGCCTACCACTGGCCTACAGGAAGTCCCTGTTTAGTAGAAACTAGTTTTATTATATTAAGCAGTATGATATATGAAGTATAAGTCCATTTTAGGAACCATATATGATTAATCTCACTATAGATCGACTTATGCATATAATTTTTACTAACCTTTTGTTTGAGACAGATGGAATGACTCGTCATTCTATCACATGATCTGCTAACACTTCACGAATAACAAATTCAACTTCATTTATTTAAGAAGTGGAAATTGTTCAAGGCACGAACAATAGTGAGATTGTACCAAAATAAAGTAAGTATTTATTCTAATTCAAATTTTCAACTTTAGGGAAATGATCTTGAAAACCAAAAATGTTGTCCTAGTGATCTTATACCTGATGAATCAGATGGTACCTTATATCATCACAAATCTATGGATTTGTGATTACTGGATTTTCCATAGCCATGTTCTCTACCACTCTCCATCAGAACATGATGGTTAGATTTCTCTTCCATATCCATATTTTCACCTATGTGGAAACCCAGTGATTAGTTTATTTGGGTAACCGTTACGTTTCATACTTTTGTTTTTAAAGATAAGTTTTGGTATTTTTTTTATGATGTGGGTTTCTATCAAAGAAACTTTCGAATAGTAAACCATTTATAATCCCGACGAATTTCGAGGGCGAAATTCATTTTAAGGGGGGTAGAATGTAACACCCCGAGATTTTATGAAAAATATTCTTTTAAATTCATTAATGTCTTGTGTTGTATTCTACACCAAGATTACCTTGCGCTATACGCAACACCGTATTAGCTTGCAGTATACGCAACACTATTCTTGGATCGTGTTACACACAATTTTGATAATAGTTATTCTACGCAACATTGAGTATATATATATATATATATATTAAATGTATAAATGAAATATGGTTGGATTCTGTTATACGAAACAATGAAGGATTCTTTCACAACACGCAACCCTGACTTGGCTTGCATTACACGCAATCGCGACCTTCCTCGATAGCGTGTGTTGTACGCAATACCGGGTTTTAATAAACAATGTTATATTATTATAATATTGTCATGAACTAGCCGTTATGAATAGTATTAACTAAATTTTGAATTTTATAACATTATTATTCATCTTACACATTTCTAGAACATGGTATAAGAACAAAATAAATTTTTCGGGTAAAATAAGTATTTTTCAAAAAATGCAGTTTTACCGCCTTTTGATGGCGCACCCACTTTAAATATAGTTTTTGATATGTTTATATGTTAAATTTGACAAAATAATATTCTTCTTTTGAATCAGGATGTAAAAATTTACATTAGATAAATTTTTGATATTTTTCCGATAACTTTCATATTTTAATGAATAGTAAAAACACGCTATATTTTAATTAAAAACAAATTTTTTCATCGTAATATCTTATGTGGTTAAATTATAATATTGAATGGTTTTAAAGTATATTTAGAATATATTTTTACCACTTAATATAATTTTGGTCATTGGACACAATTTTACAATTAAACCGAACATAAACAAGTGTCAATCTTTTGATAGTTATTATCTCTTAAAAACACGCTTTTTGTTTTGACAGCGGGAATTAATTTTAAATTAATTTCTGCCACTTCTGTGTTTTGAATTTAGAAAAATGGATTCCATATTTGGAATCAGGATGTTCAAATTGTGTAAATAGGTAACTTTTATTTTTAGACATTTTGAATAATTACAGCGGTAAATATTTTATTTACCATGGTTAAGGGTAAATCCGGTAAATAAGGGTTAAAAAATAATATTATAATAATATTAAATTATCCTAAAACGTGTCTTAACCCTATTGGTTGATACATGGTCGACCATGGGCATCTTTGGGTCGATTTTGGGACCCCATTGATCCACTTGTAAGTGATAATGACACTTTATTTTAATTAAGTTAAAATGAATACAAAAATGATACAAGCATATATCTTTCAGCAAAACAATTGTTACATAGGGTTATATATGTTGGCTTTTAGATTATAAATATTCATTAGAAAGTAAAAAGGATTTCCTACATAATGGTATTTTATTTGTAATTTTTATACTTTAAATAATTTAATTTATTTATGACATAATGATGATGCAGTAATTATCTTATTAATGAAATATTGACATAATTGATGTTATAAACACCAAAATAAATGTAATTTGAGACTTTTTTTGAATTCCACTAATTTTATAGGTTACTATGATATATTAATGTTGATTTAATTAACTTTGTTCGAACATTTAATTCTGTTATGACTCTCACAAAAATCATATATCAAATAGTGTCAAAATTGACACAAAATAGTTTTTAAATCAAATATTATATTATTAATTGTTATTTTATTCCTAAAAATCTAAGGTTCGGCCAAATGACTTAGATAAGGATATATATATTAATAATAAACAATTTGGGGTTCGTTTGGCATGTTATAGTAAGTGTATTAACCATATAGTGAAAGAAAAAAAAAGACACGGTAAAAGTTAAGTTATTTAACTTGGAGTTAAATCTAATTGATAAGGTTAAAATAATATCCTAAACTTGTCTAAATTCTATTGGTTGATAGGATTTCGACCCATACCCACTTTAGCTTCGAAATAAGACCCTTTGGAACCATTATAAACCGATTTTGACTTTAATATAAAATAATATTTTGAGATATTCCTAAGGTGCCCCTCTCCTCCCTTATAAAAGGGAACCTCCTCCCCCTCCTCCTCACACCAATTTGAGCACTCAAGCTCGGCCAACCCCTGCCAAACTCTCTTCTCCACTTCCCTAGCAACATCCTAGAGGTTCTGGCCTTCCTCAAAGACCAATTCAAGTTCCCTAAGAGGAGGTCTCAAAGAGGCACTTCAAAGAAGAGGTAATTACCGTTACCAATTCTTTCATCTTTATTTCTTCTTCCACTTCTTCTTCTTAGGTTGTTTCATTATGAAGTAATAACATCAGTATCACTCATATACTGATATGTTATTATAAGTATGAAACAACCCTATTTCACCATCTATCCATCGTACGGAAAAAGAAATCACCGCGCGTGCGTACGTACGGAATACCGTCTCCACGCCGTGGTGTAATCTATTTTCCACCACCACCTTACATGGATGGGTATAATGGTGTAAAGAATAACTATACATAGTTGATAAAACATCATATTGATTCTGATATATTGTATAATCCACTCCAATTCAATTCAATATTTATAGAAATGACATCATCGCTCGTGCGTACATACGGAATACCGTCTCCACGACGTGATGAGATTCATTCTCCATGTTAACCATTTAAGAATGATTATAATGTATATATAAGAAATAATAATGAAATATATGACATTATAAAGCTACTGGATTTATGTATATATATACATATGTATGTCATCTACTTACTTCCATTTCAAGACAATAAGGAAAGGAAAACAGCGTTCATGCGTACGTACGGACTACCGTCTCCATGAACGGTGTTTTTCATTTTATTTATCTACCTATTATATATATATATATACTGAATATATATGATATATAAATCATATTTTATATTCTGGAAGTATGTAAATCATGATATAAGTAATAATGATGTCAAGAACAACAAGTCAAAACACCTACGATAAATGAAACGATTTTACCCAAAACGCTTCTTTAACATGGAATTTACAAAAGAACGGGTAATATAATGTCATAAGTGAACCATATATGATATCATAACAATGAATATGATTCTGTAATAAGTCAATAACATGATTTAAATCATTATACAGGAGGTTCGGACACTTACAAAGCAAGTCAGACCTAAGGTAAGGGAAATATCACAATCTCATTTTTACCCGAGATTGTTTATTCGTAAGTATTTACTAGGGTGTATTTTATCATCCACATCCATGTTGCATCAATATGTAATATTATTTCCATCCACCTACAATTGTTTAAATCCATTTTTACCCTTCGGTGAGTTTTTAGTAATATGTGTGAAAGGAATCTTTTGTCGTTTTTCGTACGAGGTACTTTTTGACTTTTCCGACAAAAGTACGAAGAATGTTTTTTTTAACTTATACGGCATGAATGGATTTTTAAAACATTATTTCCAAGAAGCTTCCTTTACAAGTTTTCAAGTTTATTTTTAATCAACTTCTTTTATTTTAAAGTTGTATGACATGTTATGAAAGGAACAATGTTTTTGAAGAAGAAAGGATATTTTCCTCAAGAATGGAGTTCAAGTGTTTTATCAAAATTATTTTCCATCTAAGATAATAAAGGGTTCTGTTTTTATCCCTATTATTAAATTGATTTGATCATGTTGTGATGGAATTATTTTTATGAATTCCTTTATCTTATATGAATTGTTTTATGATGTCATGTTGTTTAAGAATCCCATTTTTATTACATGGGTTATGTGATGATGTAAGATTTATGATTATGTGGCACACATAAGAAAGGATTCATTATAAGATGGGTGGGACCTATATCTCCCTCCAATGCATTGGGTAAAGATTTTATATCTCATGAGATAGACATGGCTGGAACGGAAGGTTATTTCAGTTCAGTGATACAGGACTGAAACGAGGAGTGAACTCGGTTCAGAAAGGGACTTTGTCCACTAAGATAGTCTTGGCAATGATTCATGACTAACAAGAAATGATTTTCCATGATTATGTGTGCATGCCACAAAGTTTCAAGTTTTATGTTATGATTATGGGGATCTCATTTTCAATTCTATGATTTATCCCATGTTATGATATTATGAGCTCTTTTGCAGGTCAAGATTTCCAAAAGCTACGTTCTTATGTATATGATGTGATTGATATTTCTTTTGTTTACCCTTATTGAGCATTTGAGCTCACCCTTTTATGTTTTCTTTTCCCCAGGATATAAAGAAAGGTTTTAGGTAAAAAAAAGGGGAAGATCATTATGGGAGATATTGAAGATCTTTCACCACGTTTAGAAGATTACGTTCCGAGTTTCCAGAGACACTAAACTATTACGATCCTTGTGTGTGTGTTTTTGTTATGTACTAAGTATTCCGCAAAAGTAATGTAATGTCTATGTACGATAAGCTTCGGGTCTCTACAATCTCCCCCCTCTATGAAGAGAATTATTAAATATCAATCAATCCCAACGTGTGAAACCTCCAAATCACATAGTTGATCCACGATCTGACTTTTATGTACTTCAAAATCATCTCCCTGATTTTAGGATTTGGCCACTTATTAGGTTGAGATATTGTCATCCGCATTCCTTCTGATTTCTCTTTATGCGCTTTGAGACTTCCTCCATGAGGAATCGTGCGCCTGTGCTTTAGCCCTCCCCACCCATCCTTGGAGTCCTTGAAGGTCTTCCTCTACAAGTTATGGATACCCATTTCTTAGAGCAAGGAGGAAACTTCGATCCTTGATCAACCAAGTAGGGGTTATTATTTCGTCTCTCTTTACTGTGCATTATGCGGGGTGCATATGATTACTATCCATCTGGATGCAGATGAAACCATGTTTAACAAAGATAATGAACAATATTTTTAATGAATAATGGTGTGTGAATTATGATTTGGACGTTTTTGTATCTAACATTTGGTTTTATGTTGTGAATTGTATGGGATTATGTCCATTGAAAATCGGGGTCATTGGTGGTCCTTTCATTCAAACTAATGATTCTATATTCTTATGGATAATATTGTATTTGACTGGATGTAACATGGAAATAGGTTAATCACATAATCTAGGTTGATTAAATGGATGATTGATGAATAAGATCCCATGTGTGATAAACATAGTCAAACAAACAAAAATAAGAAACTCAATGAATGATGTTGGCTAAATCTGAAAACTATTTTCTCCATTTTGGTGATATGTGTGGTTTCTCTTTTTAATGCCTTGTGGGGTGTCGTAAGGGGGAATAGAACCTCTATTTTAGGGTTTTTTGGTTTTTAATCTATGGAAGAGTGTAGAATGTATGTTGGGGCTTGATTTGGTTCAAGTACTTCGAGGGATCTCATAGATCCCTTATGTTGTTCTGTCTCTAAAGGAGAAACGAGTGTGAATGCTTAAATTCTTGCTTGGCCGTTTTCCTTAAGATGTTGTTTGGGCTTATGGTTATGAATGTTAGTTTATCTATAGTGGAGTAATGTTTTAAATGGATTCACTAGAACATGATATCAAGAACAGTTACAATGGGGAAATATTTTCCAAAAATGGGTTGTGTTATGGTTGTGGTTGTTGTGTACTCGTGCATGTAGGGATATCAGCAAGAGTGGTTGTGTTATGCTAGTATTTGTTTTTGTAACCCTATTGTTGGGATTATTTCTTGATTACCAATATGTATAATATTTAGTTATTTTGTTTCTTATACGCACCCCACCCATATTGATCACTTCGTGAGGAACACCCCCATTCCATGGGGATGGGTGTTTTTCCCAATATTCCAATGAGTGGATGGTTGTTATCTTTTTCTTCTGCTCCCTCTTCTATGTAGCCCAAGACTCTTCATGTAGGATGTTATGGCATAAGGTTCATTATGGACCAATATTATTTGTCTAGGGTGTGTTTTGGTCGTTTGGCTAGGTGTGTGAGAGTAGGTTTGTTTCCCATGTGGCTTTAGGATGAGGTACAGGTGCCTTTGGGGCATAGAAATGGTTTTTCTGTCGCGAATTCTTCAGGCATGGCAGTGGTTATTTTGGACCAGGTGTCTTCAGGAGTGGAATTGGTTATTTTGGACGAGGAGTCAGTAGTCGTGGTTGTGGTGGCCCAGTTGTTTGCGGGCGTGATGCGTGTTTGTGGTGGCCCATAAGGTTGTTGTTGGGGTGGCAGTGGGACTATAGTGAAACTTGTAGGGGAGGTCTGATGTGTAGGTTTTCTTAAATAACCAGAGATAAAGTAGTGAAGGGTACCAAATTATCGATGTGTTATTACTATTACTTTACCTAACTTTCATTATTTGGGGAGTGTTACTTGGTGAGGCCAAGTGGATGGTTTCCTTGATTGGTGTTTTAGTTATTTATTTTCTCATAGGGCATTAGAATGCCTCCCCACTTATGCACCTGAGCTTTTGGTTTTCCCTACTGAGTATATCTGTATACTCACCCTATATATATGAAACTGCTTTCAGGTTTCCAGGATGACATTGAGGACCATGCTAGACCTTACTAGGTTGAGTTTTGGGAGTTCTCATTGCTTATATTATTTCAATTGTTACCTTTTATAAGGGGTTTTCTTGTACGTTTCCTTAGATTATTTTAAACATGCATACGAGAATGGATTTTTGGCTTTACTTTTACTTTCAGTTTTTTGAGTTGTTTGAGATTTACCATCTTATCTCCCTATCTTGTTCTATAAAAGGGTAATGCCTTCCCTGTTATGTGAGAGTCTCTACACTTGGTGCTAGTCTCCACTCCAATATCTATTTAACAAGGAACTCAAGGGGTCATTATCTCTCCTTCAACTTGAAGAATGAAGGATCTAGTTGTTTTTTGTACCTTCCCTCATCTTGGTGAAGGCGGTTCATGACAGAATGGTATCAGAGGTGATAGTCGAGAGATAGGATGGAGTTCAAGGTTAGGCATAGTGAGGATTTAATGGAATAACTGGGAAACAATTTTAGGTGATTTTTATGCATGAAATAGTCCAGGGAAGACCGGAAAGGACATGGGATTTTAGGGCCCCCCGTGATCTGATGCAAGGACACTGGACCTATCGAACGACCATATCAGGCTGCACTGATTGCAGGGTTGATACTCTAAGAAAAGCTACATTAATCATAATGACTTGTGTTCAGGTGAGTTTTGGGTGTTTTGGGAATGTAAAATGAATAAACTTTTAGATAAAATTTAAGGGAATCTTCCTCACTTCTCAGGAGTATGAATTCCTTCTTTACCTTGCAGCTAAGGCACCTAGATGACATCCATGAGTAGTGCGGATGATCAAGGCCAAGTAGGATGATTTGGTTGATCATTGGAGGTATGATCGAGATGTGTATGAGGAATAATGGTAGAGGATGCTTAGTGACTTTTAGTAGTAGACCCTTGGGATGTATGAGGGAAGCGTCTCAGACATAGAGATAGAGAGATGGATCGGGGAGCTAGTGATCACCTTAGGCTTTATCTATGCTCCAGTGGAGTAATAGGTTCTTCTGACTGTGATCTAGATGCAGGGAGAATCACGTTAGTGGTAGAAACTATACCTCAGGGAGAATAAGGAAGCTGAGGTTTAGTGGACTAACTTCGAGAAGGAGTTTCAAGTGGAATTCCTTTCTTCCACAATGAAGGATGAAATGAGACAGGAACTACTCTCCCTACAACAAGGGAGTCTGAATGTAATGGAGTTGGGGATCAAATTTAGGGATTTCCTTCATTTCACTCCAAATATCTTCCCAGATGATGATTTATGGGAAAGATTCTTAGAGGAGGTGCTCTGACTTGCCCTTTAGTATGATGTTACTCCCTTTACTCTAACAACATACTTAGAGGAGTTGCATGATTTACATCAGAGTATGAGAGAGTAGGATGGGAAAGATTGTTTGTTTCAGATGACAGTGTAGTCTTCCATTGTACAAAAGGTGGAGGAGTCTTAGTGTGGAGACTTAAAGGATGAAGCGATGTGTGATCGTGTTAGCCAAGTTAATGCTCCAGAAGCATGGTCAAAGGATGGTCAGAACCAGATTTTGTGTTGTGGGAAGCTATTTTTCCAGAGGGCAATGTGTGAGTGGTTTCTCAGTACGATACATAACTAACCCCTGGTGTCACACCCAAGAGTTTCCAAGATGTACTAGGGATTGAGAGGCCAGTTTTGGTGGCCCAGAGAGAAGAAGTGTAACGACCCAAAAATTTCATTAATGGAAAATCCCTCTTGATCCAGTTAAATGTTTCTTTATGTTTTTATATGATGTCAACTTCTTTAGTTTAACGTTAAGATTTGTGACCGTTACTTTTATAGCCGTTGAACAGTGATCATCTGGGTAGTTTAAATATAAGGCTTTAACGAACCAATTTTCTACTCAGACAAAGGAAGCGATGGCCTCATCCAGTAGAATTGCCCCTTACGAAGCCCATTTGTCGGAGCTCGGAAAGGAGGTGGCGTCTTTGGGCTTTGCCCTTGACCAAGCCCAAGCTGAGCTTCATCAAGTCAAGCTCGAACGTGATCGTCTACGGGAAAAATGGAAGTTGATAGAGATTACCACTCGAGCGATGTTATCCGAGCAGCCCCAAGAGTCTGTCACCATCGCGCACCTTACCCTTAGGTCTTATGCGGCTATTTTAAGGGTTTATGTAACAAATAAGTAGAACCATGTTCATGTACATTATTTTTTTTATATATAATAATGAATATAATTTCTAGTCATTTTTGATACTTTGTAATTAGTTTTTAAAGTACAAATGGTGTTTTTAGTTATTATTTAATTAAGAATTATATTTTATTAAATTAAAGGATTTTTGAATTAAATAATATTTTAATAAAATATTATTATTAATATTAAATTAATTAAATATAAATGATCTTATAATTTTATGAATGCAATTAAAATTTTTATTAAGGTTTGAAAGCCATTTCTGTCAAAACCCGTGATTTTTTTTATAAATGTCGGTTTTTATTTTAAAAGTGAAAATTCACATATTTAAAAAATTATTTAGATAAAATAAGTATTATTTTTGGAATCAGGACGTCGAAATTATCCAACGGTGAATTTTTCATAATTTTCTGAGACAGTCAAATTTTTGGGTAAAAATTAAATACCATTTAAATATATAATGTGTTTTATGACATCATAATGACCCAATGGTGATGTAATAAAATACCATAATCCTTAGTTTCGGCCAATATATGTTTTATCATTAAAATAATGAGGTTTTGGGTTTGTTTGACTCACTTTTCAAAGCATTAATGGAGCCCTCAAGACTTATTCAACACTTTGCCTTTTTAAATTAATTTCCATGGGAGTGTGACTCACCTCCACATAAGCAACCCTATTTTTTTAATAAGTTCGGACCTTGGCCTTATAAAATATTATTTTCCTCTCTCCTTTTCCAGAAACCATGGGCAAATACCATGGGATGGTTTGTGGTTTGGATTATTTTAATATAAGGGGTCCCAAACCTAAATAATAAAGAATTCTCTCACCTTTCCTATATAAACCCACCCAAGCTCCCACTTCCTCCTCACTCAAAGCCCTTGAAGTTCGTCCAACCTCTGCCCTACTCTCTCTAGAATCCTCTAAAGGTGCCCCAAGCTCCCAAGAATCCTCTCACAAGCCTCTCTCTAGCCTTTGGAAGCACACTTCCAAGTAAGGGTTTTTTTTCCTTTCTCTTTTTTTTTTGTCAATTTTCTTTAAGTTGTATTGCCCTTTTAATTTAATTTATGAATGTTGGGGTATGGTTTCGCACCTCCCCCATACTGTCCTCTTATTGTTTGAATTATGGGAGAACCCTTTCTCTCTCATTAAATGCCTCCCATGTACACCCGTTACTATGCCGAAATTCCGAAAGGAGCTTCTCTCTCTTCTTTTATATTCAAGCAATACTTTTGTATCATGAATCTAAATTCCATTTCTATTGTTGGGACATGTATATATATGATCTCCTTACTGTCCATTACATGTAAATATGATGAGGAACCCCTTTCTCTCTCATCAACCTTTTTATGAATTCTTATGTCACGCCGTTACGCCGCCGAAATCGCACCGATTTTCTAAGCCAATGTCTTTGTGTAGTGAATACCATGCCCATTTCTCCATCAAGGGTATTCACCTTTATGCACATTTACTTATTGATTGTAAAGCTTCATGTATGAATTCCACATTCCTTTATCGTGGAATAAATGATTATGTTTTATGAATCCATGTTTTATGATCCATGTGGCACACTTATGCATGAAATGAAATGTTTAAGAAGGGTGCGCCCTGATAGCGCTCCAATGCATTGGGTAAAGTATAGTATCATGATACGTCATGTGCAATGAGTGTTGACTCATGCTAATTCAAGTGCAACGAGGGTTTACTCGTGCTTCAAGTGCAATGAGGGTTTACTCATGCTCCATGTGCAATGAGCCTTGGCTCATGCTAATTCAATGTTAAGTGTTGTTGCCACATTTCCATGTTATGATTATCATGCTTTATCATGCCTTTATGTTCATGTCTCTCTTATGTTCTATTGATATGCCTATTGCCTAACATGTATTGTACTCCTCATGTTATTCATTATGTACTCCCTTACTGGGCTTTATAGCTCACCCTTTTCTTATGCATGTCCTCAGGTTATCCCATGCAATGCTAAGTACGAAGGAATGTAGTGGTCATGTAAAGGAAGTTTTCAATAAGGATGTTGTATTTCAAGTTTAAAGTTTTTATGTAATGATCCTAAGCCCCAAAGACACTAAACCTCTCGATCTTCTTTGTTGTATCAAGTGAAGTTTTATGTAATAAAGCATGTTTAAGTTGTAATAAAAAGCAGGGTTGTCATAGTTGGTATCAGAGGATAGGTTTAGTTATTTTTGGGATTAGGAAACCCTAGTAAAGCCTTAGATACAAGACTAATCATAATAAAAACATCCCTAAGTTTTGGTAAATACTAAGTAAGTGGTTTATCAAACAAATACATCCCTGTCTGGATACGAGCAGGTAGAGGCGGCTCTGGCACAGATGTATCCTAGGGGTAAAACCCGAAAACACCGCTTTGAGCTAGACTCGAACGGGAACTGGGGCACGACAACGGGCCTTGCTGCACTCTTGGTTACGACACTCCCGGGGGATATGTTTTGATAAATTCGCAATCTTAGTATGAACCCTTATTAAGGGAAAAATGCCCCTAAGAATATATGTTAGAAGGAAGATCATGAAAAGCCTGGATTGAATCCTATAGACTCATGAGTTAAAGAGATTAAAGTTTATTTATAAGTCATCAACTTTTGTCTTTGGATTACCCTTTATGTGTTACCCCTAACTTTCCTTTTATTCCAGCCAATGGCCGGTAATAGGAGAACTCGGGCTAACAACCGTTGTGAAGATCAGTGTGAGGATTGTACTAATGAGATGCCCAATCCGATGGGAGCGGGAATCGCGAACTTTTTCACGCTTCTCTCTCAGCTAACTCAAGTTTTGAATAGAAACCCTGGTCAAGAGGAACGTTCAACCCCCCCTAAGAAAGAACAAGTCTCTATTGAAAGCTTCATGAGATAAAGGCCTCCTACTTTTAGTGGATCATCCGATCCCACGATTGCTGAACAATGGATCAACTCCATTGAAAAGATATTCTCCATCCTCCAATGCTCTGAAAAAGAGAAGGTTCTCCTGGCGGCTTATCGTATGGAGGGTGAAGCTGATCAATGGTGGACGTTGATCAAAAATACGAAGCCTGAGGAGGAGATCGAGGCTTTGGAATGGAAGGTATTCCGGAAGATGTTTTTCGATAAATATTTTCCACGCACCCTCCGTCTTAAGATGGAAAGGGACTTCCTTTCCCTCAAGCAGAAAGATGAGGAATCTGTGGGAGCGTACGAGGAAAACTTCACAAGGCTTGCACGATACGCTTCCGGCTTTGTCGTTACCCCCGAATGCAAGGTTGACCGCTTCTTTGGTGGGCTGAAGCCTAGCTTGCGGAAAGCATTAGCGATCCGTGACTTCGACAGCTATGAGGAGATTGTCCGATGTGCCCTTAAGGTTGAAATGGAGATCGGAGAATCACAGGGGTATCATGGGGACAAGAAGCGGAAGGTGGACTTCAATGCTGGTGGTCCGATGGATAAATCCAATGGCGCTAAGAAATTCCAGCACCCCACTTGCCAAAAGTGTGGAAAGAAGCACCCTGGGAATTGCCTTAGGGGGACAAGAAAATGCTTCAAGTGTGGAAGAGAAGGGCACCTAGCTGTTAACTGTCAGCAAGAAGGACCCACGGCTGCGACGGAGGGGAGGAACGCTCCGTTCGAACCTCAACGCGTTGTTCAATGCTTCAAATGCAAAGAACCGGGTCATTTTGCGAATCAGTGCCCTAATCCAAGGGTTATCGGAGGCAATCAACAACCTCCAAGACAGCAAGGAAGAGCTTTTGCCATCACTTCTGCCGAAGTGAACCCCGACAACGAAGTGGTGACAGGTACGCTAGTTATTCATTCAAGAATAGCGAACGTACTTTTTGATTCAGGTTCTACGCATTCTTTTATATCTCAAAAGTTTAGTAGAATAATCCCTGCACCACCACAAGTCATGGAAGTAAAGATGTCGGTGAGTACGACAAATGGGGCAATCATTGCATCCCATGAGTATAAGTCCTCCCCTGTTATATTATGTGGATTGAATTTCCCGGCGAACCTCGTCATACTCCCTTTGGTGGAATTTGATGCAATTCTTGGCATGGATTGGCTTTCCTTATATAGAGCCAACATAAATTGTCGGGAGAGGGAAATCACACTCCATATGGAGAATCGACCCCCGATTCTTTACAAGTGTCAGGAGGAAGATGAATATCCTTTAGCTCCATCATCTCAAGCATGGATATTACTGCCTTATGAGCACGCATATCTGGCTCAGATGATTGAGTCCAAGGAAGAAACCACCCTTGAAGAAATGCCTATTGTGAGGGAATTCGCTGAAGTATTTCCCGAGGAACTTCCTGGTCTTCCTCCAAGAAGAGATGTTGAGTTCTCAATTGAACTTATACCTGGGGCGCTACCAATATCCAAGACTCCATATAGAATTGCTGTTGTTGAGCTTGAAGAGCTGAAGAAACAACTACAGGAGAATCTGGATAAAGGGTTTATACGCCCAAGTGCATCACCATGGGGTGCACCAGTCCTCTTCGTCAAGAAGAAGGATGGGTCAATGCGGCTTTGCATCGATTATCGTGAACTTAACAAAATCACGATAAAGAACAAGTATCCTCTCCCAAGAATCGATGACTTGTTTGATCAGCTGCGTGGAGCTCAATACTTCTCCAAGGTCGACTTGCGGTCGGGATATTATCAAGTAAGGGTGAAGAAGGAAGATATCCCCAAGACTGCTTTTCGTACAAGGTACGGGCACTATGAATTCATAGTAATGCCTTTTGGACTCACCAATGCTCCAGAAATATTCATGGACTTGATGAATAGAGTCTTTAGAGATTACCTAGATAAATTTGTGGTAGTCTTTATAGATGATATTCTGATATACTCCAAAACCAAGGAGGACCATGAGGAGCATTTAAGAACTGTACTGGAGACTTTGCGCAAGGAGAAGCTCTATGCCAAGTACAGCAAGTGTGAGTTCTGGTTGAAGGAGGTCTCATTCTTGGGCCATATCATCACAAGCAATGGGATATCTGTGGACCCCTCCAAAACAGATGCAATTGAGGGATGGCCGAGGCCAACATCGGTAACTGATATCCATAGCTTCTTGGGGTTAGCTGGATATTATCGACGATTTGTGAGAAACTTCTCACGATTGTCCAACCCTCTTACCAAGCTAACTCGAAAGGGAGTAAAGTTTGCTTGGAGTGATGAATGCGAAGAAAGCTTCAAGGAGTTGAAAAGGAGGCTTATCACTGCACCTTTGCTCACTTTACCCACAAGTGGGGAGCTTTTTGTGGTATTCAGTGATGCTTCGAAGAAGGGCTTAGGATGTGTGCTGATGCAGAATGATAATGCGATATCCTATGCCTCAAGGCAGTTGAAAATCCATGAGCGAAATTATCCAACGCATGATCTGGAGTTGGCGGCGGTGATCTTCGCCTTGAAAATCTGGCGGCATTATCTCTATGGGGAGAAATGTGAGATATATACTGACCACAAGAGTCTTAAATATATATTCACACAGAAAGAGCTTAATATGCGCCAGAGAAGATGGATAGAGCTCATCAAGGATTATGACTGTTCAATACATTACCACCCTGGGAAGGCGAACAAGGTGGCGGATGCCCTAAGTAGAAAGGATCCAGCAATTCTATCAATGATGAGAATTGAGAAGGATCCAATCTTCTTAGACTTGATGAAGATGGACGTGGGAATCATAAAGAAGGGAACATCATCAATCCTTTCACAAATGATTGCTCAACCATCTCTTTTGGAAAGGTTAAAGGATGCTCAAAGGGATGATGCGAGAATCCAAGAAAAAGTGGAAGCTATCAAAAAGGGAAAATCCTCAGAGTTTAATGTTAATGAAGAAGGAATTGTGCGGTTTGGGAAAAGACTATGTGTCCCATCATGTTCGGAGCTGAAGAAGGAACTTTTGGATGATCCACATAGTTCAAATTTCTCTATTCACCCAGGGAGCACAAAGATGTATCAAGATCTCCGAGAAAACTTTTGGTGGGATAATATGAAGAAGGAGATCGCCGAATATACATCAAAGTGCCTGGTGTGTCAGCAAGTGAAGGCAGAGAGGCAGAAGTCTAAGGGGATGATGCAACCATTGCCCATACCAGAATGGAAATGGGAGAACATCACCATGGACTTCGTCACTGGACTTCCAAGGACATCCAAAAGCAACAATGCAATCTGGGTTATTGTGGATCGTCTTACAAAGACTGCACACTTCATTGCTATTCGAGAGGATTTCTCTTTGGATCAACTGGCACGGATATATATCAGGGAAGTGGTACGGTTGCATGGAGTACCACTATCTATTGTGTCGGACCGAGATCCAAGATTTACCTCTAAGTTTTGGAAGAGTCTTCAACATGCTCTGAATACTGAACTGAACTTCAGTACGGCCTATCATCCTCAAACTGATGGCCAATCCGAGCGGACTATCCAAACACTTGAGGATATGTTGAGAGCGTGCTCAATGGACTTTAAAGGAGGATGGGATCAACATCTTCCCCTAGTTGAGTTCTCTTATAATAATAGTTTCCACTCGAGCATCCAAATGGCACCATATGAAGCCCTGTATGGGAAAAGGTGTAGAACACCGGCATGTTGGGATGAGGTCGGTGAACGTAAGCTGCTTGGACCAGAAATGGTCGAAGAAATGGTGGAGAAGGTGAAAACCATTCAGCAGCATATCAAGGCAGCCCAAAGTCGACAGAAGAGTTATGCAGATAATCGTCGACTAGACCTTGAGTTTAAAGTCGGAGACATGGTGTTTTTACGCATATCTCCGTGGAAGAAGGTCATGAGGTTTGGAAAGAAAGGGAAGTTAAGTCCAAGGTACATCGGCCCATTCGAAATTCTTGATCGTGTTGGGGCTGTGGCCTATCGACTAGCACTTCCACCTACTATGGCCAAGGTGCATGATGTCTTCCATGTATCCCTCTTAAGGAAGTACATACCAGACCCTTCACATGTACTCTCTTCCGAGGTGGTACAATTAGAAGACGATCTTTCTTATGAGGAGCAACCAGTGAAGATCATAGATCGTAGAGAAAACGTTCTACGAAATAAGACAATGCCCCTCGTCAAGGTGTTGTGGAGAAACCACAAGTTTGAAGAAGCAACTTGGGAGTCGGAGGATATGATGAAGCTAAGTTACCCACATTTGTTTTAGTGTGGGAAAAGGAAAATTTCGAGGGCGAAATTTCTTAAGGGGGGAATGTTGTAACGACCCAAAAATTTCATTAATGGAAAATCCCTCTTGATCCAGTTAAATGTTTCTTTATGTTTTTATATGATGTCAACTTCTTTAGTTTAACGTTAAGATTTGTGACCGTTACTTTTATAGCCGTTGAACAGTGATCATCTGGGTAGTTTAAATATAAGGCTTTAACGAACCAATTTTCTACTCAGACAAAGGAAGCGATGGCCTCATCCAGTAGAATTGCCCCTTACGAAGCCCATTTGTCGGAGCTCGGAAAGGAGGTGGCGTCTTTGGGCCTTGCCCTTGACCAAGCCCAAGCTGAGCTTCATCAAGTCAAGCTCGAACGTGATCGTCTACGGGAAAAATGGAAGTTGATAGAGATTACCACTCGAGCGATGTTATCCGAGCAGCCCCAAGAGTCTGTCACCATCGCGCACCTTACCCTTAGGTCTTATGCGGCTATTTTAAGGGGTTATGTAACAAATAAGTAGAACCATGTTCATGTACATTATTTTTTATATATATAATAATGAATATAATTTCTAGTCATTTTTGATACTTTGTAATTAGTTTTTAAAGTACAAATGGTGTTTTTAGTTATTATTTAATTAAGAATTATATTTTATTAAATTAAAGGATTTTTGAATTAAATAATATTTTAATAAAATATTATTATTAATATTAAATTAATTAAATATAAATGATCTTATAATTTTATGAATGCAATTAAAATTTTTATTAAGGTTTGAAAGCCATTTCTGTCAAAACCCGTGATTTTTTTTATAAATGTCGGTTTTTATTTTAAAAGTGAAAATTCACATATTTAGAAAATTATTTAGATAAAATAAGTATTATTTTTGGAATCAGGACGTCGAAATTATCCAACGGTGAATTTTTCATAATTTTCTGAGACAGTCAAATTTTTGGGTAAAAATTAAATACCATTTCAATATATAATGTGTTTTATGACATCATAATGACCCAATGGTGATTTAATAAAATACCATAATCCTTAGTTTCGGCCAATATATGTTTTATCATTAAAATAATGAGGTTTTGGGTTTGTTTGACTCACTTTTCAAAGCATTAATGGAGCCCTCAAGACTTATTCAACACTTTGCCTTTTTAAATTAATTTCCATGGGAGTGTGACTCACCTCCACATAAGCAACCCTATTTTTTTAATAAGTTCGGACCTTGGCCTTATAAAATATTATTTTCCTCTCTCCTTTTCCAGAAACCATGGGCAAATACCATGGGATGGTTTGTGGTTTGGATTATTTTAATATAAGGGGTCCCAAACCTAAATAATAAAGAATTCTCTCACCTTTCCTATATAAACCCACCCAAGCTCCCACTTCCTCCTCACTCAAAGCCCTTGATGTTCGTCCAACCTCTGCCCTACTCTCTCTAGAATCCTCTCAAGGTGCCCCAAGCTCCCAAGAAGCCTCTCACAAGCCTCTCTCTAGCCTTTGGAAGCACACTTCCAAGTAAGGGTTTTTTTTCCTTTCTCTTTTTTTTTGTCAATTTTCTTTAAGTTGTATTGCCCTTTTAATTTAATTTATGAATGTTGGGGTATGGTTTCGCACCTCCCCCATACTGTCCTCTTATTGTTTTAATTATGGGAGAACCCTTTCTCTCTCATTAAATGCCTCCCATGTACACCCGTTACTATGCCGAAATTCCGAAAGGAGCTTCTCTCTCTTCTTTTATATTCAAGCAATACTTTTGTATCATGAATCTAAATTCCATTTCTATTGTTGGGACATGTATATATATGATCTCCTTACTGTCCATTACATGTAAATATGATGAGGAACCCCTTTCTCTCTCATCAACCTTTTTATGAATTCTTATGTCACGCCGTTACGCCGCCGAAATCGCACCGATTTTCTAAGCCAATGTCTTTGTGTAGTGAATACCATGTCCATTTCTCCATCAAGGGTATTCACCTTTATGCACATTTACTTATTGATTGTAAAGCTTCATGTATGAATTCCACATTCCTTTATCGTGGAATAAATGATTATGTTTTATGAATCCATGTTTTATGATCCATGTGGCACACTTATGCATGAAATGAAATGTTTAAGAAGGGTGCGCCCTGATAGCGCTCCAATGCATTGGGTAAAGTATAGTATCATGATACGTCATGTGCAATGAGTGTTGACTCATGCTAATTCAAGTGCAACGAGGGTTTACTCGTGCTTCAAGTGCAATGAGGGTTTACTCATGCTCCATGTGCAATGAGCCTTGGCTCATGCTAATTCAATGTTAAGTGTTGTTGCCACATTTCCATGTTATGATTATCATGCTTTATCATGCCTTTATGTTCATGTCTCTCTTATGTTCTATTGATATGCCTATTGCCTAACATGTATTGTACTCCTCATGTTATTCATTATGTACTCCCTTACTGGGCTTTATAGCTCACCCTTTTCTTATGCATGTCCTCAGGTTATCCCATGCAATGCTAAGTACGAAGGAATGTAGTGGTCATGTAAAGGAAGTTTTCAATAAGGATGTTGTATTTCAATTTTAAAATTTTTATGTAATGATCCTAAGCCCCAAAGACACTAAACCTCTCGATCTTCTTTGTTGTATCAAGTGAAGTTTTATGTAATAAAGCATGTTTAAGTTGTAATAAAAAGCAGGGTTGTCATAAGAAGCCAGTGGTGGAGTTTGTGGCAAGGTTCCTCATGTGTCAGCAGGTGAAGGAAGAACCACATATTCTCGATGGTCTGTTGCAGCGCTTAGACATTATCGAGTGCAAGTAGGATGACATATCAATATATTTAGTCACAGGACTACCCAGAGCTAAGGGAGGCTATGATTCCATCTAGGTAGTGGTGGATTGATTTTTGTGATTGGACCACTTCGTAAAGATTAAGGAGTCGAGTGCAGTGGATTCCTTAGCAAAAAAGTGTGCAGGTGATGTTTTTCGGCTAAACGGTTTTCCCAAAACAATCATTTCGAATCAGGATACAGACTTTACTTCATGACACTAGGAGGGATTACATTGTGTTTTTGGCTCCCAATTTTTCCTTTGCACTTCTTTCCTCACTCAGAAAGATGGTAAAATAGAGAGGATCATCCATACATTGGAGGAAATGTTGTGGGAATGTGTTCTGGAATTTATAGGATCATGGGTACGACACTTGCCTCTAGTAGAGTTTTTCGAAAACAATAGATTACGCTTTACCATTGGTTGGGAACCATTTGAAGCTTAGTATGGGAGACCATGTCATTCACTTGTGTGATGGACAGAGGTTGGAAAGGTAGGTGTTCTTGGCCCAGAGGTTGTATAGAGAACAATGGTGAAGGTTTAACTTGTGCGGGAGAGGATGAAGGTAGCTCAGGACTGAAAGAATTCATATACCAATCATAGTAGGAGACCCTTGGAGTTTGAGTTTGGGGACCATGTGTTCTTGAAGGTGTCCCCTCAGCATTGACAACAGATCTTTGGCAGGGGGAGTAAGCTTTCTCTCAAGTTCATTGGACCCTACGAGGATTTGAGACAAGTCAAAAAGTTTGCATATCAGATGGCACTAACACTGCCACTAGATAGTGTCGATAACCTATTTCACATTTTTGATCATCGTTGGTATCTACACAATGACTCCAACATCCTCTAATGAGGATAGTTGGATATCGATGACAATGAGATGTTTGTGGAGAAACCAGTGGGGATCAAGGATCGTAAGGAGAAGGTGCTTCATGGATGGACCATTCCTTTGGACCATGTGTTGTAGAGACACAGTGGTCTTGAGGAGAGTAACTGGGAACAAGAAGAACATATGCATTCCTAGTACCCAGATATGGTTATTGTTTTAACCATGTGATTTATTTGTTCTTTGTTTTGATCTAATTGTTGACCTTATTGACTACGATATGTGATGTTTCCCTAGTTCTCTGAATGTGTGTGAAAAGTCCTGACCGTGGGGAGGGGTGGACCTGATCACTAATCAAGATGCATTAAGGTGGATGTGATTAAACCCAAGAGGGCGAGTCAGTTCCGCCCAAAGTCGATAGTATCTTGATATGGGGGAAGGGGCTCCCTAATTCATATATCTAGACACTATGGATTTTGTGTCTATGTGGTTACTTAGTTTTTCCTAACTTGTTCAGGAGATATATATGAGGGAGTTATCTCTGGATGCCGAGGATTATTCTGGATTTCAAACAACTCAAGAGTAGATGGTCCCTGAGAAGAATATCACGAGGTGGTTGTTCAAACTACTCTCTTTTCTTCAGGTTTACACATGGATTCTCAGGGGAGAGAATTGTTTTGGAGGGATCTGATATAATGGCCAGGACCTTCATAGTCCATTACATTGTCAATTTATAGTGATTGGGGTGTCCTGGACATCATATGTGATTCAAGAGGGTGTCAGTGTCAGTGGTAGGGTGTCACTGTGGTGTCACCTATCGGTGCAACCAATCAGTCTCACCGATTAGTGCCGCACCAAAACGGTGCCATAATGGGGTGTTGGGGTTCTTTCCCCAGTTTTTCTGTAACACCTCTTTTAAGTCTTCTTACCATTTTAAACTGGTTTAAGACCATTTTTAAAGCTAGTAAAAGATGTTATAAACCCCCAAGAGTCCAGAGACCCTTGAGTTACAAAAAAAATGTGGTCTTTTTTCCTTAGTTCCACACCCATTGGCATGTCTCCAGTTTCTCCCATGTTACGTGTTATATTTGTTTCAAGGAAATATATTCACTCACAACAATAGTCTCCACCCTCTCTGAGGAGAATTATTAAATCTAAATTAATACCAACATTTGAAACCTACCAACCGTGTGGTCGATCCATGATCCAACTTTTAAGTACATTGAAATCGTCTCCCGGATTTTAGGATCCGACCACTTCTTAAGTTGAAACCATCTCTTCCTTATTCCTTTCGGTTTCTCTTCGTGCGCTTTGAGACTTCCTATAGAGAAGAATCGTGAACCCCTATTGGAGCCCTTTCAACCCATCCTTGTTTTCCTTAGAGATCTTCCTCTGCAATTTGCACATCCCCAATTCCTGGCGCTAGGAGGAAACTTTTATCCATGATCATCCAAGTAGGGGGGTTTTTTTGTCTCACTTTACTTTGCATCAAGAGGGGTGGGTATGAATGTGATGCTTCAGGACATAGATAAAACAAACATTAATGATGATAATGAATGATATTTTTAAAGAATAAAGGGGTGGAAATGATAATGTTGATGTTTATAGTCCATACTATTGTTTTTAGGTTGTGATGTGTATGTGCTTATGCCCACTGAAAATTGTGTCCATTGGTAGACCTTTCTCGTGCACTAATAAAGCTATGTTTTTCTAGATAATCTACTGTTTGAATGGATATAACATGGAAACTAGTTAATCAGATGAACATTATTGATTAAAAGGATTCCTAATGAATAATATCCCTTTTTATCACCCCAATTAACCAAATGGAAAGAAGGAACTCAATGAATGGTGTTGGCTAAATCTAAAAACATCATTGCTCTATTCTGGTGATATGTGTGGTTTCTCTTTTTGAATCACTGTTGGGTGATGTAGATGGGAATGGAACCTATGGTTGAGGGGTTGTTGGTTGGGGAATATGAGGCTGTGTGGAGCCTCTTTGTTGGAGCTTGGTTTGGCATCATTACATCATGGGATCCCACAAATCCCTCTTATTTTTGTGACTTTACAATATAACTGGGTGTGAATGCTTAAATTCTTGCTTGGATGTTTTCCTTCAATTGTTGTCTTTGATTGTCGTTATTCTTGTTAGTTTAATGGTAGTTGAGGAATGTTTTAAATGGAATCACTTGAACATGAAAATGAGAACAGGTACAATGGTGAATTTGTTTTTCTATAAATGGGTTGTGTAATTGTTGTTACTATTGTGTACTTGTGGATGTAGGGATATTCTCAAGAGTGGTTGTGTATAACTGGTTTTTGTTTTTGGAACCCATAGGTTGGTATTAGTGCTTGATTACCTATATGTGTAATATTTAGTTCTTGGGTTTCATATATGAACCCCACCCATGTTGAGAAATTCATGAGGAACACCCCCATTTAATGGGGGAGGGTATTTTTTCCCAACATTTCTATGAGTGGCTGGTTATTAGATCATTTTCTTCTCTATCTCCTAGGTATCCCAAGACTGTTTGGGCAGGTAGTGATGGCCTAAGGTTCATTATTTCCCAATACTCAATGGGCATGGTGTGTTGTGGTGGTTGGCCCCGGTGTGTGTGGGAGGGTTTTTTTCACATGTTTCGTCAGGATGAGTCCAAGGTGTCTTCGGGCATGGCAGTGGTTGTTATGGCCCAGGTGTATTAGGGCATAGTAGTTGTTGTTTTGGCCCAGCTGTCTTCGGGCATGGATGGGATTTTTGTGGCCCAGGTGTCTGTGGTTATGGTTATGTGTGGTTGTAGTGGCCCAGGTGTCTGTGGATGGGATGTATGGTTGTGGTGGCCCATAAGGTTGTTGTTAGGTAGCAGTGTGACTACAATGAAACCGGTGTGGGAGGACTGATTCGTAGGATGTCCTAAATAACCTATGGGAAAGAGGTGCAGGGAACCCAAATATTGATGTGTTATTACTATTTCTTTAACTGACTTGTGTTATTTGGGGAGTGTTCCTTTGTGAGTTTGGATGGATAGTTTCCTTGTTAGCTGTTTTGGTTATCTATTTTCTCATGGGGCATTATAATTCCTCCCCACTTGCGCATGAGATATTTTAGTTTCCCCTACTGAGTATACCTTTATACTTACCCTTTATATATAAATCTTCATTTAGGTTTCTATGAGGTCATTGAGGACCATGCCAGACCTTACTAGCTTGGGATTTAGGAGTTTTCATTGCTGGTTTTTTTTCTTTTAGAAATTTTCATTAGGTCTTTACTTGTACTTTGAATCTTATTATTTGGAACATTCATATGGGAATGGATTTTTGGCTTTACTTTTACTTTCAGTTTATGGAGTTTTTTTTATTTACCATCTTTTCTCTCGATATTGTTCTATAAAAAGGATAATTAATTCTATATTATGTGAGATTCTATACCCTTGGTGTTAGTCGCCACTCTGGGGCCTATTGAAGGTGGGACTTAGGCATCATTATTTCTCCTTCCACATGAAGAAGGAAGGGTATGGAAGTTTGTTATCCCTTCCCTCATCATAGTGAAGGCAGGTCATGACATGACATGTCCATACATCCTTTGACATGTCAAGAATGAAATAAATATTTTCACACTTTCATGAAAGCCATGTTAGAAGGGAATCCCAAGGCTTAATAAATTTTTCCAACCCCAATGTCTAAGACCCAACCAAAATGGTAACCTCAGTGTATAATCCCTAATCAAGGGAACTATGATGAATCTGATTCATGATATAACTAGGATATGTAGGACCCTCAAAAAGGCCCAAGAACTATACTATTAATCTAAAGGTTATTCCTAGTTCATAAGTCCTACGTCCACAAGTAATGACATTGATCATTTTTTCATCACATGTTTCCCACACCGAGCACAACTCATGTGGGATTTTGGAGTCGAAATGATTATATCATTCAAGTGACATGTCTCTATTAGGATGAAGAAAACATTACCATGTAATCCCCAATCAGCATTATAATGTGATATGTATCGCATATAATGATAATGTTAGTATGTAATCCTCGACTTAGTTGAACTACAAGGACTTCGATTCCATCCAAAACCCGGATTATTAAGACACCTTCCTTAGTCCTGATCCTAGACTCAAATTGGTATACACCTATGTGTAAGTTTCTCTACTTCTCTAACATTTAAACCATGGGAACCCAATCAATCCCTTGGGCCGATCATTCTACCTCATCCCTTAGTGGATTGAGAAATGAATTGAACTATGTGGTCTTAAATTCCTACCATAACTAGGATACATAGGATGCCTTCTTAAGTCATGATCCCCAACTCCAATGGGAATCCACATGAGTGTAAGTCTCACTATTTACCTAAAATTTCAACCATCATGACTCAAATCTTCTCATGGGATGATCATTTTACCTCATCCCTCAACAGACTAATAAATCAAATGAACATCCGTGACTCAGATTCCTTCAATAATCCGGATAGATAGGACACATTGATGAGGCTCTAGTTCCATATTAAACATCACAAGGGATGTCCTAGAAAATAATCCCGCATATCTATATGCAATGCGGCCAATCACTTTATATCCATTTTTTCTCACAATGATCATAGCTCATGTGGGATTAAGTAGATGAAATTAACACATCATTGGAATCATGAATCTATACCAGCTAAGGAAATCTTAGTATTCAATCCTTGATGAGTGAAATTATATAAATATCCATCATATAAGGTCATCTTCCTTGGGTCCATTTCTAAGTGTGCAATCGATCTATGATAACTTTGATTCCTGCTATAAACACAATACATAGGAATTCTTCTCAAGAAGTGATCTCAAATATCTAATTCCTATGTTCCCACACATATATCTTTTCCATATGAAGTTAAACTACATGTGTTTAAAAAATATGGGGTTTTGATTCCCGTAATAAATAGGATACGTAAGATGCATGATAATGTCTTAATCTACACCTCAAAATATTTATAACTTCCATGCGTGGAAAAAATTCCAAATCACCCGGTTAAATGGATTCAGTATATAAATAGTTTTTTATTACTAGGAAATGGGTGTAGAACCTCATATTCAAAGAGATGGATTCAATAATGAGACCCATTTTGTTTTCATTTTTATTTAAAAGGATTTAATTTAAAGTAGTTTTGTTAGGGAAATAGATCTTGCATCCATATTAGGATGTGATTCTTGACCATATCATAAATCTATATGATAGTCCTGGAGTACAAAACAACTCCTCCCAAAAATGATATGATGAGTCCGACCTCCCATCCTATAAAACAATGAGAGATCCCAAACATCATTGGTTCTGAAACCCCAATTGAACACCTTCCTTTGGAAAGTAGGTTTGTACCCTGTTATTCATGAGGGAACTAGCATGATTTTCCATTAAGAATGGAAATGGTGACTCGACATTAGTGATTTTACAAGCAATGAATCCCTCAAAATAAACCATTGGGCCAAACCTAATCCACCTTAATGAGGTATACAAGTCATCCTTATCCATCGAATAAAAAAATGGTGAACCCGAAGAGAATATCTATAATGAAAAATGATTGGGTTATCATCTGTTGGGCCATTTTTACACTATATGCAAACAAAAATGGTGAAACTAGCATGAATTTCTTAAATAATAAAATTATTGGTTTATCATCGATTGGGGAATTGTTTTGTGCACTATACACAAACATAACAGTGTACCCAACCTGAATCTCTCAAATAACAAAATGAGTCGGTAATTATCCATCATGCCATTTTATCACACTATATGCAAACAAAATGGTGAACCAAATGTGAATATATCAATTAATAGAATGATTAGTATATTATCTATGGGAAATTTTTTCTTCACACTCTACGAAAAAAATAACGGTGAACCCAACATGAGTCTCTCAAAATAGAAGAATGGTTAGTTAATAATGTGTTAGAACACATTGTTAGAATGTCAAAAAAATTTGATAAGCCTAACATGAACCTTACAGTTGATCCTCTGTAATTGGGGTTCCCATGAAATAAGTTCATCCTCATATTGACAAGTCCACATGATCCAAATTTTCGGATCAAGCATAAAAGGAAATTTGTGTTAACCATGCATATCTGATTGAAAACACATCATGATAATGATATTTCACAAATTTGTGACATTGTTCCTTGTTATTAGCATGATTTTAGATACTTCCATCATCAATAGAATCTTGATCTATGATAGATTTCTCATCTAGTGAGAGTTCATAAAGGTGGTTATGGCTACATCCTCTGATGGTCGAAAATGTTATCACCTTCCCAACAGCTTCAATGTCAGGTGATGAACCCAATATTCAGAGAGTACCATCAATATGGTATAATACTAAAAATTGAATCTTCTTATTAGGGTATCTTACTACTAAATCCAATAAGTTCTCATCGTCTATGGAAATCAGCATCTATGTCGGTGGCCCTTATTTGTAAGAAAAATGGATTTAAGAGGTTATCCACATAGAAAAAAATCACCACCTTCAATATCTAATGAATGTGGACAAGGAATTAAAATATGTCTCTCATATGGATCAGGATCCATCAAGGAGGTCCCCTATCAACCATTATCACCAGAACCATCCCATAGGTATCCACTAGTCTCTTGCTGAGCAGACAACCCTACACACTCCCACCTATGATGCCCTTTAACGAGCTACAAAGAAGACATATCAATTGATTAGGATGTTGGATATCCAGGAGTATGCTCTTATGACCACTCCCTATGATGATATATTCTAGTATTTTCCCATAGTAACCAGTGAGAAGGCTCATATCACTGCTCACTCAGAATAATTTATGGGCATATCCATAGTAGGCATGGGGGAGGCATACATCCCTACAATCAAGCATGAATTACATCGTCCTATTATGGTAGCACAAGAAGGAAATACATTTTATCATATCCCACTTCAATGGAATATATATTTTAGTACATAAAGGAGATGGAAAATGTGAAATATTATATCCCTACACACACTTTGAAAAAAATCCAATACATCTTAGAAACATCTATGAAACTCTTCCAGTATATTCTAACACTGGTATAGATAAAGGGATAGGAACATATTCCTATCTGAATCTCCAAAGCAGCTCAACACTATGATCATTTTGAACAAGTGGTTACATTGGAGCTATTGAACATTATTTCACCTGTCTAGAAGAATTATCAACATATTCTAGTACAGGATGAGGCCCGAGCCTGGGTTCATATTCTTGTTCCAACCTGGGCTCACCAGGCGAGAGTGGCACATGCCTCAGGGGAGGGGAACCTGCTTGTAAAAAAACTACAATGATATATTCCAAATTCTGAGGATCAGACTCATATACCCATTAAATATAGGGCTCACAAAATGAGTAGGGAACATACATTGGGATAGGCTCATATTCCCATCAAAGAAGTATAGTGAAATATCCCAAAGTACCATGATCAGGATCATATCCTTATTATGGAAAATATTATCCATGTGATAATAGAACAAGCCTTGGGATAGGATCATATTCATATATGTGAACCTGTCTTGAATATTCTATTAGATCTTGAATGTGAGGAACATATTACTACTTCCACCAAAGAATTCCTACACTAGAATATTTATGAGGAAATATAGGAGGAGGCACATATCCCGTCTCCCATTCTAGTGGTCCATTACTGTATTCTGAAGGGGAATTAATATTCAGACCATGATCATATTTCTTCTCCAACTGTGGACCACCATGTTAGAGAAGCACTTAGCCATGGGTAAGCTCACACTCCCACCAAGAAAGTCTAGTGGCATATTAAAAAGCCTCAATATTAGGCTCATATTGTATTCCAAACATAGTCACACCAAGTTATAATGGAACATATTTCAAGAAAAGATTATATTTCTGATAGTAATGAAGAATCTCATGGAAATATTCTTGGAGCTTCTCAGCAATAGGATCATACTCCCACCACACCAAATATTTATCAAATTTTTTTGGAAACCATTATTCAACTGGATAATATCCCCGCACAATTCTAAATGGTACGTCAGAATATTTTTATCATGATGAAGGAAGAGATCCATATTTCTTATCTACTCAATGATAGTTCCCCTTAGGTCATTCCAGACACATTCTCATTACCACACGGTTCCCAAAACTATTCAACCAAATTATAAGATGATCATTACCATGATATCCCTCTTTGTGGTAGTACGGAGATGGATCACGTGGACTTTGCTCCTAAAATATACCATGTTCAACCTGTCCACGATGATATCTCCCACATATAAGAGAACCCTCCCCTTACCTAGACACCTTCGTATAGATAGGTGTTCAAAACAGAGATGATTGTTTATAGAGAGGTCCATGAAAGATTGGGGTTAAACTTGTGTAGTTCCCCATAAACATCCAGTACCACTCCACTCTAGTCAACTGAAAAAACTCAGAATAATATTCCGTGGTCTACCCAGATAGAGGTGAATCAGTCTGACAAATAAGAGGCTGACATTGACACATAGAGAGAGTTAGCTGGAAAAAACCTCCACCATCGTGTTCTGGACCCTCAACACTTCTGAATATAAGGTCCTATGTGAGATAGCAAAATATTGAATGCCTTATCTACACCAAAATATGTGGGAAAAATATTATCAACTAAAGGATATACATATTTCATATACATGATATGAGTGTCACCATCAAATCAATAATACAATATGTTGTCTGCTATATGTGGACACCTTTTCCGTGACCAAGAACCTAGGATAAAAAGAGACAGAAACACTGGTTTACAATTTTTATCACCATGTCATGACAAACCTTCACCGACTGATTTCCTAAGCATCTCTATTTATTTATTTCTAAGGATGGGCGAAATATAGAGAATTACAATTCCCTATGTACCAAAAATAGAAAAACCCTTTAGATATAGCATCTAGTAATGTCATAGACTCTGGTGAAATTAGAGGATTGGGTAATGCATGAGCCAGTTGGTCACTACAACAAAATACCACTGCATCAACGATGCCCTGACATCACAAAAAGAGAGAAAGGATAGCCACGTGACATTAAACTATTCCCACAAATGAAATGGGAATTCATTTCAATCAAGGAAGTAGATGATTTGATTAAGAAGAAAACATAAAAAAATAATGACTCCCATTATGGGATGTCATCGCATCCAACTTCTACTTGAGCATAACTACCCCCAAAAAAGGATCCACAATATCATCTTCCATAGTAGCTGTATAGGAGGGAACCCATCCCAATGGGTTGGGGGAACATCTATGACTTCCTCCACCCCTATGATCTTAAATTCTAAAGAGGATTAAGGAAATATCCTTCGTAGCAACAAACAAATACCAACCCATTGCTCTAGGGGTATTTATGTATCAATCGTTATCACCTAGTTAATGATCCCCTAAGAGGGTCATGGGAAAATCAACAGTGATTCTAGTTCAACCCCTGCCTACATGAGTGGGGGCATTCATATCTCAATTGTTTTCCTGGGAGTCGTGAAATGCTCAAATAGATTCATTGGACCCTCAACAACAGGATCAATCAATGCCAATTACGGCCATGAATAACCCCCAATCCATAGGGATTAGGGGATTTTCATCATCATAATCACCATAGAGATTGTCATTCTTCTCTAGGGTGGGGAGAAAAAATCGATGTTCGACACCCCATCCCCTCATCCCTCCACATGAAAAAACTATATTATTTGGGTATTATTTAGAAAAAATTACCGGAAAATCTCTCAAAATAATTTTCTCAAAGACCAATATGGAAGGAGAGTATAGAAAAAGTGATCAAACGCCATTGGGGTCATAAGAAAAAATTGACTCGTGCAACCATGGGTACAAATGTGGCCTTGATGAAGGTTGTTCATAATCATTATGTTCCTTTGAAAGTAATGGGATAACCACATTTTCTTGATATGCCTTAGTTGATATCGTCACTATAGACACAATATATACTATTGATCAAGACAGAAATTCAGGGGGATAAAACATAGAAAACATATCCTAAGAGGAGGGTGATTTGGATGCACAAAATGAGACTGCAAGAACCGAGAACTATAGAAGGATCCAAAATAGGACATCTCTAAATATAGAGTTTCCACCTCTACATAAATAAAATTCCAAAGAAAATGGAAAGGTGTGTCTATATACCAATAAAAACCAGTGATATTTGAGGTTCCTTCCATGGAGAAATAGTTTTCACAATATGAGAGTGAGATAAAAACTGTCATAGGGCTCAACAAGGAGCTACCTTGGGGAAATATTCCCACTAGGTATCAACTTCTGGTAGAGAAGAATATTCTAATTTATATAGCCTATCCTCTAGTAATTTCATAATGGCTCAATCCTCTCCACATAATATTAATTGACTTCCTATATGCATGAAAATTCTAAAGAACTCGGTTATGCAGCTTCAATATTTAAATAGTTATTCATTAGTAGAAAATAGATGAATAACCTCAGATACATGCAATTGGATTCAATAATGAGACCCATATTTTTACTTTTTTATATTAATGGGATTTATATAATTCCATATTGGGTTTATGAATAGATACTCGAAAATATCTTAATTCTATAAGATAGTCCCGTAGTATGAAATAATTCCCCCAATAATGGTGTGATGAGCCCGACATCCCGTACTAATGATCAATGTGATACAACAAATGTCATTAGTTCAAAACCCCAATTGACCACCTTCCTTTGTATAGAATATTTTTACCCAGTTATGGATGATGTAACTATTGGGAGTTTCTGTTAAGAATGACAATAATCACCCGAAGTTAGTGATTGGGCAAAAATGAACCACTCACAATCAACCATAAATCCAAAATGAGTCTAGCTCAATGAGAGTTACCGGTCGTCTCTCTTCATCAGAAAATCCTCCCATCACATACTAAGACCAATTCATTCTTCATAGGAATAAATAATACACGCGAATCAACATTCCTGAATAGAATCACTATCTGAATTGCGAGAACGATTCCTACAGAATATCAATTCTTTCCCCATTCAAACTCGTCATAAAAAATATGATAAATGTGATGAATTTTATCATTAGAGTACATACACAATATAAGATTCAGGATATGATTTTTAAATATATTAAAATACTTCCAATATATTATTAGAATAATTCTTTAGAAAAAAACACTATTAACTTTTAAAAAATTGTTAAAATATCAAAACTGCACATGTAAACAAGAAATTGTTTTCTTTGAAAATATGCTTATAATACTATATAGGAATATTAAAATATTTAAGGACATATGAAGGTGGAAAATTATGTTCATTACATATAAGTTAAAAAATCTTCCCTTTACACTTTTGTATAAAGATTCATAAAGTACGTTGTTTGGAAAAGGACTGAATGATTCCTTTTAAAACATTATGTTAAAAAAAGTGTAGATTGATTCAAAAAATAATTTGTAATCAGTAAAATAATTATTAAAAATTTTCTGAATGCATGGACATAAAATATAAATATTCCTCAATAGATCATCAAACATGTAAAATTCTAAATAATGAGGGAATTTTGAAATAAACACTTACCACTGAGGCTTTATTTGAATTGCAAGACCTATTAGATAAATAACATAAAATGAAACTTTAAATACCATGAGGATATAATGATTCCTGATTTAACATATAAAAGGGGCATTATATGACCAAAAAATATAGATAAGTACTGAATAAGGAATATGCCCCATAAAAGTAAAATTGTGACAAGAAAATATTGCATCAGTTTCAACATCCATTAAAAATTTTCAAACCTCCTATATAATGGTTTCAGAAAAATTATTAATTTATAGAAGAACCTTATATATATTTATAATATTTTATATGATCCCTTTAAAACATTTTACCACCCGTTCAGAAATAATATTTCACTATTTTCAATATTTTGACTTTAATTTTCTTGGTATTATCTTGCATATTTTTTCATGAATGTCACAATAATTTTTCAAAGGATATAGATAAATTATATCCAGAATTATATTAATGTTATAAATAAAATATTTAATCAGTTAATATATTTTTTATAATAATTCATAAATTTTGAACAAGGAAAATGAATCACATCACATTGCAAAGATGGTAGGACGTATGTACACATGAGGGATGATAAAGTTCTATTAATTGTGAGCGGGTTGGGAAATGGGATATATATTATTTTTGTTTAATAACTATCATTTCATATGTACTATATATATCATTTATTTTAATTCTTATAACCATCTTATTAGAGTTGTTATGAAAACAAATCACACCACGTTATGTAGATGGTAAGTCATACATATGCACACACGATGCTTTCACCTATCATAGGATGAATAAAAGGTCAAATATGGTTATAACATAATCATAAAAATGATCCATAATATAAATGATACTACATTTGTTACATTATAATGAAAACAACACATGAAGATGAAGTATAAGAAGAAATAATTTTGAAATATTCAGTAAAGATGGTTACCTCTTATTCAGCGGGCATCCATTAGATCTATTATTAAGAGATCTAGGATTAGTTTTTTGATGAAAAAAACCACCAAATATTTTAAATGTATTTTTATAAGAGAAAATGTTATGAATTGGTTGAGAAATATTGACCATATTGTTGTGAAAATGTGAGGTAGGAGGTGCCATTTTATAATTAAGGTGAGGGATACTTTCTGAATTTCTCAAAATGTTAATTTTAATAATTTAATTTATCAGAGAAAAGGCCAAAAAATATAATTTTCTTAAAATATATGATAGGATACGAGTAAATAAATATAATTTATAATTTTATGTCTCATTTTAATCCTTAGCAATTTGATTAACCACATGGTTATTTATTTGTGACCTTAACTGTGGTAAGCATTATTTTATTCACAGAGTGATAATAATTTTACTATAAATGAAAAAAATAAATCATAAATTGAACATTTATGATGTGTTAAAATATATTAAATTAAAATGGATTGAGATAATTTTTTTGGAATTTTAAATAATTTAATAAAAACATATTTTGATAAATTATCATTAATGTCACTTTTGACACAATTAATTTACATCGAATTCAAATACATCAAGAAAAATATTGAATTTGAATATAACTCTTTAAAAACTACATAATATGTCATATATATCAATAAAATTAATTTAATACATTGAATCATATAAATTCTTCCATAGTTAATATTTTAAAATCATTTATTTTATTTTTCAGTTAACTTAATAAATATTTTATTATCATTTCACAAGAATTTAAGGTAATTATATAATTTTCTAAATGTAAAAATAAATTTCTATTATTAATATAATTTCATTATAATAAAAATAGAAAATTTGTTTCATTCATATATTTTATGGTCCCTATGTGGACACATAAATTATATTAAATACAAAGAGAGTAACATTTCGAAACTATCTTTGATTTATATAATGTATAAGTCATTTTCATGGACATGTGTCCATTGAAAGCCTAAAATTTAAAGATAAGGTGATAATGGTTGAATATTATTCATACCATATTTTTTTGACATGTTAAGGTCATATGTATAACCTTATCATTTTGTTTTATCATCTCATTAACTCTTTTCTCTATTAACATAATGTTTAAATTGTCTACTATAGAATGGTCTATAATGTTACTATAAAATTAACAAAGGCTGATAAATTTAATATGGTATAGGTAAATAACAATATTTCTTGCATCCTAATATATTATTTTTTTAGTTTTTAAACCGGTTAACAAAATATTTCTTACTATAAAATATTCTTAATATCAATTTTTAGAACTACTCATTACATTGATTTGAACAATATCAGGATAACACTTATAATTCAAGAAAATAATTTATTACATCCATAAATGATATATTTATCTATAAAATTATGTATCACCTTAATTATCTCAAATGATATTTATTTCTAATTTTTTTTATATCATTTATTCAATTTTTTCATTAACCAAATATTTACATCATCATTGTTCTATAAGAATTTAAGGTTTTTTTATTCCCTAAAACTTTTCAGAAAAATTAAAATGATGAATATAATTCCTAAATATTTAAAAATAATATTTATTTTTGTATATATCTTCTCGATAAAACCTTATTAGAAATTTTATAGTTATTAAAATCATAAATTTGATATATTTTCCATTTCTATAAATAAAATACTCTAAGGGTCATAATCAATTCCTTCTTCAAACAAATTGTCATATATTAGAACCTTTAATGATTATGGGAAAAATTAATCATCCAATAATATTTTGGAATTATTTAGGTTCATTTTATAGTTCATATAATTTTATTTTTAACCTATATTACCCAATTTACCATTTACCATGGTAACAAAAATTAATAGGGTTACTATTTTTTGGCTAAAAATAAATGGGAAATATTTAATAAATTTGAAATTTGTGAATAAATATAAGGAATAATTTTTTTAGATTAAAAAAACATAATCTTCATAAATTAATTTAAAATTAATCTTGAAAAATTAAATAAAACAATACTGTTCTTGAAAATTAATTTTTTAAGCCCTAAAATGTATTTTTGCTAAAATAAGGTATAAGGATGATTAAAATGTAATTAATTAGATTGAATATAACTAAATGTTAATAATTTTATATTTATATCAAATTCAAATCATAAATAGATATTTTAATATAAATGAAATAATAATTTTATAAAAATCGGTATTTTCACTTTTCACTAAAAAATCAATCCTTTCCAAAAATTCTGAAAAACATTCACCGTAATATTTATTTTTTTATAGAAAGAAATAAAAATCATTTTTTAAAGAAAACATATATTTAAATACTAAAATAACTTTACTAGAAAATTTATGTTTATTTATAATGCATAAACTAATATTAACATCATACTAATTTCATAATATATTCAATCATATCCACACCATCTAATTTAATGGCTAGTTTATAATAATATTTCACTATTTATTTTTGTTGGGTGTTATGTTCAACCCAAGATAACGATAACATTAAATTTTCTTAAAAAGAGACATACCCTTAGATCTTAGGGTGTTATAATATTTCAATGGTATTTTGGTGAATGTGTCCTAGAATCTGATTCCTGAAGCTATTTTTAACTTCAAATATTATATGAACAATTTTTTCTTTTCTATCAACTTGTAATTGGTTCAATATCTTCCCCCAATATTTCATGAGTTAGTTCTTGGCCTTGCTTTGGTTACAGATCATTTTTGGTGAAATTTAAACTAAATTCCTAGATTATAGATATGGATCACACTCTAAATACTGTATCACATGATATCCATATAAACCATTTTTTTATTCTTCTCACAAATAGATAAATAGGTATTTCCATTACATTTGTAACATCCCGACCTAGATGCCAGTAAAACGGTTCCATAAGATGGTTTGTATGGAGGACTCAACCCTATCCACTATGAAATTGTTATCAATCTGAAAAGTTGATGTAAAGTCTAAAAATACACCATGGTTAAATTTTAGGGGTGATAAATAATCTCAGAAGGCCACTAGAATGATCGACCTACAAATATAATTCTATAAGTGAATTAAAAACCAAAGTTCTCAGCCTAATAGAGATAGAAATGAATGATAAGTAAAATAAAAAATGTGATTCCATAGTTGATGATAGGGTCTGTAATGTTGGTCGACTCGGATAGTGCTACCATGGATATCCATATTTTATATGTATACATGTATACTCTTATACTTATACATACATACATAAAAGTAAATATTCACGAGTATGGTGAATGGAATAACATAAAAAATAGTAGTTGATCCATTGGTCGGTAATCCCAATCTTCGTTGAATCCTTTACAAGGGAGTTCATCTGGATATCATTCAACTCAAGTCATGTATCATTATGTTGTTCAATGAGTTTATAATCCCTATTGAAAGGCACCTTCTTAACCCATTGCTAGAAATATATCTTGGAAGGCTATGTCACCACAGGGGGATACTCATCTAACACATGGGTTCACAAGTACTTGCCTATAATCACTATAATAAAGGATTCCAGGGAAAAATATATGAAAATATACTAAATTTTCACTAAGCTAGATGTCATGATACTCCGACCATGTAAATATATTCTGATGTCTATGCCCTAGGTCACAGTTTGTGGGAGGTCATGATATTCAAAACTCGGATAATCCCTATGCGTATGATCCTTAGGTGATATGTAAGGAGAACATACCGGTGAGATACCATTCCCACCCCTAGAGTTTCTAATAAGGGTGAGAGAATCTTACCTATTGTCTAAAAGAGTGTAATCAGTCTAGGTGCCCAATGATGTGAGATTTCTTGCTCAACAACACATCATGTAAATAGTCAGGGAGAGAATAATCATACATACCCCTTAGGAAAGAATAATCATCCATGACTATAATAAATTAATGGGAAATTAGTCAACCTCATATCTTATCCAAATGAGGAGAGAAGAATCATCCTCATCAATTAGGAGAGTGAAATCTTCCATGAGTATCATTTCTAGGGATTCATGCCCAAAAATCATAATCATAGTCTCAAATACAGAATCCTTGGAAACACCACTAAAAATCACAATAATATAAAAAATAAAATATACATGCTCAAAAGACATATCATGGGTAGTACATATTTGTATAACAGTAGATATAAGAAATATCATGGCTCAAAATCAACATCATATGAAGAACATCGGGCTATCCCAAAAAGAAATAAAGTTTCCTTGTATTAGGATCAATATCTACCTACCAAGAATCACATATGTCAATTATCGATGCATCAAAAATACACAGGTGAATGTATACAAAACAAGTGATGTTGGTTGAATGACTAAAACCACTACTACTACAACAACCACCTAGAATTATTAGTTAGGTATGAGTTCTAAGGTGAGACCCTCTACAATCTTTACCCTAATTAGACGTAGAGACTCAGGGTCAGTCGAAAATGGGAACCAGTTGTGTCCCTCAAGTCAAAATACATATGATGCATCCTACATGGGATCTTATAAGTATAAACACAAGAAACGAAATCCTACTATGGATCCTTAGCTAAAAAGGGTAATAGAGAAATCCTATAATGCATCCTCTTATGGAAATTCAACAAAGGTATCCTACAAGGGATCCTCAGAATTAGGCTTAGGAAGAGGAATCCCATAACGGACCTCCACAACACAGTATAAAAAAAGAGGCATCCTACATGAAATCCCTATAGCATCTTATAGGTATAGGGTTTCTACAAGGAATTCCCTAGGTCATCATTTAAGTAAAGTCATCCCACCAGGGATCATTCATGACATGTAAAAAGATATTGGTATCCTATATGGTTTACTCCAGGTTGAAACATAAGTAGAGGAATCCAACAAGGGATCCTCGAAAACAATTGGTCTCACTATATCTTAGTCTATAAGGGTGTGTACCACCAGGAAGACATCCTCAAATAATATATATTAAATTCATGGGTCATAGAATATGGATCATGGTTCATCTCAGACCAAAGGGTCTCACACTCATGTTTCAACTCAATATAATTATTGGATAAAAAACCTCTTCATTGAAGAAATTCCCAAAATTATACCACACATTTCTCAAAACACATCATGAGTCTTGCCATTACGATCTACCTGAAAACATACTCATATTAGGATACTCATGGTTCAAATTATGAATATTTGGAGAAATGATACGAAAACCATAAAAATTGTAACAAGGAGGTAGTACATAACATGTCTTCCTGAGTACACAATAGGGACTCCCGAATCCCCACCTGGGGGTTACTCCCACCAGACATGGCGTGTAAATGCCCATATTTAAGGTCTTTAAGATGCATACCTGGCACATTACCTACATTGGATACCTACCAATTTCCCCCAATTGGAACGGTCATATACTTTTACTGGTTGTGTACTTCTACATGGTGTGTGACCCACAAGACTTCTAGTCGTGTACTCTACAAGGCCATATACCCTTACACAGGTAGCCTAGTCAAGTACTCATCAACATGGACGAGTACCATTACATGGAATGTCCACCCTAGTTAATGGTGTGTACTTTGAAAAATTAAATGGATAGAAAACATGGTATGTGTTCCCTGAACCACACACTATGTAAATGGGTTTTCTCAAACGAAAAAAACTATAAAACACCCTAAAATCCTTGTTTTCAACCCCTAAATAGTAGATCAAGCCACTAGATTCTATAATCAACCATAATAGTGGAATTAAACTATAAAATGAAGAATGAATGAGTATTTATGGAGAAAACATAAAGAGGACTACCCTTGGGTGGAATTATGAAATGTTCACTCGTTTGTATAGTCCATAGTTTTCGCACGATGATTCGGCATGCCCCAAGCTCTGCGGTGGTACCCTTCTTTCTATCCCTCCCCTTATCTATCTCAATATCAAATTTTTCACTCAGTTTCATGAAGGGGGAATTGAAGACAGATGTTAGAATCCATAAGATAAGGTAGATAATAAATTATGAAAAGAAAATAAATAAAAAAAAGAAAAATAAAAGAAAATGAAAATGAAAAGAAATGGGATCAGGAAGACCCCAGTGCACAAATCAAGTTTATAACTCACCAATAATAAAAAAAATACCCATTTTGGGCTAAATAAAGGAGGCTAAATCTCTGTCATATTATCCTTTCAAAAGATAAGACCAAATGAACCTACGCGATTAAATTAGTATTTAATTAATAATATTAAATATTAATTATTTATTTAAAGTTCTAAGGGATTGGATATCTACCAAACTCCTATACTAGGGTAAAATATATATTCTGTGACCAAAGGAGTGGTAAACAAATTACAGAATATCATATTCTAGGGAACAAATACCATTTAACACATTATAAACTTATGAAATAAAGAATTCAAATTTCATCTCAAAAATCTCAGCTAAAAAAACACAGGACCTTTCAAAATCCCCACAATAATACTTCTCCTCTCTGATTATCCTATTAATAACACTATCATTTATGCTATTGACCCATGAATCTACAAAAAAAGCTATCTTATCTATCTGACGACCAGTCATATAGAATCATCCACTGTCTCTACATGGGTGTCAATTAATTACGACCAATCTGGTACTCCCAACTATATTAATACCCCTATCGTCATCTCAACAAATGAAATCAATCCCCAAACCCACATAAAATTTTAAATTTAAATGGAAAACAAGAGTCACCACCTTCAAATGGCCAATGGTTCACTCCCCACCATAATTAATACCCTATACCACTCTTTGACAGAAACCTCAATAGGTTTCCATTCTCAGGACGTGGAAGAACATTAAAAAGAAAACAAAATCAGAGTAGGGCCAAAAATATATCATCATACTCAAGATGATTCCACTATAGGTAATGATCACATCTAACAAGGAATACACTATGATTTCACAAAAGAAATCATGAACATATCCATCTGATACAAGCATATAATGATCAAAGATAACTTATCATTAACCCACACCTAACAACATGTCTTCTAAAAAAGAAGTTTAGGTCTAGCCATAGGTCAATCTTCCTAAAATACATTATTTATTCATGATGTCACCTATACTATAGAGGGATATTCATCACATTAAACTGAAAAGTTGGGAAAAAATCCCATGAAAATTCATTAAAACATTGGTCATTAGATCACAATCGAACACTCACTGATTTTCAACATAATGGCACCATGTGAAAGTAGTTTGTACCTTATCACCCAACCCATAATCTATTGCTTAACCCAATATAAAGCTAATATGACTTCTCTACATGGTACTCCATTTTCATTACGTTAAAAGATTACATGAAACTCTTCTTCAAAATCAAGAACCTCACTTGTAACATGATTTATTCCATGACAGCCTTTCACCTGACACTATTCCATTCAAGTACATCTACCAACACTCTAACAACATTAACAATAGAAAATAAAACTGGTTGACTTGGAAAAGAACCCAAAAATTCATGTCTTCTGATGCCAGTCTTGATACGAGATCACCCTAGCTGCTTGTCAAATGATGATGGAATCAACAAGTTTAGAATTCATTACTCAAGAACCTACTATACCAAAATCACAAAACGAGCATAAAACCAAGAAAACTCCCAAAAAAGTGATATAAGAACACAGTGCGACCTCTCTCATTAGGATTCACTAGAACTAAATAGATGTATCCCTATAAGGGTATGATTCAAAACTAATGATCTCTTGGTCTCCCACATAACCCTACCAATCAGGTCTCATCACTTGGTCTCAAGGTCTACCCACCTATCACAATAGATCAAGACGTTGTAATGTATGAAAAGACAACAATGAACTATGAGGTTCAAAAAAACGACAACACATAATATAAGGGCCTAATCCTCACCAAACACCTTCATAATGAAATTCTCCCATTAGGTCATGAAACCAACTCATAAGAGATACTAAACTGACACTCAACATGCACCCATTTATGGTAATACCCTCTTGAGGCACTAGTTGCAAGAAATTTCATGGTATACATCTGCATCTTACTCAATTATATGAGGAGATAACTATGACCTAAGAAACAATTCCCTATAATGGGTACAAAAGAAGGGCATCACATTCCATATCGACATACTAGGGTCACTACACCTTTCTTGTATGAGGACGAGTCATCAGCCTCCCAAGAAAACACCTCAACATAGATACACATAACCTAACATTATAATTATATATATATATAAGTAGGACCAACTAAATAGGAATTAATAATCATTAAAAAACAGACACTATAAGTTCTATAAGAAGTGAATCATATTTTCCAAATATGATGCATGAGACACCTCTTTCCTTTCCCAGCTAAGATTCAAAATCTATTACGGGTATCTTGACAATGGCCAAGATCCAGATATCCATAGTAAACCGTAACATCCATGCAACATGTGCATCTCTCAAGGAGGAAATGAAATAAAACTATATTATCATAGATCATAATAAAAATCCCATAACCAAGTAACCAGGGATTCCTACAAGTGTAAGTGTTCTCGATGCACATGTTTGATATCGATCACAAGTGCTGGCACATGCCAAATACACTTGTATACCATATACCAAACATAAAATCCAAGGAAATTGACACCACTAATGTCACATTGTAAAATCCTAACCCGGATGGAAATAAAATTGTGCCTCAAGCCCTTTGGTCATGTGGCCTAAACCATGTAAACAATGAAACTATGCTCAACCTGAAAAAATAGACATAAGGTATACATGTAAACCATGGTATACTTTAAAGGGTGTGAAATAATTTCATTAGGCCATCCCAATTGTGAATCCATAAATACGTAGCTATAAGTGCATGAAAAATCAAATTTCCTAGCCTAGCTGAGACACAAATGAAAGATAAGTAAAATAAAAAATGTGAAATCGTGGTCGAACCCTGAGTCTATAATCTCGATCAACTATGAAGGTGCCACCATGGATGTCCATATATATATATATATACGTATAATTTTATAGTCCAATACATATATATATACATTAATATTAATATTCATGGGTAAGGTGTGTGAAATAACATAAAAACAAATATCAATTGATCCTTGGATTCGTAATCCTGATCACCATGACATCTTGCGCAAGGGAATTGAACTTCACATTTCTCCACTCAAGATATGTATCATTAATATGCTCCTTATGTCCTTAATCACAATTGAAAAGTACATGATTTATACAACATTGGAAATATATATAATAAATCTATGTAACCATAGTGGGATACTCATCCTATACCTTGTTTCGCTTGTACTCTCCTCTAATAACTATAATGAAGGATTACAGTGAAGTACATCCAGACAACCTATAAATAGTCACTAAGCTATACGATGCCCTACTCAAGCCATGAAAATTTCTTCCAATGTCTAAGACCATGGACCTAGTCCATAGGTGGTCATGACATTTATTTCTCAGATAATCTATAAGGTTTTGATCCTTATGTGATCTGTAAGGAGAACTCATCTGTGAGAGGTCATTCCCACCCATAGAGTCTTTAATAAGGGATAAAGGAATCATCTAAACCATCCAGATGAGAGTAATCATTCTTGGTATCCAACAATATGAGATTTTGTGCTCAACATCACGGTCAATTAAACAGTAAGAGAGAGTGTTATCATCTCTATCCCTTGGTAGAGCGTAAGAATCCATGAGTATAATCATATTGAGGATAGAGTAATCATATTAATCACCTATCAAACTAAAGAGAGCTGAATCATCATCATCACTCATGACAGTGGAATTAACCATGAGTATCATTACTAGGTATCCATTCTTGAAAATTGTGATCATAGGATCAATAGATGGATCCCAAGAATCACCTATAGAAATCTAAATAATATAATAATAAATTCTATTGGATAAAAAAAACTCAAATGTAGTACCTCTGGGTATACAAAACGAACATAATAAATAACACGGTTCAGTAGATGGATCTCGAGAAGAACATCTGATCATACAAAAAAGAAGGAAAGACACCTCATGTTAGGTTCAACAGCTACCAACTAGGAAGCACGTCTGGCTAACATTGTTGTATTATAAGTACACAAGGGAAACTGGAAACAAATTACTAAGGGTGTACGAACACCTAAACCCATCACTACTGTCATTACCACATGGGATTATAAGATCTACATGGGTTATAAGGTGATGCTCACTACCATCTCTACAAAAACCCAATGTACAAACTCAGGGTCAATCAAATAATGGGCACTCACTGGATCCCACAAGTCAAAGCACTAAAGAGGCATCCTACCTGGGATTATCATTGTATAAACATAAGTAAAGTCATATACTTGGTATCCCTAGCTAAAAATGGTAAAAGAGGAATCCTACAGGGGATCCCCTATTAGAAATAAAATAGATGCATCCAACAAGGGATCCGTAGAATGGTAAATAGAAAGAGGCACACTATGCACGACCCTCACAACACAATATGATGGTAGAGGCCTCCAACATGGGATCCTTAGAACATCATATAGGTATAGGGTTCCTATAATGGATTCACTAGGTCATCTTGTAATCAAAGGCATCCTAAATATGATCCTTGGTAATAGTTAAGAAGATAGAGGCATCCTGTATGGGATCCTCTAGTTCGAAATAAAAGAAGATGAATCCTATAATGGATCCTAAAAAACAACTTGTCTCATGTCGTCTTAGGTAAAAAGGTCACATATCATTGTGGATATATCCTCAAAGAAAAATATACTAAAGGAATATGTCACAAGATATGGATCATGAATCATCTCATATCAAAGGGTCTTAGTCTTAGGATACATCTTATTATAATTAATAGAGGAAGAACCTCTCCACTCTAGAAATTCTGGAAACACCTCCAAAGTGTCCTTAAAAAACATCACAGGCCTTACCATCCTGATATTCTAGAAAATATACTCATAATGGACTACTAATGGGTTGTATTCTGAATTTGGGTCAAAAAGATATGTGAAAACCAAAATGGGTTTCATGGGGATAGTACACGACATGTATCCCTGAGTAAATAGTGTGTACACCTGAATCCCCACCTAGGTGTGTACTCCCAGCGAACATGGTGTTTAAACACCCATGTACATGAAATTTAAGATGGGTACATGGAATTTTCCCAACATGGGGTACCTACCATTGTATCTCAAATGACTTGGCCATGTAATTTCTATTTCCATGTACTTCTACTAGAATGCGACTTGCACATGGAAAAACCATGTACTCTACAAGGCCATTTACCCCAATAGTGGTATCCTTGCCTGGTACTTGGTTACAAGAACGAGTACTAGTACATGGAATGTACACCATAGTAGATGGTATGTACATCAAAATCATTGAATTCCCCAAATTTTAAGAATACACAGAGTGTGTTCCCCAGACCACACACCATGTAGATGAGTTTTCCTGAATAGAAATCCTCCTAAATTCCCTTAAAACATTATTTCACCTCAAAATAGTTGATCGTTCCACATGGGGTTATAAGAAATAAAACTAGGTAAATTAATCTATAAAATAAAATATGTTTGAGTATTTAAGAAGAAAACATAACAGGCCTACATTTGTGTACATTCTTCCCATGTATCACCTGTTTTTCTAGTCCATGATTGTTGAGAGATGATCCGGTACATCCTAAGCTTCGGAGTGGTACCCTTCTTCCCCTTCCCCCATCTCTCTCTCTCTATACCCTCAAATTTCAACTCTCATTCAAGCGAATGGCGATACCTGGTGGGAGTGCGTGAGATGCTGGAAAAGAAGGAAGAAAAGAAAATATGAAGAGAGAAGAAATAAAAAATAAATGAAAAATAATTTAAAAGGAAAAGAAAAGGAAAATGAAAATAAAAGGGGGTCTATACAGCCCTAATGATCAAATCATATTTATTCCTTCCTCAGAAAAACTCCATGTTCCAGACTCGACTATGGAGAAATAATCCAAATCTGATGAACCGTTAAAAAGTTATTGACAAAAAAACCTATGTAAATAAATTAATATTTAATTAATAATATTGATTATTATTTATTTTGTTAAAATTTTAATGGCGTGTATATCTACCAAACTCTTGTCCTAGGGTAAAACCCCTTTTTAGGACCAATGGAGTGCTCATACAAATTTTCAACGATTATATTCTAGGGGGAAAATATCATTTTAGCCCTTAAAATCTTCTAGAAGTAAGAATTTAAATTTCTTCTCATAGTTCTTGTAAAAAAACACAGGACCTTACACCTTTAATCATAAAATCTATGTCATTGTGAGAAACCCATTATATCAATTATTGCCTTGACTATTTTCACCTGGTTAATATTTTTTTGTCATGTGGGATTAATACCCACTATCAAAGATATATGTGTTACTATTCCATATATCTTTGAAAGCAATTTCATCTTGGATAGCCTCTCTACCACCAAATTTTTCTTCCATGAGATGCTCGGTCGAGTTTAAGAAAAATATAGAATATTTTATTTATAATCAACATAGACTGTTTAATCATATTCACCTATTCATTCAATAGATAATATTCTTTTAATAAATTTTTTAGGTTGTTTTTTGTTAATTTATATTTGAATTCCATTGAAGTAATAATTATTTCACATCTATATTCAATCCAACTTTTTATTCCCAAAACTAGAACAATGAATGTAATATCCATAGATAAAACTTACTCTATTAGATGAATGATACGATACAGTATCTATTAACAAATTTTGGATGCGTATTTATTCATATATCCCCTCACTTATTCGTAATAGGACATGTTCTGGAAAATATAGACAAAAAATTGATATTTTTTAGAGGCAATTTCTTCTATCCTTCATTATTACACAAGTATATATCCTTAGAAAAACTCCTAGGTTTGTTACTAACACATAAATATTGAATTTTACTTATAGACCCATCATTTACGTTATTTGGAGATATAATTTTTCATGCTTGTGGTACCTTAGTGTTGATACCAAGAAAAGCACCCTTCTCGTTCCCTTTGTTTTTATACATCATTGTTCTGATTTCAGTATCTCTGTATTAAAAACCACCCCATTTTTACCCATTTACCTGGGTTTTTTAATTCATTTTATCAACACCTTCAAATAAATTTTTGTTCATTTTTCATAGTTCTCTATCTATGAACATCTAAAATATAAGTTTCTTCATTCACTATTTTCATTCCATTTCTATTTAAAAATTATTTTTTTAATGTAATAACATCTTCTTCAGTAGATTTTACCTGATCTATGTGCACTTTTACACAAGAATTAATATCCTTAATCCCCTTAACTTATTCTTAATTATTTAACTTCATATTAAAAAAGTAATCCATGTTAACCCAACTAACTAATTGATCTTATAATTCTTTTTTTAGTCATTCAATATTAGCTTTTACCATATCTATAAATTTATATTATCCTATCAATATATAACCAATATTATGATTTTTCTTTATTTTCAATTCAATATCTTTAATAACCCACTTAAATTTAATTTTGATATCTACAAAACCATCTATTTGATTGTATCCATACCATTTAGATTCTTATTTTTCAACTATATCCATCATAACATATTTTGAATCTAACTCAAACTCAATTTCTACTCTCTATAAATAATATTCATCATCAACTTATTCTCTTTTCACCAATCTTGTAACAGCCCAAGATTTTATAAAAAAATATTCTTTTTAATTTTATTAATGTCTTGTGTTGTACGCTACACCAAAAGGAGCTTTCACAACACGCATCCTTGTCTTGCCTTGCATTACACGCAATCGCGACCTTCCTCGATAGCGTGTGTAATACGCAATACCGAGTTTCACTAAACAACGATATGCTATTAAAATATTATTAAAACTAGCCGTTATGAATAGTAATAACCACTTTTTGAAATTTTATAAATCTTATTTTTCAAAATGGACTTCATTTTTGGATCCGGAATATCGAAATTAGCCTAGGGTGAAATTTTGGTATTTTTCTGAAAACTTTCAATTTTTGATGAATAGTGAAACCACTAAGTGGTAGGTTAAAAACTGAATTTTGCATAAAACTTAATTTTACCGCTTCTGTGAATGGAATTTCGAAAATCCGAGAGACACGGTTAATATCAAGGACTAAAATGTGGTTCAATGAGATGAAAATAATTTTTGGTGAATAGTAACTTTTTACCTTTTTTACCGCGGTTAATAGTAAATAGGGTAACTAAGGGTAAATATGATATTACTATTACCCTAACACATGTCCTAATTCTATTGGACAAGTGTAATTCGACCAAAAACAAACTTAGGAATAAAATATTACCATTTAGGCCCACTTGGATTAGATTAGGACATTTATTATTATTTAATTCAAAGAAGAGTTAAAAGAGTTAAAATCAAAGTTTATTTACTAAAACATTTTTAATATGGGGTTATACATAAGATAAATTCGATTGTAAATATTAATTAGAAAGCTAAAAGGATTTCCTACATGATGGTAGTTTATTTGTAATTTTTAGACATCAGATAATTTAATTTATTTATGACACAACGATGATGCAGTAATTATCTTATTAATGAAATATTGACATAATTGATGTTATAAACACCAAAATAAATGTAATTTGAGATTTTTTATGCATTCCACTAATTTCCTAGGTTACTATGATATATTAGTGTTGATTTAATCAACTTCTTTCGAAAATAGAATTCTGTTATGACTTTCACAAAAATCATGTATCAAATAGTGTCAAAATTGACACAAAATAGTTTTTAAATCAAATATTATATTATTAATTGTTATTTTCTTCTTAAAAATCTAATTTTCGGCCAAATGACTTAGATAAGGATATATGTATTAATAATATACAATTTGGGGTTCGTTTGGCATGTTATAGTAAGTGTATTAACCATATAGTGAAAGAAAACAAAAAGACACGGTAAAAGTTAAATTATTTAACTTAGAGTTAAATCTAATTGATAAGGTTAAAATAATACCCTAAACTTGTCTAAATCTTATTGGTTGATAGGCTTTCGACCCATACCCACTTTAGCTTCGAAATAAGACCCTTTGGAACCATTATAAACCGATTTTGACTTTAATATAAAATAATATTTTGAGATATTCCTAAGGTGCCTCTCTCCTCCCCTATAAAAGGACACCTTCTCCCCCTCCTCCTCACACCAATTTGAGCACTCAAGCTCGGCCAACCCCTGCCAAAATCTCTTCTCCACTTCCCTAGAAACATCCTAGAGGTTCTGGTCTTCCTCAAAGACCAATTATAGTGCCCTAAGAGGAGGTCTCAAAGAGGCACTTCAAAGAAGAGGTAATTACCGTTACCAATTCTTTCATCTTTATTTCTTCTTCCACTTCTTCTTCTTAGGTTGTTTCATTATGAAGTAATAACATCAGTATCACTCATATACTGATATGTTATTATAAGTATGAAACAACCCTATTTCACCATCTATCCATCCTACGGAAAAAGAAATCACCGCGCGTGCGTACGTACGGAATACCGTCTCCACGCCGTGGTGTAATCTATTTTCCACCACCACCTTACATGGATGGGTATAATGGTGTAAAGAATAACTATACATAGTTATTAAAACATCATATTGATTCTGATATATTGTATAATCCACTCCAATTCAATTCAATATTTATATAAATGATATCATCGCTCGTGCGTACGTACGGACTACCGTCTCCACGACGCGATGAGATTCATTCTCCATGTTAACCATTTAAGAATGATTATAATGTATATATAAGAAATAATAATGAAATATATGACATTATAAAGCTACTGGATTTATGTATATATATACATATGTATGTCATCTACTTACTTCCATTTCAAGACAATAAGGAAAGAAAAACAGCGTTCATGCGTACGTACGGACTACCGTCTCCATGAACGGTGTTTTTCATTTTATTTATCTATCTATTATATATATATATATATACTGAATATATATGATATATAAATCATATTTTATATTCTGGAAGTAAGTAAATCATGATATAAGTAATAATAATGTCAATAACAACAAGTCAAAATACCTACGATAAAAGAAACGATTTTACCCAAAACGCTTCTTTAACATGGAATTTACAAAAGAACGGGTAATATAATGTCATAAGTGAACCATATATGATATCATAACAATGAATATGATTCTGTAATAAGTCAATGACATTATTTAAATCATTATACAGGAGTTTCGGACACATACGAAGCAAATTGGACCTAAGGTAAGGGAAATATCACAATCTCATTTTTATCCGAGATTGTTTATTCGTAAGTATTTACTGGGGTGTATTTTATCATCCACATCCATGTTCCCTCAATATGTAATATTGTTTCCATCCACTTGAAATAGTTTAAATCCAATTTTACCCTTAGGTGAGTTTTTAGTAAAGAATATGAAAGGAATCTTTTGTCGTTTTTCCATACGAGGTACTTTTTGACTTTTCCGACAAAAGTACGAAGAATGTTTTTTTTAACTTATACGGCATGAATGGATTTTTAAAACATTACTTCAAAGAAGCTTCCTTTACAAGTTTTCAAGTTTATTTTTAATCAACTTCTTTTATTTTAAAGTTGTATGACATGTTATGAAAGGAAAAATGTTTTTGAAGAAGAAAGGATATTTTCCTCAAGAATTCAATTCAAGTGTTTTATCAAAATTATTTTCCATCTAAGATAATAAAGGGTTCTGTTTCTATCCATATTTTTACATTGGTTTGACTATGTTGTGATGGAATTATGTTTATGAATTCCTTTATCTTATATGAATTGATTTATGATGTCATGATGTTTCAAGAATCCCATTTTTGTTACATGTGTTATGCGATGATGTATGTTTTATGATTATGTGGCACACATAAGAAAGGATTCATTATAAGATGGGTGGGACCTATATCTCCCTCCAATGCATTGGGTAATGATTTTATATCTCATGAGATAGACATGGCTGGAACGGAAGGTTATTTCGGTTCAGTGATACAGGACTGAAACGAGGAGTGAACTCGGTTCAGAAAGGGACTTTGTCCACTAAGATAGTCTTGGCAATGAGTCATGACTAACAAGAAATGATTTTCCATGATTATGTGTGCATGCCACAAAGATTCAAGTTTTATGTTATGATTATGGGGATCTCATTTTCACTTCTATGATTTATCCCATGTTATGATATTATGAGCTCTTTTGCAGGTTAAGATTTCCAAAGGCTATGTTCTTATGTATATGATGTGATTGATATTTCTTTTGTTTACCCTTATTGAGCATTTGAGCTCACCCTTTTATGTTTTCTTTTCCCCAGGATATAAAGAAAGGTTTTAGGTAAAAAAAAGGAAGATCTTTATGGGAGATTTTGATGATCTTTCACCACGATTAGAAGATTATAGTCCGAGTTTCCAAAGACACTAAACTATTACGGTCCTTGTGTGTGTGTTTTTTGTAATGTACTAAGTATTCCGCAAAAGTAATGTAATGTCCATGTACGATAAGCTTCGGGTCTCTACAGTTGGTATCAGAGCAAAGGTTTAGTCAACCTTTGGAAACTAGGATGCGAAAACGTTAGTGAGATCCCTAGAGATATTTCTACGGTATGTCTAGGGATGTCCCTAAGGTTAAGTAGACGTATAAGTTATAGTACTAGAACTACGCTAACGATCATAGAATTAAACCTAAGATGTTAGATATTGAAGGTACTCCCCCTTTATTATGTTGTTTTCCCTAGCATGATTTTTGCCTCTCACACTATTCTTTTTGGGTTTTAGAAAATGGCTGGAAACAAGATGATTCACGATAATGGAGGATATGATGGACAATGGAATGATATTCTTCATAATGAAATGGGATTTGGAAGTCCAAACATAATTATTATGCCGAATCAGCAATCTCATAATATGATCAATAAAGTAAAATTTGGTAAGTTTCCTGACTCGGCTAATAAGAGAAAGATGGAGTTTCATGATGATCATAGAGGAAAGAAAGTTCAATTTCCCCTATGTAATTCATGTGGGAAGAGGCATCAAGGAGAATGTTTCAAAGGAACTGGAAGATGCTTTGGGTGTGGAAAAGAAGGACACAAAGCAAGTAAGTGCAAAGGAAAAGGTTCAGTTAACACCATGGATGAGGATAATGGTATTGCTACGACATCAAAAATGGTTAAGTGTTTTAAATGTGGAATGTATGGGCATTATGCAAACCAATGTCCTAAGGGAAAGACTCATGAAGAGAATCAGTATGGCCGTATGGGTAGTATTTATGTGGATGATGATGAAGAGACTACAAATGATATGTGAGATGAAAGAATTGTTGAAGCTCGGTTAATGGTTTAAGAATGTAGTGGAATGATTACATGTTTATCATGTGTAATGTTGTATAAGTAATCTCATGGTACTATGGAATAAAGAGACATGTAAGGATTGTTACATTGTTGTCTGATTAATGTTACCAGTAACCATGAAAGGTTATTCAGATACTTTTGGAAAGTAGATGATAAGTGCATAATGAAAGGATAAGAAGATAATGAGATGTTTGATTGTATTCATGAGCTCATGATTGATATAAGGACTAAGTGATATCATGGTTTGAGTATAAATAATTTTGAGGATTTTGGTATGTGTAAAGTGTTAACTTTTAACTGCATTCAAGTTTTCACTAAGGTTCAATGGGTATTCAAGAGTATACATGATTAAGGACTTTGAATGTTTGGAATGTGACCAACAAAACATATCTTATGATATATGGGGATCAACGATGATATTAAATCTATGGTAATTGTTTTCACTATGTTATGAGAGTGGACTGCAGTATTATGGATAAGCCTAAAGATTGGAATGGATTGTTTTGGACGTAAGTTAGTATTGTTTAAGGATAGAAATTTTTTCGATTTTATTGATGGGATGTTATAGTAATATAGTTTTAGAAAAAGGACAACCTGCAGGACGGGCGACAGCCCATCGCTTCGGACAAGGCTATGGGAATCGAACCCACAACCGAAGTGCGACTGGCCTTTATCGCCTACCACTAGCCTACAGGAAGTCCCTGTTTAGTAGATACTAGTTTTATTATATTAAGCAGTATGATATATGAAGTATAAGTCCATTTTAGGAACCATATGTGATTAATCTCACTATAGATCGACTTATGTATATAATTTTTGCTAACCTTTTGTGATGGAATGACCCGTCATTCTATCACATGATCTGCTAACACTTCACGAATAACAAATTCAACTTCATATATTTAAAAGATGAAGTGGAAATTGTTCAAGGCATGAACAACAGTGAGATTGTACCAAAATAATGAAAGTATTTATTCTAATTCAAATTTTCAACTTTAGGGAAATGATCTTGAAAACCAAAAATGTTGTCCTAGTGATCTTATACCTGATGAATTGGATGATACCTTAGATCGTCACAAATTTATGGATTTGTGATTGTTGGCTTTTCCATAGCCATGTTCTCTACCACTCTCCATCGGAACATGATGGTTAGATTTTTCTTCCATATCCATATTTTTACCTATGTGGAAACCCAGCGATTAGTTTATTTGGGTAATCGTTACATTTCATACTTTAGTTTTTAAAGCCAAGTTTTGGTATTCCTTTTTACGATGTGGGTTTCTATTAAAGAAACTTTCGAATAGTAAACCATTTATAACCCCGACGAATTTCGAGGGCGAAATTCATTTTAAGGGGGGTAGAATGTAACAGCCCAAGATTTTATAAAAAAATATTCTTTTTAATTTTATTAATGTCTTGTGTTGTACGCTACACCAAAAGGAGCTTGCACAACACGCATCCTTGTCTTGCCTTGCATTACACGCAATCGCGACCTTCCTCGATAGCGTGTGTAATACGCAATACCGAGTTTCACTAAACAACGATATGCTATTAAAATATTATTAAAACTAGCCGTTATGAATAGTAATAACCACTTTTTGAAATTTTATAAATCTTATTTTTCAAAATGGACTTCATTTTTGGATCCGGAATATCGAAATTAGCCTAGGGTGAAATTTTGGTATTTTTCTGAAAACTTTCAATTTTTGATGAATAGTGAAACCACTAAGTGCTAGGTTAAAAACTGAATTTTGCATAAAACTTAATTTTACCGCTTCTGTGAATGGAATTTCGAAAATCCGAGAGACACGGTTAATATCAAGGACTAAAATGTGGTTCAATGAGATGAAAATAATTTTTGGTGAATAGTAACTTTTTACCTTTTTTACCGCGGTTAATAGTAAATAGGGTAACTAAGGGTAAATATGATATTACTATTACCCTAACACATGTCCTAATTCTATTGGACAAGTGTAATTCGACCAAAAACAAACTTAGGAATAAAATATTACCATTTAGGCCCACTTGGATTAGATTAGGACATTTATTATTATTTAATTCAAAGAAGAGTTAAAAGAGTTAAAATCAAAGTTTATTTACTAAAACATTTTTAATATGGGGTTATACATAAGATAAATTCGATTGTAAATATTCATTAGAAAGCTAAAAAGATTTCCTACATGATGGTATTTTATTTTTAATTTTTAGACATCAGATAATTTAATTTATTTATGACACAACGATGATGCAGTAATTATCTTATTAATGAAATATTGACATAATTGATGTTATAAACACCAAAATAAATGTAATTTGAGATTTTTTATGAATTCCACTAATTTCCTAGGTTACTATGATATATTAGTGTTGATTTAATCAACTTCTTTCGAAAATAGAATTCTGTTATGACTTTCACAAAAATCATGTATCAAATAGTGTCAAAATTGACAAAAAATAGTTTTTAAATCAAATATTATATTATTAATTGTTATTTTCTTCCTAAAAATCTAAGGTTCGGCCAAATGACTTAGATAAGGATATATGTATTAATAATATACAATTTGGGGTTCGTTTGGCATGTTATAGTAAGTGTATTAACCATATAGTGAAAGAAAACAAAAAGACACGGTAAAAGTTAAATTATTTAACTTAGAGTTAAATCTAATTGATAAGGTTAAAATAATACCCTAAACTTGTCTAAATCTTATTGGTTGATATTATTTCGACCCATACCCACTTTAGCTTCGAAATAAGACCCTTTGGAACCATTATAAACCGATTTTGACTTTAATATAAAATAATATTTTGAGATATTCCTAAGGTGCCTCTCTCCTCCCCTATAAAAGGACACCTTCTCCCCCTCCTCCTCACACCAATTTGAACACTCAAGCTCGGCCAACCCCTGCCAAAATCTCTTCTCCACTTCCCTAGCAACATCCTAGAGGTTCTGGTCTTCCTCAAAGACCAATTATAGTGCCCTAAGAGGAGGTCTCAAAGAGGCACTTCAAAGAAGAGGTAATTACCGTTACCAATTCTTTCATCTTTATTTCTTCTTCCACTTCTTCTTCTTAGGTTGTTTCATTATGAAGTAATAACATCAGTATCAATCATATACTGATATGTTATTATAAGTATGAAACAACCCTATTTCACCATCTATCCATCCTACGGAAAAAGAAATCACCGCGCGTGCGTACGTACGGAATACCGTCTCCACGCCGTGGTGTAATCTATTTTCCACCACCACCTTACATGGATGGGTATAATGGTGTAAAGAATAACTATACATAGTTATTAAAACATCATATTGATTCTGATATATTGTATAATCCACTCCAATTCAATTCAATATTTATAGAAATGATATCATCGCTCGTGCGTACGTACGGACTACCGTCTCCACGACGCGATGAGATTCATTCTCCATGTTAACCATTTAAGAATGATTATAATGTATATATAAGAAATAATAATGAAATATATGACATTATAAAGCTACTGGATTTATGTATATATATACATATGTATGTCATCTACTTACTTCCATTTCAAGACAATAAGGAAAGAAAAACAGCGTTCATGCGTACGTACGGACTACCGTCTCCATGAACGGTGTTTTTCATTTTATTTATCTATCTATTATATATATATATATACTGAATATATATGATATATAAATCATATTTTATATTCTGGAAGTAAGTAAATCATGATATAAGTAATAATAATGTCAATAACAACAAGTCAAAATACCTACGATAAAAGAAACGATTTTACCCAAAACGCTTCTTTAACATGGAATTTACAAAAGAACGGGTAATATAATGTCATAAGTGAACCATATATGATATCATAAAAATGGATATGATTCTGTAATAAGTCAATGACATTATTTAAATCATTATACAGGAGTTTCGGACACATACGAAGCAAATTGGACCTAAGGTAAGGGAAATATCACAATCTCATTTTTATCCGAGATTGTTTATTCGTAAGTATTTACTGGGGTGTATTTTATCATCCACATCCATGTTCCCTCAATATGTAATATTGTTTCCATCCACTTGAAATAGTTTAAATCCAATTTTACCCTTAGGTGAGTTTTTAGTAAAGAATATGAAAGGAATCTTTTGTCGTTTTTCCGTACGAGGTACTTTTTGACTTTTCCGACAAAAGTACGAAGAATGTTTTTTTTAACTTATACGGCATGAATGGATTTTTAAAACATTACTTCAAAGAAGCTTCCTTTACAAGTTTTCAAGTTTATTTTTAATCAACTTCTTTTATTTTAAAGTTGTATGACATGTTATGAAAGGAAAAATGTTTTTGAAGAAGAAAGGATATTTTCCTCAAGAATTCAATTCAAGTGTTTTATCAAAATTATTTTCCATCTAAGATAATAAAGGGTTCTGTTTCTATCCATATTTTTACATTGGTTTGACTATGTTGTGATGGAATTATGTTTATGAATTCCTTTATCTTATATGAATTGATTTATGATGTCATGATGTTTCAAGAATCCCATTTTTGTTACATGTGTTATGCGATGATGTATGTTTTATGATTATGTGGCACACATAAGAAAGGATTCATTATAAGATGGGTGGGACCTATATCTCCCTCCAATGCATTGGGTAATGATTTTATATCTCATGAGATAGACATGGCTGGAACGGAAGGTTATTTCGGTTCAGTGATACAGGACTGAAACGAGGAGTGAACTCGGTTCAGAAAGGGACTTTGTCCACTAAGATAGTCTTGGCAATGAGTCATGACTAACAAGAAATGATTTTCCATGATTATGTGTGCATGCCACAAAGATTCAAGTTTTATGTTATGATTATGGGGATCTCATTTTCACTTCTATGATTTATCCCATGTTATGATATTATGAGCTCTTTTGCAGGTTAAGATTTCCAAAGGCTATGTTCTTATGTATATGATGTGATTGATATTTCTTTTGTTTACCCTTATTGAGCATTTGAGCTCACCCTTTTATGTTTTCTTTTCCCCAGGATATAAAGAAAGGTTTTAGGTAAAAAAAAGGAAGATCTTTATGGGAGATTTTGAAGATCTTTCACCACGATTAGAAGATTATAGTCCGAGTTTCCAAAGACACTAAACTATTACGGTCCTTTTGTGTGTGTTTTTTGTAATGTACTAAGTATTCCGCAAAAGTAATGTAATGTCCATGTACGATAAGCTTCGGGTCTCTACAAATCTCTTCCTATAATGATTTTTTGGAACAATTATATTATTTTAATTATATTTTTAGAGGGTACCACCTTAGTGGATTATTAGTAATTTGTTCTTATCCTTTACTTTCATAAAATTTCCTTGGGAACCTTATTGAAATGTGTTTAACAATACTACATCAAAAACACACCAAGCTTATATTTCCATTGAACATACCCTTTTATCTATTGAATTTCATATCCATGAGCGATATAAATTCATTTCTAATTTTTTCTCCTCATATAAGAATTTATTAATATCAATATTTTCTAAGTGACATGGTGTTCCTTCTATATTAACGCATATTTCAAATATAATTAAACTTATTTGTGAATCATCAAATAAAATTTATACCAAGTTCCTAACATAAGGTGTGGATTACTTCATATTATAATGATTTGGAATTATTTCAATGATCAATTTTGATATAAAAATATTTTTATTGCTCAAAAATTCCTTAAATTGATCCAGAAACCTCAATGATTATGTTGGATAATCCATCAACATTTTCATCATAGAATATTTTCATACCATCTAACATAATGTGAATAATGTGAATTATGTCCTCTTTTACCATTATATCACTATAGTATATATTGGAAAATTTATCACATGTGTCTGTGGAAATAGTGTAACTCATTACCATTATGTAAATATAGTTTGATATAATTCTAGACAAAACTTTTTCTCATTGGAATCTAAATCAAGAAAAGTCTTGTCAATTTCATTTATGGAAAATTATAAAACATCACTTATATGTATCTCATGTATGGAATCTATAAAAAATTATATACCAAGAAAGTTAAAGTGTGATCCTATACAATTATTACAAATATTATAATTGATTCCATTGAAAATAAATATCCCTTTTACTTTTAGTATGTTTTCCATAATTAAAATCTCCAGAATATATATTCAAATCATGTAACCATGGCTCTGATACAACTTATGAAATCCCAAGATACTCAATTAGGGGGGTTAATATGGGTGTGAACTCATTATCATGTTATATAGGATCTTTTTTCATGTCGGTAGGTACTAATTTAACTTACCACATTTAATCACATATCCCACAAAAAATAAATAAATTAATTAAATAAGTAGAAAATAATTTTACTTTGTTCATTACTATGGTATAATTAAAGGATCATATTATTGGGTATATGGTTGTTGATCCAAAAAATTCATCAATTTAACATTTTTTTTGTCATAATCACCCAGATTTTATATAATAATGAAATTAATTTATGTGGATTTCAAGATTATATTAATTTGAATTATTAATTTCAATTACCTGGATTTCAAGAAGATCTTCACTTTTAATTTAGGATAAGTTTAATTTTAATAAGTTTCCTAGAAATTTTTAAGTTGTCTATAATCACAATTCACAATGTTATTTTGCAATCAAAAAATGGTATCTAACCCCACATTTAATGTGAATGTTGGTTTTAAGAACCGAAATTTTGATAAAGAATGTTACTTTTGGAACCTCAAATTTTTTCAAAATGATAGGATTTAGAACATTACTTTTGTGAAGAACCCAAAATTTGTGTAAATCAAATTTGGTATGAAAACCAAATATTTAAAATCCAATATATTTTTTGAACCATAATTTTAGAGATATCCTCACATAGGGAAACCCAACATTGAATTATTTGTCTATAGGATTTGAATTTTTGATATTTCCATGATTTCACCAAATTGTTTCACCAAACTAAATACCTCATTAAAATCTACTAAAATTATATTTTCCATTCTATTCAACAATGGTTTAACACAGATCCATTTATAAGGGAAGTTTTAATTTTCATTGGTTGGTAAATTAAAAATTTAAAACATGCTGATCATTTTGAAAATCATGCTTTATTTGCTAATATTTTTAAATTTTCTTGACTAAGATCAAATCAGTTTTCATATTGATCTCATCAAATTTATCATGTTTATATATAATATTCACATATTTTAAAAAACTATTGTCTTTTCTAAAGTTCAATAATAGGAATCTATCATTAATTTCATTTGGGATTTTTAGATTATTTTGTAGTTTATATTGTATCCATCTGTTGTTAAATTTCTTCATTTCACTAAAGTTCCTTTTTTTACATCACTATTAGAGCATAAAATTTATAATATGTTTTTGTGTATTTTCCTTCTACTGATTAATAATTTTTTATACTGCTATATTTTTTTGTACATTCTCTTTAGAAATATGGTGTTTCTTCAGAAGTATTATCTTGTGAATTTTTTTATATTCCTTTAAATATCTATTATTTTATCAGTTAAATCATCTATATATGAATGATTTAAAAAACATTAGCTTCGAAATAAATATTATCTAGTTTTTTATGAACACTTGAGTGATTAGTGTTTTAAATAAACTTTGTTTTTCATATATGAAGTATTTTAAATTCATCATAACAAGATATATTTCTTAAACATAATTGTTGATATCCCTTAGAGAAGGATAAGTTAGTGGAAATCATGAAGATCATAGAGATAAAATTTATATACTTCAATAGGGGTATTTTCAACCAAAACCACAATAAAAAATGATGTATTATTTTCATTATTATTTTTCTTCTTAATCTATTTAATGAAAAAGGACGAGATCCACTTTACAAATTGAAAAAAGGATCATTTTTAAAAAATATCATGTGTTTTTGAAAGGATGTAAGTTACCCACTTCTATGTCATCATGTTTATTTTGAACAATAATTGGTATGAAAGAATTTATCTTTGAATAATCATATTAAGCTATAGGAAGCATGAGATAATGGTCTATATGATGGAAAATTGGAATGGTTGATCTCAAATAGGGTCTTCCAATGATAAGGGATATAGATTTTAATAGTTAGCATTAGGTTGTTGTAAATCCTGTATGATAACATATTTCAAGAATATTGGTTTCATATTCTATATTAAGGTTATTAAGCCATATGAAATCTCTATGGAAAATTTATAAAAATTGGATGTTACCAAAAAAGATGGGTATGATCATAATTCATGATAAAAAACTATTATCATTTTTAGACATTCACCCAATGAATTAAATCATGTCTATTAGTGTCATACTACATATTATATGTGGTATAAAATTTCATATTCCTATGAGGGAACCGATAATATAATATAGTTAAGGTATAATACTAGAAACATAAAATTTTATACTTTTAGGATGTATGAAAGAGAAAGTATCTAATGACCCAAACATGATGTAAATTTTCATTACATTACTTTTGTGGAATACATAATACATTGCCCAATCATACATAGAAATACCAAATTAGTTTAGTTCCATTGAAAACTTGGAACACAAAAATATAGACTAGTGAAAGATCTTTAATTTTTCCCACAAATATCTCCCCCTTTATTACTCCTTCCTAAATCCTTTATTTATAACATGGGGAAAAGAAAATATAATAAATAATAATCCCAAATGATTAGTAAGGGTAAAAAAAAGTTATGATTAATAAAATAATCACATGGGTAAACAAATATGAAAATTATAACCTACATGTCAATGAACACAATCTTGAGTCATAAAAGTTCATAGTAAACAAATCACAAAAGAATAACGTTCATACAAAACATGGAATTTTGGGAAACATATAAGGATAGGAAATAATATCCATAATAGTGGAAAAATTTATTTACTAAACCATGTTGACTCCTCATTCCAGCCTTGTATTACTGAGCTAGGTTTACTACCTGTTTGATCTTGGTATTACAAAACTGAGATCATTTATTGTTCTATCCCTTTATTATAGAATTTATTTTACTCTCGTTCTAGGCCTCTTTATCACTTGAGATGAAAAATCATTACCCAATTAATTGGAGGGAGATATAGGTCCCACACATCCTGTAATTAAAATCATACATATGATTTATATAAGAACTAAAATAATTAATCAAATAATAACCCATGAAAATAAATGGGTTTCTTAAACATCATTCAACAAAAACATAAACCATATAAATAAATAAGTTTCATAAATATCATAAACAAAAATCATCCATTTTTATTATAGTGATAACATCCTTTAAAAAATTTCTTGTTACAACATAAGTATCATTTGAGATATCACTTGAAAATAATTCTTTAGTGAAATATATTTTACTCTATTAAAAACATTATTTAAATAAAATTAAATAAAATTTTCAAAGAGAACATTTCTATTAAAAATAACCATCTAAAATTGTATTGTAATATTCAATTAAATAAGGTGACAAGGAAGCATAAAAACCCTTTCATGCCGTATAAGTAAAATGAAAACATTAATCTTGTACATTTTCTGGATAAGTCAAAAAGTACCTCATGGGGGAAAATATTCCTTTAAAACCACATAGTAATAACATAAAAATGGGTAACAATGAATTAAAAATATTAGAATAATGTTAATAATAATTTTGAATAAATTTTAAGTAATATGGACCTGGATGATAAATATACCCACATAAAAACTTATGTATAAGCAATCTCAGATAATAATGAGATTATAAAGTTGTCCCCTACCTTATGTATGATTTCATTTATACATATTTAAAACTATTATATAATGGATTAAATAGTGATATAAACTTATTCCAGAAACATATTTATTTATATTATATCATATGTGATCATATTACCACCTTTTTAACTATATTTCATTGTTATACTTCTTTTGAAAGTTATTCCCTTCATATTTTGTAGAATAAATCACATTTATTCTTTATGGGTTTCATTTATATAATTTCTAGAATGATAAAAATTTAATATAAATAATATTCATTTATTTTATTCATCTATATAATCACTCTTTAATTGATATAATGGAGAATAAATCACATCGTGTCATGAAGATGAAACTATGTACTATTAGACAAGCTATTATATCACTCCTTTAATTTTGAAATGGTATAAATGTGGATTCTATATATATTTTTCCATAAAAAATATATTTTTATAATAATCATATATATATATATATTATTTTTAACATTATACCCATGTAAATAAAGTGGTGATAAAAAATGGATTTGACAACTGTGTTGAGACGGTTGTGGTGATTTCATTTTTCATAAGATTGATAAAAGCGGAAAATGGTTGTTAAATAATAATAATCACATATCATAATTTATGGGATGTTAGAGTTATTACATTATAATTTAATCAACTAATGTATAGTATGTATAAGAAGAAATAATTTATAAATAATCGAAAGTGGATATTACATCTTTTTCGACAAGCTCCCAATAGATATCCTAATAAAGGTACTAGAGTTGTTCTTTTTAGTAGCCCATAACCTCTATAATGTTAATAGGGAAGTTTATAAGTTAATGTTTCACTGTATTTATGATTTTGATGGCTCAAATTGAATTGAATAAGTGGGGGAGGAGGTTCCCTATAATAATTTAGGCGAGGGGCACTTTTGGACTCTCCAAAACTATTAATTAATAATAATATAAAAACTTATCCAAAAACCTCCAAAATGTGATTTTTTATAATATTAGATGATATAAGAATGTAATATCATCAAAAAAATAAATTTTAGAATTTTTTTCAATCAATTTCTACTTTATCTTTGTAATTAACCCTTAGTTATTATATTTTAATTTGAACTAAGTTAATAAATTATTCCATATTAAAATTGATTAATTGTTACTTTTATCATGTACATTAACCCATTAATTAAACCTTTTGAACATTTTAGACCACATAATAATTATGTTATATTTTTAAAATTTTCTTATTAATTTTAAATAATTTAATAAAACATTATTTTGACAAAATATGAATAGTGTCAAATTTGATAATATTAAATGCATAGATTTTTTTTAAAATAAAAATATGAGAATTTAAAATCTAAAAAAATATTTTAAAAAATTTATAATGGTTCAATTTCATCTATAAATGTTTTTGGATATATTAAGTGTGCCGATTATATTTATTTTAATATTTTTAATCGCATTTATTTGATATTTCCATTAATAAAATAATTACTACATCAGTTTTGGGTAATTATTTTATATACCTATTTATTTAAGAAAAATTAAAAAATAATATACGATGATGAATTTATTTCATATATATTTCATAATAATACATATAATTGAATATATAAACTATAAAATCAAACAAAAAAAATGTCATATTCATGATAACAATAATGCGACAACTTTAAAATCACTTTAAATAAAATATTATAATAGTCATAATCCTTTAAATGTTGCTTAAAATGGTCAGTAATTATGACCGTTGATGATTATGGTCAAGATATACTTGTCCAATAAGATTTTATCATGTTTTTTTTGATATTTTAATTATTATTATCATTTTAATTAAAATTATTCTATTTATTTTCATCAATTAAATAATGTTTTCATCATAATTATACAAGTATTTAAGGTAAATATTTTTATCGTAAAAATTAAATATAAATTACCATGATCAAGAAAAAAATTTGAGATTTCAAATGGGTATTTATTGTCAGACTTAGTTTCTGTGTAACCTTATATTAAAAAGGATATGGTTATTAAAATTTGAGTAAGGCATCTTTAACTATTCTTTAAATATAATATAATAGATGTCATAATCTGACACTAGTTACATAGAAAGAATGCTAATTTCATACTATTGTGTATTTTGGTTGAAAACAACTTATACAATGAAATTAGGAAATGTTTGAGGGTAATTTTATAATTTTATAATATTATTTTTATCTTTAATGAACTGATTTTCCTTTAACCGTTGTAAATAAAAATTTATTAAAGTTACTATTAATTTTACCCCAAAAATAAAAGAACCCTATTTAAATTATATAGACCCATTTATTCCAAATATGGAATAAATTTTTTAAAATTTAAAACATATAAGTTCCAATTATTAATTTAAAATTAATCTCACTGATAGTGGTAGACAATGGATTATTAAAGTTAAAACATGAAAAATATTTTAACATATTAATATCTAAATTAAATTCAAAATTAATGAAAATGGACTATATTTAATTAAATTATAAAAAAATATTTATAAATTAAATCCAATCAAAAATATAATTTTATATTTCAATTTATTTTGATTAAAATGTTATTTTTAATTTTTTTTTGTTTTTTTATTATTCATCAAAACACGAAACATATCCAAAAAGTACCAAAAAATGATCCAAAGTAAATTTTTATATTCCAATTTAATAATAGATGCCTATTTTTCATATCAAATATATAAAAGTTTTGAATTTTAATTTAAAATGGTTTCTCCTTTAAATGGAGATAACTTCCATTTTTGAAAAACAAATATTTTTTTTGTATAAAATTGGGATGATTATTATATTAAGAAAATTAAAATTTAATCGATGAATATCGAAAATATTTAATTGAATATATAACATATAAATTTAATTATTATCATTCCAAAATTATAATTAATTTAATAATTAATAAAAAATGACTTTAAGATCATTAAAATAAAAAATACTTTATATTTAACTGGTAACCAATGAATTGAGATTTTCATAAGTTAGTTAATACCCTTTATACCTTCTAATTTATTAGTAAGCTTATTATCTTAGTTTAATAATAAAATGATGTTTCATTGAAACTCGATGTTGCGTGTAACGTACGAAAAGTTAGTGTTTCAAGTAGAACATTCCATGTTGGTGTTGTATGAGATGAATGTTTCGATTAGTTCAATGGAATAAATCTATTAATTCAAAAAATAATAATTCAAAAAATATCTGTGTGTTACATTATACCACCATTAAAATGAATTTCACCCTCCAAATTCGTCTGGCTATCAAAGGTTTAATACTTGAAATCTTATTACATAAAAATCCACATCTTAAAAATGAAGGCCAAAACATCCTATTAAAAAGGAATTGATGGAAAATAATAGTTAACCAATTAACGTCATAATTGGGTCTTTACGTAGGATGACATAGGTGAATATTTGGGCATGATGGAAAAGCATAAATAATTATAGAGATTGATAAAGATCACTGATGAAAAGAAATTGGGTGATCCAAAGAAAGTTAAACATCACAAAACCATGAACTAAAGAAGCATGATAGTGATCATTAGTATGATAAAAAATGATGATAATATGACACCCTTTTACATCAAGATCCCCTTTCCTAATGTTTAATAGTTTTTTTGAGAATATATACTCACTTAGTTTCAATAAAAACTCACCCTTTTGTTGTGCCTTGATTAATTTGCACTTCATCTCTTACTCCTCAAAATGAAGTTGAATTTATCACTCATGAAGAATTAGCACATCATCATATCCAAAAATAGAATTATGCTTCAATCTATCTGTCTTTATCACAACAAAAATGTTAGCACACATTATCAAATATGAATAAGTCCATGTATATTGAGATAATACGTTAATCTAGAAAACTTCATCTGATATTTAACTTATAGTATACATAAATTGATAACCTTACAATTCCATTCAAAAACTAAAAATAAATAATTTTAGAAAGAGATGAAATAAATAATTTTAACATTCATCTTCCATATCTGGTAATGCAATTTTGGGTTTTCACATTCAAAACATGTGAATACCTTAACCATGTATTATCATGAAACATGGTAATAACTTAATTTACCATTCATCCTTATTGAAGACCTTTATGTTTCTATTTTATTAAGTCTAAAAAGCTATAAACTTTATCCATGATAGAAAAAAAAAACTTTTGAAATAATCCTTAATCAGTCCTAAGGAAATCATTATAGTCTAATTTACTTAATCATATCCAACATATCTTTATCAAAATATCATTATCCTATAATCATGCTCAAATTAAGGGTTATCATTCCCTTAATCATTAATTTTCCAAAAATTTAAACTTATAACCTCAATCAATTTTCAGGATTACCAGTACCATTCCGTATATGCTCTTAAATCCTTATGTAAAAACTAGTGAAGACCAATACATATATGTTTCATTATTCCATAATACCATAACTATACTTCCACAACATTATTCTTGAATTGTAATATATAAACACTCAATCATTCCTCCACTTCTTTTTCATACTCTACTTCACTAATAGTGATCACATGTGATTTTACACTATGGCCAGACTTAAGAGGTTGATGTCGTCGATCATAATCAATAACCCTTGGATTATGGAATTGGTTAGCATAATGACCCATTTCCTTTCACATTTAGCATTGTTTTGTGGGAGGTTCATTTTTTGTACCCTTTTCTCTATTTGCCTCATTAGCCATATTTTTCTCATTACGTCAGCACTATGCTGCCCGATGAAATTATATTCCACACATAAAACATCTACTAGTACCTTTAATCAATCTCCACCAGGCTTCTTTCCACCCATTGAACAAAAGTAAATTCTCATTTTCCATTCATCGTGGTTTTGAGATAGTACCTTAATCACCACATTCTATTTCGTTTCAAACCCATGAGATTGATATGTAACTGTTCCGCCTCCAAGGTGGCGTGCTTCGGGTGGTGTGGAAATGGTTCAACGAGGATCATCAACCATCCCACTTTTCAGAGACAGTTTCTAGTAAAATTCACCATTTTTTTGACCAATTCTATGTCCTTATCCTTTAAAGAAGGTTGGATTAAACCTGCCGGGATAGTGAAATTTACCTCTTTTGTACCGCGAATCAGGTACCATAGTTAAATGATCCCAGCGGGTGAATTCATGGGGTCAAGTACTTGTGAAATTTTTCCTCCTCAGATATAACTTCCTCATATGGTCTCCAACGGGTTTATCCATGGAGCCAAGAACCCCAAATGGCCAAGGTATCCCTGATTATTAGACCTTCTTTCCAATGGAAGGTTCTCGTTGATTGATGATTCACCCAAAAACACTTAAGGACTCCATTGGTCAAGAGGATGGGAGGTTAGGCTCACCGCACCCTTCCGAGGGTATATTGTTGCCTCATCGAGGACTCTATTATATTCTTATGTCATGTTTATATGTTTGTTAATCCTTGTTTCATTCCCAATGATTGCTTCCATAGTCTACCCTTGGTTTTCAATATCGTCGTAGGCATGCATATATTTGACACTATGGAGGTGATGTCGAATTGAGCCGTACAATAAGGCACTCTTGATTTTATCATCTAGGGGGGACAAAAGGTGACTTGATATTTGGATCAGGTCCATAAGAAGGTCTTCCTACGTATCCTTGAGAGAGGAATCAGAACCCACGTAGTTCGGATTATGTGGGGCTAACACATCTAAGATGCCCATTTGAGGACACCTAATTGGGTATACCCTTTTGGATGAGAACCCTTTTGATGTCGGGCCTTCTGGTAGGCGCCCTACATATCCTTATTTGGTTAAGAATCATAGTTATTGTTGTTCAAATTCATTTGGATGTTTTAATCATCAAAAATCTCTAAGACCACGTGAGTCATGATCGGTGTGAAGAACATGAGGATTTGAATGATTAAACAAGGCACATTCTTCCTCCCCTATTGGTGGGGGAGGGAGAGCCTATTTCAAAAGAGACAAGGGCAAAAATGCTCGAGGGTGTGGAGCGATGAACCATTCCATGTGAAATTTAATTAAAGTTCAGGAGGTCTGACCTAAAATGATTGGGGACTTTCCCTAGTGGGAGGGCCCCATAATACGTTCTAGGAAGGGGAGGAGATTCATCCTCATCAAAGGGGGAGCGAAGATAACTCCTTCGACTGATCACTATTACTCATTGAATGAAAAAGAAATTGATCACCCATAATTCCTAGAATTGGTAAGTTCACAAAAACATCCCATGGTTTGACTCCGGGTTACCTTGGGACTTTAGACCCACAGTCATTCCCGATGACCGAACTGTTGTGGGGAGAGCCTTCATGACTTTGCTTACCATGGGTATGTAGACTCCAGGGGGCGCACTGATGCACCCAATGGTATGAACATACGAGTCTAGTGGATTTGGAGGAGGATTTTTCTTGATGTCGGAGGACTAGTCAGTGGAGGGATCATAGACCATTGGATGGTAATGGAAGGGTGAGTTTGGAACTATAAGAAATAATACTCCAAAACACCTCATTCCATGAACTGCTTTCTTATGAGGGATCAGATAGGATATGCATACAGTAGTGGTATGTTGGAATAGCGGATATCCACATACTGATGCAGTACATGGTCATGGGTATAGACCACCGTGTACCATAGTGGTATGCAGCCCATCATGCCTCTTTGGGTTCCATCTACATACCGTTGCAGTACGTGATGCCGGTTTTAGTCCGCGTAGAGGTACACTATGCGGAGCACCATATTGAAAGAGGGTTCAGGGGGCTATCGACCATAGGGAGATCAACCACGAGAATTCATTGGTTCATAGTTCACAAATTAGGTTTGAGGTTCTCATTTTATTATTAAATTCCCCCATTTTATGGTTGACGGCTGGTTGTACCAATGGAGAGAGTGGTTTGTGATTCGGTCCTCATTGATGAATCAAGAAGACAGTTGAAAAATTCCTCGAACTCTTTATTCCAACCTATGCTTCCCCTTCAAGATTTCTTCATCTGTTCATCTTCCTTATACTATTCTCCCCTTTTAGATCATTATGAAAAGTTTATCTATTCGGAACGCGACACCATTTGTAGAGGTCCATGAATAGATCTCATAACCCACAAAAGCCTTAGTGAACTGAGGTTTGGAGAGGCTTCGGTTCATGATAATGGTTCATGGAACCCTTTATGTTATCTTTGCATGCAAGCTAATGAGTTAGTGGCACAATACACAGATAAGCCTCACATGCATAAGTCTTTTGGCGATGCAGTCCATGGTCTGCCTTGTTCGCTACCTATCGCTCTGCCAGCTAGCAGTTTGCATATTATTCTACGTAAATGATGATTTTCAATCCAGATGGTCTATATTCCTTTCCCGGTGATGGTACATGGGCCACTTAAAGATCTTTTTAATCATGAATTCCATCCGATTTATTCTGAAAATTTCAACTGAATTTGAGTCTATTCACCTCTCTAGTCAAGTAGAAATATTTTATTCCTTCCGCAAAATGATTGTGGGGGTTTTTGCTTCCATTGTAAGTATTTTCAGGAACCTACAAATGCCCACCATTGGAATGAGGTCCATTCGGAATGAAAACTCGACTATTCCGATGTAGAAGCAGTCCTAAAATGAAATGGTTTACGGTAGAACAGATAAGCCTGAGTAGAGGGGACCACACCAATATATAGGGGTTCATGTCATTTGTCTTTTACCATTTATCAAGGATATAAGTTCTCTAGAATTCCCCAGCCACCTCTTCTCTATGTACCGTGCCCCTTGATAAAATCATGTTCAAGAACCGCTTCGTACGTACTGAGAACCTATATTCTCACCATTTGTCTATCCACATACCATTTTTTTAGGTTTTTCAAACAGCATTGTCGAACATTAATAATATTATTTGGATTCCACTTAGGAGGACTCTACATAGCTTGGGTGTCTACAAACCACACATGGATCAACAAACTAGACTATAAGAATTAATAATCCTAACTTAAAAATTAATATGTAACTTATCAACATGTACTTAATCAAGGAATAGGTTGACAATATCCACTTTTTGCGAACCTTTCTATTCATCGAACAACGATCCATGGGCCAACACCTCATAGATGGTTCATGTACCGTGGCTGTACATGTTGAAAATTATTCACGTACCATAGTGGTAGGTGGGGTTACTTCTTCATATCATGAAGTACGCGGATTGTGCCTTCTGCACACTATTCAGTACATGGAATGTGGCTACAATGTACTATTTCTGAAAGTAGTAAGTGTAGCCTTATATTGGCATATTTTGAGTCCTTTATCCATTCTTCCATATCCTGTATCCAATAAATTTTATTGGACTAACTATTTTTAAGCATCCAGATCATCATGTGCATGTTACAATGGATTCTTCACAGGTTGTGATAAAATCGATGAAAACATGGTCAACCATGGTGAGAAATAGTGTGATCATCTTCGATCCCACATCATTCCTCATGAAAACTGCTTAAGGGATTTCATGATGCCCAAGCTTCTAGCATATCCACTATCTATATAATTTCTACTTTACAACTTTGGTCTCATTGAAGACGTTCCTTTTCCATTGGCTGACCCTGATACTCCTTTCATCCTCTCAAAGGCACCACAAGGTCATGATTGTTCAAACATTTCCCTAGTTGGAGAAGTCATCATCACTCCGATTTAGGAGAATGTATTCATACTAAGAGTCTCGACATGGGCTCAAGGAAACCATGGGTGTCACGATGGTGTCTCAGGAATTGACGCTCCAGAGAACCCATCCATTATCTGCATCCCCCAAGAAAATACCAATAGATGGTGGAGCACCAAGTGGGACCTGCAGGATAGATAATGTTTCTTCGATGAGTGGGGTTGGGCATTCTGGGTGCATAAGACCGGTTTGGAGTCCCCCGACCAGTTGGAGGTGGTGGGCATGAATCTGGTATCCTGGGTTTCTCAGTTTGTAGTCTTCTCCCCAGGCAAAACTCTTCCAGAATTGATGAGCTGTTGTTGTTCAAGCACCATCACCATCCACTTTTTGCATGGAAAGGTGGGGATAATCGGATGGGATATCCACTACCTGGGAGGACTCCCTATCCTCGAAGAGATGTACGATGATTTTCTCCCAGAATCCGCTATATGGAATAACACGGACCATGTATCCCCTTTGAAATGGTGTTTATTAGTCATAGAAGGGGGATTACTTGGTCATCCCTTCTAGGGTCACTCTATCATCCCATTTGATGCATGGATAGGGTAATTCTTACAAATGAACGGACCCAGGCTAAGGGCTCTCCACGACCAAACTCATCCATCTCACCAGTCCCGCCAGACTCTAGGGTCATATTGTTCTCACCTTAAAGAAGGGTGATCTACCACAAAGGTATATGAGATTCTACTAGACATATCACATACACTTTGACTAGCAGGTCTCTCTTCCATGTTTTTGAGTGGATAAGTTTTCACATCTTGCGATGTTTATACTGGGGTTCGGGCCTGTACTTTGATGATAGAGGCCATGCTGGCAGAGGGTTGCCCCATTAATTTTTTCCTCCCCGCTCTCTCTTGTCTTTAAGAATTATTGGGTAAATTATAGTAATATAGGTCCCCACACTGTCTCGGTGTTCCATTTCAATTTTTTTATGGGTGGAGGGCAGAACACATCTCCAGTTACGAATACCAACATACTGCAAGTTTTTCTCATTATGACTTTCAACTCACCCCTCTCTACATTTTTGTTGTTCGTCCTAAGACTCTCAATGTCATTGATGCAATTGGTCTATTGAACGATGCTTCGTGTTTCTCATTTTCACTGCATATTACCCCTCATAGATCTTGGAGAGGCGATAAGGACAGTTCTATGGATGAATGCTCATAAATTATCACAGTTTGGGATGGGATGCTCACTACACATATAGATTGATTAGTCATTTATGATCCATACTTCGCCTACCAGTTTTCCAAGAAATTAGGATGCCTTCAACATACTGCACTATTTCTTGCTATTCAATTAAGGAGAGAGTCTCACCCTTTTATTCTTCACCAATTATTGCCCAGGATAATGCATAAAGGTGCTGCTATAGAATTTAGCATTCCTAACACGACTGAATCCACTTTCCTACCACTAGAGGATGCCTGACTATGGGTGGATTGTTACAATAATGGGGTGATGAAAGAACATGTTTTGAGGGTGAAAAACCCAATCACCATTTCCTGACCCACCCTTTCCCCAATGATAGTGCCACACTTTCCTTATACTATTAAGAGTGCCATAACTATGCCTTTTACTCCTATCTCTACAACAGACATGATGGATACCCCACCTGCCCCTACCCTTGTGGTAAGTAGACACTCAGTTCATCATTAGAAGCATCTGTGAGGGGCCTCATCATGACAACCTATGTCATTGGGGAGTGATTCAGACTACTCCCCTCCTGCTGATACTGCCCAAGACCTTAATGAGGATGGCACCAACTGAGTATCACTGATCTCTTCAGAATCCACTGCTAGTCCTCTACATTTGTCTCCAACGGTTGGCCCATTAGAGGGAAAATAGTGTCCACCCATCTTGGGTGACCTATCTTAGGTCCCTACCCACTTCTATGAATATGATTCCTACATACACACACATTTTGATGGGGGGTATCTAGGTACTGGTGCTGTGGTGAAGCACCAGACAATGTGAAAAGATTCATGGCACCAGTAATTTTCTCTTTCCATGGAGACTCCTATAACAAATTTTCTAGAAGAGATTGACACTTTTCAGTAGTTATTCACTTAGTTGGGTTCCAGCGGCTTTGACTATCAGAACTTACACATCCTTATTTACCAAATCATCATTGCTCGAGAAGACCTTGACTCCTATGAGGACAAACTAGCCATGTTCAATTCCTGCCATCACCATGTGGGGACCTTACGAGATGTTTCAGAAGAATTTTATCATCTCACAACTGAGGAGGTGAATGACCGTGATTTGGTGGACACCCAAGAGGAAGTGTTGTGGAATTTAGAATCCCATGCAGCACTGTTGAAGGATCAACTTGAGTATTCATGTTCCGACAATGAAGACGTCTAGAAGAAAGGGAGGGTCCTCAAAGTCGTTCGGGAGTTGGTGTGTCTGATGGTCAAGGAAAAAATGAAGGAGAGAGATTCTTTGTAGAAAAAAGTTGATGGCCTGCAGAAATTTCTAGCCATCCTCCTAGAAAGGGATAACCAAGCCTTATTTTAGTTCTATCCCTAATCATTATATGTACTCTTCCCAATTTTTTGATAGTTTGGAGAGACTCCGAACAGAGGATGCTCCTCTATTGTTTTTCAAACTCAATGATACTGATTTGCCTATAAATTATATTTCTTTTCCCTTTCCTATCATGTCAACATCATTCCAATAAGGTGTTAATTTAAAACTTTGATTTGATACTAGTAAAGTGAAATAATCGAATCAAGCTCTATTTTTTGCCTTTGTCATGGGACACAGTGAGAATAGTTCGACTATTGCTGAGGTTTTATGGAAACCTCATGAAAGTTTATGTCATTTTCATTAATACCCTAATTTTTGCCTAATCCTACTTAGAACGAACTTAGTGGACATAACATGACTATCCCTTGGGCCTCCTTTTGTGGGTTTTTGACCTAACAATCTTTATCTCTTTTTTTAGGGTTCGACGTTTTTAACGAACCGATACTCGAATTTTACCCAGAGGTGCCTTCTACAGATTTTACCTTTGGAAAGTTTGCCATATTTTTTTCTAGTAGTTCACAGTCCTACAAATAAAACTCATTACTGATGTTTTCGGTCGAACATTTTTTTACAAAACATAATAGGGAAGGTACATGACTTGGAATCATCATCCTAGAATTCACTAATATCCTTTAGACATGGATTAGAGATTTTTCGTGCCCTTAATTTGTTAATTTAGACATTAATAAGGCTTGGGATTCATTTTAGGTATACAGGGGTAATAAAGGACTCTCCTGGAGATGAATTTTCCTTTGATCATAGGCCAATTGTTTAGATCACATATGCAGAGCCACTAGGGCATAATTTGAATAGTCAAATATAGGTGTTTTTGAGACACTAGACATCTATCTTTGATGGCCCTAGTGGTATTTTCAACATTTTGAATTTATTTTGATGATGAGAGACATAGTGGGTGGTGTCCAGATTAGTGTTTTCTATAAACATTAGGGACATTCATATTTCCATTGAAGATGAAACTGTTCCCACACAGTTCTTACATGCATGAGGGAGAGCTGGTGAATGGTCAGCTCAGTTAGGAGTCCTTTCTATGTCATGGGAATTTTTGATGAAAAAGGTATATAAGTTGTTATTTCCGATTTTTCCAAATCTCAGGGTGTGACCAAACATGATTGAATTTGAGCGTATGGAAGCTAGAAAGGAATCTCTTGAAGATGAATTCTTCTTTGATTGACGGCCATTTTTGTGGGAAAAATATGTAGAGGCACTAGGGAATTATGTGTATAGTCAATCAAAGGTGTCTTCAGGACACTGGAATTTCATCTCCGATGGCCATTGAGGATTATGGATATTGGAAACTTTCTGAATACAATATGTGACATTCAACAATGGGTGAAACTGAACACAAAAAGGGGAATTTTAACCGAACTTATTTGGGGGAAACCAAGAAATGAGTGGGGGAACTCTTCTTTTGTATGTAGATCAACTTCATGCATATGGATGGGATGTCATTAGAATCATAAAAAAGAATCCATAGATAAATCGAGCCTTCATTTTTTAATATATCCATGATGTGTGTAAGGAGTAAAATGTAAACCATGACTTCGAGGGACCTTGAATCAATGGGGATGGAACAAGGCATGAAATCCATTGGGCATACTGAGATAGTACAAGAATCTTCTAGGGACGAATTTCCCTTTGTTTGTTGGCCATTTTTGAGGGAAACGAATGCAGAGCCCCCGGGACCTGATGTGAATAGTCAATCAAAGGTGTCCGAATGACACTGTCCATCTATATCATATGGCCTGGGAGGGTTATGAGGATTCAATATCACTTAGAGAATATTGTTTGGGGGTACGGAAGGGGTGTATCCAAATATATTGGAGACATTTGGGCTGCAATTTACTCATGTAATCAGATGTCCATTACATAGATCTGACTCGTATGCAGGGTGAGGTATTCATTCCAACTTTGGCGTACCTGGTCATTTAATGTCACATTGCAAGGACGTGGGGTTCCTCGTGGGGGAGGGAACCATGATATTCCTTTTAGGGTCATGTTTCTAGGACCCAATTCATGGGATGTATTTCCATAATGTCATTGTGGATATCTCACTAAGATCCCTATGCTCACATGAGTTATACTCGGTGTGAGTAAAAATGGATTGAGAGGATTCTGGTTCATTTCCTATGAATAGAAAAATCAACATTAGAAGAGAAATTTTAGGCTTAAGCTAATGCTATGCAGTTTAACGTCACACAATGGGGATAATTTTGGCCTTGTAGTTTAATGTCGTCTGGTGAGGACATAATACTGTGCAATTTAGAGTCTTTCGGTGAGGAAGATCATACTTTCATAAATATCATTAATAATTTTGTGTTAATATCAATCTAGATGCTCCAGCGTTCCATAGATGTGAGTAATGATAGATGGTGTAAACCATAGTCTGGGGGCAACATGAATTAGGGGGGATTACATGGGGCTTGGAATCCATTGGGCATACTGAGATAACATAAGACTTTCTTGGTGTAAGATCCTAGCGTTTTCTACAGTTATGTCAGGGTTTTTTAGGTAAATTTTAATGTTTTAATGTACCATTAAATTGGAGTAGTGGTTCGAGGTGAGTTTGGGTGGACTTTTACGGGAAACTAAAGGACATTGGGATGTGCATGGTTTGCGCATGGTTTGACCAACTGTACGACAATACTGTGCCAAGCAATTGAAACTGAACATAGGATTCCAAACGTTTTGCGCACGGTTTTACAAACTGTGCGGAAAACCATTTCAACCATGAAAAAACTAGGTAGAGGAGTCTGTATGGTTGGCACATGGTTTTCGTAACCATACGACTCTACCCAGAAAACCATGGATTTGGTTTTTAATAACCGAAGATCTATTTTAAATCCACCTAAACCCCCTGAGACTCCCATATTTCGACCTTGGCTTAGGCTTGAAAAAATATATTTTTTCTCAAAGACATGTGGAGGGATTCCAAGGTAATCCAAACAGAGTTCATTGAGAATGAAAGCCTGGATTGAAGATTCGATCTCCTCCCGGTAAGTGGATTTCATTTCCATGATTCTCCAATTCTTTCCTCTATCTTTCTTAAATATTATCATGGAGGATATTCACTATTTTCTTAGATCTAAACCTATGTGTTAAGATATAGATCTAGGATTGTATATCTAGATATATTCTTACAAGATCTTGATGCCTTTGATCTAAATTTTGGTTTTAGGGACTTAGATCTGGAGTTTGATCAACGATGTTGTGCAACTCGGATTTTAGGGATTTCCGTAGGGCTACCATCCTTCAATAACCAGAGGTAGGTTGTCTAAATTGAACTCCCATAGTAATGATTTATGATATGTGTGTGAGTAATGTAATTTCTAGATTCTTGTGATAATTTAATTACTAAATTGGAGTAATTAGGAATATGGTTTTGACTTGTGATTTTCCAGGGTGGTTTATTGATTGTTGAGCAGAGAAAAAATGAAGGGGTTTTCCCAAATTGATCTCTTGGAGATTATACATTGTAGTTGAGTTATTAAATTGAATGTGGAAAGATAATTAATTGGGGAAATTTATTATGGAAGGATGTTTGGATTTGAAATATAATTGATTGTGATAATAAATTATGTGCCATGATGTTGATAGAAGATAATTAATTGGGAGAATTAATTTTTTGTCATAATGTGATTAAAGATAATTAATTATGAGAATTAATTATTACATGATGATTTTGAGGAGGTTATTTAATTGTGAAGAATTAACTATGGAATGAAAATGGTTTTGATTCATCAATTAATTGATGAATTAATTAATGGGTTAAGTTCTTAGATAACTTTTGAATTAATTAATGGACTTTTAAATTTTTAACTAATCATTGTCTTATTAAATTAATAATGTGGAAAATTATTCCGAATTAATGAATGATTAAATTCCTTATATTTTTTGGTGCTAGTCATAACGTTCTAAACCAATTAGAAGTTGGGGCATGGACATGGAGTTCCTTCCCAACAGTAATCCAAGCATGAGATTATGGGGTGATAGGCATGAAGACCTACACCGAAAGAGAAAAGGAGTTATATTCATGATGAACTACACTCAAAAGATTTTTGGTGCTAGGCATGATGACCTCCACCAAATGATAAATGATAATGAATGATGATTTAAATGTGAAACATGAATTGAACTTGGCCAAATTTGATGATTAAAGATTAAAGGACAATGTGATAAATATTTAAATTATGCATTGTATTTATTACTTCATAAAACTGCATGCATTATCTTTTTACTGGACTCATTTAGACACCGTTGGTGGTGTCCTACTGAGTTATACTCACAACCTATTCAGGGAAACTGATTGGCACTAGAGAATACATTGTTATTGCAGGACATGATAAGGTCAAGGCCCTTGGATAGATTGTTGTTTGGGTTTGGATCAAGGGAGAGGTAACCAAACATGGTTCGGGACCCGTTTCAGAATCGTTGTGTCTTTACTTTCAGTTTCATTGTAGACACTTGGATCTTTCGTTGTCATAGCATGCTTTACCGTTTAGTTGAATACTGTATTTTCTGGTTTTGACTATCATATGTCATGGATCTATTCGGGTTATTTATTTATGCTTCTATACTTGGTTAATTTATATTTTCTTCCACGGGTGTTTTATTCGGATAACATAGGGTATAGTCTACTCAATATTGACTTACTAGACCCTCACTTCTAGTTAGCACCCTCTAGCTTATGTGGAGGCACACTTGAGGGAATGTGGCCAACTGGATCTAGGCACCGTTTAGTGGCTTCTGGGTTGGGATGTAACAGAGTGGTATCAAAAGAGTTTTCTTGTCATTATTTTTATTTTATCTTACTGTTTTGGGAATAGGTAGATAGGAGACTAGGAAGCATCGAGGCTTGGTAATGAGCCTGTGCATGGAAGTCGCAAACCCATGTATCAGGGGAAATCCGAGTACTCAAGGTGGGATTGTTGTGATTGTTTTTTTGTTACAATCGTATATTATTTCACATTGGGTGACACACTTGTGGTGTGTTGATATATTTGTTTTGAAAATTGCTGAATTTTGATTCGTGGCCTAAAGAGGCACCATAGTTGAATATGCATGCATCATTCTAGGCACTTAGGGTTGTTTCCATAAGCATCATTCTAGGAACACATGGGAAAATGGGTTATGGGTTTGTTGTTATACATGAACAGTTTTCCATGATGTGATATTGAAACAATGATGAAAAATGAGAATAATGGGTGTCTAATGAAAATCATGATTGATTAAATTATAATTATTAATTTATTAATAGATAAATTAATTAATTCGAGATAATGCGATTAAATAATGGTTGATTAATCAATTAGAATTATTGTACCCTTGTTCACCAAGACCAAGGGGTTGGATGGTTGTGGGTAGTGATAAGGCCTCAGTGTTGACTATGTGGTGAGAAAAGGGAGAAATGACATATTGAAACTTGTTGTGTTAGTTTCTTCCCGTACATAAATGTTATAAGGTTGCATTATGAGACTGAAGACGTGTGTTTGGATTTTAGGAGATATGGATCCATGATGCTTATTGAGGGAGAGACCAAGGGGTATGTCCCAGAACAAACTTCCTGATAGAGAGTTTGAGGCACCATTGGTGCAAGGTGAGGAACAAGGAGATTAGTTCTGAGAGAACATTACTCGTTTCATGAAATTCATGGAGAGATACCGAGAGCGGGTTTAGAAAAGCATACCTGAGTTGAAAAGGGAGTTTCATTTTCCACACCCTTCTACTTTTACTGGATAGGGTGGACCTGAGGGAGATGAATTTTGGATTGAATACATTGAGATGATATCTTACCATTTGGATATTCCAGCTAAGAGGAGGTTCAAGTTGGCTACTTATATGCTACAGGGTTCAGTGAAACAATGGTGGGACATTCAGGTACGATCTGGACAGACTGATGATATGTTATGGAAGGACTTGTAGGAGAAGTTCTTGGAACACATCTATCTAGACACACTGAGGCAAGAGAAGGATTCATAGTTTATTCATCTGAAACAGAGAAGCATTTCCATATTAGAGTATGCTGAACATTCCACATATTTATAACATTTTTTCCATATTTGGAGGCAGAATAGGAATCTTTGAAAAAAAGATTTCCGGACAGACTTAAGAATGAAATATAGTCCCAGGTGAATATCATTAGGATGAAGAAATTTTATGAAGTGGTTAATCAGGATCTAATTTTAGAGGGGAATATGAAGGGGGCATACAATACTATAAAGGTAGCTTGAAGATCTGAGAGTGGGACTTCCGAGATCATGATGCACCACCAAGATAATCTTAGTCTGGACAGTGGAAGGAAAGTAGGAACAGTTATACCAGATCATTCTCATGTGATTTACCATTAGTGCGGTGGGTAGGGACACTGTCGTACTCATTGTGCTCGACCACTAGTGGAGTTTTAGTTTTGTGGAAAATGGGACATATACAAAGGTTCTGCAGGAAGCAGCGGAAGGATGGTGCTGAGGGAGAAGCTGCTCAGAGTCATAGTGTTTGAAGGGGGTCTTCTACACCATATAGGTATGGTAGCTGGAGTTCTACTAGAAGTGGTAGTAGAGGATGTGTGTGTGGTGCTTCAGGGGTTGAGAACCGATACCAGCAGAGTAGTGCTACTCAGGGGTGTCATAAGACGCCACAGGGAAGAGGGACATGACAGTTACATAAAGTGAAACCTACACTCCTGGAGAGTGAGGCTGGTCCATCGATAGTGAGAGGCACTATTCTAGTTTCATCTACTTTGTGTATAACCTTGTTTGATACTAGTGCCTTTCATTCCTTTATATATGAAAATCTTGTTAATGGCTTGAGCCTGGAGGTGGAGTCTATAAGCGGGATGATGAATATCATTACACTGTTGGGAACACAGACTAGGGATATCTGTTCATGTAAGGGTTGTTCACTGGAGATCAGAGAGTATCATTTCCTTTGGGATATCTATGTCCTTGATATAACGGGCTTCGACCTAATTATGTGTATGGACTGGTTGTCACATACCGGGCCCACGTAGATTGTTAACGTAAGAGAGTGACCATTGTATCTCTTGAGGGGGACCAATATGTCTTTCGTGGAAAATAGGATACCCATGAAGGTAGAGCTGGGCCAATTACTCCCCAACAGAGAGAGATTACAGTCCTTGCTTCTAGGATTTTTTTGAACGATATGAGTGGTAGGGAAGACATCCTTCCACCAGTAATAGAACTATTTCAGTATGTCTTTCCTAATGACTTTTTAGGGTTTCCACCTGAGATAGATGTAAAATTCACTATTGAGCTCATGCGGCAGGGGGGGGGGGGGGGGGGTTGGGCCGGTATCTATTCCACCATACAAAATGTCACCAACTATGCTTAAGGAGCTCAAAACAAATTTGTAGGAGTTATAGGATAAATGGTTTATCCGTCTAAGTAAATTTCCTTCGAGATCATCTGTATTGGTTTCAAATAAGGATGAAGAGAGTTTAAACTTGTGTGTCGATTACTGGATGTTGAATAAAATGACTATTATGAACTGATATCCTCTTTCACATAACTTCGATTTTTATGATCTGCTGAAGGGGGCTAGTGTATTATCAAAGATCAATATGAGTTTAGGTTATCATCAGGTTAGAGTTCAGACTTCTGATATACCAAGAACAGCTTTCAAGAGTATGTGTGTCCTTTATGAGTTTTTCATAATGTTGTTTTGGTTGACTAATGCTCTAGTAGGTTTTATGGACCTCATGAACAATATATTTCGTCATTATTTAGATCAGTTTGTAGTGGGGTTTGTGGACAACATCTTAGTGTACTCTATGACTCATGATGATCATGATCAACATCTTGACATCATCTAGGGTACAATGATAGAGCATCAACTATATGAAAATCTAAATAAATGTCAGTTACGGATTGACAGGGTACACGTTTTGTGGAACATCATCTCATAAAAGGTGTGGTAGTGGACCTAGAAAAAGTGCAAGAAGTGATTTTTTTGGGAGCATCCTAAGAATGTTTTTGATATTCAAAGCTTTCTGGGATTAGCTAGTTATTACAAGAGATTAATCCATGACCATTCCCAGTTGGTTGGGAAGCTTACTAATTTGAAAAAGAAATGGGTAAAGTTCTTTTGGGTATAATTACGCAAGAATGATTTCCAGGATTTGAAGAATCACGTGATTTTAGCACTAATTTTGATCTTACCATAGTCTGGTGATGAGTATCCGGTGTATTGTATTGCTTCTGGGGATGAACTCATAGCTTTGTTGATTCTAGGGGTAGAGTTGTTTCTTAGGGGTCTTGATAGTTGGAGCCACATTAATGGAACTATCGTATTCATGAAATTGAGTTGGCAGCAGTGGTTTATGCTCTTAATTATTGGTGACACTATCTGTTAGGTGAAAATTTTACAATTTTCATGGATCAAAAAATCGTGAAGTATATCTTTTCACAACGCGACTTGAATCTCCGGCAGTGAAGATGGGTGGAGTATATGAATTCCTTTGATTTTGAACTTCCATATACACCTAGAAAGGGGAATAGTGTGGCTGATTCTTTGAGCAGAAACAACATAGACTTAGTTGGTATAAGAGTCAAGTGTGGAGTAAAAGGTAATGAATTTCACAATGGAAATGCACATCGTAGCTCAAGAGAGTTAGAAGAGGATGACTATGGTTTCTATAGCTGTGGAGTCTACACTCTTGAGATGTATCAGATTTAGGCAATATGAGGATCCAGTTTTTCTATCCTTGAGGGAATGCCTTGATGTTTGAGAGACACCTTCATCCATGAAAATAGGTGAGGATGAGATCATCTCTGTGAAAAATCAAGTTGTTGTGCCTACAAGTATATTAGGGGAACTCATGCGATAATTTCATGCTTAATGGTTGGAGGTACATCTTGGGGTGAAAAAATGTACCATGGCCTTCGATGACCATTTCGGTTGCTAGACATGAAAAAGGAGATAGCAGGGTTTGTAACTAGCTGTTTCACCTGTCCGTAGGTGAAAGAAGACAATCAACGACCTGGAGGTCTTTTGTAGACATTACCTATTTTGAAATGGAAGTGGGATGACACGAATATGGACTTCGTGGTAGGACTTCCAAATAATCATAGTATGAATGATGCTATTTGGGACATTGTTGATCGACTAACTAAAGTACCACACTTCTTTCCTATCAAAGAAACAATTACAGTAGAGAAGTTGGGAGAACTGTACATGAGAGATATAGTTCATTTTCATGGGGTTCCGTGGACTATAGTCATAGATCATGATTAACGCTTTACTTTATGCTTTGTTAAGGGCTTACAAAAGGCACTTGGTATATAGGTTCTATAAAGTATGACCTTCCCCCCACATGCAGATGGGAAGTCGGAGTGTACCATACAAGTGTTCGAGGATATGCTGCGAGAATGTGTGCTTGTCATTGGTGGTTTTAGGGAGAATCACTTCTCTTTAGTGGAGTTTTCCTATAAAAATTGTTATCAGGAAACTATATAGATGGAACAATACAAGTCACTTTATGGTAGACCATGTACATCACTACTATGTTGGTTAAAAGTGGGTGAGTCAAAGAAGCTAGGACCGAGTCTCGTTCAAGTGACTTCAAAGCAGGTGTAGTTGATTCGAAAGTGTATGGATATGAATCAGAGTAGGTAGAAGTCATATGGTGATCGACAGAGAGGACCCCTAGAGTTTACAGATGGTGTTCGTGTATTCCTTCAGCTGTCACCCAGATTGGGTCACCACAAGATACAGAGATAGGAAAAGTTAGCACCCAGGTTTGTGGGACCATTTGAGGTACAAGAGAGAATCAAGAAATTGTAGTAACGATTAGAACATCCATATAAATTCATTACTATTAATCATGTTTTTCATGTGTCAAAATAGTGGTGGTATCACCCCGACCCTTCCCATGTGATTGATGTGGAAGAGGTTGATCTTGAGAAATATGTGTCCTTTGAGGAGCATATGATATGTGTGTTGGGTCACAGTGAGAATGTATTTTGGGGAAATACTGTTCAGTTAGTTAATGTGTTATAGAAACATGGTATTGTTCAAGAGGAAACTTTGGAACAGGAACCAGACATGAGGGATCAATGGCCCAATATTTCTGGCTCGGAATCTTAGAGATGTTTGGGAGTGCAGCTCGAGGTCGAGTTGTTATAAGGATGAGAGATTTTATGTTCCCAGCCTTTTCTAGAGTCATCTAAGCGTGTTTTCAGGTACATTTTGATGTTTTCAAGTACCATTAACTTGGATTAGTGGATTGAGGTGATTTTTGGTGAAATTTTATGGAAAACTAAAGGAATGTGGGATGTGCACAGTTTGCACACAGTTTGACAAACCGTGCGACCAAACCGTGCCATGCATACGAAATCGGAAAGAGGAGTCTCCATGGTTTTCACATGATTTGACAAACTGTTCCACAAAACCATGCCAACTGCAAAAAACTGGGCAGTGGAGTCGGCACGGTTGGTGCACGGTTTGCCTAACCATGCGCCTCTTCCCGTGAAACCATGAATGTGATTTTTAATTTATGAAAATATATTTTAACACCACACAAACCCCCTAAGACTCCCATATTTCAACCTTGGCTTGACATTGACAAATTCTAGGTGTTTGAGAAGCCTTCTGAAGGGATTCTGAGGCGATCCGAACACTGTTCTTCAAGATTGAAATCCCGGATTGAAGATCGGATCTCCTCCCAGTAAGTGGATTTTATCTCGATGCTTCTCCCATTCTTTCCTCCATATTTATTAAATATTTTCAAAGAGGATCTTAACCTTTTTCTTATATCTAAACCTATGAGTTGTGATCTAGATCTAGGATTGTATATCTCGATCTAGTTTTTCAAGATCTTGATTCTTTTGTTCTTAATTTTTGTTTTAGGGACCTAGATTCGGAGTTTGATCGACGACGTTGTGCTGCTCAGATTTTAGGGATTTCTGTAGGGCTAACTTTCATCAATAAACTGAGGTAGGTGGTCTACATTGAACTCCTATAGTCATGATTTATGATATGTGTATGAGTTATTAAATTTATATATTCCTTTGATAATTGAATTCCAAAATTGTAGTAATTAGGAATTTTGTTTTGACATGTGATTTTCCTTGGTGGTTAATTGATGGTTGACCAAGGAAAAAATGAAGGGGTTTGCCCAAATTTACCTTTTGTACATTTGAAATTGTAGTTGAGTTAATAAATTGAATGTGGAAAGATAAGTAATTGGGGGAAATTAATTATTGAAGGGTGTTTGGAATTGAAATATAATTGACTATGAGAATTAATTATGTGCCATGATGTTGAAAAAAGATAATTATTTGGGAGAATTAATTATGTGTCTTGATGTGATTAAAGATAATTAATTATAAAAATTAATTATGACTTGATGATTTTAAAATGGATAATTAATTGTGAAGAATTTATATTTGAATGAAAATAGTTTTGATTGATTAATTAATTGATGAATTAATTAATGGGTTATGTTCTCAGTTAATTGTTGAATTAACTAATGTCCATTGAAATGCTTATGTAATCATTGGATTAGTAAATGGAAAATGTGGAAAATTATTGATAATTAAAGAATGATTAAAAGGCTATGATTTTGTGGTTCTAGGAATGGCATCCAAGACCAATTAGAAGTTGGGACTCGGACATGGCGTTCCTACCCAATATTCATCCAAGCTTGAGATTATGGGGTGATAGGCATGAGGACCTATAGCGAATGAGAAAAGGAGTTCTAAGCATGAAGACTGACACTCAAGAGATTTGTGGTTCTAGGTAGGACAACCTACACCAAATGATAAATGATAATGAAAGATGATTCAAAAGGGAAACATGAATTGAACTTGTCCTAATGTGATGATTAATGATTAAATGATAATGTGATAACAATTTAAATTATTCATTATATTTGTTACTTCATATAACTTTTTTCACTATCTTATGACTGGACTCGTTTAGACATTATTGGTGGTGGCCTACTGAGTTGTACTCACACCCTATTTGGGTCACCTGATCAACATCCGAGCAAACTTTGTTATTATAGGAAAGGATAAGGTCAAGGCCCTGGGATAGATTTCTATTTGGGTTTGGAACATGGGAGAAGGAACCAGATGTGGTTTGAGACCTATTTTGGAGTCTTTGTGTCTTTGCATTAAATTTCATTTTAGACACTTTGGACTTTCGTTGTCATATAATGCTTTACTTTTCATTTGAATGTTGTATTTTTTGGCATTGACTATCATATGTCATGGATCTATTCTATTTATTAATATAAGCTTCCATAATTGGTTAATTTTTATTTACTTCCACTGCTGTTTTATTCTATTAATTGAGGGTATCGTCTCTCGAAGACTGACTTACTAGACCCTCACTGCTGATCAACATCGTCTAGAATACGAGGATACACACTTGAGGGAATGTGGAAAACTGGATCGGGTCAACATTTAATGGATTTCGGGTCAGGACGTCAAACCTGGGGATGAGTTTTCTTTTTATTGATAGTTGTTTTTTTGGGCAACGTATGTAGAGCGACTGGGGCATGACATGCATAGTCAAAAAAAGGGGGTCTGTAAGACAGTGGCCTTCCATCTCAGATGGACTTGAATGATTATGGGGATCCATGTTTTCCTAGGTTATGGAGTTTGAAAAATGGGGGAGATGATTCTAGGAATGTGATAAGTATTTAGAGATTTATTATCCATGAACTACTGGAGATTCCGCATAGGTCTGGCTCATATGTATAGAGGGAAGCTGTATCTTTTGACTTATCATGAGTGGGGGGCATGTGTGGGATCTTGTAAGACCGAGGACTAGACCACACATAACTCTTGAGGAATTTTTCAGTTTATTGTCATGAATTTAGGACCATTCATGGACTCCCATACAAGATTGACCTATGAATAGGGAAAATTGGAATTTTTTTATATGGTGGATCAGTTGGAAAAAATGGGCATTTTTTTAATGCTTGATGTGTAGGGACACTTGAGGTGCTTTTCTTATGTTGGTGGATGGGATGGGACGCCAAATCTAGGCATCACAATATATCCTACAAAGGTAAAAATAAATCCATATATAGTTCTGAATGGTCCTTGAGCCGATATTTCTTGGTCCATATGTAGGGAAATTTTTTTGTTTCATTCTCTATGAGTGTCAAGTCTACCATATCTCTCCATAATTTGTTTTTGTAATAAAATCATTACCACTGATCCTAAGCTCGCGTGATTTATACTCCATGTGAGAAACAAGGAGTTGACATAGGGTCTCCTTTACAAGTGTGGGGAGGTAGAGAATATGATGGGGGAAGTTTTTTTGTGGGGACTAGACCAAGATCATGGATCAAGACATAGCTACATACCCTATGAGGGAAGGAATCAAGCCAAAAGTAATTCAATTTGTACCCTGTACCGATTTGGCTTGATCCATGTATAATGACATTTTGGGGAATATTTTTTGATGATGGATTGAATAGGATTCCAAATCTGGGCATCACTATGTATCCTGCAAGGGCAGGAATCAAGCCATACATTGTTTTGAATGTACCCTGTACCGATTTGGTTCAGTCCAGGGGTAGGGGAAATTTTTTTCTATCCATTTCGGTTTCCAGGTCTACCAAGTTACTCTATAGTATTCTTTCGTAAGAGAATCCCTAGCACTGATTCTATGTCACATGAATTATACTCGATATGGGAAAAAATGAGTGATAAGGGTTTCCCATATGAATATGGGTAGATAGGGGGCATAATAGAGGAATTGTTTTATGGGGGTTGGGCCAAGATTGAGGATCAAGGTATCACTTCGTATCCTGTGAGGGGAGGAATCAAGTCGTACGTAGTTCTATGATAGATCTTGCAGTTTATTGTCATGCGATTAGGACATTTTGTGCAATTTAGTTTAACGTCTTACAGTGAAGACATGAGTCATAGTTTAATGTCATGATTCAATGATGAGTTATTTATAGTTTAATGTCACGTTGAAAGGACAATGGATCTTAATTTAAGTTCAAAGAGTTTGAACCTTTGAATTACTTTATTGATGCTCTTGGTTTAAGGTATTAGAGTTTTGACCTTGGATTCTAGGTATTATAACTTATAGTTTAGGGTTATAGACCTTAGACCTAACCATTGGTGGTTTTATAAATCATAGTGTAGGGTCTTAGATCTTGAACCGTAACATTGTGGGTTTTGTAACGCATAATTTATAGTCGTAGATCTTGGACCAAAACATTGGGGGTTTTATAACTAATAGTTTAGGATCTTAGATCTTAGACCATGGATTCGTGCTTTACTTCGCGAAATACTTCTTCAAAAACAATGTTTTTCTGAGATCCGTGATGAGTTTTCCATACATTTATATTAGGGTGTGTGATCTATTGGAATAGACACTTTGTATGACATATGGTCCTTCCCACTTCAGTTCAGGATTTGGGGTCTTTTTACCTAGTATTATTAGGGTCCTTATCACTAACACAATTTCTACTTTGAGGAAAGATTGAAGGAGAACCTTTTTGGTGAAGGATCTTGAAATCCAGTTTTGGTAGATTTTCAAATTGTGTAATGTGTGCAGCCTTTTTTCATCAAGATAATCCAACTCATCAAACAATCTTTGGGATTTCAAGTCCTTGGACAATTGATTGAAAATGTCCACATGAAGTTATGACACTTGGATTTTGATAGGTTACACCACCTCTACCCTATATACTAGTGAGTACAGGTTTTCCAAGGTGGCAGTGTAGGTCATGGTCCAGTAAGCCCACAAAGCATGAAGAAGCTTTTCTGGACACAATTTATTGTCTTTATCTACCATCTTCTAGAGTATATTGGAAAAAGTCTTGATGAAATCCTCTATCATCCCATTGGCTGCCGCATGGTAACGGAACGACCATTTGACTTTGATTCCACACTCATGGTATAGCTTGTCCAACTCAGCAGAGTAGAATTTGGTGTCGTTTTCCATTAGTATTGTTTGAGGGACACCAAATCCTGGAATGATGTTGTCCTTCACAAAGCTAACTATGTTTTTCTCTCTGACTTCTTTGAGGGGTATCTCTTCAGCCCATTTGGAAAAGAAGTTGGTCATTGTGAGTATGAACATAAATTGTCTGGCTATGGTGGGAGGATATAGTCCCCAAACATTCATCCCCCAGGAGTAGAATGGTCAGGAGTACTTATCTATTTGAAGTAACTCTAGGGGCGATGTATAAATTTTTATCAAGTTTGAAGGAATGGAACTTCTTAGTGAATATAGAAAAATCTTGTATCATAGTGGTCCAGTAATATCCAACCCTTCAGATTTGGTGAGAGAGCTCAGTGGTTTATTGGTGTACTCCAAAAGCTCTAGCATTCAATTCTTTCATAATGGTAAGAGTCTCTTCTCCATCAATTCACCAGTTAAAGACTCTCTCAAGGGCTTGTTTGTAGATAACTGTTTTTTAGTTTACCCCATTTTACAAGACAAAGTTGATTGCCCGCCTTCATTCCTTCTCCCTTACAGCCCTATCTGGTGGGAGTTCCCCATTAATATGGTAATTTTCAATGGAAATCATATATATGGTGGTGTGTCCATAAGGATCAAGAAAATGAATAATTTCATCAATTTCCTCTGTACAGCTATGGATAAATAGAAATACCATCTGGCAGTGGGCAATGCAAAATACTGTTTCATCCTGGTATGGATCGTCCAGGGTTGTGGCTGCATTTTCCAAAGCATCGTCTTGAGCATTTTGTGACTGTGGGACATTGGTCAACATTGGTTCTAATGGGAATTCTACCATTAGTTCTTGAACATGGTTCATCAAGGGGACCAATACCACATTCTTGATGGCATAGTCACCATTGACCTATTTTATGACTTGCTCAGAATCAACCTTTATTTTTAGGTGTTTCTCTCACACATGAAGTGCCAGTTCCAGGCCTGTAATGAGGGCCTAATATTATGCTTCATTATTCACACACCCTTCTCAAAGTAGGAATGACTCAGGAAAGATGACCTTTTCAAGGTATATGAATACAATTCCTATACCCACTTTGTTGAGAATGGGATCCTCTATCCTTTCCCCTATTGGGCTTTGGGAAGCACCATCGTGGTACATTTCCCATGTTTGGGTGTCCTCATGAACAGAGACCATATATTCATCCGAAAGTTCGTCATCCAATGATGTTGTCTCTTCATAGGGGTGCTAGGCTACAAAGTCTGCTAATGACAAGACATTTATGGCCTTATAGGGAACATAACATATGTAAAACTATTGCAATTTGACCACCCATCTTGATGTACACCCATTTAGCATGGGATTATTGAGGATATATTTGAGCGAGTTGCAGTGGGAAACCAGGTGGACCTGATGGTGCTACAGGTAATTCATGAGTTTCTATACCGTGCAGATTAGGTCTAGGCACTTCTTTTAAATTCTTGAATACCGATTTTCAGTATCGATCATTGTTTTTATATGGTAATAGAGGTTGTTCTCACTACCTTCATCATTATTCTATGTAAGGAAGGCACCTAATGGACATTCTAGGGTGTTTATTTACCAAATGAGAGGTCTCCCCTCAGCTAGTGGAATTAGCACCGGCAGGCTTAGGAGATATCTTATCATATTTTCAAATGATTCTTGGAAATCATTATCCCAATCATACGTAACTCTTTTCTTCATTCTCCTGGTGAAAGGTAAAAATTTACTTGCTAGGTTGGCTATGAAGCACCCAATGTAGGAGAGGTTCCCATGTAGACCTCTCAACTTAGTGAGGTTTTGAGGTGGGGAAATTCCAAGGATGGACTTTTTCTTATTGGGGTTGACTTTGATGTCACTATGGCATATGATGAAGCCAAGTGATTTTCCCGAGGTAACCCCAAAGGCGCATTTTAAAGGATTAATCTTTAAGCTGTGATGTCATAATTTGTGGAAGACAGATTCAAGATCAACTAGGTAGTTCGAGTGTTGTCATGATTCAACCACCAGATCATCCACATAACACTCGATGAACTTTCCCAAGTAGGGATTGAAGATGCGGTGCATGGTGTGTTGATATGTGGTGTTGAAATTATTTAGACCAAATTCCATCACTTTATAAGAGAACACTCCCTGAGGGGACCTAAATGTGGTAGCTTCTTCATTTCCTCAGGCCATCTACATTTGATTGTATATAGAATATCCATCCATGAAAGAGATGTATTCATATCCGGTTATTATGTCGATCAACAATTCTGTGATCAGGATTGGGAAATAGTATTTTGTGAAATTCTGATTAAGGTCCCTAAAGTGAATGCATAATATAATTTGTCCATTCTTATTTTTTATAGGAACTATGTTTTCCAACAATATCGGATATTAGACCTCCTGTATGATGTTTTCGTTGATCTTCCTATGAACTTTAGCATCTATTTTGGAAGCACGCATCTAGTGGGTCCTTCTGGATTCCTTCTTATAGCCCTGGTGATCTTCTGGTAAGCCTAGATGATGAGTGGCTACCTTAGGATCGAGGCCTGGCATTTCTGTGTAATCCCAGAAAAACACATCTCGGTTGTTCTTTTGGAAAGAGGTATATGACTCATTCCCCTTGATAGGCATGGCCACACTGATCAGAGTGGGCCACAGGTCATCTTTGGTTCCTAGATTTATCTCCATAAGTTCATCGATTGTGGTGGAGACACATTCATCGAAAACATGATGGGAACCTTTGAGGTCTTCTTCTGTTTCTTCTTCTTCTTATTCTTCTTCTTCTTATTCATCATAATATTCTTCCTCTTCTAAAGAAGAGAGTATTTTTTAGACAAACTCTCCAATGTTGGGAGGGTAATAATCTTCTGCCATAGTGAGTGAGGCACGATCAAGTTGAGGTCCCATGGATGGGTTGGGGGCATCTCTGTTAGTGCTTTTTTTGTCATCATGGGAGTCAGATCACTTTTCTATGTCATTGAACTTGGAGGCCACGAAAAGGATCATGTAGATGGTTGAATCTGCATCTGAACCTCCACTTATACATTCAAATTGGTTGATGGGTAATACATTATCATTCCCAAGCTACTGGAGGGGGTTTCCAGGTGCCATTTTTAATCCATTCGGGGCATTGAACCAATCAATGTCGTCGAACGAAAGATATTTTTCTTTTGATTCATATAACCCTACGTCGATATAGTGTGACTGAATAGGCTAAAATGGGGATTTATCAGCATGCAATGTCTCATTTTTTACATTAGTGAAATATTTGACACACTGATGGTATGATTATGGAATTTTAGCATGTTGATATAGCCAAGGCCTCCCTAGCATGACGTAGAAGGCATTACTTTGTCGTACTACTAGTAAATCAGAATCTGACATGAGATCTTAGAGCCAAGAATTAAGCTTGATTCATCTGAATAGTTTCTTCTCACATTTATCATATCTGAGTAGAGTTGTAGTGCAGGGTGTTAAGATGTCTTCATAAAATCCCAACCAACAAAGCGTTCGTAGTTGGAGGAGAGAAAATCCATAGCTGTTGTCGATAAAGATTCTTCATAAATCAATTCCATTTATCTTTCCAGACACATATAAGGGTTTGATTTTCCCTTTCATGATGGCGTCTTCATCACTGTCTATAATGGAGATGATGACATGAGATTCTTTGGGATTGGTATCTGTTCAGTAGACTACAACTACTGCTACATCAACCTCCAACTCCTGGGGACTTAGTAAGGATTCGATGAGTGTCTCCCTAAGATCTGCAGACAGACATAACGCATCCTAGATTGACAGATTTGCTGGTACTGAAACTAGCTTATTTATAATATCATACTTTTTCTCTAAAGGTCAATGCTTCTCATCCAGGGGTTTCTCTTTCACATACACATTAAGAAATTGAGATTTGGATATATAGGGTCTGGCCTCTATAACAAGTGCAGGTGGTGATGCAAGCCTTTCCATGTTTTTCCAAACTAGTTTGTCTGTATGCCTTGGGTGATTTGATATTTTTCCTTCCCCTGATGGATATTACAAGATAATTGGGAATGGATTTCATATGATGGGGGTGGAGGAGCATTCCCATTATTGTTTCATTTACTGGAGGGTCCTTTTGTGAGTTTCCATGATGTTAACAGTTTGATTTATGGCATGGCCAGGAATTGGACTCCTACCACGATCATGCCTTCTAGGAAAGCTTCACCCTTTGTAACCTCTTCCTTTGGATCTCTAATTGGGTGCTAGGAATTCTAGTTGATGGACATAGTCTCAATCTGAGAAAGGGTCTATCAGGTTGATGAAATTAATGGAGTTGAAGATTAGTACTTGATCCGACACTATTTATGTCTTACTATCTCCTTCTGATGGTGTTTTTTGGTAGGGCAGCACCCATTGTACCATTTGGCAGGTCTGTGCCAATTTTACCATTTGGTGGTGTGGTTCCCATTGAATCAAGTATGTTTTCATGAAGTTAGAAAGCATCAATACCGTCTTTAATTTTGGTATCATCTCATCTTCTTGCTCTTGATTTATTTCCTTCTGGTCTTTTGGGGACTGTGGCGATGAGGTGGACGGTTGGGTTACATTGGGAGATTTTGGGTGCATAGTTGGTTGTTTCAACAACTCCTGGAAGATTCCTTGGACTTGATTGATGGTCTTTTAGGTCATCCAAATATTAAACCTTTTTTCCTACTTACTGGCTAATGTTTTCCATTCCTCTCCCTCTATTTGATTTTGAGGTGGAAACATACGCCATTTGTGCTAGCGATGGGCCAAACTTATCTTCCCCAAAATCCACCATCTTTTGTAAAAGATCCTTGAAAATAAAGAATTCCTGGATGGTGTGTCCTAGTATCCAGTGATAGGGACAACAATTTTTTTGGTCTTCAAGACCCAGAACATCGGCTCACTTTGGCTCTAGTAGCCAAAGAAAAATGAAATTCATGGCGGCTATGAAATAACAATGGACTCGGTTATCTCGAATGAGTAATCTTTATTTCTTAATTATTCCAACTGATTTCTTTTAGAACCCCATCACACATATAGATTAGGTGGGGTTGGTTGTTGACATCTAGGGGTCCCATATGGTTCGGTGGGGGCTCACAACTAGAGCTGGTGTCGGGGGTGGTTAAGCATGAAAGAAGTCAAATCAACTTTCCCTGCTCTTTTCTTTGGGGATGATGGGGCCACATGAGATTTGAGGTTGTTCCATTGAAAGGAGTCTTCTATAATTTGGGAAATAGAAAATTTTTCTCTAAACCCACTTGTGTACTTCACTTGGATGAGAAATGTTCGCAATTCCTCCCAAAGGTTATCGATGCACATAGAGAGCATCTCAACCTGGGAGAGTGCCTGGTTCAGGGAATATCTCAAGAATTTACATCTATCAATGAAGTCTAATATAATTTCATTCTCTCACTGTTTTCAGTTCTTGAGATCCATTTCTATTGTCTTAGGTAGCATTGAACTAAACTGACAGAGAAACTATCGGTGACGATCCTCCCAGCCTGTAATTGAATTGGCTGGCAAGCTAGTATACCCTACAAAAGCCGAGCCATACAGGGTTCATATGAACCACATGAGTTTTACTACTTCTTTCTACTCTGGAGTTCCCATCATGGGGTCACAATAATAGGCATATTGAATTATATATTTTTCCGGGTCCCCCAAACCATTGAATACTATGAATACGGGGTTCCCAATGTTTGGCGGTGACAAAACATTTCTCATCCAATTAGGGTTGGGTTTGCGCTATGGCTGTATCAGAGCACGTCACCCCTCCATGGATTATAGTCGAACTATTAATTTCTCGATGGTGTTCAAGAGATTAGGATTCATATCCTGTTGGGCTTGAGCTTGAGCTGGTGCAGCATTAGCCAAGACTGGGCGTGCCGGTGCTGGTGGAATTTGGGATGGATACCCTGTTGGGGGTATCATTTTGGGGTTTTCTTGAATATATTATTGCTTCCTTCCTTGTGGGGGGAAGTTATGATGTCCTTCCAGGGATAGGTTGAATGGAACTCCGAGATTGGATTCATTCATACGAATGAGTGCCTCTGGAAATAGTACCACTTTTGGGGGAACCCACAGACGTTCCGTAGGGGGAACACATCTGGCAACGTAGCTCCCTTGATGCAGCACGACATTAATTCTCTTGATCTCCTTCATTTCTTTCTCTTACTTAGAGAACCATTCCTCGAGAGTGAGGGACTCGTTTCTAGGGGGAGAATTCAAGTCCTAGATGACCTTGGATTTATTCTTTTCCTTGTTTGGGTTTCCTAAAAGAGGTAATGTCAGATTAGTTAAGGAGGCACCCAGATTTAGGATCTCTCTATGGTTTCGGGTGTGCACACCATTAGGCTTGGTGTGGGATTCCTCTAAAAAGAAATCATCTTCCATCGCATCCTCTCCCAATGAATTATATCCTATTAGATCCATGGTGTTGAAATTTACCACATTCATTGAGGCATACTAAATTGGGGGTGGTGTACCCGGTGTTGAATGTTTGGAAGGATTTCAACGTCCATTATTGGACTTCATCCATTAATTATGTGTTATTATTTGGGTTTCTTGGTGAATATTTCCCTAAAGGGATCCCTGCTCCAACCTCATAACACTTATTTGTCTGGGAGGGTGAAGACCACGAGAATTGGTGGAACAGGTTACTCTTGTGTCAATCATTCTTCCTAGATGGTGGAAGACAGACTTCTGATGTTCCAGGATTTGAGGTAAAAATGCCCCCACCCTGTGGGATGGGGTTGTTTTCGTTGTTCTATTGATGTGATATGACCTGGAGTTTTTGGTGTTACTGGGTAATTTTGATTTAAAAATTCCCCTAGCCCTATGGATATGGGTTGTTCTCATATTTTGGTGGTAGCCACTGCTATAGCCACCTGTTAAATTTTATGTACCCCAGCATGGGTGTGGGCCGAGTATGGAATTGGGTCCGCTTAGAGTCTATGGTGTTTTGAAGATACGAGCACTGCTTGATGGTTGGCTTCCCTTAGGCAGGAATCCTGCAGGATATTCTTGGTTTCCTGACTTAGAAGCTTTTTGATGGCTTGATCTCTCTAGTCCTAACGTTTTGGAGACATAATTTGGGCCAAGTTTTGGAGTATCCCATATTTTCCTGAGAATGGGTTTCACTTGATTTCTTTCTCTGGGTGATGAAATTGTAGTATGTCACATCTAATGGGGCATGTGGGATGAAATGTTGGGTGAAGTGTAGAGCTCCATTTACACCCCATCCTCGAATGCAAAATCCAGCTGGGGCTTTGCCGATGAGGTGACGAAACTTAGACAGTGCATGGAGGCATGCCAGTTCATGGTTTTTCTTTCACCATTCTGATTGTGGATGCCTTGCAGACAGGAGGGATTCTAGGTCGATTAGATGGAAATGCTACACTAACCTGTTGACTTGGTCATCATACCCTTCGTAGGGTAGGAATTTTTCTTTTATATGGAAAATATTCTTCTATAAATTGAGGAGAATTTCACCTGTGAATTCCTAAGACAACTCTTGAGGTATGTCAAAATCAGAAGTGTTCATAGACAAATACATCATTGTTATATTATCCGTATCTAGTTATCTTCTCAAAAGAAACTTATCATGATGTTTTTTTTCTGGAGGCTCCTAAAAATTATATGCTCAACTCGATTTCTTCTTAATAATTTTGTTCCAAGAAACTGGTATGGTGGGAGCCTTATTGATTTGCAGATGCCTTAAAGGTGGCTCAAAAGATGGACATTTTCCTGGGCCATCCTCTAGTTGAGAAAGAATATCAATCATTATAGAAGGAGTTCCCAATGTGTCTAGCCCCTTTCTGATCACCTCAACATAGGAGGGATTTCTCACATTTGTTCCATCTAGGGGTGGACCTTCTTGCTAGTATAACTTTTGGTTGTGGGTAGGACCTTCAAAGTTGGTGTTGCATTGGTGAGGGATACTATTACAACTTGATTCCCGACCATGGTAAATGTCCCTACAAAATATACCTTGGGGAGGACCTTGAAGGTGGGTTACAACAAAGGGAGGAACTTCTTTCTATTTTGTGTCCCTAAAGGGTGGAAATTCTCGATGACTATTGTGATAGTGAGGACTACTATCACAGCTTGATACCTGGATGTAGGGAGAATTTATACAGTGCATATCTTGGGGAGTGCCTTCAAGATGTACTGCAATGAGGGGAGGGACTTCTCCCTGCTTAATGCTACTATGGGAAGACCTTTACACAAATGACCATTATAGGGGTTGCATTCACAATGACTGTCATCATGGCGAGGAAAACCATCATGACTTGATGTCTAACTACAGGGAGAAGAATATCTACAACGTATACCCTGGGGAATACCATCCGGGAGGATGATATCTAGGGGATGAACTTATTTCTTTATGACCTTCAAGTCGAGGGGAGAGCTACCCTAATGTGCATCAGGAGATAGGATCTCATGATCAATCATTCCTTGCCCATGTAGTGAGCCCTCGTGGGTGCTCTTTGGAGGACCTTCAGAGCTGCTGGTAGAGACATTACAGGAAGGGAATTTGCAACTACTAATTCCACTTTCATTATTTGGTAATTGACTAGGAGGGACTTGATCCTTTATTCATATATGTTTGAGGGCATCAAGAAGCCCATCTTCCAACAGAGCAAGATCATGAATTTCATTTTCATTTTCCAGTTTCCATTAGACAATTTTATATTCAAGCACTCTCTTGCGGGTAACTGAGGCCATTTTCTATTGTTAATGGACTTTATATATGGTAGATATCTTATTGGGTCCTCATTTCTTTAAGATATGAATTGGAAATTGTTCAAGGAATGACAAATGGAGATATTGTACCAAAATCAAGTAATTATTTCTTTTAATTCAAAATTTTCAAATTTATGGAAGGGATCTTGAAAACAAAAAATATTGTCTTAGTACCCTCATATCCGATGAATAATATGGTACCTTAGATCATCCCAAATTTATGGATTTGTGATTGTTGTCTTTTTCATATTCATGTTCTCTACAACTCTCTATCAGAACATGATGATGAGATTTCTCTTCAATATCTATGTTTTAACCTATGTTCTCTTATGTGGAAACCCAGTGATGAGTTAATTTGGGTAACCATTATGTTTCTTACTTTACTTCTTAAAATTAATTTTTAGTATTCTTGTTACTATGTGGGTTTCTATAAAAGAAACATTCAAGTTGTAAATGATTTAAAACCCTGAAGAATTTCGAGGGAGAAATTCATTTTAAGGGGGGTAGAATGTATTACCCTGAGATTTTATGAGAAATATTCTTTTTTTTAATTTCATTGATGTCTTGTGTTGTACGCTACACCAAGATTAGCTTTCACTATATGCAACACCGTATTATGTTGTAGCATATGCAACACTATTCTTGGATTGTGTTGCACACAAGAGTGACCTTCCTCAATAGCGTGTGTTGTACGCAATATCGAGTTTCACTAAACAACGACATATTGTTATAATAATATTATAAACTAGAATTTATGAATAGTATTAAAAAAATTTGAATTTCATAACATTATAATTCATCTTAATCATATTCTATAACAAGTTATGAGAACAAAATCAATTTCTCGTATAAAAAAAACATTTTTCCAAGAATACAGTTTTGTCATCTTTTGATGGCACACCCACTTTAAATATTTTTTTTGACACGTATATGTGTTGAATTTGAAAAAATAAACTTATTAATTACAATAAGTATATAAAAATTTACTTTGGATACTTTTTTAATATTTTTCTGTTAACTTTCTTATTTTGATGAATAGTAAAAATACGCTAAATTTTAATTAAAAGCAAATTTTTCATCAAGATAATATATATGGTTAAATAATAATATATTATTGTTTTGAAGTATAATTAGAATATATTTTTACCATTTAATATAATGTAAGTCATTATCATTAATTTTATATTGATTTCATAGGTAAAAACATTTCAATCTTTTGCAATATTTTAACTTTTAAAACCCGTTTTTTCAAAAGAGATATTAATTTTAAATTAAATACTGAAACTTTTGTGTTTTGAATTTGGAAAAATAGATTCCATATTTGGAATCAGTAGGTCCAAATTATGTTAATAGGTTACTTTTTTTAGGAATTATGAATAGTAACTACGGTAAATTTTATTTACCGTAGTTAGAGGTAAATCAGGTAAATAAGTGTAAAAATAATATTATAAAATTACCCTAACACTTGTCTTAATATAATTGAATGATAATATTTCTTTCTAAAATAAACTTTGGTTGAAATGGAATCTATTAGAACCCACTTGGATGTGATTAAGACCATTAACTTATTTTATTTAAAAAATGTTAAATATGTCTCACTCAAACTTTAATAACTACAGTATTTTTTATATAAAGTTATACAGAATATAAATTAGATTATAATTACTCATTTGAAAGCTAAAATGTTTTTATTTATCATGGTAATTTATTTTCAATTTTTAAGAAATGTATAATTACATTAATATCTTATACATTAATGATGTAGAAATTATTTATTCAGTGAAAAATCAATAATATAGTTTTTATTAAAATAATAATACCCATAAAAAGGGCCAGAAACATGACCAAAACATATTGGTAGAGTATAGTTATACCCTAACCATTAAAGTGTCTTCTTTGGGTCCATTTAGATCCTTTTAAAACAGATTATGAATTTTTTTTTTATTTTAAATGATGTTAAAGTTGTCACCTTCATAATTTAATAAAGATACCATTTTAATAATTGGTTTTTTAAATATATAAATTCGACTAAAAGTATTATTATGAAATATAGTATATTTATATTCATCATGGTATTTTATTTTTAATTTTTATGCAACAAATCATTATATTAAATAATCATACAAAAATGTTATAGTAATTATTTTATTAAGAGAAATATCAAATAAATGGTTTTACAAATTTTAAAATAAATATTATATGAACTAATTAATGTGCTCAAAATATTTTACATATTCATATGACATGTTAGGAATCTATTAAATATTTTTGTTCGAATATATATTCTATGTGTAGTTTATTTAAATTCAAATAAATGAATAGTGTCAAAATTGACACTATTGATATTTTATAAACATAACATATTATTAAATTGTTTAAAAATCACAAAAATATTTAAAAATTATAAATTAAAATTTATATGGTAGAATATATAATAAAGAATCCAATTATGGATAATTAAAAACAAATAAGTAAGTATTTATAACAATTTAAATTTTGGATTTTTATTACCACAATAAGATTAAATAGATTAAATAAGGATAAATCAAATTGATTATGTTTAAAATAATTTCCCAACATGTCTAAATTTTATTGGATGGTGTTATTACAACCCTATATCATCTAAAATTCTAATTTTATTCATTTGGTTGTTTTTCTGTGGGGTTTGAATTTATTATAAATTAATATTTGTGAGGTTTCCAAAAGTGCCTCTCTCCTCTTTTATAAAAGGGAACCTACTCCCTCTTTTCTTCACTCTATTTTAAGCCTTCAATATCGTCCATACCCTTCCAATTACTCTTTTAAATATCTCTATTTATATTATAGAGGTTCTGGTCTTCTCAAAAACCAACTCTAGTGCCCTAAGAGGAAGTTTAAAAGAGGCACGTCGAGGAAGAGGTAATCTCTTCAAACTATTCTTTCAAGTTTCTTTCCTCTTCTACTTCCTCTTCTTTAGTTGTTTCATTATAAAGTATAAATATAAGTATCACTAATATAATTATATGTTATTATACATATGAAACAACCCTATTTCACCTATTATCCATCCAACGAAAAATGAAATCACTGTGTAGGACTACGTACGGCTTACCATCTCCACACCATGGTGTAATCTGTTTTTTCCACCACCACCATACTTGGATGGGTATAATGGTGGAAATAATAAGTTTGTATGATTATTATAACATTATACTGACTCTAAGATATTATATCATTCACTCTAATTCCATTCAATAATTATGGGAATGATATCATCGCTCGTGCGTACGTACGGATTACCATCTGCATGACGCGATGAGATTCATTCTCCAAGGTAACCATTCCAGAATGATTATAAAGAATATATAATAAATAATAATGAAATATATGACATAATAAGGATACTGGATTTATGTATATGTTATTTTCATACTTCCATTCAATTTAATAAGGAAACGAAAACAATGTTAATGTGTATGTACGGCCTACTGTCTCCATGAACGGTGTATTTCATTCCATTTATCCATATATTATATATATATTACATTATGAATATATATTATATATAAATAATTTTTTACATAATGGAAGTAAGTAATCATGATCTAAGTAATCATATGACTAATTACAAGTCAAAACACGTACAATATATGAAACGATTTTACCCAAAACCATGCATTAACATGGAATTTACAAATAAATGGGTAATATAAAGTCGTAAGTGAATCATATATAATAACATAAATATTTTTATGGTTCTATTAAAAGGTAATAATATTTTTAAACCCACTATACATGAGTCTTGGACACATATGGAAGAAATTGGACATAAGGTAAGGGATAATTATTCCAATCTCATTCTTATCTGAGATTGTTTATTCGTAAGTATTTACTGGGGTTATAGTTATCATCCATGTACATGTCTTCTAAAAATGTTTCCCTAAAATTTTTAATATTCTTACATGTATTTTTAAAGTCATTTTTACCCTTTTTTGACTTTTACCACATGATATGGAAGAAATCATTCTTTTGTTTACCATACGAGGTACTTTTTGACATTTTTGACAAAAGTACGAGGAGAAAGTTTTTTTAACTTATACGGCATGAACATATTTTTAAGGTTTCATAACACCTTATTTTCATGAATCTTCCTCTAAAATATTTCATGATTATTTTAAAAAAAATCCTTTTCTTTTAAAATTTCATGGCATTTTGTGAAAAGAAAATGATTTTTAAGAAGAAAGGATATTTTCCTCAAGAATTCATTTCAAGTGTTTTATCAAAACTATTTTCCAGATAAGATGAAATTATTTTATATGTATATGTTTCAAGTATAATGTCTCTATTATTTACATGGTTCGATTTTTGTTATGATGAAATGAAATCTATTTATGTTATATAGATTATGTTATGATGGGATGACGTTTATGAAACTCATTTTATTCTTTGGGTTATGAGGAATGATTTATGTATATTTTTTGGCACACATAAGAATGAATTAATTATGAGATTGGTGGGACCTATATCTCTCTGCAATGCATTGGGTTATGATTTATATCTCATGATATAGACGTGGTTGGAACGGCAAGTAAAATTAGGTACAGTAATATAGGGACGGAATGGCTGGTAAACCCAGTTCAGTAATTGACATTGTCCACTATGGTGGTCTTGGAAGAAATGCCTTGGATACTATGGAAATAATATCATGTTCTTAATGATTTTACCCAATTATATGTTTTATTCCCATGCTATTTTATCGTGATTAATGTTCCTTTGTGATCTATTCCTTACATACTTCCATGATTTATTTCATGACTCAAGATTTTGATGTTTAAACTTTATGTTCATGTTTTTAAGTTCAAATGCTTATGTTTTTTTTATTTTATCAATTTTTAACCATACTGAGCATTTGAGCACACCCTTTTTATGTTTTATTTTCACCAGGATATAAAGAAAGTTTTTAGGTTAGAAAAAAAGGGGAAGTTATTTATGGGAGATGTTGAATATCTTTCACCATGATTAGAAGATTATGTTCCAAGTTTCCAAAGACACTAAACTAATACAGTCTTTGGGAATTTTTTTACGTATTAAGTATTTCTCAAAAGTATTGTAATGTCCATGTATGTCAATATTTCTATCTCTACACTACTTAAAGGGAACTTTAGATTTTGGAATTTTTTATTCCTCTTGAAATAATTTTGAACTTAAAAGTTTTTCAAATGCAGACTTTAGTGGTTGTTAAGTGGATAGAAAAATTAAATCCAGCACTTGTCATTTCTTAGGAGATTCCTTAGCTTGTTGGTCATGCAAGAAACAACATTCCATAGCACTGCCCACTGCTGAATCTGAATATGTCACATCTGAATGTTATTGTGCTCAAGTGTTGTGGATGCAACACACAGTCACAAACTATGGTATGAGTTTTACCAAGACTCAAATAATGTTTGATAACACATGTGCCATTTCCCTAAGTAAAAACTATGCACATAACTCTCATGAAAAAAACATAGATATTAGACATCACATTCTTATGGATCACACACTTAATGGAGATATTATTCTTCAATTCATCGGAACACAAGAACATCTTGCTGATATTTTTACAAAACCATTATCTTCTAATAGATTTGAATACAGTAAACAAAATCTATGAATGATCTCTGTAAGGTAATCATTAATATCTACTTCTGGTTTAAATCATCTCTTTACATTAAATTAATCATTATTTTAGGGGGAGTACATATTTTTCCACTTTCCTTAAGATTTTTATTTTTTTTTAAAACATTATCCTTCCTTTTTTCACCTATTAATATTTTTTACCTTTCTTTACATGAAAATTTCGGTATTGGGAATTTTGGTATTGGAAATTTCAGTATAGGAAATTTCGTTATTGATAGCCCAGAATCTAAAACATCCAATAAAATTATTATAATATCGACAAAATCCTCCGAGTATTCCAAAAGGTAAATTTTCTTACCCTTTATTATCTTATCGTAAGTTTCAATTGTTGTTATTTCAAAATTTTCAATTTCGGTTTACATTACTACAAAATATCGGAATTCATATTTCATATATCCACCCTCAAACATTATATCAGGTCATGTTATGTTCATCCATTTGATTATCTTATGGAAGCTGAAAAGTCATAGCTATTCCTATATAAGGGGTGAATCATTTATAAGTGTCACACCATTCTTTCTGATCTCAGTGCCCAAGTTCTGTTTCCATCAAAGTCCTCGTTCCGATTCTTTTTCCGCCTTTATCCTGAATGACTATTGAATCTTCAGCAGATCAGATGTCGATTACCAAAGAAATAAAGGATTGTTTAGTCTCTAGGGAAATGTTGTTATACACTAACTTCTATGAAAAATAGGACTCCCTTATCTCTAAGTTTATAAAAACTAATGGATGGGAAAGTGTTTGTGTGTCTAAATAGAAGATTCAGGATCCGGTTCTTCCTGACCTATTTTTTCAATTCTATGAATATGTTATTTTCTTCCAAAAGGATGGTAAGGATTTTTTTTAAGTTCAAATGTTATGATAACTCTTACATTATTCCTTATAAAATGTCATAAAATGTTCTCAACATACCGTATGAAGGGAAAGCTATTATATTCTCTCAAAAACATCCTGAGAAAGAATTTTCGTTTGAGAAAGTAATGGCTTTGGATTATCTTGGTCTCAGGTATGTTAGGAATCTGAAGATTATGAATCTTACAACAAACCACAAGATGGTAGCTCTATGGATGTAGGGATTTCTTATCCCATGAAAAGGAGATAAGGACTCTCTAAAAATATGTGATATCTTTCTCTTAGACTTTCTCATCAACATAAGGAAGATTAACTTGGTTAAGTATATCTTCCTCACCATCTAGGAAATAAAAGGTGGAACCATCAGATCACAAATTCTTATGTATCCAGAAACTATCTCTAGGATAATTGTTATGTCCCTTCAAGAACTGAATGTCACATGTCGATCAGTCTAAAATCCTTTTAAGATTTTTTCTTGGTGAGGACATACTAAGGAGGATGAAGATAGAATTCTTCCAGGAATCCCAAACTTTTGAAGAAATGGTTGTCCCAAACAAGGTAGATGTTCCAGAATATTCAAAATCATTACCCAAGAAAAAGAAAATTGATGAACTGGGCTTGCCAGTACCAGCTTCTGATGTTCCGGTATCAGAACCTCCTCCTACAAAGACACTGAAAGCCTATTCCAATGCAACAGTTGCAAAGTGGATAGAAAAGGAAGCTACCAGAAAGTAAGGAGATCCTTCCTTTAGCATAAATAATGTAGAAGCTAAGGCCATTAAAATCAAGCAAGCTAAAAATATTGAGAAAGAAAAAAAGTATAATAAGTTAAAGAAGAAATACTTGGTAGCGCATGTTTTTCAGTCTTTACAAAAAGTTGTAGAAAATAAATCTCAAGAAATTCCTGAACCTCAAGTTGTTCATAAGAAGACGGTTTTCACTCAGGAAATCCATAAATACAAGAAAGTTTATCATTATTAGAACCTATTTAAGAAATATAAGATCCGATAGTTTAAGAATAATATGATTATGTTTTAAGGGAAGTGGAAGACGACATTATAACTCCTTTGAGTTCAGCCTCAAAATCTGTTTCAAAAGAACAAGTCGAAGAAAAATTTGAAGAAGAAGTTGAGGAATAATTAGAAGTTGAGGAAGAAGTATAAGTTGAAGAAGGAGAACAAGTTGTAATTAAAGTGGAAGAAGAAGAGAAAGAAGAGGTTGATCATCAAGGTGGTGAAGAAGAAGAGTTTCAAGAGGAAGAAGATGAACAAGTAGATCTTAATGCTATCCAAGTATCTGATGACCAATCATCAGTTCAAAATCCTTTCAAAGGTAAGAGTGTTTGGGTTGCCTCATTAAAAAAGGAATCACCTTAGAAGTCCTATAAGGGAATAAAAAAATCAGTTTCTTTAACTCCAATAGGAGCTTAGAAAGGAAAATATGTTTTAGGTTCCAAATCCTCATCATCTGTTAGACATAACTTTGTCAATCTATCTTTAAGAAATTTGGTTAGCACCATTCCAGTTCTTGAAAATATAGATTTCTGAAGTCAAATGATGCAACAAACTCTGAATAAAAAGGAAATATTGACCAATATGCCTATGGACATGGTGGTCAAGCAAGAAGAAAACTTTAGTAATCTTTTAATTGATTACAAAGCTCAGAAAGTGACCTGTAAGAAATTCTTTAACCATACCACAACTATCAATGAAGAGCTAAGAAAGTTCAGTGACTTCATGGATTCAACAAATAGGGCATTCAATACTTGTGAAACAAATTTCAACATGGTCAACACATCAATCTTTGAGAAGTCTAGTCAACTCAATTCCATTGCCTGATCTGTAAGCAGTGAGAAGGAAGTCAGAGCTGAATTAGAGATAAAGGTGGCTGCTCAAGGAGAAATAATGATATCATTAGAAAATAAGAATCGAGATTAGGTGATCTTGTTGTAGAAGTTTGAGGAAGATCATAAGGAAGTGAAGAAACTTAAAGCCTTGATAAAGAAAATTTTGTCTGAGAAGAAGAAGGATGGATGATTTTTTTTACATTCCGATGTTTTGTTGAAATATAAACTTTATTTCAAAATTTTCCTTAAGAAGATTCTTATATATCATTCTTTTGTTTTCTAATGTATGCTTGCTTATCCTTATAAGTACATCTTTGGCTTCCCCATTTTTTTCCTCTTTTTGAAAATCACAAAGGTGGAGAATTTATTTAAAGGAATAATTTAATGATGATCTCAAAGGAGGAGAATCTATTAAGGGAGAGTATGGTAAGAAAGGATAATGACTGAGAAAGTGGGATTTTTCTTTTAATAATAGATTTTTATCTAAGGGGGAGATATTTTATTAATAAAGAAAACCACACACTAAAGATCGATAATAAAATCCTTGGGGAAACATAACCTTAGGGGGAGATAGTCGTATTTATTAGAAATATCATTCAAAGGGGGAGACAAGTTTTCCATACTTGTTTATCTATGTCAATATATTATTCCTTAGAAAATTTGTTTCTACTTTTCAAAGAGAGGGATATTGTGGATTCAATAAGGTTATCTTAGGAATTCTCCATTCCTTATGGTTTTATGTTTTGAAAATCACACAATTTTTCTTATGTTCCATTTTTTTCTTAAGTTATATTTTTTTTCTTTATTAACACCTGGAACTGTCATTCTGTTATACAAACATATGTATTATTACGATTTTCCATCCTGTTAGATTTACATATTTTTTATTAAGTTTTTGTGATTCTGATTCTAGTGTATAATTGATATCGTCATTATAATTGTGATTACGGTGTTTAAGTGATACAATCTTTATAATTCTGATTCCGGTGTATAAGTGATACCATATTTATAATTCTGATTCCTTTGTATAAGTGATACAATCTATGTGATATAGATTCTGGTTTATAAGTGATTCTGTTTTATGATTCTGAATCGGGTGCAAAAAATTCATTCTGATTTTATGATTCTGATTCTGGAACAAATGACATACTGGTTTCACAATCCGATATAATTTTCCTTATGAATCCGTTTTCCTGATAATGTTTTTCTGAAGAATCTAATTTCTTGATAATGTTAGAGTTGTTTAAATGTATCATTCCAATATTATCTGATTCCATGTTTCCTTATACATAACACTTATATTTAACTTAACATCATTTCTGTTACTTGAAATGATGTCATACCATCTGTTACAAACTAACCGTTGTATGTTTCACACGTGTCCAGGTCCCTCTGAAATTTAATTAAAATATGACTATTGGAGTGGATCCAACCATTGGAAAGCTTTTACTATAAATAAAAGTCCATTATAATGAGCAGAATATAATGTAGAGAGTGGATGAACATGACGCATGTGAAAACATTGTGAAGAATTTTATAGAGAGAGAGGCTCTTTCCACTCTCAGTGCTTCGTGTGGATGTCAAAAACAACTTGTTCGGGTGTGAACAACTTGTTCAAACATGCTTTGTGCTAAATCCGATCGTGCTAATCGTGGGCTTCTAGGTTTGGAATACAGAGGATCCAATTTCCTTCTAAATCGAGGGCTTGCAGGGATAGCAATACATATAACGATCTTTGGATTGAGGGCTTACCTGGTTTTTATGTAAGACAAACATTCCAAAAAGTATAAATCATGGAAACTTTATCCAAGGATGTTGGATAACCTTATCTTTTGGTTAAAAGAATCGTGTTGTTAGTAGTTTTCAATTTCAAGTTGTTTTATTTCCGTTGAAATCTTAACATTGTTAAAGATAGAAATTATAACTTTCTTATACTTTCTAATTGCATTACTCTGATTATATTACATATTGTATATGATTTAAGGTAGAATCTTTCATTTAAGAAAATATTTGTTAAAATTTTATCTTATGATTGTAAAGTTTAAGAAAACGTTTCTTTTAGAGTTGTTGTGTATGTTTTTTTAACTTTATTAAACTAAACTTTAAAGGTTCCAAATGAATTTTTAAAGAGTACAATGCACCCCCTCTTGTATATTGAGCATCTACATTCATCATTTCGATCCTACAAAAAATACTAGAAACGTAATTCATTATATATCATCTTGATTCTGGTATATAAAATTCATTTAGAGTCTTGACGTTCTCACATCAATGCTTATTACATGTCTATATGTACCCAGACACACCCATGAATGGGAAAAATCTCATCCTCATCGAAAACCCAACTGAGATTTGGGTCCTCACTTGAAACTATTTCCCTTAGGGCCAAGATCTTGGGATATAAAAGATATCTCATATTAACTCAGTCTACAAGTAATGAGTTCACTAATAAATATTTAAGAATATATTACATGTGACACTCTTGTATCTCAAGATGTATATTATAAAAGGGTTCCATTAAGTTCCATTCATTGTTGGATTTCTAAACTAATTCTATTTAAGACTTCTAGCTCAAATATCATCTTCTACATTACCCTTCTGAGATGTATAAGTAAGATCAAAATTTATAGACTATGGTTATTTAACCCGTCTATCCAATCTGATGTTCTGGTCATGAATAGTGAATATTTATTGGAGGCTTTTTTTATCTGTGTATACAATTATCCATTCTACCAATATATTGTGTCTCCAATAATTCAAATCATGAACAGCAACTACTAATTTATAATCTTACATTAGGCAATTACACTTATAAGTCATCAACTGGTGAGATCCATACACCATGAATCAATCCCCTTTCTTTAAAACAAGTCTCAAATCAATACATGAAGCATCAAAATAAAAAATATATACTCTACTTGGGTAATGAAGGATCGGGATCAGTGATGAGTTTAAGCTACCTTTCAAATCCAAAGAGGCTTTTGGAAAAGCTTCGAAATACCAAAAATTGACACCCTTCATGTTTAATCCATTAATATGAGAGAAAGTTGTAATAAATATTTAATAAAATTATTTTAATATCAATATATACCAAATAAACTCCATATGTAAAATATGTTATTGGAATACTCCTAGAAAAAATGGCTCTCACATTCTTTGGATCTATAGATATCACTATTTATGATATAATGTGACCAAATAAGTGAAATTTATCAATCCAAAAGTGGAATTTTTAATCTTGGAATACAATTTACACTCTCTTAGTTTACATAATACAATTTCAAGATGTTCGACATGATCATGTTGAGTGTACGAGTACACCAAGATATCATCCAGGAAAACCACTACAAATGAATCATGGTATGGGTTGAAAACCCAATTTATTAGAGTCATATAAATTATTTATGTGTTTTTAAAACCAAAAAAAATTACCAAATACTCATAAAGTCAATATTATCTTCAAATATATGTTTGAGGTACATATGAATTCCTAATGGATTCTTGATTGTAGCTTAAAATTAAATAAATATTAGAGAAACATTTGGCTCCTTTGATATGCTAAAATAGGTTTTCTATATATAGGAGTGGATATCTGTTCCAAATGGTACTCTACTTCGATTTATGGTAATCCATGTGTAGCCTTATAGCTCCATAAAACTTCTTCGTGAAAATCAAGACGTATAACCCTACCTCTCTCTTAGTAGGCAAACAATATATTTATTTAGGAAAAGTCCCTTGAAAAAATTTCTGTATAGGAAATCTACCAAACAAGTTCCATGGTCATTTATAAGAAGACTAGAAATCGGTTTGGAAAAACTAGTGATGAAAATAACACCCTATGGTGATTAAGAAAAATGCAACTTTATAGGTCACTACCCAATACATCTCATGAAAGATGTCTAAGCTTGTCATCTCAAGGATGAAAAGGCTCTAAAAGAAATGATAAATGTCCATATTTAGTGGTAACTCCCATCATTGATTTACACTCTCTAATCACACTCCCAATAGATTATCAAAAGTCATTAACCTATAGAAGTTTTGAATTTAAATCCTAATACTCTCTACAGTATAAATAGATATAAAATAATTCAAATCGACTAGGTCAAATAGAAAAAATACTGAATTTAAGGCTATTAAAATCAAGCCTCAAACTATAGATCGGTTGGCACTCTACACCTACGGTGCAGGCTATACTACATATATCTGGGGAAATCTATGGACTTGAGATACAACTTGACTACCCATGGTAGGCCCTCTCTGGGGGTGCTTTATATCTTGTGTCTAAATCCCTCAGCCAAGACCACCTTCTTGGCCTAAAAAGTTCGTTATAAGCTAGTTCCCTACAAGAATTGGATCTACTGATCCAGCTCCAGAACCTAGAGTTAGTGAAGTTCCTCTCTCACAAACCACTTTAGTAAAGGTTTTACAAAACTACTAATGATATACCATTTGGAAAAAATCTTGATACTCAACTGGGTCTCTAGTTCACTAGGGATTCATATGTCCTTACCTCCCACACTAGTGGTATACCACACTTCTACCAATATAGATATATTGGACTCCACTTCCATAATAAGAAACCTCCAGGCAATAAATTCTACTTCAAGATGAACTACATACCTATATAGGTACTACACTACCCGAGACTATAATTTTACATACTCATAGGTTTCACTTGGACATGGGGGTCTTGTTGACTATCATAGAAATTGTGATCAGATGGATGAAATTCACCATTGAACATATGGAATACCCGATCCCATCCCCAAATCACCTAACTCTGTATATCTCATCACTAAGGATAGAGGGAATAAAATTTTGAATCTCCCTAAAATGAGGAGAGTAGTCAATAAATAATAAATTCCTCTACTATAGGTGTATAAATTATCAAGATTGATCATCCCTAAACCTCTCAGGAGAGAAATAATCTTCAAATCTAGATTGTAAATACCTTCGAACCATAACCCAATGTTTATTATATAGGTTAAAAAATTTCTACTATCTTTTGGAAGACCCTCTAATAATTTAGGATGTGAGCTTAACCCTTCAGTATAGAGGTGTCTCTATGTTGTATAAGATGGTAAGAATAGCCTCTATACATGACTCATCAGGTTAGTGATGTCCTTTCCCTAAACAATTTGGAGGATGCTGATGTTAAAACTCATGATTCAAAATTAGTATAGCATATACATGTCATATAACTTCCTTTATTTGTTGTACTAACTATATAAAACATTCTCAATGTTGGGTTTCGATGCCCAATATAGGATTAATAGAAGGTGTCACAGGTTTCACTATAATAGGTAATGCTTGTGGTGCAAGTACCACTACCTCGAAAACATGTCCATCACTGCCTTCCCAGTGTTCGACCCAAGGCCTTTGTGGGGTTATATTTCTATAATTTCAAAAAAATTCTTCAAGAAAGTTTTTATAACAAAATATATCACTAATATAAGAATATGATATGTACAAAACATAAAATACAAGAGCCAATAGCCATATACATGCTCATAAATCTAGTTCTAGTTAACTTAGAATATAAAAGGAACACAAGAGATCCTCCTTACTTCCCACCAATAATCCAGTTCTAGGTCAAGGTTAAAGGGTCTACATTTCACAATAAGGGTTATATTATATGAAGTTTTAATTTTTCATTATTTTGAAAAATTCCCTTGAAGTTACAATTGGAATCGCCATTTAACGAAAACCATTTATTTTAACTTTTGAAATTCAATAATTAATAAGGATTTATATATGTATATATATATGATGTTCTAGTTATATGAGTTACCATTCCCATGTTTTAAATTCAAAAACATTATAAGTTTAATTTTAAAATTCATGTAACTATAAATTAACTTTTATATTTAGTCTCAAGAAATAAACATTCCATGTTCAAGGTTCAATTATATGGATCGCCCTTCCTAATTCATAATGTCTTATACACTTTATAATTTTTAATTAGAATCCATTCAATTTCACACACTAATGCTTAATCCCATGCCACCAATGTTTCATAGCTCAATCATGTATTAGTTATTTAGTTAAGGGTTAAGAATCAATATATATAGGAAAACACTTCTTAGGTAAATGAAAACACATTAAGTAACCAATACACCTTACCTACAATAAATTTTATTTCAGTTCCAAATATAGTAAACAAGTATTATATATTATTCAATAATAAAAACACATAACAAAATGAATATAGCATGGAATAGGCATGAAATTTGAGTCCTTAAGCTCATATGTCGATGCACAAGTTAATAATCCCTTTATGTGGTAGGAAAACTATTAAAATCCATAATATACAAAATTTTAATACATTTGAGTCACCCAAAGGTTAAATTAATACAAATTTGATAAGTGAAAATAATAACATCTGATCCCCTCCCTAAAATTTGTATTTTTCGCTATAATTTGGTTAGTTTCTCCCAAGAACTCCCTCAGTAAAAAATTCAAACACATCCTAGTCTCCTTTCTACCAAACCTAAATTTTAAGGTAAGGAAAACAAAACCATGATACCACATTCTATTATCCCAAGATAGATCCACTGATAAGTGACCTAACCGAGCGGCCACATGACCACAAGTGTGCCTCCACATATTCCAAAGGCATCTGACTAGTAGCAAGGATCTATGGTGGTATGGTGGGGAGACTATACCCTCATAATCAGAGTAAAAAAACAGTAGTGAATAATGTATAAAACAAACACCAGGAATTAATGGAAACAAATGTGGAATTAAATCATCTAGATGTAATAATAATGATAAATATTATAGTATAAGTTTAATATATATAAAAAATAATATCATGATGTTATACTAATTGGGAATACAAGAGGAATATGTAGAAGGAATACAAAATATATTCTATACAGAATAAACAAAAAATCCAAAATTTATATCTATTACCCTCATGATACAAGTATCAGTCCTCTAATTCCATAATCTATCTTATTATCGAAGATCAAGTGTCTATAGCTAGGTGTTTCCATTTATCCCTACGTACATCCTTGAATTCAATTTTTTTACCAATTAGTGGCCTAAACAGGGTGTGAGTAAAACTCAGTAGGCCACCACAAATGGATTCAAAAACTATATAGTAAGTGGGTATAAAATGAATAATGTGTACGTAATATAATAAATGTAGTAGTAAAATAAGTGAAAACAAGTCATTTTGGGTTCTTGGAGGACACCCATCTGATCCAACCTTATATTTTTTTAGCTGTAATGTATCTGTGCAAATTGCCACGTGATAATAAAAATAATATAGGACCCAGGGTATAACCAAGGTATCCATGACCATAAAAGGTTTAGCTATCTTAAATTATTAACTCATTTAGTTATACTATAAGGGACTGAGTTTAATTCATATATAAATACTTATAATTGCACTCATATAATAATAATATTATAGAGCCCATGGAATTAGTCTTGGGTAACCTCTAGCTAGACCTCATTGGATCCCAAGGTGATAATATTAGGTAGCCTATATCCTTGATACCTAAAGGCAAATCCCAAGAGATAATATGAGCCAATCTAAATCCATATAAAACTAACATATGAGTACACATAGCCACATTCGGGTAGTTGTCAATATAAAACAAGGATCAAGTCCAATATGGGTATCAACTCTTGGAAAACACTTCCATGAATTGAGTCACATCTTCTAGGGAGTCGAGGAAATCCTAAGGGGGGAATCTATGAATTTCCCAAGGTAGTATATCCTATAAAAGTATGAAATGGTCATAATAAAATCCAAGTTAAATATAAGACATTTCACCTTTCTTTTAATCCCATTTATTCATTATCATAACTTGTCACTATAAAGGACCGTGTGGTAAATTTATACCATTTAACATTTCATTTAACCCCATTTAGTTATATTCAAAATTCATGGTTTAAAAGGGTTGTGTGGAATTTCCATTCCATTCAATTTTTATTTCTTTTCATTTAACAAATTCATTTTAAAATCCAATTCCAAACCCACATTAGAGGTGGTTGGGTCACAATCATTTATAAAGTGTCAAGGTAATTTGTTAAAAAACCTAAAGGAGTGATTTTATTGAATTTTAACATCTTATATAAATATCATGGGTGCTTGGGAGTATCGCATCGAGTTATATACATTTAATTAAAATAATTCAATATTTTATATATAATGCATAGAAAATCAAGAATACATTAAAGCATCAAATTTTATAGCTATCAAAATTTTATGGATAAGTGTGAGACCACCTACATTATACCATTTATAGAATCCCAATCTAGTATCAGCCTTTGATTTGGGCTAAAATAGGATAAATAGACAAATGCATTCAAAATCTGGTATATTAGCTTTCATGAAAATGAAGTTGAATATGGAGAGATAAAACAACAAAAGAACAAAGTGGAATCATAGACTTACCATTGAATATCCAATGCAATTAACGGTAGTCAATGTAATGATCATAATAGGGACATTGATCAAATACTAAGGGATGTATATGAGGTGGATCCCAATGGTGGTCCTTCTCTGTTTTTTAGGGTGGAGGATAAAGGTTATATTTTAGTGGGAAAGAGGGAAAATTTGTAATTTCACCCCATTTTTACAGAGGCACATGTTTTGGTCACATGGTTTGTATAACCATGCACCAACCAGTATTGAATAAAGTGGAATACCCCTCACATGTCTATGTTCATGGTTATAAATACTATTTGTAGATCTTGCATGGTTACTATCAAAAAGGAATACCCCCTTGAATGCTTGGTACATGATTAGGAAAATCATTGCACCTACTATTCCCAATACACTATCAATTTATTGAGTTTTGGAATCAAAATATGACCTCCCTTTCATAGTTTTTCGAACCATGATACACCTATTTTGGGTTGTATAGTTGAGTCACATAGTTAGTAGAAACTATGCACCAATCATGCATCTCTTCTTATTTCTCCAAAAATTGGAGCTCCAGCCTCTGAACAATCCTCAGACGATCTTAAACAAATCCTCAATCCCTAATTCACTTTTATAAGGGTGAAACTAGATATTAAAATAAAATTTAAATGTTCATACCCCATGAGAAAAATTGGGATCATAAATCCATGAATGGGATATATATTTTTTAATGGTTCCCTTATCAATTTCATTCGATAAGAATACACAATTAAAGATAACATCTCTATTTCTTAACCTATATCAAGTACCACCTCATAAATATTTTAAACCATATATTGTTTCTAAAATCTCTCATATCATTATAGAAAAACATTTTTAGTTAAATTTTATTTCTATTGAAATTATTTTCTCTTTACACTCTTTAAAGACTCCTTACCTTTTTCCTAAAAATCTAATTAAAAGGAATATTTACAAAGTTATTTTTCCACTCTTTTTATATATTAAATTCACATGGATTTAATTTTCATGTCATATGATTATTATTTATACCTATATATATCCAAGAAATATTTAATCCCTTTTTCAGGAAACCCATTATGATATTCCATTTGGTTATTCCCTAAAAAATAATTATGCAACGCATTTCATTCCTTGGGTAAGTTGTATGTTTATGAATAATGATTTTACTAATGATGAACACATTAGAATTTAAATGTTATAATGGATGTGATCGGATATTTATCTAATGAATTGGTTAATGTTTATGTCTCTTGAGATTATATGTATGTAATTAGGGAGTAACCTAATCTGTGATGGGTCTATATCCACCATGTGATGTTTTCTGGGTTGTTATCACTGACTTATATTTAAGAATATTTGTATTTTTCTTCTATATTCTTATGTTTCCATGATATTTTGATTTCATGTATCTTATATTATTCTCCCATATTATTATATGGAGCTTTTCTTTTTATGATTTCATGTTATTCATTTTGACTCATATGTTATTATTTGTTATCATATTTATTCCCTTGCAAGGATTTTTATATCACCCATTTTTTCTATTTTTCCCAGGTTATCCTATACAGTTCTAGGATCTCAAATTGGTTTAGGATTTAATTATGGATATTAAAATAATGATTTTCAATTTTATTTTCATCTGTATATTTTATGTACCCAGTCTCCCAAATAAACAAGTTTGAACAATAATTTTGTTGTATTGTATTAATATTTATGTAAAAATCATTTAAAGATATGTGTAAATGGATTTATTTACTATAGTTAGTGTCATAAAAAGTCCTAATTATTTTGGGGGATTATCACTAGAATACATTAGTGAGAAACATGGATATATATCCATGTATTGTAAAATATCCTAAATTTATTTGTGCATTATTGTGCAAGTGGTTTTCATGAAATAACATCTGTGCTAGGAAAATACATTTTTAGTTGGATCTAGAATAGATGTACTGAGTAGTAATAACAATGAAAAGGATTATTGGTTATTAACATTATTAAAACCATATTCATGGTAATCATGTCATTATATACACCTTATTTGAGATTCCCAATGGATTTTCTTTTTAAGATTCAAAATCTCTTAAAAATCATTATAAATGACATTAATATATTTTTAGGTGACATAATTAATAGGTAAATTTCCATGGATAACCAATATTGAAACCTAGAGACTCATAAGTTTATTTATAAATTTCATTTATAAGTTATTCCATAGAAGATCGTAGTTTCGCTTTGATATATTTTTTTAGTTTTAGTGTTTTCATCCACAATTTTTATTTCTAGTATTTTAGTTAAGGGAAGGAAATTTGAGGAACCATACTAATAATCAATTTGATAAGAAATGTGATGATTAGCCTAATGAGATTCCTAAACTAATGGGAGTGGTAGATAATAACATCCTAGAAGTACTAGCTCAATCGACTCAGTTATGAATAATAACTTAAATAATGTGGTACTCACTCTTTATCCTATGAAATATAAAGATTTGGTAGAGTACTTTATGTGACAATGTCCTCCTACATTTAGAGTATATTTTGATCCCCATATCATGAAATAATGGATTAAATCCATTGAGACAATATTGTCTACTCTCTAATTCTAGGGAAAAGATAAATTTGTGTTGTATGTTTATCACATAAAGGGGGAAACTGATCAGTGGAGGAAATTTATTGGAAACATGAAGTCTAATTTGGATATTGTTTCCATGGAATGGGAAGGATTCAAGAAAAAATCAACAAATACTTTCCCAATCTCTCTATAATAAAATAGAGAGGCACTTCCTCAGACTGATGTGAAATTTAGATGAATCTATTGAGGAATATGAGGTAACATTCACATGTCATTCGTGGTATACCTTAGGCTTCTTCATTAACACTCAAAAAATGGTAATCCGCTTATTTATTTAAAAAAAGTTGACTATGTATAAATATTGGGTGATTTTGGACTTTTACCACTATGAAAATATTTTCTATTATTCCCTTAAGGTTGATATGGAGATTTTTTACTCTTAGTGGTCTCATAGGGCTAGAAATAAAAAACCATAAAATGGATTCTAATTCATGAGAATAATGTATAAATTCCATGGGGGAAAGTAAACTCATCTTACCAATTTTCAAAAGTGTGTGGAGAACTTTCCTAAAAACTATATCAAGATAACTCAGATATAATAAAAATGTAGAAAATAATGGATTTAAGATAATCAATAACAAAGGAAGATGAAGAAACCCAAAAATGTGGAAGAAGAAAAGAGGTTTCTAGTCATTGATCAGCTTGATGTCGAATGTTTCAAATTCAAGGAACACCACCATTATCCAAGAAAATTCCTTAATCCAAGGTTTTTCAAATACCTTCAATGTAAATAACAACAAAATATTATACATTATGGAATGGATTATGTTATCACTACTAGAGAGGTGGGTCTCGATAATTATTTGGTGATAAGAATGTTATTTATTCATTCAAAAATATAGAATATACTATTTTATTATGGTTTTTCACATTATTTCATATCTTCTAATTTTAGAGAAAATATTCAAACACCACCTTAAAAATAATAGGATTGATATATCTATAAGAATATAAAATGGAGAAATTATTATATCCTAAGTATATAACTCCTCATTATTCAATGTTTGAGGATGGAACCACCCAAAAATTATTGTCTTTCATCCTTTGGTGGTGTTTGATAATATATTGGAAATGGATTAGATTTACTTATGTAAATACAACTTTGTCTTTTGGTAGAGGGGGATTACTCTTCACCTCATGATTCATCCTCTCATTTTTATTACTAGTGTAAGGAAGAGGATTAATCTTCTCTATAATCTTATTATCAAGTGTTTATATTTTTTACTTATGAGAAAACACATCTATCTCAAATTATTTATACAAAGAAGATAATCACGCTCGATGAACTGAATATTGTGTGGGACTATACGGATATATTTCTTGAAGATTCAACGGGTCTTTATCATCACAAAGTGGTTGAATTATCAATTGAAATTATACTGATATCCCTTCGGATATCAATTACTCCTTAAAAATGGTCATCATTGAGTAGGAGTAACTGAAGAAGAAACTACAAGATAATTGAGAAAAGGTTTTATACGATATAGTGATTCACTATGGGGTTTATCGATCCTCTTCATCAAGAAGATGTATGGGTTAATGAACCTTTGTATTGATTATTATGATCCTTTCAATGTAATGATTACTTGTTCAATCAACAATCTGGGGAAAAGGGTTTCTCTAAAGTGGGACTTCACTAATAATTTCACTAATTAAAGGTGATTAAGGAGGATAGTCTCAAAATTTCGTTTTGAAAAATTTATTTATACTATTAGTTCATAGTGATTCCTTTTATATTTACTAATTCTCTAGAAATCCCCATAGACATAATGAATAAAAACATTAGATATTACCTCAAAAAATTTATGATAGTATTTATAGATGATATTATGATATAAAATAAAATCATATATGTCCATTAGGATCATTTGAATATTATTATAATGACTTTTAAAAATTATAATATATAATCAAAGAACATTAAATTTGAGTTTTGTATGGGGGAATTATCATTATTTGTTCATGTTATCACAAATAAATGAAAGAAAACAAGATTGAGTAATCTCCAAGACTAGCATTTGTAACATAGATTCATAGTTTCTTTAGAAAATAAGGGTAATATCAAATATTTTTAAAGAACTTATCAGGATTGTAAAACTCATTAACCAATATGACATAAAATGGTGAAAATTTCATTAGACTAATGAACGTAAATAGAGCATAAAAGAATTTAAAATGATTATTATCACTACTCTAGTACTTACACTTCCCTTAATTAGTGAACTTCCAATGGTATACATTGATGCTTTGAGGATGGTATATGGTTTTATATTGATGAAAAATGATAAATTGATAGCATACACCCCAATTCTGGTAAAATATCAAGAGACAAACTTCAAAAAAACATGATTTGGAGTGGGCTATAGTAATCCTCTCATTGATGATTTTGTGGCATTATCACTATGGGGAGAAGTGTGAGATAAGTATGGATCATAATATCCATATTTATATATTCACATTGAAGGAGATTAATATGTGCTAGAAAAGACTGTTAGCTAATTAAGGATTATGACTGCTCAATTCAATACCATCCAAGGAATGTAAATAAAGTGTCAAATTTTCTGATTTGAAGGGATATAGTAATATTGTCAATGATGATAATTAAGAAGGGTCCAGTATTATTATACTGGAAAAGGATGGATATTGGAATCATAAAAGAAGGAACATCAACATTCCTTTCTCAGATGATTTGATACCAATCACTTTTGGAGAAGATAAAGGATTTCTAAAGGGAATATATGGAATATAGAAAAATATATAATATATATGAATATTTAAATACAAAGAGTCAAAAATTAATGTAGTAGTTATAAGATTATGTTCATTACTATTTATACCATAAAATCCATTTATAAAGAAGGAGTTATTTAATGATTCACATAGCTCAAACATCTCTATCCACCAATGGATAGAAAATATGTATCGAGATCTCAAAGATAACTATTGGCAGGACAATATGAATAAACAGTTCTTGGAATATACATTAAATTTCCTTGTATTTTGGTAAGTGAAGAATGAAAGGTAAAATTCTAAGTAAATGATGAAACCATTACTGAAACCTACATGGAAATGGGAAAACATCACCATTGAATTATTGGATTAAATCATGGAGCCAATTTATTATTTTACTTAAAAAATAAAATATTTCTAATTTCACAAACAATGTCAAATTATTCTGTTTTGAGTTTTTATATATTATATTTAATTTTGTAAGTAACTTTGATAAGTGATAGTGAGTGAAAATTTAATAAAGTATAAAAGTAAACATGAGTGGAAATTTGAAAAATTCTATAACTCAACATGATAAGAAACCATTATTGAAAATTTGAAAAACTCCCTAAGTGACCTTGAGAGGAGGCCATGAGTTTAAATTTGACAAAGTATTTTTGTGGACTTTATAATTGACCATGAGTTAAAATTTGGAAAAGTCTAAAAGTGAACATGAGAAGATATCATGAGTGAAAATTTCAGAAATTCTCAAAGTGACAATTAAAAGTAATTGCTAGTGAAATTTTGACAATGTTTAGATGTGAGAATGTGAAGTTTACATGAGTGAAAATTTGGTAGTCATTAAGTGACCATATGAACAAAATAATACTACATGAAGAAAAATAAGTGTCTGCAAGAATGAAAATGAAGTGACAACATGAAAAAAATTTAAGTTACCACAAGAAGAAAAATGAAGTTACTACATTAAAAAAATTAAGTGATCATATAAAAAATTAAGTTAATTCATGAAAAAAATAAAGGGACCGCAACTACAAAAATGAAGTGACCAAAAGATTAAAATTTTGAAAAGTGTTAAACATACCTTGTGTACTACCTATAATCACTTAATTATTTATCATAATTTATCTCAAAACATTCTCAGTTTTATTTATACTTTAATATTATGAATTATTGTATCTTTGTTTCACATATTTATCTTGGTTTTAATTATTCCATAAATACTTATTAATCATTTTCATACAAATAAATTTTATTTTGGATAATTTTATATATAGTTCAATAATTATCATATGGGTGGAAGTTTCATGATGGTTCCATGGGAAAACACAATTTCCAAATTAAATTTTGTTGTAATGTGATCTTTTTATCTCACATATTTATGGAAATTATCCAAGTGACATTAATATTGATAATATTTATTTTTTTGGAACTATATTAATTATTATAATGTGTTATCATTTTAAAACATTATACTTATATTAAAAATTATTGAATTCTCCCATGTTGCTATAATTTTCACAAGCATTCAAAGAAGAATTGCCATAAATCAATGGGAAGGATGAACTTCAAAGATATTTATATATTTAATCAATTATACAAAATAAGAACTATGGATTAGGATTTTAATATATCCAGAATATGGGATATTAGATATAGGATATTCTTTAACTATACAAGTGTGACATACTTTGGTGATAAAAAACAACTTTGAGTTGTACTAAAATATTTTTATCCTTTGATACTAAATATGTTTTCCTACAAAAACTCTCAAACTATAAAGTTCTCATTAGTTTATATGTATTTACTTCTATCTATTTATTTTTAAGTGTGTAATTATAATATTTTATATTACCCATTAAGATGTAGGTAATTAAGTGTGACTCCCACACAAAATTCGGGCATTGGATTATGCCTCTAGGGAAAAAAGGTGTATGATTTGGGTTGTTCCCCATGGTAGAAAAAAGAAGGATAGTTTGGTTTTAAAACTATAAGGGGGGAAATTATTTGAAAATTGGTTGTACCTTGTGGTAAAATTCATTATAAGATTCAATTATAGTGGTTATATGGGTTACATCTCTCTCTATTCATGATAGGGGGAAGATTTGTGTATGATTATTTGGATCAAAACTACTGTAAAAATCATTGTGACTATTTCTATTTATTTTTACATTGAATTCAATTAATATCAATAACTACGATATAGGATTAAATATTTAAATTCCGTAATTTATTTTTATAAAGGAGAATTCACCCCCCTGGATTTTTTTCATTGTCACGTTAGACCAAAAAATTCTATCTGAAATTAACTCCAATATATATATATATTTTATTTAATTGTGTTAACATATGTTTGGACCAAGATAATAAAGAAATTATTTTATTTAGGTAATGTATTTTGTTGCTAAGAAAATATAAAAGAAGGATAAATCAACTCACTTTATTTTTTAAAAAATAAGGTGGACCATCATATTTAAACCATCATACTCACCAAATCATAAGAATTTCCATTAGAATTGGAAGATTTTTTATGGAATAAAATATTCATCATACTCACTCAATGTTCTAAATGAAAAAAAAATTAATGAGGAAATGAATCAGATTCATCATGGATCCAACAAAAATCTAATGATAATTTTCTTTTTTTTAATTCACAAAAATAATAAGTATTCTAAGAAACTTGTGGTAGAATATTGATGAAATAATGGAGGTGAAAATATGATTCCAATCATATTCTGGCCAATATAATTGAGGCCAGTTGGAATGAAATTATGTTACTGAAATAATAAGAAGTAATAAAACGTCATAATGTATGTTAGATGATTCTAAATATGATATTTAACATAATCAAAGTCATAAAGGAATTAATGATTAAAATCAAAATTTTGTAAAAGAAGGAAGTTGTTCAAGTAAAAAAAAATTGGTCTTAGATCATCATATGTGAAATTCAATAAGGATAAAAAGGTAGATCATAATGACAGAAATAGATGGTTATGGTTTTCAGTCATACTAAAAGAAAAAAAATTAAATCTTTATAGATTTAATTTTATGAATATCATAATCAGAAAAGAGAGATAATTTGAGTGATGAAAGATATTGGGTAATGTATTAAGAAAAGAATAAGTAGATGTGGTTGAATAAGTTTTAAAGAATCCTTTATCTTCATTATAATTAATAAATCGAAATGAGAGTTGGATTTGAGAATCATAATGAGAAGGAAAATGTTTTCATTTTTACATTTTTCTATAGATAAACATAATGAAGAAAATATTGTTGAACATATTCCATCATCATAATAATGAAATAAGAATGGATAGATAGTCTTTTAGGTGGTGTAGAGGAATATAATGATATATATTCAATTCTTATTTATTTTCAAGTAGGTCCCAAAAATCAAAGTGAAAAAATGCATTTATGGTAGTGAAGAAATCCTATTGAGAAAAAAATCAAGAATTGGAATCAGAATGAATTTTTTTAGGTATTCATCAATTCCAGATTAACATGTAGTTTAAGAAATCAGGATGACCATCTTAATGGAGAATCATAATTGGAAAGTAAGCATGAAAAAATATAGATGGACTGAAGATTTTTTAGAATGTCAGAAGTGTAGAAGAACTCAATTATAGATCAAAACATCAAAGAGATTTTATGATTCGAGAAAATGTTGAATAAGTCAAAGAGATATATGATATTTAAGGAAGGTTAAAGATTTAGGAAATCTATTGAATATGGAGAACCATTTCAGAATCCCACTTAAACCATTTTGGTATGTCAATAAAAGGAGGAGAATACATTGTTTATTAGGTGACTTTTATTTATTATGAAATAGGAAATAGAATCTCTATTATTCTAGTAAGAAGAAGTTTCTAGATTAATATTTATTGTAGAATTTCTTTAGATAGAATAATATAGAAGAAGAGGAAAATTTTATTCAGATGATTATCATATTAGGCTGAATAATTGGAACAAAAAATTATTATTGATATTTCTGGACTAAGGGTGAAGAAGTTAAGGATTATTTTAGTGGTTTTATGATAGATTGTTATTTCTGTTTTGAGCAATTGGATATAGGAATTAGAGTGGGAAATCAGAATGAGTTTTATTGAAAAGTATATGAAGTTCTAACCAGCTTCTAGGTATGAAAGTGAAGAATTGTTTTGAAAGATCATATTTGTTAAAGTTGATCAAGAATAACCATAACATTTTTGTTACAAAAATTTTATTACATCATTTTATGATAATTGAAGAACATTCACTATTATATTGAACCTAGTGATACATGATTGTAGGGGCATATCATACTCATTGTTTTCCACAAAAAAATAATTTTTTTCTTATATATTGTATGGTGTTAGATTGTTTATAAACTATATAAAGGATGTAGATACCCTTAATGAGTATTAAACCATGTAAATTATTACATACCTATGGATGTGTGTTTGAATAGTTATCATGATGGAAAGAAATATTTAATAAGAGGAAAAGGTTACTTCATATGTAAGGAAACATAAAAGAAAAATATATCACTGATTCACCCCGCTCTACCACTCATTGATATATGAATCTTTATTGGTGAATATCATATGGTATTAGAGTGGAGGTTACCTTAATTTATTCTTTTCTAATGTTTTGAAGAGATTATTTTAAGGAGGATAAAAATTTTATATATAATATGGGAATTTTGATCTTCAATGGAAATAGCTATCATATCTAGAGTGATAGAATTATTCCTTATCTTATGTATCTTGGTAATTATGTTCAGGAAGCTACAACAGGTTTATTTTCTCAAATTGATGATAAAGTTACTCTTAAATTTGTTTTTAAGAATAATATTGAGAATGATGGAAGAGCTAAAAATGAATTACAATCATGAATTTATGTAAGTGATTTTTTAAGAGAAAAAGGTGTTTCGACTACCAATGGTTTCTGGGATAAGTTAAAAAACAATTATGAACGTAATAAAAATTTCAAGAGGGAAAACTAAAAATCTAGAGGTTGAAGTATGATGATCTGAAAATGGTTCAGTATGAATCTGTTGAGGACTTATTTACCATGTTAAAAAACATTTTCAGTACAATAAAATATTTTGGTTAAAAGTTTGAGGATTCTACAGTTCTAGAAAAGATCTTAATAATTCTTCCCAATAATTTTGATCCTAAAGATTCCTCATGGGAAGATAAAGATCATGAAAATGTATCTCTAGATGATCATTATATTAATCTCATCACGTAATAAATGATAAAGGAAATAGTTATGAAGGAAAAAACAAAAGGTGATAGAGAAATTTCTCTTATATCTACAAAGAAATAAAAAACTAAGAAGCTTCTTGAGGAATATGAGGTTGCAGACCTAGACTCCAAAAATTAGTTATGTAAAAATATTGATGAACTTTTGTCCTTTTTTAGAAAAATGTGAGAATAGGTACATGTTAATACAAAGAGAAACATCCCTTCAAATGTTTTAAATGTGGATTTTTTGGGTACTTTGAAGTTAATCTTCATTGAAGAATGAATGAAGGGGATAGTAAAGAATAAGAATGAAGACCAAGAAGTCCATGAATGAAACATGGAGATAAGAAAAAATATTTTCCCAAAGGGAAAGATAAAAAAATCTACAAATAAAAAAGGTGATGTTTCTTATTTAAATACAATGATGAATAATATAGTGTAGCTTAATCCAAAAAACGTATTTTGGAAATGTTAAATGCAAAAGAAGAAGAGTATAAATATATCCAAAAAAACATTCTAAAGATAAACAGAGATGTATAAGATTAAAAAACTAAATCATTAAACTTGGTTAAGGTTCTGAAAAGGAGGAACCTAACAAGGATAAAAAAGTTACCTTTTAAGGTTAAGAAGAGAGTTGGAAATGTTTATGAAAAAGAAGAAAGATGGGAAGTTTATGTATTTTTTCAAGAATAATAATGTTGAGAATTCATAAGTTTCTAAAAACCCTGAGTCTAAAATAATTTATCCACATTCTAAGTGTGGAAAAGTTTCTATTACTTCTAGTTTTGATAAGGATGGAAGGAAATATGATTATAAGAATATATTTTTTAAAAAAATATAAATTTTGGTGGTCAACAAAGTTTTGTTAATATGGTTGCTGAGAAACATACTCACAACTCAAGTCAATCTAAAAAATTTAGAGTAAAATACTATTTATTTGGATACTACTGTTATTTTGGTGGATTCAAAACTATGAAAAAAATGTGTTGGTTTAACCAACAACATTACTACTACTCCTTGGGTTATGTAAGGAATGGTTTGATGGGGAGTCAATCCTACCGAAATAAGAAGTATGATAAGGAAGTTCAGAACAAACCTAAGAATGTTCTTGTGAAATTTGATAATAGTTTCAAACCCATGGAAAATATTTTTAAAGCATGTGAAAAGCCTTAAAATCATTCTAAGGGTTTTCTAGTTCTTTTTACTGGCATAAAAAAAATTTCATAACAATTCTTAGAAGCCGTAGTTGAAGAATGAAAAGGGAAATTAAAAAATCCTATTATAGAAACCGCTCTAAAAGATATAAAAGGAGAACAACCTTTGATCTTGGATCATGTTTTTTCTTCTCGTATGATAGGATATTTAAAGTGTTTGAAGAATTTAAATTATTTTAAAGAAGGAGTAGGGAAATTTGAAAATTTTGAATCTCTCATAATCAAATGTGTTGGATCATCCATCATAGTGAATTAAAAGTATAAATCCAATATATCATTATATTTTGATGGGATGAAACACAACTTTATAAGAGTTTCAAAATATTTTGTTTATGGTAACAAATTTATCTTCCAAAAATATAGTTTTTTGGTGAAAATTTAGGAATATAGAAAGAAAGATACAAGATTCCATTGAACAAAAGGAAACTTATTTCAATATGTTAAAATAAAAAATATTCTTGTTACATGGGTATGGTGGAAGATAATTAGTTATAGAATAAAATTCTTGGGAACATGTGTCAAAGAAACATGAGAAAGTTTTCAAAGAGATATGATATCATTTGTATTCTGGATATGACATGAAGAAGAGATTGGTGTTGCAATATTTTTCAAAAAGAAAATGTTTCCAACTCAGTGCATATGAATGTTCATATTTGTTCAAAATGGCCCTTAAAACATATTCATTCTAATATAAGTGGTTCAATGAGAAAACAATAAACTAATGGAGATAAGTACCCCATCAATTTCATTGATTACTTTACTCAAATTATGTAACACCCTGACCCTAGTTACCCAGAGTCGGTGCATTATTAAATAACATTGGCATGATGAAAAAAGATCAAGTCTTGAAAGACCGATTAGTTTAGTATCCTTGGAAACACTAGATACATTCATAAGTCTTACATTACATCATACATTGAAAAACTACAACAACATAGTCTTCATAGTCCACACTCATATCCCCTCATACAATCCCTACAGGTCAGTGATAAAATACATCTTCACATCCAGGGAAAAATAAAACACAGAAAGGGGTGAGCTCATATTCTTAGTAAGGATAACAATATAGCAGAAACATTCATAAATAAGCATAAACATTTAAGGAAATGTATAACTAAAACAAAGCCTTTTAAACTTGAACTTCAGCATAATATGGAAAAAACAAAATGAATTAATCCCATTTACTTATTCACATGGATATTCTACTAGTCCAATAATCACATTAAAATATCAATAACCACTTTCATAATGATGGAATGCATAATGCCAGACATTTATAACCACAAAGTCAAGGCCTTGTGCCAAGACTACAAATAACATTTTTTCAAGGCCTTTTTCCAAGACCCTAGTTTTCCTCATGAGACCTACTGATGCATCGACTGTCTATAGAGGGCTCCACTTGTCACTTGCTACGTCCATTGCAGTCCTCATTTGAGCAAGTTTAAACATATCATAAACATTCGTATTAATTCTAGCATTTGAAATGTCAATACTTTCTCCATAAACCTTGAATGGTATAAAAATAACACATCCACAGTCAAAAATATAACAAAACCTTCAATACTATATATTATCTTTGTATCATAATAAATCAACTTCAAATAAGCTTAAAATCCATCAAAGGATGTTGACATAGATGAAATCAAAACTATTTGAGAGAAATATATCTTTTTTTAAATCATTTAAAAGTAAAATAATTATAAAATAAAACATTTACTTTGAAAATATTATTATAATATTTTAATTAAAGCATTGATGATTTTATTACGGCAAAAAATAGCTTCACCCGCTATATAAGATAAAAAATACATTCTTACCTTAATTCTGTTGAAAAGGTTAAAAAGGACCTTGTTTGGAAAATGATGGAAAGATTCCTTTATAAACATCTTATAAAAAGTCAAACAAGGGTATAAATGTCTTTAACAAATATTCGATAAAATAGTAAGAATGTTTTGAAATACATTTTCAAGAAATATGTATGTGGATGATAAAGAAGTCGCAGTAGATACTTACGTAAAAACTACCACGGATAATAAACAGATTGTGTGATTAACCCTTACCTTTTACTTTTCCCTGGTTGAGGGTAGTTTAACCTCATATATAATGGTGAAATAATTTTTATTAAACTATACAAGAATAATATACATTATTATTATATCATATATGATCTTTTAACATTGCATTGTTAATAATATCTTAGTATTATCGTCGTTTCGGGTGTTAATTGATTCATTTTCCTTTATATTCTTTGTTATGTGAGTCATATTTTTCATGGATGGGATGTATATTATTCATATCCAAAATGATATCAAGTCTTTAAATATTATTGTTAACCATAAAATGAAAATTAGTCTTGAATGAATACGATGGGGATTGAATCTCATCGCGTTCGTGGAGATGGTTATTCGTACGTACGCACGAGCGGCAATATCATTCTTTTGATATTAAAATAGTATATAATTGAATGGTATATAATATTTAAAGAATCATTATCATGTTATATTTATTATTTACATCAATTACACATCATAATTATACCAATCAAAATAATAATGTATCGAATAACAATTACACCATGACGTGGAGACGGTAATCCGTACGTACGCACATATGGTGACATGTCATTCAAAGGGTGGATAGAATAATGAATATGGTTGTACCATATTCATAATAACATATCAGTATATAGAAGATACTGGAGTTATTATTTTATAATGGAAACAACAAATAAATAGGAAGTGGAAGAGAAAGGAACTTGAAAAAGGTGGTGAGATATTTACCTCTTCTTCGGGTTCTTCCATTTTATTTGATCAAAAGGGCTCGTTAGGTTGTCTTTATGAATAAAGTAAGGCCTCTAGGATTAAGGGCGGATAGTTGAGAGGGTATTGGGGTAGATTTTGGCAGATCCAAATGGCTTTGACGGTGTGGATTAGTGATAAGGGGGAGTGCCCTTTTATAAGAGGGGTGAGAGGCACCTTAGGAAAAGCTAGAAATATTATTTTATACTAAAATAATTTTCGGATTATAATGGTTCCAAAATAGATTATCTGAAGTCTAAGGTGGGTATGGGTTGAACACCACTCAACCAATAGGTTTTATACAGGTTTGGGTCACTATATTAACTTTATCTTTTAGATTTAACTCTTAGTTAAATAGTTTGACATTTACCATGTCTCCTTGTATTTTTATATTATATGGTTAATAAACATAATATATACTTTCAAGAGAATCCCATGTGGTTAATTAATGATACAAAAATAATTATATAAGTCCTTTGGACAAACTGTATATTTTTAGGAATATAATATAAATTAATAATATAATATTTGTTTTAAAAACTTTTTTATGTAAATTTTGACACTAGTTGGTATTTTGTTTTTTATAAATTCATAACAGCATTAATACTTCGAAAAAAATTCATATAACCAACCCTAAAATGTCATAGTAACCTATAAAATTAGTGGAATTCATAAAAAGTCTCAAATTACCTTTATATGAATATTTAAAATATCAATTATTTTAATATTTTATTAATTATGTAATTACCGCATCACCATTCTGTCATAACTAATTTAACTTATTTAATGTTTAAAAATTATAAATAAAATACCATTATGTAGGAAATATTTTTATCTTTCTAATGAATATTTATAATCGAATTTATCTTATGTATAACCCTATATCAAAAATGTTTTAGTTATTAAACATTGATTTTAACACTTTTAACTCTTCTTTAAATAAAATAATAATAAGTGTCCAAATCTAATCCAAGTGGACCAAATAGGTTCATATATTATTCCTAAGGTTGTTTTGGGTCTAATTATACTTATCCAATAGAATTAGGACATGTTTTAGGGTAATAATAATATCATTTTTACCCTTAATTACCCTATTTACTTTTAACTGTGGAAATAAAAGTAAAAAGTTACTATTCACCAAAAGTTATTTTTATCTTATTGAACCTCATTTTACTCCTCAATATTAACCATGTCTCTTAGATTTTTGAAATTCCACTCACAGAAGCGGTAAAATTATGTTTTATGTGAATTTGAAAATTCTCCTAGGAGATGGGTAAAAGACAGTGAAAATTTCAATAAAATTTTTATATATCTAAAATTATTATAACCCGACTCTAGTGGATTACATTGAATGTATATAGGTATTATCTATATATTCTGACCAAAAATAAAATTAAATAAAATAAAAAAGTATTTAAATAAATATTCAGTTTTAGATTTTAACTCAGTGTTTTTTCACTATTCATCAAAAATTGAAAGTTTTCAGAAAAATACCAAAAATTCACCCTAGGATAATTTCGATATTCAAAATCCAAAAATAAATTCCATTTTGAAGGATAAAATTTATAAAATTTCAAAAAGTGGGTATTTCTATTCATAACTGCTAGTTTGATTGGTTGTGGTGTGCTAGAACTTGAAGTTGCGTACAACACACGCTATTATATTATTCAAAGAGAAACATACCATGGAAGCTTGGTGTGTTACATTCTCCACTCCTTCAAATAGTTTCATTCTTGAAATTTCTAGAATATTACTGCATAAAAAGACTCAGGTGGTTTCTCATCACAAGTTCCTCAGGTTCCCATGTTGCCTCTTCCATCTTATGGTTTCTCCATAGAACTTTTACCAGAAGGGTCGTCCGGTTTCTCAACACTTCTTCTCTGGTATCAAGAAACCTAATGGCCTCTTCTCAATAAGATAGATCAGGTTCCGATTCTACTTCCTCATATGTGAGTACATGCGTTGGTTCAGGCATGTGTTTTCTCAATAGTTATATGTGGAATACATCGTGAACTTGGGACAGATTTAGCGGCATTTCTAAATGATAAGCTATATCCCCAATTCGTTCTAGAATTTCGAATGGTCATATGTACCTGGGGCTCAATTTACCTTTCTTACCGAAACGTATAACTCCCTTACATGGAGATATATTCATGAAAACTTGATCTCCTACCTAAAATTCCAAATCATTCCTTCGATTTTCAACATCGCTCTTCTGCCTACTTTGATCTTCTTTATTGTGGGTTTGGATTACCTTCACCTTTTCCATCGTTTCCTCAAAAATTTGTGGGCCTATGAGTTTTCTTTCACCAAAATCATCCCAACAGGTTAGTGTGTGACATCTCTTTTCGTATAACACTTCATATGGTGCCATCTGAATACTTTAATGGAAGCTATTGTTATAGAGAAAATTCTACCAGAGGTAAATATTGATCCCACATACCTTGAAAGTCAAGTGATCATGATCTAAACATGTCTTCTAAGGTTTTAATAGTCTATTCTGATTGTCCATCAGTTTGGGGGTGGTAATCAGTGCTCAAATGAAGCTCAGTATCTAGGACTTTTAAAGAATTTTCCCGAATCTTGATGTAAAACGTGGATCAGGATCAGAAACAATTGATAGGGGTACTCCATGAAGTCTCACAACATCATTAATATATTGTCTTGCTAGAAGTTCAATTGGTAGATCTTCTCTTATAGCAAGAAAATGTGATGACTTTGTAAGACAATCAACAATGACCCATATTGCATCGTTCCTTCTAGGAGTCTTTGGTAGTCCCATGAAAAAGTATATCGTAATATTATCAAATTTCCACTCCGGTATGGGAAGAGGTTGCATGACTCCTATAGGTTGTTTCCTCCCAACATTCACTTGTTGAAAAACCATACATCTTCACACAAAATCAGTAATCTCCCTCTTCATGTTGTGTCACCAAAAATGTTCCTTCAAATCTCTAAAAAAATTGGCGCTCCAAGGGTGTATAAGGAAATTGGAACTATGAGCATCATCCAATAATTCCCTTTTTAGATCAGGTATATTGGGAACAAATTCTCTTCCCAAATTTCAAAAATCCATTTTCAGACATAAAGTCACTCAATCTCCCATCATTCACATCTTTAATATTATTTTGAAACTCTTTAGCATCGGTCTAAGAACTCTTTATCCTTTCTAGTAAAGATGGTTTGGAAACCATTTGAAAAAAGTATTTATGTTTCACCTTCCATGGTGATTCCCATATCCATATTTACTAGATCCATGTATATAGGAACCTTTTCAACACTCATCTTGTTCAAAACTCCATGATCTTTCCTACTCATGGCATCCGCCACCTTATTTTCCTTCCTTGGGTGGTAGTGTATTGTGAAATCATAATCCGTGAGTTGTTCAAGCCATCTCCTTTGCCTCATGTTGAGTTCTTTCTGTGAGAAAATATACTTCAAACTCTTGTGATCAGTATAAATATCTAATTTTTACCATAGAGATAGTGTCTCCAAATATTCAAAGCAAAGATTACAACTGTTATCTCAAGATAATGAGTATGAAAGTTCTGCTCATGAATTTCCATCCCTCATGATGCATTGGCAATAAATCTATCATTCTACATAAGGACACAACCAAGTCCTTTCTTCGACGCATCACTATAAATAACGAACCCATCATTCCCCAATGGTAGAGTCAATAATGGAGCATTGACTAATCTTCTATTCAGATCATCAAAACATTGTTCACACTCTTTGGTCCAAACAAATTTAAACCCTTTTGGTGTGAACTTTGTTAATGGGTTATCCAACCGGGCAAACTTCGGGACGAAATTTCGATAATAACCTGCTAAACCAATAAAACTACATACCTCAGTTATACTTTTTGGTGCTGGAAATTCTTGTATTTCCTTGTTCTTTGAAGGATCAATTGAAATTTTATCCTTAAAGACAATATGGCCAAGAAAAGAAATCTCCTGAATCCATAATGCAAACTTGCTAAACATCCCATATAATTCATGTCTTCTAAGAGTCTTCAAGATAATGCGAAAGTGATTTTCATGATCTTAGTAGCTTTTAGAGTATACCAAGATATCATCAATAAATACCACTACAAATTCATCAGGATATTCCTTGAAAACTCTCTTCATTAGATCCATGAAAACATAGGGTGCATTAGTCATCCCAAAAGGCATTACTGTAAACTTGTAATGCCCATACCTGGTTCGAAATGCAATCTTCGAAATGTCTTCATTCTTCACACAAAACTGATGATATCCATATCAAATTTAAATCTTTGAAAAATATTGAGCTCCATGAATTTGGCTGAATAAATCATCAATGCGAGGTAGGGGATACTTGTTCTTTATTGTTATAGCATTGATCTCCCTATAGTCTATAGATAACCTCATAGATCCATATTTCTTATTAAAAAAAGGACAGGGGATCCCCATGGAGAAACACTTGGGTGAATAAATCCCTTATTACTCAATTCCTCTAGTTGTTTCTTTAGTTTCACTAATTCCATAGTTTCCATTCTAAAAGGGATTTTTGAAATGGTCCTTGAACCAGGAATTAAGTCAATGCAAAACTCAATTTCTCATTCTGGAGGATGTCCAAGTAAATCTTCGGGAAACATATCAACATATTCTTTCACAATAGGTAAATCCTCTATTTGAACATTCTGCTCCTCACCCATAGTCATTTCATTCTCTTACTTCCCAATAATTAAATTTAGTTTAGCTTTTGGGTGTGGATCTAGATAAGAATTAGGTGGTGACGATTCTGCTCTAAAGATAAGGTGTTCTTTTTCATCATCATCAAAAATAGTAACCTCCTTCTTTTTACAATAAATTTTTGCATCATGGTCCAAAAGACAATCCATACCGAGGATTATATCAAATTCAATCATGGGTATGACGATGAGATCAGCAGATAAAGAACATTTATATGCTCCAATGGGAACGGATTCACAAAACTTTGTTGTGATGATAAATCCCTTAAGAGTTTTAACTGACAAATACCTTTTTAAATAAAATTGTAAATATCAAATTTTCTTAGAAAACTGGGAAGATATGAAACAATGGGATGATCCAAAATCAAATAAAGCATTTTCTAAACCTGAGGAAACCATTAAATTATATGAAACCACGTCTTTCGGAGCTTCTACCTCAGCAGTAGTGATAGCATAAGCTTGGCATTGAACCCTTGGCCTTTTCTGAGGTAAGTTCCCCTGATGGTTAGGACATTCATTTGCATAATGTCCCATCTTCCTGCAATTGTAGCACTGAACATCGGTACCTTATTTCTTTCCCTTGAAATAACGATCTTGGTGGCCTTTTTCACCAAACTTGTAAAAAACTCCCATTCCCTTAAAGAAAGAACTGGGGTGTTTCTTCCCACATTTATTGCAGGATGGATATTCAACTTTTCCCTTCTTCCCCTTATTTCCATTTCCAGAGTGATCAGTAGATCTCTTATTCTCTTGCATTGCTTTAAAGTCATAAGACTTAGAAAATTATTTTTCTGTCTTGATAGAATAAGAGACAATATATTCATACGATGAGAAGGATTGTGAGATAAATGATCGATGGCGAAATGGCTTTAAACCATCAAAGAAATGATCAATCATACTTCTTGGTTTATATATATAATCTGCAGCATGCCTTGCTGAACTTATAAATTTAGACTCATACTTTGCAACATTCTCGTCCTCCTTTTGCCTCAGACTCAGAAATTTTCTTTCCATATCCAATCGATGGTTATGAGGAAAGTATTTTTCTAATAAAATAACTTTAAACTCCCTCCATTCCATATTTGACACTTCATCATCTTCCTTCGTGTCTTGAATCAATGACCACCATTGATCAGCATCTCCAATGAGGTGGTAAACTGCCATGATAACTTTTTCCCTTTCACTACTCCCCAAGGAATGGAATATTTTCACTAAGTAATTTATCGATTTCTCAGCTACTAATGGATTTGTACTCCCATTTAATTTTGGTGGTTGTTTCCTCATGAAGTAATCTAACATTGATCCCCCACATTGTGGATCAGGGTGCTCCATATGGGTAAGTTTATTATTTATTACCTGAGTGAGTTGTCCCAGTATGGTGATTAGCTGATCAGTAGCAGTTGCATCACCAGCTCCACTATAATTATCTTGAGAAGGAGATAAATCTCTACATGGAGTGAATTCATTGATATGGTTTCCATTCCTTCAACTATGTGCCATTTCGAAATAATTGCATACACTAGATTAGTTTATGAATCCAATACATAAATCCAAAATTGTAAAACACTTAACATAAATTTAGAAGTTTATGGATATAATCCATAATCATAAAAATGTTTTCATTGGGGAAGTATATACTCATAAACCCTTTATAATGGTTTGTAAAGAAAATGAGAATTATCCTAATCATATCCCCGGGGAGTGTCGTAACCAAGAGTGCGGCAAGACTCATTGTCGTGCACCATTTCCCGTTCGAGTCTAGCTCAAAGTAGTGTTTTCAGGTTTTATGCCAAGGTACATCTGTGCCAGAGCTGCCTCTACCTGCTCGTATCCAGACAGGGATGCATTGCTCAGAAAAATCACAAAATCTCTACAATACCAAAATTCAAGGAAGTTCGTCTATAGTGATCCTCAAAGTCTATAATAGGTCTATGTGCTCTAAACAGAGTTTATCTAAATCTAGCGTCCAAGGTTTGTACTAAACTTCCTCTAATACCAACTATAATGCCCCGACCCCAGTTACCTAAAGTCGGTGCATTATTACATAACATTGGCATGATCAATAAAGATCATGTCTCGAAAGACCGATTAGTTTAGTAGCCTTGGAAAGACTAGATACATTCATAAGTCTTACATTACATCATACAATGAAAAACTACAACAACATAGTCTCCATAGTACACACTCATATCCCCTCAGACCATCTCTGTAGGTTAGTCATAAAATGCTTCTTCACATCCTGGGAAAAATAAAACATAGAAAGGGGTGAGCTCAGATACTCAGTAAGGATAACAATATTGTAGAAACTTTAATAAATAAGCATAAACATTTAAGGCAGTGTATAACTAAAACAAAAGCCTTTTAAACTTGAACTTCAGCATAATATGGAAAAAATAAAATGAAGTAATGACATTTACCTATTCACATGGATATTCTAATAGTCGAATAATCAAATGCAATATCAATAACCACTTTGATAATGATGGAATGCATAATTCCAGTCAAGGCCATGTGCCAAGACTACAAATAAGATTTTGTCAAGGCCTTGTCCCAACACACTATTTTGTCTCATGAGACCTACCGATGCATCGAGGAGCTATAGTGGGCTCCACTCGACACTTACTAAGTCCAATGCATTCCTCATATGAACAGGTTTAAACATAACATAAACATTCATATTGAAACCAGCATAAAAAATGTCAATATATTATCCATAAACCATTAATGTTATGAAAAAACCCATCCAAATTCAAACATATCCCAAAACCTTCAATTTAATATGGACGTTTTTATTATAATAAATCAACTTCAAATAAGCTTATAATCCATCAAATAATGTTGACATAGATGAAATCATAACCTTTTTAGAGAAATATCTCATTCTATTTTGAAATAATTTGAGAAAAGATTTATTTTGTAAATATTCTTATAGTATTGTAATAGAATCTTCGACGATGTTATAACAGTGGAAAATATCCACACCCACCGTATAAGTTAAAAAACATTCTTAACTTAATTTTGTTGAAAAGGCCATAATATACCTTGTTTGGAAAACGATGGAAAAATTCATTTCAAAAGATATAATGTCAAATAAATGTCTAAATGACTTTACCCCATTGTCTAGTAAATAGTAAAAATGTTTTGAAATACATTTTTATGAAACATGGATGTGGAGGATAAAGAGGTCCCAGTAGGTGTGAATTAGATACAAGGGGAGTGCCCTTTTATAAGAGGGGTGAGCAGCACCTTAGGTAAAGCTAGAAATATTAATTTATAATAAAATCATTTTCGGTTTCTAATGGTTAAAAAATGTATTATTTAAAGGATAAGGTGGGGATTGGTCGAAAACCACTCAACCAATAGGTTTTTATAGGTTTGGGTCACTATATTAACTTTATCTTTTAGATTTAACTCTTAGTTAAATAGTTTGACATTTACCATGTCTCTTTGTATTTTTATATTATATGGTTAATAAACATACTATATACCACCAAGAGAATCCCAAGTGGTACATTAAGGATACACCAATAATTATATAAGTCCTTAGGCCGATCCTTAGATTTTCAGGAATATAATATAAATTAATAATATAATATTTGTTTTAAAAACTCTTTTATTTCAATTTTTACACTATTTGGTATTTTGTTTTTTCTAAATTCATAACAGCATTATTAAATAGAAAACCATTCATATTGCCAACCCTAATATGTCATATTAACCTATAAAATTAGTGTAATTCATAAAAATTCTCAAATTACAATTATTTGGATATTTATAATTTCAATTATTTTAATATTTCATTAATTAGGAAATTACTACATCACCATTATGTCATAAATAAATTAAATTATATAATGTCTAAAATTTATAAATAAAATACCATTATGTAAGAAATATTTTTATATTTATAATGAATATTTATAATCAAATTTATCTTATGTATAACCCTATATTAAAAAAAATTTAGTTATTAAATGTTGATTTTAACTCTTTTAACTCTTCTTTAAATAAAATAATAATAAGTGTCCTAATCTAATCCAAGTGGAACAAAGAGGTTCATATTTTATTCCTAAGGTTGTTTTTGGTCGATTTATACTTAGACAATATAATTAGGACATGTGTTAGGGTAATAATAATATTATCATTTTTACCCTTAATTACCCTATTTACTTTTAACTGTGATAAATAAAAGTAAAAAGTTACTATTCATCAAAAATTATTTTTATCTTATTGAACCACATTTTACTCATTGATATTAACCATGTCTCTCAGATTTTTGAAATTCCACTCACAGAAGCTGTATAATTATGTTTTATGTGAATTTGCAAATTCTCCTAGAAGATAGGTAAAAGACAGTGAAAAGTTCAAAAAACAATTTTATATCTAAAATTATTATAAACCGACTCCAATGAATTACATTGTACTTATATAGGTATTATGTATCTAGTTTGACATAATATAAATTTAAACAAAATAAAAAATTATTTAAATAAAAATCAGGTTTTCAGTGTTTTTTCAATATTCATCAAAAATAGAATGCTTTCAGAAAAATACAAAAAATTCACCCCAGGATAATTTTGATATTCAGAATCCAAAAATTAATTCCATTTTAAAAGATAAAATTTATAAAATTTCAAAAAGTGGGTATTACTATTCATAACAGCAAGTTTGATTGGTTGTGGTGTGTTTGAACTCGAAGTTGCATACAACACACGCTACTGTATTAGTCAAAGATAAGCGTACCATTGAAGCTTGGGGTGTTACACATTGCATGTGTTATGTATATGAAAGAAAGGTGAGATGATCTGAAAATGTTTAAAAGATTATGGAGGAAAAATGAGAAGGAATTTTAGTATTTAGTTAAGAAGTAGAGAACTAATAATGGTAGTGTGTATAGAAATGAATAATTTGAACATTGTATTAATAATCATGGAATATAGAATGAGTTTATTTCACCATGCATTCCTTAATAAAATGGGGCTGTTTAAAGGAAGAATAGATGTCTAATGTGAATGGGGAGAACTATAATACTTGAACATGGACTCTCTCATTGCTTTTGGAGGCAATCCATGAGTACAATAGTGTATATCCAAAATAGATGTTTCTATAGACCAAGTTATATATGACTTCATATGGAAATTTTTTTGAAAAAACTCTAAGTCTGAAACACTTAAGAGTTATTGGGAGTCTATGCAACATAAACAAGAAAGGGTAAAACCTTGGAAAAGTTGAGAAGAGAGGTGAAGATGGAATTTTTCTAGGTTATGATCTAGAATGAAGAGGATATAGATGCTTTAACAAAGATACATATATAATATTTTATTTTATTTATATAAAATTTGTTGAAAATGATGAGGAAGAAAAACATAATTGTGCTAATAAAGAAGTTGAGTTGTCTAAAGAAAGTTTATTGACAATTTTAATAAGTATGTTGATAGTGGTGATCCTAATAAAGAAGAATAATATAACTCATATATTTCATGTGGAGATAATAAAACTCAAATAACTTATCTAAGGATGTGTAATCTGGTGGAGGCTCGGAATATTATTGGTGATAAACATCAGAAGGTTCAAACTTGATGAAATTAAAAACTTGTTACACATACTTTTTTTATTCAAAAGTCAAGGTAAAATATTTGAATGAAGCTTTTGAGGATCCATAATGGATTATGAATATGAATGAAGAACATGATTCCATAGAAAATAATGATACTTGGGAACTTGTACCCAAGCCAAGTGACAAAATATTTATTAGTACAAAGTTGGTTTTCTGGAACAAAATGAATCATTAAGTTGAAGTTGTAAGGAATAATGAAATATTAGTATGAAAATGTTACTAACAAATTGAAGGTGACTAATTTGATGGGAATTTTTCTCTGGTGTAAAGGTTAGAAACAATAATAATCTATCTTTATATTACTTCACAACAGAGTTACACAATTTTTTAAATAGAAATGATGTCCTCATTAATGAATAGTCATATTGATGAGTAAGTTTACTTTGAAACACCTTGTATATTTGTTTTTGGGATAGATGAAAGTTATGTGTGTAAGATAATGAAATCCTTGTATGGGATAATACAAGATCTGAAGGAATGTTATTCAAAATTGGATACTTTATTGGGGAATATGAGATTCCTAGAAAGTAAAAGTTAATAGAAATGTTTAAATTATATAAATTTAGGATTTTTCCCTCATCATAAATGTTTATTTTGATGACATTATATTTTTTTAGAATGATGAAAGAGTATGTGAAAGATTTAATAAATACATGAATTTTTTTTTGATATTTCCATGTTGGGAGAAATGAAAAAATTTCTTGGATTAAAATTTTTACAAAATAAGAAACACATTTTTGTTTCTCAACAAAAGTATTCCATATAACTTAATAATATGTTTAGCATAGAAACTTTGAAACCAGTTTCCACACTGATTTTTGTGGAAACCAAGTTGTCTAAATATGTATATGGCAAGGAAGTTGACAAAAAAGTGTATTGAAAACTAATAGAAAGTTTTTTATATGGGACTTTCTTAAGACCCGACATTGTTTATGTTGTTAACTTATGTAAAATATTTTATATTGATCCAAAAAAATCACATTTACATTCGAGATGAATAATTCTCTGATATATCAAAGGTATGAAAAACTTTTTAACCAGGTATGAGAGGTCAAAAAGTATTGACTTGTTTGGGTATTCAAATACTGACTAGGAAGGAAATATAGATGATAGAAGATCCACATGTTGTGGAGTTTTCTTTCTATGGATTTTTTTAGTTGGAATAAAATGGAACAAAATTCATTAACTCTTACATGGATGAAGCTGAGTATGTTTCTACCACTAAAGATGATACCCAACTTATTTGGATGAAAATTCAATTATAAGGCTTAATTGTTGTTTTAGAGTTACCATTTATCTTGGGATTTGATAATCAAAGTTCGATCAAAATCAGAATGAATTTGGTAGAAAAGTCTCTTCCAAAACATATTAAAATAAAGAACCAATTCATCACAGAGAATGTGGAGAAGAATGAAAAGGAGAAAGAGTATGTTCCTACATCGGAACATGTTGTTGATATATTCACAAAACCATCACCAAAGTATAGTTTTTATAAATTGAGGTTGAACATGGGTTTCCAACCACTTTCTCATCAAGGACAAGTTATGTGTTTTTTCCATCTATCATATTACCTTTGGATAGTTTTTTCAAGGGGTACAATTGTTTTATAAATCTATCCTTATGTAATCATTCATAAAGGTTGAGTTATTAAAAATATTTTGATCCAGCATGTAAGTTTTTGAACATTTATATCATTTTTTGGATTATTTTTAGGAAACAAATTTTTTTTTCCAGGGAAGTTGAATAAGTGAATACAAGTTGAGGATGAAATTATGAGGAATAAATATGAGGAATAAAGGTGAGGAAGAATGTGGATGAAGAAAACTTGAGGAAGAAACCTGATGAAGAATGTCTATGGAAAAAACTGAGGAGTTTTTTCATGAGTCACTACTTTTAAACAGTATGTTTTATCTATCAATAGTTCTCATTTCCTATAATGAGTAAGATCACATAGGATTATAATTATTGATACGTAGTCTATTTATTGAGGTTAAAAAGTTAAATGATTTATGAATCTTGTTTGAAATCAAAATCCAATGGGGGTGACTAATAGGAAAAATCTAATAAGGAAGATTATCATATTCATATATTGTCTTTTATTTTCAAGGAAATATCAAATAAAGAGAAATAACCTCACTTTTTCAGTAAAAACTATACTTACTGTCATATTTAAAAAATATGAATCAAAAAGATTAAGGAATTCCATCAGAATAGGAATATTGTTTCTGCAAGAAAAGTTTTATCAAAATAACTTTTAGTCTAGAATGAAAGGAAAATAATACTGAAGAAAAGAATCATATTTAGTATAGATCAAACATAGATATGATGATGCTTTATTTTTCTGTAATTCAAAAACATAATAAATATTCTGAGAAACTTTTGATGATAGATTTCTGAAATAATAGGGTAAATATTTCCAGTTGTATTCAGTCTAATATTAGTAAGGCTAGTTGTAATAAAAGAAATTTTCAAAAATAATAGGTAGTCATAAAACGTCCTAATGTAAGTCAGATGATGCAAAATTTGATCATCAACATAATCAATTTCCTGTATGAAAAAATTCATACAAGAAAAAATTTGTAGAAGAAAGAAATTGATGAATTAAAAGATTTTCATTCTCAGATCATCATATCCAAAATTCATAAAAGGCTAAGAAGATTTATCATAATGAAAGAAATTTAAGGTCATGGTTTTTAGTTAAACTAAAATCCAAAATATTTAAATGATTAGAGAGTGATGTTTATGAATATCATAATTATAAAAGGGAACAAATTTGAGTGTTGAATGATCATTGGTATTATATTCAAAAATGAAGAAGTAAAACTTGTTGAAGAAGGTTGAAAGGATATCTTGTCTTCATTGTAATGAAGAAATAAAAATGAGAGTTGGTTATGAGAATTACAATGAGATGACATATGTTTTACTTATTAAATTTGGTGTATATAAATGTAATGAATAAACGATTGTTGAACATATTCTTCCATTTTAATGAGGAAATTGGAATGGGAAGATTTTCATTCGGATGTTTCAGAGAAATGTAATAAAATGTATCTAGTTTTGATTTGTTTGCAAGTGGGTCAAGAAAATAAGAGTGACCAAATGCCTCTATATTAATGAAAAAATCATATTGGTGAAATAGAATCAGGAATTAGAATTGGGATAATGTTTTTCAATAAGACTTAAGTTCTAGATTTAAAATCTGGTTAAGAAATCCAGATGGCAATTGTACTGGAGAATAATAATGGGAAAATCAGAATGAAAAAATTCAAATTGTATTTAATATTTGTTAGAAATTCCAAAAAATTAAAGAATTCAAATAGAGATCCTAAATTTTAAGAGATTTGGAGATTTGAAAATATGTTTAAGAATTCAAAAAGCTATATGGTTTTTAAAGAATATTTAATATTCGATAAATTTTTGAAGTAGGAAAACCACTTAAAAACCCGCTTAAACCATTATTTCATGTCTACAAAATGAGGATAATATTTGTTGTATTATCTGACTTGCATTTCTCATGAAATAGGAAAGAGAATATCTGTAATTCTAAAAATAATTTGTTTCTGGATTAACCTTTCTTATTGTTTTTTTTTTGTACAGAAGAAGAAAGAATAATAGGAAGATAATATCCAACTGATTATCATATTCTAATGAATAATAAAACTAGGAAAATACTATTGATATTTCTATACTGAGGATGAATAAGTTTAGAATTGCTTCAATAGTATTATATTAGAGTATTATTTCCATATTGTTAAATCAGACTTGTGAATCATACTAAGAAATCAAACTAAGAATCATTACCAACTCTATTAAGTGCTTACCAACTTCATGATAATAAAATGAAGAATGGGTTTGAAAGCTCATATTTTTTAAAGTTGATCAAGAAGTACCATGATAATTTTGTTACAAAAATTCTATTACATTATTTTGTACTTCTTAAAGCACATGCACTTTTGTATTGAAGATAGTGATACCTTAGTTTAAGGGAATATCCTACTCATTTTATTTCACACATAAGGATTTTTTTCTAGTGTGTTAAATGGTATTATATTGTTTCCAAAAAATACCAAAGACGTGGCTACTCAAGTGGTGTAGTGAACCATTAAAATTATTGTGTTCCTATGGATATATATTAGAATAATTCTCTATAGAGAAAAAATATTTAACAAGAGGTAAATTTTGTTTCATAAGTAAGGAAACATAAATGAAAAATATTTCACCGATTCAACAACCACCCCTCTAAGTGGTACTTGAATCCTATACGGGAAATTTAAAAAAATTATTAGAATAACCTTCAAAGAGAATTATCAATTTAAGATGGAAGGAACTAGTTCAAATTATGGATAGAACCTCAAAAAACACCTAAATTTGATGGTAGTGAATATGGATACTATAAATATCATACAAAAGCTTTCATAAATAAATTAAGTAGTGATAATTGGAAGATCAGAGAAAAATCATACAAGATACTTTAAGGTGAAACTGAATCATTTGTTGTTAATAATGTGGTAAATTATTTGTTGAATTACAAAATGATGAATATTTTATATTTTATAACAAATAGAAATGTTTATAGTTATGTATCTTCATGGAAATATACTCAAGACATCTAGATAATTCTATAAGTTGAACATATTTTCACCGATAAACTTATTAGAAATATTTTGGGCACGTTTAAATATGAATGTCAATAATATAAAATGGGATAAGAAGAAAATATTAAACAAATGTTTTATATATATACTAGTATTGTAAATGGTTTTAGTTCTTTAGGATATTCTCTTAAAAATAATGTTCTTAGTGAAATATTTCTTATATCCCTTCATCAGAAGTGTAATTCTAGGAAGGTTGTTATAGATGATTGTAAAAATAGCAGGGAATATAAAGTTGATGAGGATATTGGATCACTATTATATTATGAGTTAGACATTAAAAATATTTATAAATATAAAAATTAAAAAATAATGGAATTGAATTTAAATCAAACTTTTCTAACTACTCTTATAATTCTGAGTTATATAGTACTAACTTGAATGATATAGAATATGTTACTAAAGGTAGGTGTGGAAAAAATAATAGATACTTAAGGAGACCCCAAAAATACTATCCTAAGTATGATTATAAGGAGATGAAGAAAGGTAATTCGATTTCTAATGATAATAAAGATGTAATTTATTATGAGTGTAGAAGAAGGGGGAACTTTAAGCCCAATATCCCAAGGATAAAGAAGGGAAAAACAATAATATTTAATAGAATAATGAAAATAAGGAAATCACTTCTAGATTTAGTTTCACTGAAGATTCAATTACTGAAGAAGAATTTGGTTCTGAAAAAGATGTTTCAAACTTATGCATTATAGACTAATCAAATTAAGTAAGTCTCTCTAATTACTATTTTGATTTTGAGTTTGAATCTGAAACACCGATTATTGAGGTATTTCTTATAAATTTTGAAATACATGATCATAATGTTTAAAATTTCTTTTTTTACACAAAAACCATAACAGTCAAAATAAGATTTTTCTTTAAGAAAATAAAAAATCATAATAAATCTATCCCAAAAGGCCTAAAATCTAAAAATATAGATATAAAATCTGTATTTATTGATCTGGAAAATTCTCAAGAAAATAAGAAAATTATTTTTTTTAGGTAGTGGAATATAAAATAAATAAGTTTATTTTATGTCAAAGTGTCATGAAGACCAAATAAGAAATTTTTATGGTGTTCTTAAGGAGAATAAATAGCTCAAAATTGATGTAAAAATTTTAAAGTCAAAATTTCCCATTTCATATAATGATATAGATAATTTTGATAAAATGATGAGTTTTAATAAGATAAAAATAGAAGACATGTTCCCAGTTATGATAATAATTTACCCAATTATTACAAGTATTTATTTATTAAAACCACTAATGAAAGTACCTCTACTATTGTGTGTTTTATATGTTATATGAATGGTCATTATAAAAATGAGTGTTCACTAAGATTTAAATTATATATCAGATATAATAAATATTTTATTTCTAAATCTCTATCATCATTATTTCCTATAAATAATTTTTTAAAATATGTTTGTGTTCCCAATAATTCATATGCTAATCCTATTGGACTAAAATTTTCTTGGTTACCAATGCTTTGTTAAATCTGTATTTGTATGAAATATTTCTTGGGAGCATCGAAAATGATATGTGAATCATGGATAATGGATTCTAAAGAGACATGAATTATCATATATCAAATTATATATAATTTTATAAAAGTGATGGGAATGATGTTACTTTTTGTGAAAAGTATAAATAATATGTAAAAGGTTTCAGTGAAGTTGGAATTCCAAATTCTATTATTATATCTACTATATTATATGTTTAATGATTGAATCATAATTTAATAATAATTTCAAGAAAATATGATAAGGAAATGTTTGTTAAATTTAAAATGATAAATGTATTATTTTCAATCGAAAATATATTTTGTTTTATGGAAATAGAAAAGGAATCATTTAATAAAATAAATTTTATAAATTAAATGATCATTATGTGAAATGTTTTAATTATATATAATCAAGTAAAATATTGTGGAATAGAGGGTTGGAACATGATAATTTTTGGTTGATACAAAAGATTTAGAAAAACTAAATAGTTTTATAGTTACCAGAACATAAATTAGACCACACCTTTCTTTGTGAAACTTTCTTGAAAGGTGAACACCACATAATCGGTTTCAATTCAACTAAAGAAGAGAAAAACATAAATTCTATCGATATTTTTCATTTGTATTTTATTGATCTTATCAATACTGCTTGTTTGACTGCTAATAGTTGTTATTTTTATTTAATTTATGATTTTAATAGATAAAAATTGTTTTATTTTCTTATGATTCAATTTGAAACATTATCTAAGTTTATTAAATTTTTAAAATTTGTTCGAAATGATAAAACACACTTGAGAAAAATCAATTATATGTTATCACTATGTTGAATTCTAAAACTATTTAATAAATCTAGTTTTATGAATAAAATGGTTATTTTATCAATTTTTAACCTCTATAACAACACAACAAAATGGTTTTGTAGATATGAAAAATAAAACACATTAAGAAATGTATAGAACTATGATACGTTGGTTAAATCGACCGAAATATTTATGGGCATAGTTTTTGAATACCTATTATTATATTGTAAATAGAATTATTTTAATACATTTTCTAAATAAATACACTCTATGATCTTTGTAAAGGAATAATACCTAAAATTAACTATTTTAGATTCATTGGATGTAATGTTGTTATAATTAATACTAGAGATGTTTTGAATAAATGTTATGTAAAACATGATGAAGGTATTTTCTAAGCATATTAAAACAATAAGAATTCATTTAGATTTTACAATAAAATATCCATTCTTTTTAAAAAATAAAATCATTTTAGGTTTGATAAAAATATATTGAGGAAAATGGATGATGATATAAATCTACATGAGGATGAATTTAGTGATTTTTTTTAAGAATAATGACCCTGATGTAAAGATGCCCAAATTGAGGTGGAGATTATTTCATCACTAACTGAACCTATTCCTAAAAAAATATTAGAAGACTTATAGAAAAAACCCTATAAATAATGTGATCGATAATGTTGAACGAAATTTTAAAACTAGAAAATTGATTATGAATATTTTTGATTTTTGTTCTTTTATTGCATATTTTTCTTCCTAAGAATATTGATGTGTATTTGGATGATTCTAATTGGATATTCTATATGAAAAATGAATTAAATTAGTTTTCCATGAATTGTGTGTTGGATGTAGTTTTTCTACTAAATTATTCCCTTATTATTGGAACAAAATGGATATTTAGAAACTAACTTGATAAATATGAAAATATCGCTAAAAATATAGATATATAATTAAGGATATTCTCAAGAAGAATTTATTGATTTTGAGAAATCCTTTTCACCTATTTCTATATTAAAAGTAATTAGGATATTATTATCCTATGTTGATTTTCATGGTTTTAAATTATTTCAAATGTATTTGAAAACTAATTTTCTAAATGGTTATATTTATTTGTAATTATATCATATACATCCCCCTAGGTTTTATAATTAAAATTATCCTAATTATATTTTTGAAGAATATAAGGATTTATATGGTTTGAAAAAGCTCCCTAGGTATAATATGAAAGACTAACTAGTTTTATTTTGAAAAACAATTTTGAGAAGGAGAATTTTGAACCAAGTTTTTTTATTAAGAAAAGAGGTTATGAATCTTTATTTTGAAACTTTTTGTCGCCAATATTATTTTTGGATGTTCTTATGTGAATACTTGTAATGAATTTTCAAAATTAATTACATCTGAATTCAATATGAGTATGATTAGGGAATTGAAATTCTTTATTACTTTGCAAATATTTCAAATAAATGATGGTATTTTCTAAATCAATCCAGTTATGTTAAATAGTTAGTTAATAAATTTGTTTTAGATTCTTATAACATTTAAAATACTCCCATGAGTAATAATTTAAATTCAGATTTAGATAAATATGAAAAATATATTCGTAATAAATTTCATAGTGTCATTATTTTAATTTTATTATATTTAAATACTTATATTAATGATTTAATGTTTTAATTTTTCATGAATGCTATATTAAAAATAGGACATAAGTAAAGTCACATTAAAACTTTTAAAACAATAATTATATTTTCTAAGGATTTTTGTATATTGATTTATTATATCCTTGTAGAACTAATTTTGATTTGATAATATATTCTTATTTTTATTTGTTATATTCATTATAGATAGTAAGATCACTTTAGGCATGTTCCATTTACAAGGTAAATCTTTACTTTGATGGGCCTTAATGAAAAAAAATTTTGTTTCTCTTTCAACTGATAAATTTCTGTATGTAGTTCTTGTATCTTATTGTGCTCGATAATTATGAATTAAGTAGAAAATTTACTTGGGTTTTTATTTTCATAAGATTCCTATTTTTTGAAAAATAATTCTTCAATATCTATTTATTAAAATCCCTTACATTATTCTAAGACTATTCACATTTATGTTAAATATTATTTACATAGTAATTGTATTCAAAAAGGAAATATAAATCTAGAATTTATTTCATCAAAACAATATTTAGATGATATATTTACTAAACTCCATGATTTAGAAAATTTTAATAAAGTAAACCTTGGACTTGGAATAATGGGAATTTAATCATAAAGTATATATTTTTGGTGAAATTGACTTGGATTTTGAGCTAAAACATTAAATGTTTTCCATTTTTCTAGTTTTTTGTAAAAATATTTTATTCTATTATCTCATTTGAATGTACATGAATAGTTGGTTACAGTTTAATTCATTTTAAATAATTAAAACATTCATTCAAAATATTGAAATATTTTTATTGACCATTAATGATTATATCTTATCATTCCAAGATAATTTATATTTTTATACCAAAGTACTTTTTATGTCTGAAAATAAAATTTGAAAATTTATAAATTTAATGGAATCCTAGTTATGTTTTTGACATAACATTTAGGATTAGTTTCTTTCCTGGTAATATATAATGGGATGTTTTGTCAAATATTACCATTATAGGGGTTAGTTTCATTTCTAGTAAACATTTAGAAGGATACTTCCATGTTCAACTCTCAATAAAATGAATAGTTTTTTTCTATTGATAACAATTTCTCATAAAAGAGGAATACTTAAACATTAAATTATTTTAATCAATTTGAAAAATGGGGAGAAAATTTTGAAATTGAATTTTAAAAAAAATATATTAATAAGGGGGAGAATGTTGAATTGTACCCTTTATCTAAATTATTAGTATTTTTTATAATTTAAATAATTTAAATTTCTAATACACCCTATGATTTGTCTATTATGAGTTTTTAAATATTATGTTTGAGTCTGTTAGTGACAATGATAAATTACCATGGGTGAAAATTTGGAAAATTATTGATTTTTCCTGGAGAATTGGTCGTCTGTGAAAATTTGACAAAGTCTGGAAGTGACCTTGAGAACTAAATGTGTGAGAATTTGAGTAAGTATAGAAGTGAACTTGAGAAGTTACTATGATTGAAAATTTGATGATTTTTAGAATTAAACTTGAGAAGAGGCCATGATTGAAAATTTTACAAAGTCTAGATATGACCTTGAGAAGTGATCATGAGTGAAAATTTCAAAAATCAGGAAGTGACCTTGAGAATTAACCATGAGTTAATATTTGGAAAAGTCTAGAAGTACCCTTGATAACTAACCATGAGTAAAAAATTGACAAATTCTGGGAGTGACTATGAGTAGTGACCATGAGTAAAAAAATGACAAATTCATGTAGTGACTACTTAAATAAAAATGAAGGGGATGGAGGAAGAAAAATAAAGTGACTTAATAAAAAAATTGAGGTGTTTTCTTAAAAAAAATGAAGTGAACACATGAAATAAAGAAGTGACCTCATGAAAACAAATTAAGTGAAAACATGAACAAAAATGAGGTGACCATATAAACAAAAATGATGTTACTAAATAAACAAAAATTATGTCACAAAATAAAAAAAATTGATGTTACCACATGAAAAAATGAGGTAACCTCGAGATTCAAATTTTGAAAAGTGTTGAACCTATCTTATGACCTCTCTATGGTCACTTAATTCCTTTTTCATATTTTTTTACAAACATGATTTATTTTATTTATACTTTTATATATTAAATTATTTCATGTTTTTTCCACTTGTTTATCTGGATTTAATAATTTATTAAATATATATTAATAAATTTATTTCAAATGAATTTTGTTAAGAATAAGTTTATGTGTGATTAAATTTTTATCATGTGAGTTGAAGTTTCACACTGGTTACTTGGGAAAATACAAGTTCCAAATTAAATGTGGTTGTAATTTGAAAAGTTTATCTTTCACACTCTATAAGAGTTTTCCAAGGTAACTTAATTTGATAATAATTGGTTATTGGTATTGTCTTAATTATTCTACTATGTTATCACTATACAGTATGATTCTAATATTACAAATTATCAAAGTGAACAACATGGGTATTTTTTTTAGATGCATTAAATAAAGAAATATACTATATCATTGGGATGTATTATCTTTTATATTATTTTTGATTTTAATCTAGTATGAAAAGAATAAAAATGGATAAAAGTATCGACAATTGTAGATCAAGGGATATGAGATGGAAGATATTATTGAACTGTAAAAGTGTGACAAACATTGGAAATCATCTAAAACTCTCAGTTTAACTACAATGGTTTGATCCCTTACTACTGAATATTTTTTACAGCCTCAAATCTTATACTTTGAAGCACTCATCAGGTTCTTTGTTCTTACTTATTTCTATTTCATTATTTTTTTGGAGTTGTAATAGATTATTTTACCCATAAAATTATAGGTAATTGGGTTCTGTATCCCAACAAAGTCATCCTTTGGATTTTTCCATTAGGAGAAAAAGAAAACAATTCATATTGTGCCTCTTGGTGGAAAAAGGTAGGATTGATTAGGGTTTTAACCACCAGGGGGAGAAGGATTTTTCATTAGATTGTGACATTAATTCATTGAAATATTTGGTTATTATGGTTATAATGGTTTACATATTTATTATGTTTTGATAGGTGTGAAGAGAACAGTAGGATCATTTAGATCCGAACAACTATAAGAATCATTATTTCCTTTTTTTCAACTACATTGAAGTTATCTCAATAAATCCAATATAACCATAAATATTTAAATTCTTAAATTTAATTTTAAAAGTCCAATTAACCCCCACTTGGATATTTTTCCATCATAACATTGGACCAATAAGAAATTATCCCTACTCTTCCAAATAGATTCAATGGTAATAATGATATATGAGTATTTATGGATCATATTACCAAGGATGATCATTTAATTTTAATTAGAGTGGACTTCTCACCTAATAAACATGTAAGTATATAAGAGAAGTTGTGAGGCTTCACAGAACACCTCTATTGGTTGTATTCAATTGAGATCAAATATTTTACTCAATGTGATGGAAGAGTCTCTAAAAGCCTCTAAACATGGAGTTTTTCATCATTAATCCTTATCACGCCCATACTGATGTTCAATTTTAGAATAATATATAGACACTAGAATAAATATTCATTTAATACTTGATTAACATCATAGGATGAATGGATCAAAATATTTATGACAACCCTACTTTTATTACACACTAAAACATGATTTTTTACATAAAATTCACTTGATAGAACATAGAATATTGAGAGGTTTATTGCTTTAGGGGCTTAGTATAATTACATAACAACTTAAAACCTGAAATAAAACATCTTTATTGAAAACCTTCTTTACATGACCACTACAGTCCCTCGTACTTAGCATTGCATGGGATAACCTGAGGACATGCATAATAAAAGGTGGATCTATAAATCCCAGTAAGGAAATAAACATGGAATAACATGAGGAATACAAAATATATAAGAAAATAGACATATCAATGTAGCAGAAGATAAACATGATCATAAAGGCATGATGAAGCACGATAATCATAACATGGAAATGTAGCAACAACACTTAACATGGACTTTATCATGAGCCAAGGATCATTGCACGTGGAGCATGAGTAAATCCTCATTGCACATGAAGCACGAGTAAACCCTCGTTTCACTTGAATTATCATGAGTAAAAACTTATTGCACATTACTTATCATGATACTATATTTTACCCAATTCATTGGAGCTCAATAAGGGCGCACCATTCTTAAACATTTCATTTCATGGATAAGTGTGCCACATGGTTCATACAACATAGAATCAATCATCATCAATGATTCCACAGTAAATGGATATTTAATAAATACATAAATAATTATAATCAATAAGTAAATTTTCATAAATGTGAATACCCTTGATAGAGAAATGGGTATGGTATTAGCTACACAATGACATTGGCTTGGAAAATCGTAGTGCAATTTCAGCAGCATAATAGTGTGAAATAAGAACTCATAAAAAATGATTGATGAGAGAGAAATGGGTGTCTCATCATATGTACATGAAATGAAAAGTAAGGGGGTTATATAGATACATCTCCTAAAAAAATTAATGTAATTTAGATGCATAATAAAAAATAATTACTTGGATGTAAAGGAGGAGAGAGAAATCCCTCGCTGAATTTCGGCATGGTAACAGGTGTACATGGGAGGAATTAATGAGAGATAAAGGGGTATCCCATCATAAAAACATAAATAGGGAACAATAGGGAAGGTGATAAATCATACCCTAATATTTTTAATTGAAAAAAATGGCATAACAACTTAAATAAAATTGGACAAATTGAGAAAGGAAGAAAACCCTTGCTTGGAAATGTGATCCAAAAGCTTGGGAGTGGCTTGAGAGAGGCTTATTGGGTGCTTGGGGAACCTTGGGAGGATTTTAGAAAGATGAGGGTAGAGGTTGGAAGAACTCGAAAGGCTTTTAGTGAAGAGGAAGTGGGAGCTTGGGTGGGTTTATACAGGAAAGGAGAGGGAATTCTTTATTATTTAGGTTTGGGACACCACACATTAAACCAATCAAAACCACAAACCAGCCCATGGTATTTTTCCCATGGTTTTTTCCATATGAGAGTTAAAAAAAAAATTTATAAGAAAAATGTCCAAACTTCTTAAAATAATAGTGTTGCTTATGTGGAAGTGAGTCACACTCTCGAGGAAAACAATTTAAAAGGCGAAAATATTTTATAAGTCTTGAAGGGTCCACTAAAGCTTTGTAAAATAAATCAAACAAACCAAAAATCACATTATTTTAATTTTTAAACATATATTGGACGAAAATATGCTTTATATTATTTTATTAAATCACTATTGGATCATTATGATGTCATAGAACACATTATATATTATAACGGTATTTAATTTTTACCCAAAAATTTGACTGTCTCAGAAAATTATGAAAAATTCAGCGTTGGATAATTTTGACATCCTAATTCCAAAAATAGTATTCTATTTATTTAAATCTTTTTCTAAATATGTGAATTTTTACTTTTAAAATAAAAACTGACATTTATCGAAAATTCATGGGTTTTGACAAAAACAGTTTTCGAACCATAATAGAAATTACAATTGCATTCATAAAATTATACAATCATTTATATTTAATAAAGAGTAATTTAATAATAATAATAATATTTTATTAAAATATTATTTAATTCAAAAATCTATTAATTCATCAAAATATATTTCTCAGCTGAATATTAACTAAAAATTCTATTAGTGCTTTAAAAACTCTTTACAAAGTAACTATAAAAAGAATGTGTATTCTCTAAACAATAATAATGTACACGGTCATAGTGCTAGGGTATCATTACATAACCATTTATAACACCCACATAATACCAAAGGGTAAGGTGTGTGATGGTGACAAACTCTTAGGGTGGCACGGATGACATCGCTCGGGTGGTAATCTCTATTAACATCCACCACTCTCGTAGTCGGTTTCGCTCAGTCTTAACGTGTTCAAGCTCGGCTTGGGATTGGTCAAGAGAGAAGCCTAATGATGCCACCTCCATTACATGCTCTGAAAAATGGGCTTCGTATGGGGAATTTCTATTGGATGAGGCAATTGCTTCCTTTTTCTGAGTAAATCGGATTTGTAAAAGCCCAATATTTATACTAATCAAGTGATCACTGTTCAACGACTATATTAGCAACGGTCACAATTCTTAATGGTATTTTAAAATCCAAAACATCAAACTAAATAAGTGCATACATTTTACATAAAAGAAGAATACACTTAAATATACCAAGAGGAATTTTCATTAATGAATTTTTGGGTCGTTATAATTTTCCTCTAGTCGATTTCTGATACAATAATAGTTTCTACTCAAAAATATAAATATCTCTATATGATTCCCTTTATGGGAAGGGATATAGACCACATAGGTTTTTGGATGATGTTAGTGAACACAATATTATGGGTCATATAATGGTCAAATAAATGGAATAAAATTTCAAGAACATTCAGTGGCACAAAGAATATTCTCAAAGACAATAGAAGAGTTATGATAAAATTCATCGATGAGACAAAGTGTTTGAAGTTAGAGGTAAAGTTTTCCTCTTCATATCTCTATAGAATATATTCAGGAGATTTTGCAAAAAAATAAAGTTAAGTCCTGAGTACATTCACACCTTTCAGATTCGTGAACACATTAATGATGTGTCATAACGACTAAAACACCTAAAACATTATCTTAAGTACATTATGTGTTCCATATATCCCTATTATGTATGTACACACCAATTCCCTCACATGTACTAAATTTGTAGGTGGTACACCTAGGAAATGATATATCGTGTGAGGAGCATTCATTAATGATCTGGAATTATAGAGATAATGTTTTACACAATAAGACCACCCACCTTGTAAAAGTACTATGGTGAAACCATAAGTATGAATAGGTGACATGGGAATTGGAGGAACTAGGGAAGAATGATTTCACTAACCTTTGTTCACCATTGTATGTAAAATGAAATTTCAACTATGAAATTTCCTAAGGAGGGTAGAATATAATGACCTAGAATTTTATCAATAGAATTTCCTTTCTTATAAGATAATTTGTTTCATATTTAGTAATATTATAGTATATTATACACACACAACACATGATAGAACCAACAACATTTTATTATATGAATTTTAGGAATAAATTTAGAGAATAAATATATATATAATAATTGAAAATATTACAATGAGTTAAAAATACAAAATAATATAACTAAAATATGAAAATCTGGATCTACACAATCCCCCATAATAATAAACCTCATGAGAAACACTATAAAAATGAATGAGAATATTAGTAATTCAATTTTCATCCTCAAAATGAAAATAAATATAACATTGAAATAATGTAGAACATAATGAATAATTAATAAATTATGAGGTATTTATAGAAAATAGGTATTCCATATGATCATTAAAAATATGGTTGTTGAAATAGTAATCAACCCATTGGAATAGTAATCTTCCCATTAAAATAGTAATATGAATTTTAGGAATAGTAACCTGACTATTAGGATAGAATCCTCACTTAGGGAAGTCTAAACTAATATTTATTTATCTTAAAAAATTTTGAATATGATATATTTATATCATGATACCAGTAAGGAAAATTTTGAAAAATGATAAAATAAGTGTATATATTTTTTTAAAACATAAATGTTTTGTTTGTATTTTTATAAAAAATATAACAATTAAACATAAATTTTATTTTCATAAAATATTTTTTTAATTAATAGTAATTTTTATTATAATTATAATATAATATTTTGATACAGAATGAAATTTTTCAAAGGGACCAAAAAAAGATCAAAATATTAAAATTTGTATTTTTCAAATAAATACGGATTTTATTTAAAAATTAAATTATATATATTTATAGAATATTATTTTTATAAAAAAAATTCATTTTTTAAATCTAATCATTGAAAAATTGTTAGGGTTTATATTTTTTTTATTTTTCTAAAATAGTTGATTTTTAAGGGAATAGTAACATACAGCAAAATACAGTAATTTGCAATCTAAGATAAATTCATGACTTTGTGAGTCATGGATGATCTATAAACCATTATTTAGAACTAACTATAACAATTTACAGTATGTAGTTCTGAAATTAACTAATATTGAGAGATTTTAGGAAAATTAATAAACTGATGATTATAATATTCAAAAAAAACCTCTCACATCCCCTTATAAATTCAACTCCCCACCACCCCTTCTCCTCATACCTTATAAGACATGGATATAACCCAAAATATTCTAAAACAAATATCCTCATATCTCCCCCAAATCCATATAATACATAGTCTCATCAAAATACCAATCCAATGTTCCTTAAGTGGATGCTCAAGAGGTGACATCCAAAGCTGAAGGTAATAACCTTAAGCGAGTCTATTATTTTTTTTATTCCTATCAAAAGTCTAAAAAACCATTGAACATGGAATAATAACACTTGTATCATATCTATTCTATAATTTTAATTTTTTAATAGAATATATATCATCCACCCTCTTCTCGTCTCCTCTTATTCGAAAAATGAAAACATCATCCGAATTAGGTTGGTCCACCACCTCCATGGATGATGAGTTTTTGTTTTCCATTACCACCTTCATAATATGTTTCTAATCAATTATAATGGTTTAAATTGATATAAATATGTATATTTTTAATTTTTTATCATTATTTATTCAATATATATTCATGGAATAAAATAAAACGAAACTAGTTCATGATGATCGGTAAAACCACATAAATGAATAATTTCATAATTTTATTGTTTTTACTAAACGAATCATATGTATATTGGAAAAAATATGGGTATATAGAACCATTAAAATTTATAAAATTAAATTAATACCATTTAATTTTAATTATTCATTTTTATTCATCTTTGATGAGAACTTCAATAATTATCCACAAGTGATCCGACCGTGGAAGCATGAAATGAACGCCGTCAAAACTGTGAAATTAAAATCTATATATTGTTATAATGGTTATAAATGAACATCATATAAATATAATAAATATAATATCTATTAAAAAAGTTAAAATATAAGTAATTAATGAATATAATTTAATTATCATGGTCATTAAGTGCAATTTCATAATAATTATGTAACCTAAGGTAAGGGATATCTCTAAACCACCCTACATTATTTTAGGATGTGATTTCTCTCTACTATCTCACTTTCTCACACATTTATCCTTATTAACGTCTTTTATATTATATATATATATAATATATAAATAGATTTTTTAACCTTTATTTGATGAAGATATACATGTTTTAATAGTTCCCTTCTCAATTTCATTGGATAAGAAAATTCAATTAAAGGGAACATCTCTATTCATAACCTATTTCAAGTACCACCCCATAAATGTTTTAAACTATTCAATGTTTAAAAAATTTATCATTTTATTATATAAAACTCATTTTAAATACAATTCTACTTTTATTGAAATTATTATTCTCTTACCCTCTTTAAATACTCATTACTATTTTTTCCTAAAACCCATTTTAAAAAAAATGTTTCCAAAGATATTTCTCCAATCCATTTAATATATTTTAGTCACTGAGAATTAATTTTCATGTTATATTCATATTATTTTACTTATTAACACCCCAAAATTATTTAATTCCTTCTTTCATGAATACCATTATGATTTTACATATTGTTATGCCATAAGACAAGATTATAATACTCATTTATTTCAATGGGAATCTTTATGTTTATGAATTTTTTCCCTATGTGGAATGTGTAATCATTTACATGCTATTATGGGTATTAAAAAATATTTATCTAATGATTTCCTTCAGATCCCATGTTATTTCAAACTGTATATTTCCAAAGGATTTTGAAATTTCTATTACATAATGGGTTAAGTTTTTATCAGAGCCTCAGAATAGATTTCTAAATAACGGAATGCCTCAAAGTGATGTTTTTAGATGTATTTTTACGAATTTAAGTTATATAAAAGGTTTTGGGAGAATCTCATGAGTTTGGTTTTGAATTCGGAGTTTTGGAAAAGTACAGCCTAGGGTGTATGATTAGTGTTAACCATGCAGCCAAAATATGCGGACCAGTTTGTACATGCACATGGGTTTAGAGAACCATTCGGAATTTTAGAGAAACTGTGTTGGGGGATGAAGTTTATTAAAGAAATGTAACATAGTTGGTCCATGGTCTATTAAACTATGTGACATACTTGTGTGAGGTTTGTTAGTTTAGGATATTGAAGAAACATGATTGGTGCATGGTCTGTTAAACTATTCCCCCTAATCGTGCATGATGGGGTGCCTCGGAAATAGAGGCACAAAGTTGGAACACAGTTTGAAAAAATATGTGTCCCATTAGAAAGATGAAAATAATTATTTCCCCATATCTGATTTAATAGAGAAAACCCTTATTTTCATCAAGACTCTATCTTGAGTGACCTAGGAAAAATCCTTCTCTCATTCAATTAATCAACCACATTCAAGGGGTGATCTTAATTGATTTTTAAGCCTTTATCTAATTATTTTTGGTAAGTAATAAACACTTTTATACTCCATTGTTTTCTTATCCTTATTCCTCTAATGTTGGTTTCTCTGATGTGGTTTTTTATTCTTTATTCTACTAGAGAATGTTTTAATTAGATTCTAGTGCTATAGGTTTTTATTTCACTAGGAATTGAATGATGAAGGATGGTGTCTGCACTTCATCGTGTGTTGTTTCATCAAGGAATGTTTCAAACATGATTTTATAAAGACTTAAAGAATTAATTATAAATTTTGGGTCATATTTTGACGTCATTACTTAGGTCACATGAATGATTCAGGGTCAATGATGTGTAAAATGTTATTGGTGATCATTAGGTTAAAGTTATGATTTGAGGAGATTGATTACTGAGGTTTTGGGTATTATTACTATATAAATAACTTGGTACTCTTTAATTTTATGTTTTTGGGTTTTATAAATTATTTATAATGTTATTATAGTTAATTAATTCCAAAGGAACAAACCTTGCATATCTCAATTGATGTTGGATGGTATTTGGGAACTCTTATTAGCCCTTAGGAAATAAATAAAAAGATTCTTTAATGTTATGTAGTATGTTGCACCTACCATATGGTATCTATGGATGATTATGGTTGTATATTATAGCTCGGTCTCACTCCTAATAGAGAATCCTTTTATTCAACTTATATCAATGATTTTTCAATTAATTAAAATGGATTTTTGTAATGGATGAACACCAGGGGTCACTAACAACCCCTGGGTGTGTGTCTAATGCATGGGAATATAGTGGCTGAGGCTTTGTCCCTTGAGACATAGAGTAGCCTCTATACCTTTTAAAAGGTGATATTGAAATATTTAAGGCATGGTAACTTTTTTACAGTCCTTGTTTGATAAACCTTAGGCATACTGATATAGGTTTGGGTGTGTAGCCCATTCTATAGATACCATTACACTAAAATTAGGTCACGACCCATATCATAATGGTTTTCATTTTTCTACAAACTAGAGTAGTTAGAAATTACATGGTACCCTTTTTATTATGTCATGGGATGTATCATCTTGGTGTTTCAGGTTTTGACACAAGATCATAAATCTATTCTAGAAGATCCCATGTGGAATACCTCTTATCCTATACTAATTTGGAGGGTTCCATGAGTTATTCCTATACTTATGTATTTACCTATAGTATAATGAGTATGATTACTCTCTATGTATCAATATATTATACCCTAGTGGGTTCCCCAGTAGTTGACTACCCTGAGTTTGTACTTTATGGGTTTTCTCAGAGATAGTAGTGGGTCTCACCATAGAATTTTTACTAAATATATAAGCATATGCGGCTATGGTAATAGTGGTGGGTTTAGGAATTTAACCACCCTCACACTTTTATTTATGAATTCAATTAGTTATTATTGTTGCATCTACGATTTCCAGATGTACATTGGGGTACTCAGCTGATGATCCTGATGTGACATGATGCTATGGTGGGGATTACCATACTTACTAGGACTACCACATGATCTTTCTTGTGTATTGGTACCACTTAAAAAATTACATTTTTCACTATGATTATTCCTTATAAATGGATTTCAGATGTAGATGTTGAGTTTATTAGATAAACCCTCTACCTGGTGTCACATTTTGGGTTCTTATCCACTAGAATCCATGGGTGCCAGATGCAACCAGGTGGGATCACTTCCATCTAGTTAGGATGTTAATGAAATCTTTTAGGATGGACTATTATCTCCCCTAGTGATGCCTAGGATACCCCCTCGAGTTAGGTGGACGTACCATTACTGTATAATCTAGACTTGTATAGGGATAGGGCTGATCAGCTAGTTATTGACTGGATGTCAAGTGTTTCCTAGGATCTAGTGATCATTCATTCATATCGCCTAAGTGAAATCCTCCTCAGCGATCATTTTTTTTTGTTAGAGTAGAGTTCTCCAGAGGGGGGTTAATTGAGTATCTATAAAAAAAATTTGACATTTTTTTAAAAGGTTCCCTAACAAAATAAATATAGCCCAGTTAATCAAGGTAATACGGTTATGAAAGTTTGACTATTCAAATAACTTATCAGAAGATTGATTAATTCTATGTAATCTCAATATCAGTTATTAATATTACTTTTGAATCTATTCTAATAAGGGAAAACAATTATAACTTCTATCCAATATTAACTATCACAGTAAATCTAGTAATTTCTAAATTATATAGTAAAATAGGGAAAACTAAATTAAACAACACATCAGATATAAAACAAGTGGTTTGGTCTTGCCAATCCCTAATCTACTCCACTTGGTGATCAAATTCCACTAAGTTATTTACATTAATAAACTTGATCCACACCCTGGATCGGGGTAAAAAATAGTGTACAGAACTATCCAGGTCAGAAGACCTCTTCCACAGTTCTCTGTGGGTATAAACTACTAGGTCACACATAGATATCTTCTAAAATTATCCATGAGAGTAAACAAGTGTAAAAAGATATGAGAGGAAGGATACCATGTATCCTTCAGTTTAGTGTAGGAGAAAGTGTGTGTTTTAATACAGACATCCACTCACTGCTCAAAAGCTAAAAACAATATACAACATATAAAATATAATGAGATATGGTGAGAAATGTTGTGGTTTTAACTCTTTGCAGCTCTAGACTTCTAGGATGAATTATATTCAACTATCAAGTCCTCTAATGAGAAATAGAGTATCACAAGTCTGGTCCTCGAGTTTCCAGTTAGATCTGGCTCGTGTTCTTCATGGAGTTTGTATTGCAAAATGTTCTTTTCTCTGATATATACTATTCCGGATTTTGGATTTGTCAATTCTTTATGAGTTCTTCAGATGTATTTTATTGCATGTGTCGATTCATTTCATAAGAATTACAGTGCTTCTACTGCTCTACCACTTCTTTGTTTTAGGGTCACGCTTTTCTTTTTATTCTTGGAGTGCATGTGTTGGTGCCGACATGATGTATGTATTCTGCACCTAATACCTCATACTATCAGGTGACATGTCTAAAAAGAAATATTAATTATGTCAGTGAATTTAAAAGACTCAAATATGACCATTAGAAATTAAATTTAAAATGGAGAAATAGATTAAAGAACAGAGTCACAGTCTGTCTAGAAATGGTGTCACTTGGAAATGGTGTCATCACGAAATAGTGTATTCATCGTTGTCTTTGAGAGGTCATAAAATCATGATGGAATAGTTTTATTGAGATTAGGAACCGGTAGCATATATGAAGTGTTAGGATCATGGTGTCTGGTCCTTTTCGAAACATCAAACGGTGTCTTAGAAAGGAATCAGTGTCACAAAATTCAACAGATCTGAAACTGGTTATAGTGTCTGGTCACGGTGTCTGGGTCATGGTATCTGGGTCACGGTGTCTAGTCACTGTGTTTGGGTCATAGTGTCTAGGTCACAGTGCCTGTTCACAATTTCTGGGTCACGGTGTATGGTCACGGTGTCTGGGTCACAATGTACGGGTCCTTTGCCAGAAAACTAGAACCGGTGGAAGACTCATGGTTTCTCAGACATAGAAAAATATCTGTATATAGACTTAAGCAGTAATATTAACATAATGAATTAGACTTAATCATTTGTAAAAGAAATTCATTATTAAAAATAAATATAGTTTAAAAAATCTTTCATGATTTATAGGAATCAAGATCTTGATAGAATTTATTTGAAGCACAAAGAAACAACCATCTTTACACATGACTGGAAATAGAATAAATAAGATTTGTATGATGTATAAGATTTTTGATCATTAAAAACTGATTAAAATTGTAGGAGTCAAAAAATATACCCCTTTTGATGATCACAAATTATATGAGTGAGATATCTGTTCTTAGTGTGTTTTGTGTCCCTTAGTGTATGTGTCTCTCTCCTTTTGAGATTATCAAAAAGAGTAAAAAAATTAAATAAGAGAATAGACAATAATAGTTCACAATGCATTATACGGAGAAAGATGTGTCATTACAAACTGTAGACAAAAAATACAAAATAATATCCCTATCTAAATATAGTGTTCACTATTCTTCATCACTGGCTATTTTCTCTTTTCCCTTGGCAGCAGTATCAGGAGAAGCCATGGGAGAAGAGGTAGAAGTTGAAGAAGGGAGTGAACCAACTATCAGATAAGGAAGAAGAAGTTTTTGAAAAATAGAAGGGGACAAGGTAGGTTTGGTGCAAGCCTGAGGTAATTTTTGGTCAAGGATAACAGGTCTGATCTGACTCATAGATTGAGAGACAGACATAGAGGTAGAGTAAAAGGTAGTGAATGATGAAGGAGGCAAACCAGGCCATAATGGTGTAGCTACAGAAGCCACAATAGAAGTGTTCTACACATGAAGATAAGGCCTCAATAACCTGATGAAGTTAGTGATAATCTCACCACCATACTGCATCACATTATCAAAGTAATCTTTGTTCTCCAAGAACTTTTCCAACAAAAGAGTGAGATATTTCATCTTTTGAACTTGAGTTTTGAAAGATTGAGTGATAGAAGGGATTTTCATATTCTCTACAAGGAACATGAAATGGTTTGTCATATCATGCTTAGAGAAAATCCTATTGTAGTATCAATCCACCTTTATATTAATTTCTTCTTGGTCATTATTTTCATTCTTGGAATTAATTCTTACCAGATCAAGAACTATGTCACTATTCTTGACAACCACAGATTGAGACTGTTTGTCAAAGTCACTTCGCACTGATTGAAGTTCTTCTTTAACAACCGTTCTGATTAGGTCACTGTCAAAGGAGGTTTGATATTACTGTCCAGATGCGCTAGAGGTTGTAATAGTTTAAATTAGGGACTTTAGTTGATTTATAACTTTTGGTTGACATCCCATATACTAATCAGTAAATTGGTTGAGACAAATAACAAGATCGCGCATTTCTTGAACTATTTTCATGTTTCATTCAGCCACCTTGTCAGCTAAAAATGTTATGTTAGGTTGAATTAGAGAGACAAATTTCTGTGGAATCTAACCACCAACATTCTCAACAGGATGAGCAACAGGATTTGGTCTTGATTTCAACACTCTATTCATATCTTCAACCAAATCTCTGAGAGACTTCACTTCATCACTTAGCTATTTGTTCTGAATTCTGACCTCTTAAATTTCATGATGAATTATTTGTTGAATCTGCCATATGATCTTTTCTAACAATAGGGCATCATCTCTTTCACTTAGGTTTGTTAAAGGATCATGTTGAGTGTTCATGTGAATTTCAACTCTAGCTAATAAAGTATCTCCAAAGACTTTATAATAATCCTTACTCACTAAGGTAGAAGGCTCTTGTGAAGGTTAAAGAATAGGATCAGAGAAAAGCTCAGGTTCCTTTGTAGAGATAACTTCTATAGCAGAGACTAGTTTCAATTGAAACACAGTATAAAAATTTATGTCTTTAACTGAGGCTTCTTGGTAATAATTTACATCAAAGTAGCTAGGGAATTTATACCATGTACCCATAGTTATTTAGTCAACTGAATTAGGAATTTCAACACTTTCTAGATAAGGTTGATGCTCCCTGTCAACAAGTGAATCTCCCATAGGACTAAGAGATTCAGTTCTTTGATTTGTTTCCAAGATTTATTCCCAAATAGATTCGCGCAAGACTTTTCTAGCCAACTGAAAGGATTGATCCATTATTTCCTCAGTAGATGGGATGATCTCCAGAATAGATTTTTCTTCTAAGTGTTCATCCAAAGTAGTTTCTTTCTTAAGAGAAAGATCTTCTTCTAGATTCTCTTCCAGAACAACATTTTCCTTAACATTAATAATATAATCTTCTCTAGAAGTAGGTTCTTCTTCCAAAATAGCAGTTATTTTAGTAGCAGGTACTTCCTTCTCAGCTATCACTTGGGGAACAGGTCCACTATCTTACTTATCTAGGATAGTTTCCCATGTAGGTGCAACAACCTCTTCTTCTTCCTCCTCAATAGGATAGTCTACAATTTTATCTAGTTCTAAACCAGGATCCGAAATGTTCTTAGGTCTTGAAGAATGATCACCTGGGTTGAACTTTTCTTGGGCCCTATCATTATCCTCCATCCATGCTTTTCTCCATGGATTCCAACTTATTTTTATTATTTTGACTGTAACCTTTGAGATACAAAATTCATAGTCCTTAATGAATTATTCATATGGTCTAACCAACCCTTTATAATGAAGCATAACAGAGATTAACCTTGAGTAGAACAAGGAGGTTGACTTTGAGGTTGTCTTTATCAACTCACACATATGAAGTATAACATACTTATATAGGTTAATATTGTATTCATTCTTCATAATATGTATCAAAAATACATTCTGATACATTATTGTAGAAAAATATCATTTTCGTAGACTAATCATATTCTAAACAAACTTAAACAATAATCTAGTTTTACCATCTATCTCAGCAACAATAGATCTTCTCATTTTTTTTATTTCCAGTCAAGCTACCCAAGGCTTATTCAAAAACAAATATCTCACTTGGGGGAGGATGACCTATCTGGTAGTCCTCAAAAATTCTCTCATGAGGTATCCTTAGGCATGCATCCAATAACCTCAAATAAAATGTGCATATTTGGCTATTGATCCAACTTCTGACAATAAAACCATCTTCTGTATCAAATGAGAATTGAACGAACTAATAAAACTGAGAAACTAGATTTGGGTAAATCGGTTTGGTCTCCTTTTTGAACCAATACAGCCATCCCTACTCTTTCATCACCTTCAACACTAGAGACTTACCTGATAGCATCCACTTGACATAGATTTCCTTTTCTGATACCAATATTCTGTTGACAAGGTTTAGATTCAAAGGACCTTCGAGCGCTATCTCCAGTGCTCTTTTCATTTCTTCTATGATCTATGCTTCTTAGGAGTCGAAGAAGAAGGACGCTTCATCCTGGGAAATTAACAAAGGTCCGAGAGAGAGAGAGAGAGAGAGAGAGAGAGAGAACTGAAGGGTTGAAGGCGGTCTTACAGTTTGAGGGAAGAGAGATTGAGTGAAGAAAATAGTGAAACTTCATTAATTTTTATCATTTAGGGATATCAAGCATCATAAATTCAAAATCCTAGAAAAGAAAAACAATAAAATAATCAATCATAGTGATACAGGTTTTTATATATAAATAAAATGTAAATGTGTGTTTACGGTGAGACTGGAACATACTTTCATAGTGAGACTATAATAGGTTTTCACGGTGAGACCATAGTAGGTTTTCACGGTGATACTGTAACAGGTTTTCATGGTGATACCATAAACATTAAGCAACAACTTTTAAGACATTTAACTATAGAACTATAAGAATTAGACAGTAATCTTAAGATAGTGACTTGTGGGACTGTAAAATGTGAAAAATTAAGTTGTGAAACAGTACACTTACTTCTTAAGATTTATCATTCCCAATTCATGTGTGATGTAATCTATTCTTTCAGAATTTAATGGTTTGGTGAATATATCAGTGAGATGATATTCAATTCCAATTAATTCCAGAGTGATATTACCTTTTTGATAATGGTGTCTCAAAAAGTGATGTCTTGCATCAATATGTTTTTTCCTAGAGTGTGAAACATGATTTTTTGAGATGTTGATAGCACTTGTATTATCACGATTTAAAGGTGCATGCCTCAATTGATATCCATAATCTAGTAATGTGTGTTTCATCCACAATATTTGTACACAAAAACTACCAGCAACTATGTACTCAGCTTCAGTAGTAGATAATGTAACAGAGTTTTGTTTCCTAATACACTATGATACAAGTGACTTTCCTATAACGTGACATGTTTTAGAGGTTCTTTTTTTATCTAACTTAAAACCACTAAAATCAGCTTCAAAATAACAAACTAACTCAAATAATTGTCATCTGGGTTAGAACAGTCCTATATTGGGTGTTTGTTTGAGGTATTTGAAAATCCTTTTAACATAATTCAAATGAGATTACTTAGGGTTTTCTTGAAAATGAGCACAAATACATACAATAAACATAATGTCAAGTCAGCTAGTAGTTAAGTAGAGTAAGCTTCCAATCATTTCTCTGTAAGTGGTTTGATCAACAAACTTTCCATCTTCTTCAAAGATCCAACTTAATAGTAGTACTCATTGGAGTGTCACTACTTTTAGTGTTATCAAATCCAAAACATTTTATAAGATCTCTAGTATATTTTATTTGATTTAAATTAATACCATCATTATTTTGAAGGATTTTAAATAAAATAAAGAATTTTAGTTCACCCACTAAACTAATTTCAAATTTATTTTGCATCATTTTAGAAAATTCAATACCTAAATAGTTTTTGAAGGTCCAAAGATAATATCATCTAAATAAATTTGAACTACTAAAACATCATTGGAAATTCGTTTTATAAAAAGGGTAGGATCGGCTATTCCTTTTGTAAAACATTTAAAAAATAATAAAATTACTTAATCTATTATACCAAGCTCTTGGAGCTTGTTTTAAACCATATAAATATTTGGATAATTTAAAACCATGATTTGGAAAGTTAGGATTTATAAAACCAGGGGGTTTCTCAACAAATAAATCATCAGCTATATAACCATTTAGGAATGCACTATTAACATACATTTGATAGAGTTTGAAATTGATATGTGTAGCATAAGAAAGCAGGATTATAATGTATTGAGGTCTAGCTACCGGTACAAAGGTCTCTTCATAGTCAATTCCCTCTTCTTTACTATAGCCTTGTGAAACAAATCTAGCCTTGTTTCTAACAATGTTACAAGATTAATCAACCTTATTTATAAACACCAACTTAGTACCTATGGTAAATGTGTCTTTGGGTTTTTCAAAAAGTTTCTAAACATTGTTCCTTACAAACTGATTAAGTTTTTCTTGTATAGCCATCACCCAAAATTCTTCATTGATAGCATCATTAATATTTTTAGCTTCAATTTGTGGCAAGAAGACTTGATGTTCAACCTGATTTATAAGAGAATATATAGTTTGAGTTCCTTTATCTAAATCTCATACAACATCATCTAAAGGATGGTTCTTAAAGGTTTTATAAACTCAAGAAAAAAGGACAAGTGATTCCAGGTTCATCAACATGTTCGGGTTCATTATGACTTGAATCTGAATAATTTCTACAACTAGAATTCTTCATAGATTCCTTTATAGTATGGTTAGAGGATTTTTAATTGATGTCCATATTTGATACATCATCCTCCAGATTCCTTAGAGAGGTCTTAGGCTCATGTGGATCTGTCTCATCAATTTTTACATGGACATAAACTTCTACGAATTTAGTTCTTTTGTTAAACACTCTATAGACTTTAGTAGAGATTGAATATCCTAGAAAGATTCCTTTATCACTCTTGGATGAAATTTTTTCAATATTTTCCTTAGTATTAATGATTTATACTTTTCTACCAAAAACATTGAAGTAGATTACTTAGGGTTTTCTATTGTTCCCTAACTTATATGGAGTTCATTTAAGAATGTGTCTACTCAACAGTCTATTAATAATATAGAATGTTATATTTATAGCTTCATCCAAAAAATAAATAAGTAAGTCATATTCACTAAGCATGGTTTTTACAATCTCTTGCAAGGTTTTATTTCTTCATTATATAACTTCATTTTTATAAGGTGTTCTAGGGGTAGATATATAATGACTATAGCCATTTTTTGAGAAAAAGGATTCAAACTCTTGATTTGAAAACTCACGACCATGATCACTTCTTAAGTATTTAATTTTAATTCCACTATTATTTTCTACAGTTTTAGAATATTTGATGAAATAAGAGATTGCATCACTTTTGTGAGCCAAAAATAAATTCCAAGTATATATAGAAAATCCATCTACAAGAATATAATCATAGCGATTCATATTTAAAATAGATACTTTAGATGGTCCAAAAAAATCCAGGTGAACCAATTCGAGAGGTTTATAAGTTGACACTTCTTTCTTTCTTTTGAAGAAAATTTCGTGTTTCTTTCCCTTTTGACAAGGATTACACACTTTATCATTTGGAAACTCAATATTGGGTAAATATTTGACTAAGATTTTTCTAGTTATCTTTCTAAGGGATTGAATATTATAGTGTCTTAGTCTCTTATTCCAAACCCAAGACTCTTTGTGAAATACACTTAAACATGAAGAATTTTGAGAAACAAAATAATCTAAGCTAACAGAGTATACATTTCCATTTCTCAGTGCAGAAAACACCAATTCATTTTTAGAATTAAAAACATTTCAAGCATCATTTTCAAATTTTACATGAAATTCATCATCACATAGTTGTGAAATACTAAGCAGATTATATTTCAATCCATCAACAAAAATAAATTTGGAATTTAAAATAGATTTATAGTTACATATTTGGAAAAGGACAATGATTTTTCCTTTGGAATTCTCACCAAAGGTGACATGTCCACCATCAATTTTTATTAAGTTCTTGAATAATTGATAGTCCCATGTCATGTGTCTTGAAAACCCATTGTCCAAGTACCATAAGCTTTTATAGGACCCCTTTAAGCAATTTTCCTACAAAATAGTCAAATTAAAATAGACTTTGGTACCCATATTTGTTTGCATACAGTAATATTAGTGACTAGTTCTTTAAGAACCCACATCTTCCTCATAGGTTTGATATAGTCATTATGTAAAGTTCTTGAAAAATAAACGCTATTTGGTCCAGAAAATCTTGAAACAATATAGAGTGTATAAAAATTTTAGCTGGCTGAATGTTTTCTAGAACTAGGAGTAAATCTATATTTCGAGACTTAGAAACAAAATTAGTTCCTACAAAATTTCTTTCACCAAGTTGATAGCCAATACCAGTAGTATATTTAGCGGCAATCTATTTACCTAGAATTTGTACCAAAGTATCATTACCATTAGAAAAAATTTCATGTTTCTTTTTCAATTTCTCATTAGATAGCTTTAGTTTATTGTTTTCTTTGATTAATTTAACATTTTTATCTATTTCTATAGTAATTTCATATTTAATAGTTAAGGTAAGAGCATAATGTTTCTTTAAATAATTTTATTTATCTTTTAGTTCATTACATATCTCTTCAAGCATATTACATTACTCAATCATTTATTCTTTACAAAAATTCTCAGAATCACTTTCATCTTTAGAATAATAGAAATTGTGTATAGGATACTCCAGTGTTACCTTAGATGTGTTTTTCATAGAACACATATTGACTTTGTTAGACTGCTCATCATGTAAAGATTCTGAGTTACTTGAACTCTCCTCAGAAGCACTTCACGTTGCTTTCATTTCATTTTTATACTTTATATCTTTGTCCTCAAATTTCTTTTTTTACAAGAGCTGGGGAAAGTCATCCTTTACATGTCCCTTTCTCTTACTTTCATAGCATATTATCTCATTATACTTTTCACTTCTTTTCCAATCATTCTTCCAGTTTCATTTTGGATCATATCTTTCTTTGATGTTAGGATTTCTGAAAAATTTATCATTCTTGTAAAATATCTTAAACCTACTGGATAATTAAGCCATCTCCTCATCATTATCAGGTGATGAGTGTTCAGTAATAGAAAATTCTATAGAGAGTTCTAATTTCCCTTTTTTTTGTTTAGAGGTGGTGGTCTTAAAGGCAAAAGAGTTTCTTTTGGGTTCATCCTCCTCTTCCTTATTGACTTTCAACTCCTCTTCATACATCATTAGTTTCCCAATTATTTCATTTATAGGTAACGTGTTGACATCGCATGACTCTCTAATAGATACATAGGTTTTTCTCCATCTATTAGGTAGGCATCTAAGAATCCTCATGATTTGTTCTTTGGTAGTAACTTATCTTCCAAGAGAAATAATTGTGTTTAATATTTCATTGAACCTGAGATACATGTCCGAAATAGGCTTGTCAGGTTTCATTTTAAAGTTATCATATTTAATAGTATAAGTATTCAGTCTCATTTCATTCAAACTAGAAGTTCCTTCATGTGAAATAGACAAAGTATCCATAATTTCCAGGGCAATTTTACAAGTAGAAATTATGTTAAATTCCTCATCTCCTAAATAGAAATATAAAGAATTCATGGATTTTCAATTGTTATTGTAGGCAGTCTTGGTTGGTCCATACCAAGTGATTCTATCAGTAATAGTAATCTTATACTCATCTATAATTGAAGATCAAATTTCAAACCCCATAATTTATAAATGCATTTTCATTTTAATTTTCCATTGAGAATAATTGGTTCGATTAAAGAATGGTGGTTTGTTTGTTATAGAACCTTCCAGACTATTATCCCTAATAAAGAAATACATTGAAAGATCTAGAAATTTATAATTAATAGAAATTTATAGATCTTAAAGTTTAACTAAAATAATAGTTTAATAGTTTCAAAAATAGATTATTAACAGGAATAAAAAACTCATTTGATACCAAATGTTGGTCGGAGTAGAGAACTTAAGTGGGCGTGAATTCAGTATCTATAAAAATTTATGATTGGTAATTTTTCATAAAAGGTTCCTTAATAAAATAAATACAGCCTAGTTAATCAAGGTAATATAGTTATTAAAGTTTCACTATTCAAATAACTTCTCAGAAGATTAATTAATTCTCGGTAATCTCAATATCAATTATTAATGTTACTTTTGAAGCTATTCTAATAAGGAAAAACAATTATAACTTATGTCCAAGATTAACTATCAATGTAAATCTAGTTATTTATGAATTATATAGTAAAACAGAGAAAAATAAATTAAACAACATAGTGGATATAAAACCATTGGTTTAGTCTCAAGCCGAGATCTAATCCACTCCACTTGGTGATCACCTACCACCAAGTAGTTTATATTAATAAACTTGATCCACACCCTGGATATGGGTAAACAATAGTGCACAAGACTGTCTATGACACATGACCTATTCCACAGATCTTCATGGGTATAAACTACCAGGTCACAAAGGGACCTCTTCCACACTTATATGTGGGAGTAAACAAGTGTAAAAATATATTATAGGACGGATATATAATTGCATGTGTCAGTTCTTTTCTCAAGAATTATCACGCTTCTGTTCCCCTACAACCTCTTTGTTTAATGGCCACACTTTCCTCTTTATTCATGGAGGGCATGTGTTAGAGAAGACATGATGCCTGTATTTTTCACCTCGTACCTCATACTGTTATGTGACATGTCTACAACGAAATATTAATTATGTCAGTGCATTTAAAAGACTCAAATATGACCGTTATAAATTGAATTGAAAACAAAAAAAAACATATTAAATAATGATGTCATGGTCTGTCAAGAAATGGTGTCACTTGGAAATGGTGTCATCACAAAATGGTTTCTTCTTCTTTTCCATTGAGCAGTGAGATAGTCATTATGGAAGAGTTGTGTTGAGATTAGTAACTGGTACTACAAATGCGGTGTTAGGTTCATGGTGTCTTGTCCTTTGCCAAACCTCGAATAGTATCTTTGCAAAGAACCAATGTCACAGACTTCAACAGATCTAAAACTAGTTACGGTATCTTGTCACAGGGTCCCGTCTTGATGTTGGGGTCATAGTATCTAGATTATAGTGTCTGGTCATGGTGTTGGGGTCACGTTGTCTGCTCCTTTTCTAGAAAACCAGAACCGGTGGCAGACTCACGGTTTCTCAAACTTAGCCAAATATTTTTATATAGACAAAAGTAGTAGTATTCACAGAATGAGTTATACAAAATCATTCATAAAAAAAATTCATTATAAAAAAAATTAAATATAGTTTACAAATATCAATCATGATTTATTGTAATCAAGATCTTGAGAAATTATTTTTGAAGCACGAAGAAACAAACCATTGTTAAACATGACTAGAAACATATTAAACAAGATTTGTAGAATGTATAGGATTTGTGATCATTAAAAAATGATTAAAAAAGGATTCCAACACATTTTATTTACAAAGTTGTGACCACCTACAAAGAAGGACCAAGGGATCCAACATCAGACGAGATAAAATATGACTTCAGTGTTTTGGAATCCAACTCAGTGCCTTGATTAGAAGATGCATAGATATTACCAAGAATCATTTCTATAGTTATTAGAGGGGAGTACATGTGAAACTAGGGTTAAGACATGTATCCCCCTTTGGGGACATAGCTTGATCAAATATATTTCCTTTTATAGCCAAATCATGTATCATTGATCAAGATTTCATACTAAAACATAAATAGAATTATACATGGATTGTGTGTTATATCATCTAAATCAAAGCCTTACTCCCATGAAGTCCAGCTGACAAAGATCACGGACCTAAGGATCAAATGTGGGTTTATTTTATTCTCTATATAACGTTGTGTTTCATCTATGATGGGTGAATTCTATGATAATTCCACATATGACCATGTTTTTTATTTTATCTTAAAATTCTAGTTATTATTATTATTTTTATCTAGATGAGTATCTTATATATACGCACACTACATTTATTTACTATATATGGGACCGCATTGGAGGTTTCCTACTGAGTTTTATAATCACACCCTACTCAGGATTCCATTGCATTGGGTTACCTAAGAATTTGTTCACTTTTTTGTAGGCATAAGATGGGATGAGGCCCAGGACAGATCGAATAGGATTCCTTGTACCTATATGTGTATATTGAGTATGTGGTTCATATCTGTGTTGGTATTAGAGACTTGTAATTTTATTTTTTACCATTTATTTACTCATGTATATGTGGTCATCATAGTGGGTGATCATTGTTATATATATGACATGGTCATTCTGGACCTTACTACATTTCATATATTATATACTTATTTATGAATAGCAAGAGAGAGAATGAGCCCGTAAGGGGTGCTCAGTAGCTAGGGTTTCCCCGTCGCCACCACCCTCCCTTCCGTCTCGGGTTGGCTCGGCCATCCTCAGTGCATGATTGGTGAGCTCGCGGTGTAGTCCTCCTTCAACGGTGGTGTCATGTGACCTCGTGGGATCATCCGTCTCAGCGTTTCTCACCATTGATGGCCTTCTTCTCACCTCACTCCACTACCGCTGGATAGGGCTTCCAAAGGCATCGTGGTGATGGTCCAATGGTTGAGACCTAGTTACCACACCGGAGGGTTGCTTCCTTGTCTCCCATGAGTGCATTGGGAAGTCAGTTATGGTCTCTGAGGTGCTGTGGATGGTGGCGAAGGGAGTTTGGAGATGGATTGTGGTAGGGTCCGGAGAGCCATGGAGTTTGGGTGGACATCGATGAGGTGATGGTCCCTTATTATTTTATTTTTTTTCCCTTCCTTCTTGAATTAGTATGGATTTGTTATTCGTGTGATAGTTTTCACTCTATTTTGGTTGAATCTGTGTTTTGTTGTTGGGTCTCGTCTTTGGTTTCGGTGACCAGCGATGGCTTATCAGTGTATGGGATTCTAGTTCTGGGTGTTTTGTAGTGAATGAGCCCATGAAATTTCTTTTAATGTTGTTCAGAGCTGAAATGGGATCAGTTGGGTTGAATTTTGTTGATAGTGAGATTCTCACTATTGTTCAGCTTGATTTAATGTTGAACATGGTGAACTGTTTTGCACTATTGGTCTTAATCTATTTGCAGCTGAAATTTTGGAAGCTTTTGCAGATTTTCCTGCTCCTTTTGATATCATATTAGGTTTTTTGTACACATCCAGTGATCGTCTTTTACCATTGTGATGCCCAAATATGCACAACTATGTTTCTGCAGTGTTTTGGATTTATTTGAGAGATCGTGGAGGTTCTTTATGTTGGTTGACAATTGGTTGACTGTTGGTTTGGATACTATCTTTTGTGGTTGTTTCTATTTAAATTTTATGTGAGGTTTTAATGTTTTCGCACTGGAATTCGATATGTTTCTACTCTAGAAGAGGTTCAGAGTAAGAAGCTTCCACCTCCTTATGCCATTTGGATTTGGAAGTTAGAGAGGGTATGACTTTTTCATCGGTACCATGTATGTGCTTCTGCATGGGACTTCTAGCCAAGTGGTCATGCGATGGTGTAAGATTGTCACCAAGGTGTAATCGTTGGGGAGGGGAAGACTCTGTAGTCTTCATCTGGGTTTCCCTTATTTTTGGTTTTATTTGATTGTAATGTTGGGTGATGTGGTTGCTCACTTTACCCTCAAAAGTGTTTTTGATAATAAAAAAAGTTAATTTTTAGTCAGTATATAATTATTTATATATACTTCTTCCACACACTAAATATTTAGTATTATGTATGATATTAGGTTTTTAAAAAAAATTTATTATGATATAAGGGCATAGTATCCCCATGGACACACCCTAATCCCTCACTACTAGTCAGCATCCTCTAGCATATGGGGAGGCTTGTTTAATGACTTGTCACTGATCTATCTAGTTATTGTTTGTAGACTAAGTCTGGTTGAGACATGAGGAATTTGTATAAGAGGTTTTTCTTTTCCTATAGTTTTACAATTTGGGATATGGAAGATAGGAGTACTAGGAATCTGTAAGAACCTATTATGGGAATTTTACTAGTGCATCGATGACACATATTTTGGTAAAAATTCCTTATTTCTATGGTTATGGGATTTTGATTTTTTCTATGTGAAGTTATAAGTTAATATGATTTCTTATTTTTGCGATCCACTTGTTTTGTGTAGTTTGTTATTTATTATGTATTTATGTCTCTTGTCTTGTTGGAAATAGGGATGTAATTTTTTTTTGAATCCTTGCTGATAAAGGAAATAGGCATCTCATGTATCATATTTGGCATGTAGGATCCACGTGTTATAGGATTTATAGTGTGTTATTTTTATGATGATATAGACCAGCTTTTTAAAGTGTCAATAACAACCTAAATAGTGTTTTTTCATATAGTATCTTAGTGTAATTATACTCAGTTAGACTGACTTGTGCATATATTTCCATCTGATGGAAGTTCATATGGATCTATGGTAGATGATGACTCGGTCCTCATACATGGGATGTGTAGTGACCCTAATGGGTTAATAGGGTACATGATTCCAAAGTGTTGGACCCCTCTTGGTGTGTTGTTACTTTGGTATGGTTATTTAATGTTTCTATAAATACATATATGGTGTTTCCCTGAGTATCTTGGAATGAAATTATACATAACCAAACCATGTGTATGGTATGACATGGACTTTTTGAGATGATTCTATTTGTGTGTTTTCATCCTTCATTAGTCAACATCATCAGCTAATGCCTTCCTAGTAGACCCTTTTTGGGTGTATCCTTTTTCAGTTGTGGTTAAATAAAGATTCTTAACAACATACATGGATTTTTTTCATCAATATTACTAAAATATTTTACTTAATTGGCATTCAATTGGGTTTAAATAGTCAGATCATTGAGTGTGATATTCATATGTACCTGAATGTTTTTATAAAACTAGAACATAGATGGGGTATTACCATATATGGATTCTTGATGAGATTTAGTTCAACGCCTTTTTATTTTTCATACCATGACCCTCTAAGGAGAAGTAGATTAGGAGGATGCTCAAAGTGGATCATCACCTAGTAGGATAATTATTTGTAAGTGATGCAATTATAATTCTTCCTTGGGTTAGAAGTTATCAATGGTTTGTAATTAAATGTTTTTGCAATTACCACATAAATGTTTCTTTCCTCTATATCATGAAATTGACAACCTATATAATTAAACACATTTGGGATATTTTTTCCCTCTTAAGTAAGTGTTATATTTACCTCTCTTGGAGAGGATTAACCTTTGGGCTAGGTTGTCAGACCTAGTGTCATGTCTTGTTAACAAAATATTAGGTTTAGCTGGGAGACCTAGCAACCCTTAGTTTTGACTCAGACCCTATTAAGGTTCTGAGCATGGTTGTACTCTCTTGTTGAGCTAGATGAATAGAGGTTCTTGGGTTTTGATAAATATTCATGATAATGCCTTTAGTTTCTAAGAATGTACCTTGGGGGATTTATTAGGGATTAAGGTCCTTGGGAATGACTGTTTTAGTTCCTGGATCTATTGAATAATGAATACTTTTTAGTAGTTTGTTAGAGCATGGGTATATTCTAATTAGGAGTTTAATGATGAGTGATGGGTGGATATGAAATAATTTTTTTCATAGTTGAGGTGTCCTATTTTGAAGAGTGCTTCCAAGGGAGCACTGGAATATTGAGACTAAAATTCCATGTAGTGCGATCAGCTAGACCTTTTTGAGGGAAAACTCTTAGAAGCATGTGGCAGTCAGTTGAATTTCTACGAGTGGAAAAATACAATATAAGGATTGATGGTTTGGTATTTTATTCATACAGGCATACTAACAATGATATCTAGGTAAAATTTCCCCACGATGACAGATTTTGGGAAATAAATTAGGTGTTGTGAGTATGTTGACCCATGGTAAGACCTTGAAACACATTATTGGGAGACATGATGTAAGGGGTTCATTAAAGGAAATTTTATATTGGTTTTATGTGAGCATGTATTAGGGATTGTGATACATTCATATTTATGTAATCTTATTATACTCATATCTTAGATATGATCATGACCAATATATTTACATCATCTTCAGTATGATGAGAGAGATCATCGATTGTGTGTTGATCAATCTAAACTTATGTATTGATTAGATGAATGGGTCCCTTGGTAGTTGTTCTTGAGTATAAGTGTATTTTTATCAATATAGTGGGAACTGTTCCATTTGGCTATTTGAGGGTGGTGACCCTTTTAAGTTGAAAATGAACATTTTTTTGTGTAAATAATTTTGGGGAAGTGGGAATGGGATATGTTTAAATTTGGAACATGGGAGTGATCATGTTATTTTCCTAACAATATTTATGTTTATAATATTATGGGGTTGGCTAAATTTTTTTGAGAAATCATTTTAGTGGTGTGATGATAAGGACACTCCTAATTTGGGGAGGGGCTTGTTGGACACCAGATTTTTACCCTCATGTGAGAAGGGTCATGTGATGATGAGAATGGTCATTGTACGGTTTTTTTCTTTGTGATGATTCTTGGATAGAAATTAACATGGTATAGTTCATACAATAGATGTATCCCGAATTTAGTTTGGGTATTTTTTGAGTTTTCTTGGAATGATATTAGTTTACCTCAGGAAAAAGTCATCTGAATCATGTTTTGGTGATGAGTCGACTACTGAAGCTGGTTGTTTTCAATAAATATAGACCAAATGTGTTATGATTTGAGTTATCTCAAATTGTAGTATGTGTTTTATAGGTAAATACATTGGTAACATCATTGGTATGAGATATATATGGTTAGATATTTGTTTGGGTCTTCTCAAGGAAGAGTCAGTGCAACTTAAGCTTGTCGATTGGGATTCAAACTTTTAGTTCAAATTGAAGACCACGAGTAGTGACCTATTGTTTTCTCAGATTCATCAAGTTTAGAAATATGTAAAAATTTTCATTAGGATTCTAAGTGAGGATTTCTTTTTAAAATTTTGATGATGTTAGTACCATGGTTCGAAATTGTACCTTAAAATCCAAACATATTGGTTTGAATAACCATAAGCGGGTTGATGATAGAGGAAATGATGTGATTATAGTTTGGTTTATATAGGCTCGGGTATTTTCCATATTGATTTTTCAATAATGGTTATTAGAATTGACTCATGTTTGTATGAGTTAAGTTCCATATGTTTAAAGTGGCATTAAAATAATACTGGGATATTATAAGTGAAACAATATCATTTGAACAGGTTTCATAGAATAATTAGGTTATGTTGTTTATTTAGAATACCACCAAGAATTATTGAGGATGATAAGTTTCAAGGTTCAGAGGATATAAAATCCCTTTTTTTTGAAATATACTAATGAATTTGAATTTTCAATTACTCGACTGGTCAAATTTTCATTAGATATTTTGAATGGAATTAAGAATATTGGAATTCCTAAATGTTAGGTTTTTTATGTGGTTTGAGTCTTAGAGGTTATATTTGAGTTTTTGGGAGTATCTTTGGGGTTCAAAGATCTGCTATGGAGCATTGGAAAAGTGCATCCTCGGGAGCACGATTGGCGTGTGGTTTGTGTTAATTGTGTGGGAAAATAGTGAGACCCTATTTTTATTGGTGAATGGGTTGGGAGAATGATGTGGTTGGAAAAAGAAAACCATGTATATTTCTGCAATTTATTTCATAAATATCATAGAGTTATAACATAGTCTGTTAACCTTTGCATCTTTCCCATGCGAGGTGTTTCAGCCTTAGACATTGAAAGCACACAGTTGGCTCAATTCTAATAAACCATGTTCTGTAACCATGCATGGTGGGGTTACTTGATAAGTATAAATTAATGTTTGATGCATGGTTTTCTTAAAAATGAAATACAACTATGTTGAACATTAAAAAGAAGGAAATAAATGTTTTACCCCTACAATATTTAAGAGGGTAACCCTCTCATTTCTTCCTCCCTCTCTTTCACGCGACCCATGCAACACCCTCCACTCCTTCAATTCTTTGAACACCTTCAAGGGGGATATATTCATGGATTTTGAAGACTTTATCCAATTATTTGTGGTAATTATTCAGATCCATTAGCCTCTATTAACTTGTTTTCCTTCTTCCTCTAAGCTTGGTTTCCCTAGTTAGGGTTTTTATTCTAAATTCCATGCGATCATAGTAGAATAAGACACTACAGATAGGGGTTTTTCTTTGACTATAAAGAGGGTGACCTAAGATTCCATCTACAGATTTCCATGGTCTATTTCATTATGGTATGTATCCATTTTTATTTTCTAAATCTTTAATTTAAAAATTAAAAAAAAATCTAGTTGTTTGATTTTGTTTCGTAGGGATTATTCCCAATTAAAGGTCAATGATGTGTTGAGGGGAATTGGTGAGCGTTAGGTCATTGTTTTGATTATATGTGATCGATCAGAGATATTTTGGGCATTATTACTATTTAATTAATATGGTAATATATAATTATAAATTATTCGGTTTTATAAATTAATTATCATTTTTTCATCATTAATTATTTATGATGATTTAGTTTGACTCAAAACCTTGCATATATCAATTGAGATTAGATGGGATTTGGAAACGGCTTCCATACCTTGGGAAATAAATGAAGAGATTCTTCAAAGGTATGTTTTCTACCATTCATTCCCTATTGTATCTAGTAATTATTATGGTAGTATGTGTAGGATTAGTCTTTCCCATTAGGGTGACACCTTCTATTAAATTTATACCAATGGTTGTTCAATTAATTAAACATTATTTTTGTAATGGATGATTTCAGGGGAAAATAACAACCAGTGGGTGATAGTCTAATGCATGGTCCCATAGTGGAAGAGGATTAGTCCATTGAGACATCGACAAGCCTCTAGACCTCTTAGGAGGTGTGAATTCACTTTTTAAGGTGTATAAAGTTTTTTATATGCCTCGGTGAATAAACCATAGGTAGGTTGGGACTGGGTAGAATGTGTAGACAATTCCAGAGAAACCTTATCCCCAAGATTGGTTCACGACCTATCTCTTAATAGTTTCCATTTCAGTAAGACCTTGAGTAGAAAACAAGGATGTTCTACACTTTTTACAATGTCGGAGGACATAACGTTCTAGTGCATTGGGTGTTGACCTGAGACTATGACCCTATTTTAGAGGATACTAGGAGAGATTTATTTGTTCCTATACTAGTTATGAGGGACCAAAGATGGATTCATCTACTTACAAATTGACCTCAAGGATCCTAAGTAGGATTCATCTCCATTTATCGTTCTAGTAGATTCGAGTGGGTTACTTAATAGTTGGGTAAAAATCATATATTGTGTTATGTGTGTGGATATAGATTGTGGTTGGTGTCACCCGATAACCTATATCAAAAATATAATCCTAGGAGGTAGTGGATTTACTAGTGGTTTTAGGTGTTCAACAACCCTCACTCTTTTTATTTTTGATTTACTTAGTTTTTTTATGCAGTTATGATTTCTAGATATGATTCCTGGTACTTACTTGATAAGATTAGTTTGAAATAATACTATGGTGGGTATTACTATACCTAATTTTCTGGTCTACCAAATGATATTTATTATTGATTCTTACCACTGTAGGAATGCCCTTTTTCACCAGGATTCCTCCCAACATAGAGAAATATAGGGTGAATCCTTATTTTAGTAGAGAACCCATCTACTTGTTATCGCCCTGCAGATTCTTATCCACTATGATCGAGGGGATACTAGAGTTTTTTAGGTGGGTGAGTACACCCCCCCACCTAGATATGGATGAAACTAATATCCATGAGTATTAATGATTATCTCCTTTAGTGACACATATGTCACTCCCAATGGTCAGGTGGATACACCATTGCTACATCTCCCAGACATGTCTACGGATGAGGATGTTGATCTGGTTATTGAATGGATGTTAAGTGTTATCTTGGATATTGAAAGTGTTCATTAATATCACATAAGTTTCATCCCCCTTAGTGATCATATTAGTTTCAATGTTTTGATCTCTTATGAACGGAGACTAGGGAAATCGACATCAGACTGGATTACACATGGCTTGAGTGGTCTAGAATACATCACAGTAAATTATTTATATGACGTCCAGATAGTACCTATAATACAATTTTATAGTGATTAGAGTATAGTATGGTTGAACCTAGGGTTAGTACATGTATCCTCTATACGATGTTGTAGGTTTCTTAGAAACATCACTGGCACTGGATGAAGCATGCATTATCGATCGGTATTTCAGACCCAAGGATCAACATAATTATACATGTCTTGAGTGGTATTAAATCATTATCAATGCCTTATTATTAGGATATCCATATTATTATAATCACAAATCCAAGCATTGTATATCGACTTATTTTATTCTCTATTTCTAGTTGTGTCTCATGAATGATGGGGACATTCCCTGAGCTTGCCACGTATGACCTTGTATTCTATTTTATCTTTATTTGTTAGTTATTATTATTATTTTTATCTTGATGATTAGATCACATATACAAAAACATCTTTTGTTGGTTTTGTGTGGGACTACATTTATGGTTCCCTATTTTTATTTTTACTCTCACCCTTCTAAGGATTCAACTTCACTAGGGTATCCATGAAGACATTCACTTGGTTGTAGGAACTAGATGGGATGAGGCCCAAAACTAATTAAGTAGGATGGCTTTGATATTTATATGGGGATTGGGTATGTTGTTCATCTTGGGGTTTATAGTAGATCCATGTACTTTTATTTCTGTTCCTTTTACTAAATCCTATATATTTGGTTTGGCCAGTGGTTGATACATTTTATACATATGACATTTCTATTTAAGACCTTAATTCATTTCATTTATGATTCCAACAGTTTCGTCAGGGTTCTTCCTCATTTGTTATCCTCTGTTGGCGACACATTTTTTCCCTGAATTCCCACTTTCCAAAGGTGTGTGTCATTCATCACATTCTTAGTGATGTCTACTTCTTGATCGAAATGGGATGATGGGATGTTGGTTCCTCCTTCCATGGATTCCTCCTTGGAATTTGTTTCCCTGTTCAGGTCTCCATTATAGATTATGATGTGTTTGTAAAACTAATTCATGGTACCATCTATTTGTTGACATCAATTAATTATGTTTCTTATATCTGTAAATTCCTAGGTGTCTCGATAGGGATGAAACCTTTGGTAAAGGGGTAGTCATGTTGGGCATCGCTGACATGTACGGATGCTGGAACATTCACCACGTGTATTCTTCCTCATTGGAGGGATTATCAAATTCATGGACCCCAAATAATCTCATGTCGATCACAAGGTATCTTATGCCAGATGCATCTATTCTACAGTTTTCCTTAGGAATCTAATGTTTTAGACATGTTAGGTCACAAGTTTAGCATTCTTTGGAGATAAAATTAGGCAGATATGGACACAACTAAGGGAGGATTAGGTAGTTTCACCCTAAGGAGGGGGTAACCATGTTTTACCATTAGTTAGGATCATAATTCCCAATGTTTGTGGATCTGGTATGTGTGTCTAATAAAGGGAATACATCACACCTTGATATTTGATTTGGACACCACTGGAGGTGGATCAGGGAGGTGGACCCCAAGGAGGGGGGCACCATGTTTTACCCTTGGTTGGGATTAGAATGCCCATTGGGAATGATCTGGGAGGTGTGTTCCATAAAGTGAATATTCGACATCATGAATGATGATATGGACACCACTGGGGGTGGATCAAGGAGATAAAATCCAATGTGAGGGGGTAACAAGGTTTACCATTGGTTGGGGTCATAGCTCCAAATGAGGATGGATCCAAGAGGTGTGTCCCATAAATAGAATATGTCACACCATGAAGGTTAATTTGGTCACCACAATAGTTTTATTAAGGAGGTTCACCCCATGGATGGGGAACCAAGGTTTACCACTGGTTTGGATTGAACCTCAAGGAGGAATCCTATGTTCTTTGTTTAGAAGAAAGGGATAAAATCCCACTTAGTTTCAGAGGGTATAGTGTGGGAATTACACATGGTTATCCACCTATTTGATGATAGGGGAAGAGACATGGATGGGTATTACGTGTAGGAACATCCTATATGGAAGGAATGAGTTTACCAGGGTGTGGTGCTCAAGGAAATGTTATGAAGTATTATTGATAGATTGGATGAATGTGATAGAGTGTATGGTTCTTTAGGGGTGTTGGTATTGAACCTCAAGGAGGATTCTTACATATCCCAGATTCTTGGGACTCAAAGTCCACATAGTACTGATATCCCATGAAGTTTAATGTCATGCGGTGAGGTTGAAAGTGATCCAAAATGAAAAGGGATGGAACATAGGAGATGAATTAATTTTCGATATTGAACCTCGGGGAGGTTTCATGTATATCCTAGTTAGTTTAGAATCAAAGTACATATAGATATGGATGGGGGAATTGGGGATTATGTGTAGAACATGAAGAAATGCATGAAGTGGGGTCTTATGTGTAGGAACAGCCCGAGGGGATTGGTAGAAGATGTGATATATTGGGTGAGGGTCATGATCTTACCAAGGATATGACTTGAAGGAGATCAAGAAGGATGTGGATGAAGGGACTATACTAGGATCTGAGAGGTTCACCCCTTTGAGGGAGGCATAAGGGTTTACCATTGGTTGAGACTAAACATCAAGGAGGCATACTACATACCCTATTTAGAAGACATGGATCCAAACCTACGTATTTTAGAATGGGGATGGATATTACACACAATTTTTGGCTCAAAGATGGAGTGAATTTCATGATCACTACTAACGTCTGAGCCCACATGAGTAATGCTTAGTGTGAGAAACAAGAGGAACTAGAAGACTCGATAGTCATGTTGTGAAAGGTTTGAAAATGGGTGATGTTGTGGGGATCATTCATAGAAGTTTTATATGCACTACTAAGGTAAATTAGGATTTCATTGGGGATTATGTGCGGATGTTTCATGGGTGCCTCTATAGACCATAAATTGTGTGGGTGGGGCTTATGCTTGGTAGTTGGTTGGGTGCTGGTATGGGGTGTTAATTATGTGCATTGGGATTACATATGGGAGCTACATGGATGTTTTTGAGGAGTAGTAATAGTGTGAATGGGGCTTACATGAGTGAGATTCCCCTAATTTCATTCTCATGTCAGGTCATGAGGGAATTCCATTTTCATTACATGGGGTATGTATTTAGTTTAACATCATGTAACTGGATGAGGTGTCTTTAAATTATGCAATGAGTTACATGTCATGTCTTCCTGATGTCGGGTCATGAGAGCATCTCGACCTGCTAATTGGTCGAGGGAATACTATTTGGGGATTACACCTCAGGTGGGGGCCATAGCAGTTTTTTTCTATTCATCTAATGTTGAGGCATCTTATAATAGATGTATAAGGCATCCTATTAATGAGTGATAGGGTATGATAAAGATTAGACTCATATAGTGAGGAAAATTGGCATCAAATGATTGATACATAAGGAATCTATTCTTCAGAATAAGAGGAAACCATTGTTTTCCATATAGGGTATACTATAGTTTTTATTCTTATAGCATGGACCATTAGGTAGAAAATCCATAGCAATAGCAGGTGTGGGACTTACACAAGAGTGGCCCTTTTTGGTTCAACCCAGCATTGAAGCTAGGTGATGATGTTTGGGGATTTTTTTGAGGAATGGCTCGACTCAAGATACTCAGGGAACACAAGATGATGATCTTAACCAATGAAATGGGAAAGGGACCAAGAAGAGTAGTTCAACTCAAGTTATTTCATGGATTGTGGAAGAGAATCTCGAATTATGGTTTTCCTAAGGGTTGAAGTTGAGGTTGAATAAGGGTGCAATAGAATATAGGGTCTACCTCGCATGAAACTTTTGTGTGTGACTATCTATTATTTAGGTGGGGGATCGATGGTAGTGAAGGTACCGATTTGGAGGCCTCGGACTGAAGAGAAACAATGATCCTAAGTGGGGGTTCAGGGGGAGCAACCCCTACGGTATGGAGTAGTGGGAACGTATGTAGGAGCTTCATGAATGATAGGGCTTCACGGAGGTAGGATATTTATAAATGATAGGGTTTCACAAAGCTCTAGGCCTCACAAATTGGATACTAATGAAGAATTTTTCCCCTTACTTGGAGTGTAGTGTTGATTTCCATAGGGATTTCTTCGCAAAGGAAGAATTCTATGTGATGCCTCAGGTGCCTCAGAGGATGTTCTTCCTTTATGAAGGGCATAAGCCTTCACAAAGGGTGTCTTAGCATGGGTTGGAGGTTCTCAAGAACACAATTAAGGAGGGTTCATTAATCCCGAGAGCTCTGTAGAAGAGATTCTTCATGGATCACATGAGCTCTGCAAATTGAGAGTGTAAGGGTGCAACCCGGAAGTGCCTCCTCTTAAAATGAAGGCATGATAGAGGAATTTATAGTCATAGGGGTCTTTCAATGCTCGGAATCATGTCAAAAATAATAAAGGGTCTTGTGAAGGTCCACAACTCTATCATACTTTCAGATCCATCCGTTTAAGACGTTTACATGAGCACAGAGGGAGCTCCGTGAACTAGATATCCATGAATGGGATCTACGAAAGGGGCTCAAAAAACCATTTTTCAGTCAACTTTGAACATTCATAGCATCTAATTTCTGACTTTTTGTGGGATCTATGCCTAATAAAATTGAATTATATGGTATGGTATATACTACTGGATCATGTTTGGTAGTATTCAGTGCATTCTTTGGACGCATTTTCTAGTTCCAACAAAACCCCCTGCATAGAATGGGGTCCAATGAGGACGATGAGGGTGAGGCGAACCACATTCTAAAGAAAAATCTATGGAAAAATCCTTTCATTGAGCCCCCTATTCTTTAGTCACATTTCTATATGATAGTTTTAAATAGGGGAGGATTTTTTGGATTATAATAGGATATCAATCACCTTTGCGAGCATCCTAACTAGGAACTCCCTAGATAGTGAGTGGAATCTTCACAGTGGACTTGCCTCTCCAATGTGGTTTAATGCATGAATGGGATAACACCAAGGGAGTTTAATTCTACCCAAATAAAGGTAAATGGGGATTTGGAATCACAATACCAAAAAAATTTAACATAATGGGAGCAGAATCATGATATAGGACATCTTTTGATAAAGTTTGAAACATTGTATCCATATTGCTTAGCATGAAATGGGGACAAACAAATGAGGGTCGACCATTGACCATGTTTGAAACATGGAACCTCTCTCAAATTTCCATCCCAATTCTTCTTGGTCATTGGCCCAAGATGGTAGGTGAGCCATTATAGCCAGCCACCATGTTGTTAGGGGGTACCTTCAGACATGAAAGATGATGAGAATCTGAATAATGGGTATATAATGCATGGAAGTGGAATGATGGAAAGTTATAATAGCTTCCAACACTCTCAGAGTTATGAAACCATTGATTAGAACACATTGGTGTGAGATTAATGGTCTCAAAAAAGACCAAACTCATCTTCTAGGAGAATTTCATCTCAAATTTTTGAGTGACAATCGAAGATGTGAACAATGTACTAGATGACCATCATCGTGGGAGAATACCTCTTAAGCGATTCCAAGGATGTTTTTTAGATTTACATAATTCAATTAAGGGTGATGAACATTAATTTTAACTTAATACGGTGATCATGATACATGTTATAGTTTAACATCATGTGATCAGGATGTGTCTTGCAGTTTGATGTCTTATGACTGGGACATTGCACATAGTTTAAGGTCAAACTTCCTGGATTCCGGATAATTGTTTAATGTCATGTTTCATAGACTAAGGAACGTCCTAAATTATTTTTTTGGAATAGAGGGACGAAACCAGACATAAATAAGTCAATTGGGGCTTTCATACCACACTAATATTTGGGAATAGACATGAATTAGGTTTACTAAAAGCAGGTATATGTGGTGTGGTGGAGTGGTAAACCCGATGTGAACAAGACCATAGAAGTCCCAATGTCACACCACATATCCCCATGAGGATCATGGTTTATGTTCATAGGATTTGGACCGAGGATCCCTCATGTGGTTCAGCCACATCATTACCCACCCTACCAAAACTCTTAAGCCTATGTCAACCATGCTCGGTGTATGAAGCAAGGAATGGTACTGGAGTTTACCTGACATATGGGAGTGCACATCGAGGGTGACACCAAGGAAAATATCCCACAATGATACATGAATTTGGAAAGAAGGTAAGTCGAGACATTTAATTTCTAGATAACAGTGTGACTGGTAAGTAAGGGTTGACAGTTGACCATGTTTAAAAGACAGGGACCATAACTACCCTAGGAAATAATGATCCAAGAAAATGCAGTACTGATTGTTGACTATGTTCAAAATATAGGATTCACTATTTGATTATGAAGATCCATTAGGGTGTTAGCCCAGGATGGGAGGTAACCCAAAGTGGCATGAGACCATCGTCGTTAGGGGGTCCATCTAGATTTGAATGAAGATGGTAAACCCAAACTAATAAGGACTCGATTTGTGAACCGAACATATCAAAGAGTGGGAATTATACCCTTGTGTGAAAGTATTTTAAGGTAAAACGCAATGTAAATGAGGCCAAACAGTGTCATGTGATGCATAAACACCTTAAGATGATAAAATAAAGTATAAGGCCATAATTCTTGGACTGTAACTAAGGCTAAGGGGATAATAAGGTTAATGAACCAGTAGATAGGCTCGAAGAAGAAATTTATGTGAATTTATATGTATCCCATGAGGATGGGAATCATGATGTACATTTTTCTAAAACACGGTATGGAAGGATACCAAAACTGCTGGGGAAAATCCTCTCTAATGAGGAAGATAAAGCATCCCATAATTATCTTGGGGAATCCAGAACATGTTCAGTGTAGGATCATAGTTTAATGTCATGTCTAGAGGAAGCTAAATATTAGTTTAAATTCATAGATTTTGGACCACAAGTGAGGCTCTCCCAAAGTAATATGCACAATATGGTGGCATAACAAACCCTACGTGAAAGAGGAACAAGAAGTCCCACACACACCGCAAGGGAACTCCTCAAGAAGCTCTTATATAGTATAAATTCATGTTTCTTCGACTATACTATGTCCAGAGGGCCCATAGATCTAATAACATTGTGGTTGGGCCCATATATAGTGTGATTGGTCATCACTACATATCTCTTGAGGATGGGAATCCATAAACACATAGTTCTACAGTTATATGAAGTTTAACATCATGTGGTAATGACATGGGTGACCCAATGAAAAAAAGGGAGAGATTTTTGAGGATGGACCTAGAATGGATGATTCAGACATTACTATGTATCCCATGAAGATGGGAATCAATCCAAAAGTAGTTATTAAAGTAAAATATCCATTTCTAGGTCTATCCCATACATAGATATGGAGGGAATTATATTTTTTTCCTTTATTTTTTTGAGTGGCTGAACTAGGATGGAAAACTCAAGAATCATTATGTTTTCTATGTGGATAGAAATAAGGCCATATATAGTTCTTGATATATGGAATGGTGGATAACATGTTCCAAAGTTGATGTCCTCGTAGGTGAGAATAGCACAATATTGTTCTGCATTTTATCATGCAGCTGGGATAATGTTGTTGTAGATTAAGGTCATGTGATAGGACCAATCTGTGTAATTCATCGTCGTTTGGTGAGGAAACTAGTTTCTATGCCTTTTAATGTCATGTGTCTAGGAAATTAGGGAAGAGGTGTCTTAGAGGGGATTTTTATGGCCTATAAAAATAACTAGATGTGAATGAGGACCACAGAGGCCCGCACCACACCACACACTTCCAAGAGAAAACTCAGTCCAAGGAGATGGAAGGTTGAATTTTCAGATGGACCCAAAGATAAAATTTATTGGTGTTCCTAAATATCCCATAAGAATGTGAATCAATCCACACTTAGTTATAAAACCCATCATGGTTGATGATTAATAATGGAAGTGATTTCCTCTACATAGAGAATACCACAATGGCGTTGTAAAATTTAAATTCATTACAGCTCCGAATATACAGTTCTTAGTTTAAGGTTATAGAATACATACCATAAGGGGTGGGAATCACTAACAGACATATGAAGTGTGGAGGGGTGACAAAACCCAATGTGAATGGCCTATGGAACCCAATTTCATACAACACATTCCAGATAGAACCTACATACAGTATAAATTCATGATGTTTGGACTATAAGGGCGGGGTATCTAAAATGAGATACATGTGTAGCACAGAAGGAAAAACTTGACATGAATGAAAGGAAAGGAGGCCCGCAACACATGACAAATATTAAAGAAATAATTTTTCATTGTTTAAAGTCATAAGGCTTGGACTTGGGAGCCCAGTTTAATGTCGAGTCCTTGGGATGTGGGTGAGTGCCTTTTAAGGTCATAGAGTCAAGACCATCAATGCTATGCAGTTTAACATCATATTGTCAAGATGTTGATGCTATGTAGTTTAAGATCATACACCTTGTGTCTTGAAATGTTGGGTTTTATTATCACGTGAAAATATGTATCATGGAGATGTGACGAACGCAACATGAATTAGGGACAAGAATTCTCATCGCCACACCACATGTTCTTAAGGAAACATGCACATAGTTTAATTTCATGATGCATGGACTTGCTGTAAACTATTTAAGGAAATGATGAATGGACCATAGTCTATTATTTTAAGGTTATAGAGTTCAGACCATAAGGGGATAGTGTTCTATAAGGGATATGTATGGAATGATTGGAAAAACAGGAGATGAATGAGGACCAATGACTCACACTAGACACAATACACTCTTAGGGAAGATCCAAAAAAAGTTTGAAGTAACGGTGTCTATACTTGAACATATATTTTAACGTCATAGACATTGGACCATTGAAATTGTGTAGCTCCTCCATGTGGGTATAGTCTTTACCGATACTCCCAAGGCCACATGATCCATTCTCAGTGTTGTAAATAGGGAGTGGTGACAAGCCTTCCCTATCGCATAGAATCTCAATGTAAGGGTAAGGGAATATCAGGTGGAAATTCCTAATGATACTAACCTTCCTAATCAATATACGTTGATGTATATAGGGGTAACACCAAAGGTGTTGGGATTCCACCAAAACATAGGGAGGTGGAAAAGAGCTAAATCGATACTTCTGAGATCCGGATCATGAAGGGGAGACTAGTGGGTAAGGAACACTATTGACCAAATTAGAAAATCAAGATAAACTATACCAATCAGGGATGGGGCATGGAAATGCATAATCAAATGTTGAATAGGTTCAAAACACAAGACCTGCTATTTTTTACTAAGTTATCCACTTGGGTGTTGTCTCAGGAAGATAGGTTATCCAAAAATGAAATGATACCATCACTTTTAGGGTTTCCATCAGGATGTGAAAGAAGTAGGGGATAAAAACCTAGGATGACTCGATGTTTGGTAATGGGTTGAGGAATTTTCTATGTGGAATCGGAAAACTTTCGGTTTCACACTCTAGAATATCAAAGAATGTCAATGGTAGGACATAGCTGGACTCTGGGTAAAAGGAAATGGTATTAATAATAGTTTAAGGTCATATTTATTGGGATAAAGACTCCTGGTTTAAGTTCATAGAGTTTGGACCAGTGGTTCCAAGTTTAGAGTTTTGTTCCTAGTACATTCCCATACTGTTTAATTGCATGTGGTAAGGATGCTATAGCACAATGTAACATCATGTTACAAGGACAATGAGGAAAAGGCGTTCTGAGAGGAATGTGTATTATGAGGTACCTATATCCCATTATGAATGAGGACCTAAGGGGTCCCCTCCAAATAATTCCATTCTATGGAGAACCCATACATAGTTTAAAGTCAAGATATCTAGACTTTGGTGTTCAGTTTAACATCATGCTCATGGGACATAAAATGTTATGAAGTTTACCATTGTACATCTATGATGATACATCACTATTTATTGTCATGTTGCAGAGATGTGGGGAACTTACCTTTTAAGGTCATACAAAAAATACCATCAATGTTGTGTAGTTTGGCATCGTGAATCTAGGATGCTAAATTTAACACAGTTTATTGTCTATTTTATCTTTGTGTTGAAGGGATGAGTCCACGTAGTTTAACATCATCTGGTAAGGATGTGGGTTTTTATGCAGTTTTTCATCATGCAGCTTGGACGTTGTCATGTAGTTTAACATCGTACACCCAACATGATGATTGTTATGCAGTCTAACACCATAAAACCAGGATGATGATGGTGTTATGCTATTTAACGTCCTACAGCTAGGATGTGGAATTCCATGCAGTTTAAAATCATGCGGTAAGGACGTATAATGTTGCACAGTTTATTTTCATAAAATTAGGATAATGTAGCCCAGTTTAACATAATTTTGTAGGTATATGGGGCACTTTCCTTTTAATTTCTTATATATAGTACAATCATTTCTCTATAATTTAGTGTCATATATCTAGGATTCTAGCATGGGGTACCTCAAGAGAAATATATATGATGTAGCTACTATAACATTATATGAATTAGGAACAAAGAGGTCTATTCTATACCATACACTCACAATGAGGGAATTTTCATAGTGTAAAGTCATGATGTCGGGACTTGAACTTATATTTTAAGGTTGTAGATCTAAGACCATGGTACTCAGTTTAACGTCATGTTCTTAGGATATAGACTCCTAGTATAAGGTTATATAGTTTGGGCCATGATATTGTGCAGTTTATCCATGTGGGTACAATCTATAACAAGACTACTAATCCCACATGATCCATGCTCTATGTGGGAAACAAAGGGTGATGTTGGGCATTCCCCATCACATATAGAACTGTAGATCAAGGGAGAGAAAATGCTATGTCAAATGTGTCCCAATGGTACTGACCATCTTACTCAATGCACATAGATGCATGAAGGCATAACATCAAGGGAATTGGGATTCCACCATGACATAAAGAGGTGGAAATTTTGAATCACGATGCTAGATATCTAGAATGAAATGAGGGTGGGATGATGATGGAGGATAATTTTAGATGATGTTCAAAACACTACATCCATATTGTGTTACCTAGAATGGGGACCAAAAAATGATGGTAGACAGTTGACCATGTTTGAAACGCAGGACCTGTCTAAAAATTTCATCTAATGTCTTCCAGGGTGTTGGCCTAGGATAGTAGTTGTTCCATTGTGTCTAGGCATCATGCCCTTATGGGGTTCCATTAGACGTGGAAGATGATGAGGTTCCAAGTGAAGGGGAACTTGAAGAGTGTAGATGGATTAAGAGAATTCCCATACAAAATCCAATATTCTTTCTTTCACACCACAATTCATTTGAGAATGTAGGTGGGGAACATAAGGAATCTTGATTAGATATTTCCTCAAGGATTGCGTTCTCAAGTGGGGATAAAGACCCAAATGGAACTCAGGGTAATAAAAAATGGTGTTGAAAAAATTATAAGTTCATATTTCTTGGACCAAAGGGTCTTAGTTTAAGGTCATAGATCTTGGACCATTACTTCCCCGTTTAACTTCTTATGCCTAGGACATGTCTGTGTAGTTTAATTTCATGTGGTAAGGATGATACAACATAGTTTATCATGATTTTTAAGGGATGGAAAGTTATATAGTTTATTTTCATGAAACTAGGATAATGTATCCCTATTTAACATCATGTTGCATAGATGTATAAATGTTATGCATTTTATCATTGTGAAACTAGGATAAATAATTTCATGAAGTTTATTTTCAAGAAACAAGTAAAATATAGAAGAGTTTAACATAATTGTTTTGGGATGTGGGGCATTTTCCTTTTATGGTCATGCAAGTAGAACCATCAATGCTATATAGTTTATCGACATGAAGATAAAACACTGGTGTTATATAGTTTAAAGTCATACACCTCAAAAAGTGTCATTCATAGTTAAATTTTGAAGAATTTTCACCATTGAAATTATGGATGGGCCCAAAGATGAAATTATTGGCATTCTAACATAACCCATAATGATAGGAATCAATCGAGACGTGGTTCTTGATAATGGAAAGGTAGAAGACCAGTTTCAAAAGCGATGTCCTCTCGGAAGAAAACATCATCGTGACATTGTAAAATTTAGAGTAATATTTCTTGTATTGTATAGTTATTTGATTAAGGTTATATAATTTTGACCATTGAAACATTTGATAGTGCTAAAGATGAAATGTCTGGGTTTTTTATATATCCCATAAGGATGAGAATTTATCCATACATAGTTCTTAATCATGGAATTATAGATGGCCTGTGCCAGATGTGATGTCCTCTTGGATGAGAACATCATGATGATACTGTACAGTTTAGAGTCATATAGCTGGGACTATATGGTTCTTAGTTTAAGTTCATAGAATTTAGACTATTTAGAGGCTCTTTTTTAAGTTATTATAGTTTTGACTGAAATTTTGTGTGGATTGAGCACATTGGTAAAAATCCTTCTAGTCATTCTCAATGTGAGAAACAAAATGTGGTGAGGATTTTCATGACACATGGAAGTGCACAGGATGGGAATGGAGAAGTTAGGTGGAGGATGTCCCAATGACTATAACCTTCTTACTCAATGCACATGTATTTATGGAAGAGTAACACTGAGGGTTTTGGAGTTCCACCAAAACATATGGAGGTGAAAAAATGTGAATCATGGTGCATGATATTCGGAATGAAATGAAGGTGGATTAATGATGAAGGATACTTATAACCATTTTTGAAACACAGCATCCATATCATGTTACCTGGGATGGGTACAAACAATTCAGGTTCGACCACTGACCATGTTCAGAATGTGGGACCTGTCTCAAAATGTCATCCAAAGTCTTATGAGGTGTTGTCATAGAACGGTAGGTGAGCAACTGTGTCCATGAACTATGCTATTAGGGGGTCCCATAAAAAATTATAGATAATGGGGTGACAAATTAAGGTACACATGAAGTGGGAAAATAGATTGTGACAATGTTCATTCAGAGTTCAACACTCTAGGTTCTACAACATAAGGAATTTATGCACGTAAACGGTTCCTATCAGAAAGGGGGAATCGAACTCCTTATCAAAGATGAGGGTACTGATGTAGCTTTTTAATGTGGCATAGTAGTGGACTTGTACCAAATGTACAGTCTCTCTCTTATGGGATCTCATGGAATTATGTTATTTAATATCATGTGGTGGGGATGTGGATCCATCTCATGCTTAGTATACGAGGCATCCAGTGATATCTACATAGGGAAATGTATCACCCAAAGTTTTTGAAAATAAATATTGAATGAATTATATAATCTATCAATTAAAAAAAACTTTGCCACTACTATGTTTTGAATTTCGAAAAACGGTCATCTAGAGTTGTGATCAGTAAGTCATTTGGAGTCTAATAGAACAAACTTGATTTTTGGTGAATAGTAACATACCCTTATAAATATTAATATGAATAGTAATATGACCCTTATGAGTAGTAAATAATGATATTATTTTATTCTCTTAAGGTAATAAGATAATGATATCTTAATTAATTTTTACAATGTGATATAAAACTAATTATACCATTAAAATTTTTATTTTTCTAATTAACTATGATTATATTTAAAAATTAAATTAATAATATTTAGAAAATTATTTTTGAAAAATGGAGTTAATTTTCTAATTATTCATGTCAAAAATGGTAGGGTTAATTTTTGGTATTTTCTGAAATTCTTGAATTTTTTATGAATTGTGAAATGCAGTAAAATACCATATATTCAAACTATTAGTTAAATACACTATTTATGACAAAATAAGTGATGTAAGGACACTTTCTTCAAACTCACATACACTTATTACTATTAGGGGTCACAAGAAACGACATTATTGGTTGTTTTGATTGAAATAATAAAATAATGAATAAAATATTCAAAATTTTCCCCTCTCCTCCGCTATAAAACCCCCTCAATCCCTCTTCTATTCACTCCTCTAAGACTTGAATCTCCTCAAATATCAGCCCAATTACCCTTCCCTAGTCACTCCCCACGTCCAATAATCTCTTGTACATTCAAAAATACCAAAACCCCTTCCCTTAAGGAGGTTCTCAATGAGGTTATTTCTAGAGGTAAAGCACCCTTCTTTTTCATATAGTTTCATTTCAATATACCTATTTTTGTTATCCTATCCTCACCTCCTACCAAATGACCATGATGACTCCATTATCATCTATATACTGGAATTATATCATGTTAATGGAATAACCATCATCAATATTCTTACTCCCTCCCTTTTATTTTTATAAACGAAATCAACGTCCATCAGGTTCCAATTTATAATCATCATGTACAACAAAGTTTCGTTCTTCAATTTCTCCAAAATTACTGGTCATGAAACCATTTTTATGGTTTAAAAATACTATAATATATGTATTATAACCTAATTAATATTAATTAACCATTATATGTACATATCTTTAATTTTTATGACAAACTTTGTTCATAATAATCCAAATACCGCCAAATAATCGAACTAGTTGTTATCTAATGATTCATCACCATTCCATGTTACCAAATAATAGAAATGACCATTAAAAATTATTTATTTTAATAAATAATATTTAATTTCAATTATGGACTTTTACAACCATTACACATGAACTCCATTACTTAAAAATAGGTGAACCGATTATGAAGATCAAGAAAATGAACACTCTGAAACGACAGAATTTGATAGTATAACTTATCAATAAGGACATAAATTAACTAAAAAAGAATTATGATAAACTAAATATATGTATAATAGGTTCTTAATTGAGTTATTAATTTTTATAACTTCATATTCCAGGGCCTTAAGTTTAATATGGGGACACAGTCGGACTTAAGGTAAGGGTTCTCTCACCCGAACCTCCATTTTCATTTAGGTTACTTTTATAGTCTAATTAACTCAATGAAATTATTTTATATTATTATTTAATCCTCATAAAATATGTTTGAGTATTCTATATATGTGTACTACCCATAATCCTTCCTTATTTTATGGATATATACACGTTTTAAAAATAAACTTTCAAAACTGTTTCCAAAATACAAGCCTGATTCAAGGGAATTTCTCAAATTCTTATCTATTTTCAAGGGAACTCTCTAATCTGTTTCTGGATAACATTATCTTTTTAAAATAACTCATTTTATTATTAAAATACTATGTTACTTAAATTCTGGTTTCATACAAATACTTTTCCAAATTAACTCTTCTTTTCAAAATGAAAGAGTATTTTTCTCAAGAATTACTTAATGGTTTTATAAGAGTATTTTCATCTATTTCAAAACCTTTGTTGATTATTATATATTATGGGGTTTAATAATTTATGAATTCATCTACCATATTTTATTGAAAGTTTTATGAATAATTTTATTTTCGAAGATCTATCCTAAAACCATTCTTTATATTACTCAGAATGTTTAGTGTTTTTTGATTGTGGAAAGTTAGTTACATTTAATATGATATTTTCATTATGAATGTATATGTTGTTTATGTTTATCCCCGCTCAGATGAGAAATTAATTGGAATTATTATGTGATGCGTGGGGCTTGATATATCCCCTCGATGCATTAGTAGGTCTTAGGAGACAAATAGTTGTGGAATTAGTCAACAAATTTCCCAATATGATATATGGATTTAGTGGAGGCCTAAATAATTTTTAGATGTCTTGGATAAAGCCTTGAAAAAATGTTTCAGAATGTCTAGAATAAACACTTCCCTCATTATGAAGCTAGTAATTAAAAGTTAATGTGGTTATTTGACTAGTAGAATACTCCTGATTATGTTTTATTATGGAATTGTCTACTCCGCTCATATTCCTATCATATAGTGTTCATGTTTATTTTTTAAAGGCATGTGTTTTCAATTATCCACCATGTATAATTTTTATGTTATCTTCTACTATATTTCTTACTCTTAATAAATTTTTGAGATTACCCCTTTCTTATGTTTCATTTTCTCAGGATATGAAAAAGTAAATTTTGAATGACTTTCAAGCATAATCTAGGAGGCATGGATATTTATAATGGAAACAATTAGTGTTATTTTCCATTAAAGGTGTAATTTTGAACTTATTTATGTATGTTTTTTCAAAAAACTACTAAAGGATTTGGTACGTCTGGATTCATATTCCTTTTTATATGCCAATGTAATAAAATAAGACACCGACTCTTGGAAACTCGGGTCGGTTCCGTACGGTTGGTATCAAAGGAAGTTTAGTAGATAACTTGGAAACTAGATTTAGAAAATGTTGATTAGCAGAAAAATCGCTAAGATAGTCAGATAATTATAAAATAATATCCTAGTATTTTGTTAAGGAATTTATTGTGTGGATCTTTCTAGAAAATACATCCATGTGTGAATACAAACACGTAGAGGTGGCTTTGGCGCATATGTATCTAGGGGTGAAAGATCTGATAAAGAGATTATGGCTTGACCCGAGGTATCCTGGTACACGAAAACGGGCCTTGCTACACTCTTTTTATTCACACTTACAAGGGATATGCTTTGGATAATTCACATTTTCTTTACAATCCATTATGAAATATTTAAATGTAAATTTTTTCTCAAAGTAACCATTTTTGTTATTATGGGAATAGCCATGTGTAGTACCCCAATTTATGCTAAGTATTTTGTTATGTTAAGATTATACATTATGATTCATAACCTAATCTAGTGTATGAAATCATCTATAAATGGTGCCTAGTGGAAGAAATGGAAATCGCATGAACACGCATATCCCATGTAGGGATTGCCCTCTGTCGCAAGATAATGATGTAGGCTCTGGTGCTAATACTAGTGCAGAGAAGATTATAACTATACTATAACAACTTACTTAGGTTATTAACAATAACCTTACCCATATGGACCATCCAAATTCTCTACATTGAGGATCTTTGTTAGATCACTTTATGCGCCAACAACCTCCATCATTCAACGGGACTAAAAACCCATTTGTTACTGAATAGTGGATAAGTTCCCTAGAGATGATATTTCTCGATTTGGGATGTAACTAGAGAGATAAGGTCATCATGGAAGTTTATCATCTATAGGTATATAAAGATTAGTGGTGGTCGTTAATCCAAAACACAGAGGAGTAGGAGTAGATAGAAGAGATAAAATGGACATACTTTAAAGAAACCTTCCTAGAGAAATACTATCCTCCTAAACAGAGTGCGGATATGGAAAGTCAGATTCTAAATTTGAAGAAAAAGGAAGATGATAATTTTTTCAAGTATGAAGCTAACTTTACAAGGTTAGAAAGGCATACTATAGACTACATAAGTAATCCATGGAAAAATATTGATGGATTCTTTGACAGTTTGAAACCATTTCTTTGAAGGGATCTAGTCAGATACTGTTTCTCATCATATGAAGATATAGTTTCATGTGCTATCAAGATTGAAAATCAATTCTCTAAGTCTTATGAATTTAAGGGAAACCAAGAGAAGAAGAAGGATACTGTAAACTCTAGAAAAGGAAATAAGGAAACAGGGAAAAAGGGAAGAGTTGAATTTACACACTCTGATAATTGTGGAAAAAACACCCTAGTTCCAACATAAAAGGAAAAGGAGTATGATAAAAATGTAGACAGAAATCCCATATTTCAAGGGATTGTAAGGAGAAAAAATATTCCATTAATGTTCATTTCTATAATTTTCGGGTTATGGGACACTATGCTAATGATTATCCAAAGAGTCAAGGAAACATGTAATAAAAAGGCCAAGGGAGCATGGGTAAGCTTATGAGATCACAACCATTGATATTGAAGTCTCAAATGAAGTGGTGGAAGGTGCATTAATTATTTCATCAAACCTAGCCAATACTTTATTTGATTCAAGATCATCACATTCATTTATATCTACCCAGTTTTCCAAGAAAATTAGACATGTCCAATTTGATTTAATAAAGGAGTTATTAGTTAAAACTCATAATGGATGTATCATTGAAAAAAAGGTGTGTCAATTAGTCCCCCTCATGTCACATAAATGTGATCTAGTTTCTATCCATATCATCATACCAGTGATTGAATTTGATATAATTCTTGGTATGAATTGGCTATCAGATTATGGTGTGATGATCGATTGAAAAAAAAGGATGTTATGACTTTTGAGAATTGTGTAGAATCCATTGTCTTTAGAGAAGAAACCTCTCCATATAATTCTCATCTCGATCCACCCCTAGTAGCGCTAAAAAATACAATTATTGGGGATGAAGGGAATGAAATAACTATGGATGAGGAAAAGAATGTTCAAATAGGATATGTACCTATTGTGAAAGAATATATTGGCGTCTTTCCAAAGGATTTACCTAGACATCATCTAGAGAGGGAAATTGAGTTTTCCATTTACAAAATTCCTAGATCAAGGACCATATCAATGATACCTTATAGATTGACCACTAAGGATTTAGTGGAACTAAATAAACAGTTAGAATAATTGAGTGATAAATGATTTATTCTACCTAGAGTTTCTCCATGGGGATCCCCTGTTCTTTTCATTAAGAAGAATGTTGGGTCTATGAGGTTTTGAATTGACTACAGGGAGATAAATGCTATAACAATAAATAAAAATTATCCCATACCTCGCATTGATGATTTATTTGATCAACCTCATGGAGCCCAATATTATTTGAAGATTGATATTTGATTTGGAAATCATCAGTTTCTTGTGAGCAAGGAAGACATTCCAAAAAACAGCATTCTGAACTTGGTATGGGAATTACGAGTTTACAGTAATGCCTTTTGGACTAAATAATGCACCATATGTTTTCATGGATCTAATTAATAGTGTTTTTAAGGAATATCTTGATAACTTTTTGGTGGTGTTTATTGATGATATCCCGGTATACTCTAAAAGCTATGAAGATCATGGAAGTCACTTGCGCACTATTTTGAAAACACTTAGAAGAAATGAATTATATGGGAAGTTCAGTAAATTTGATTTTTGGCTCCAATCAGTTTCTTTCCTGGGCCACATTGTCTCTAAGGATGGAATATATATATATATATATATATATTACGAAGACAAAGGTAGTGAAAGAATGGCTTACTCCAACCAACATAATTGAGGTACATAGTTTTATTTGTTTAGCAGGTTATTATCATTGTTTCATTCAGAACATCACGTGTTTAGCCGACCCAATGACCAAGCATACAAAAAAATGGGTCAAGTTTTTATGGACAAAGGAATTTGAAGAATGTTTTAAATAATTGAATTGAATATTATTTAATGCTCCAATCTTGACTCTACCATCATGGAATAAAGAATTTGTGATCTTTAGCGATGAATCAAAGAAAGGATATGGTTGTGTCCTTATGCAGAATGATAGACTTATTGTATATGCATCTAAGCAGCTAAAAATTCATGAACAAAACTATCTAACTCGTGATCTTGAGTTAGCAGCGGTAATGTTTGCTCTGAAGATTTGAAGACATTACCTTTATGGAGAAAAATGTGAGATATATACAGATCATAAGAGTTTGAAATATATCTTCTCACAGAAAGAACTCAACATGATACAAAGGATATGGATTGATCTATTCAAATATTATGATTTCACAATACACTACCACTTGGGGAAGGAAAATAAGGTGGCAGACACTTTGATTATAAAGGGCCATGGAATTCTGAACAAGATGAGACTTGAAAGGGATCCTTTATTCATGGATCTAGAAAAGATGGATATGGGGATTGTCAAGGAAAGTATCATATCACTACTTTTTCAAATGGTGTCCAAACATTCTTTGCTAGAAAGGATAAAAACTTCTCAAGATGATGAAGATTAGTTTTAAAAGAAAATTAAAGAGATAAATGATGGGAAGTTGATTAACTTCATAAATGATGGTGGAATTTTGAAATTCGGAAAGAGGCTTTCTGTTCCCGCTATTCCTGAGCTAAATAGGTAACTATTGGATGATACTCGTAGATCTAATTTCTCTATACACCTTGGTAGGACAAAAATGTATAGAGATCTAAAAGAACATTTTTGGTGGGAAAACATGAAGAGGTATATTGCTGATTATGTGTCGAGATGTTTTATTTTTTAATAGGTTAAGGTTGGAAGACAACATCTTGGAGGATTCATGCAATCCCTTCCTATTTATATATGGAAATTGGATGATATTACAATGGACTTTGTCATGGGACTACTAAAGACTCCGAGAAAAAAAGATGTGATATGGGTCATTGTTGATCATCCTACAAAATCAGAACATTTTCTTACTATAAGAGAAGATTTACCACTTGAATGTTTAGTAAGACTATATATTAATGAATTTATAAGACTTCATGGTGTACCCTTATCAATATTTTCTGATTGTGATCCCCATTTTACATCACAATTCTCGAAAATACTTTAGAAGGACCTGGATATTGATCTTCATTTGAGCACTACCTACCACCCACAAACTGATGGACAATCAGAACCGACTATTCAATCATTGGAAGACATGTTGAAGTCTTCTTCACTTTACTTTCAAGGTATATGGTATCATTATTTACCTCTCTTAGAATTTTCCTATAACAATAGCTTCCATTCAAGTATTTAGATGGCACCATATGAAGCGTTATATGGAAATAGATTTTATACACCAACTTGTTGGGATAATGTTTGTGAAAGAATGCTCGTAGGACCAGAACTTGTTGAGGAAACAACAGACAAGGTGAATATTATCCAAACCCATATGAAAATAGATCAAAGTAGGCAAAAGATCTATGCTGATAACCGAAGGAAGGATTTGGAATTTCAAGAAGGAGATCACGTTTTCTTAAAGGTATCTCCATGGAATGGTATAATACGATTCGACTAGAAGGGAAAATTATGTCATAGATACATCAGACCTTTTGAAATTCTGGACTGAATTGGAGTTCCAGCTTACTGTTTGTCAATACCTCCAAGTCTCTCCAAAGTTCATAATGTGTTCCACGTGTCAATGTTAAGGAAATACATGCCAGACCCAACCCATGTACTCACCTATGAAAAATAGAACTTGAGATAGATCTGTCTTATGTTTAAGATCCTAACAAGATTCTTGATACCAGAGAACAAATATTGAGAAGACGGATGACTCGTCTAGTAATGGCTCTTTGGAGGAACTGTAAGATGGAGGAAGCAACATGGGATCCTGAAGAGCTTATATTGAATACATACACGAATATTTTTATGTAACATGTTTTGAATTTGGAGGACGAAATTTCTGTAAGGAGGGGAGAATGTAACACCCCAAGGTTTTGAAAATAAATATTGAATGCATTTTATAATCTATCCATTAAACACAACATTTCCTCTAATATGTTTTGAATTTCAAAAAACGATCATCTAGAGTTGTGACCAGTAAGTCATTTGGAGTCTGATAGAAAAACTTGATTTTTGGTGAATAGTAACATACCCTTATGAATAGTAATATGATGCTTATGAAAAATAAATAATTATTTTCTTTTCTTTTCATAAGGAAATAAGATAATGAGATCATGATTAATTTTTCAATGTGATATAAAACTAATTATACCTTTAAATTTTTTTTTTATAATTAACTATGATTTTATTTCAAAATTAAATTAATAATATTTTGAAAATTATTTTTGAAAAATGGAGTTCCTTTTTGAATTATACACGTCGAAAAATGGTAGGGGTGAATTTTTGGGTTATTTCTAAGATTCTTGATTTTTTATGAATAGTGAAATACGGCAAAATGTCGTATATTCAAATTATCAGTTAATACACTATTTATGAAATCATATGTTTTTTAAGGCCACTTGATTAGAACTCACATGCACTTATTACTATTAGGGGTAACATGCAATAACACTACTAGTTGTATTGATGGAAATAATAGAATAATGAATAACATATTCAAAATTTACCCCTCTCCTCAACTACAAAAAACACCTCCTCACTCCCTCTTCTCTTCACTATTCCAATCCTTGAAGATCCTCAAATATCTGCTCAATTACCCTTATGAAGTCACTCTCCATTTACTATAATCTCTTGGACTTTCTAAAATACCAAAATCCCTTCCCTTAAGGAGGTTCACAAGGAGGTTATTTCAAGAGGTAAAGCACCCTTCTTTTTCATTTAGTTTTATTTCAATTTATATTATTTTGCTATCCTATCCTCACCTCCTCTATCCAAATGACCATGATTACTCTAGTATCATATATATACTATAAATATATCATGTTAATTGAAGATCCATCATCAATATTCTTACTCCCTCCCTTTTATTTTTATAAACGAAATCAATAACCATGAGGTTCCAATTTATAACCTTCGTGGACGACGGAGTTTTGTTCTGAAATATCTCCTTAATTACTTGTCATGAAACCATTTTTATGGTTTAACCAAAATATAATATATGTATTATAACCTAATTAATATTCAGGAATTAGTATATGTATGTTTTATTAATTTTTATGACAAAATTAGTTCATAATAATCCAAATACCGCCAAATAATCGAAGTGGTTATCATGTAATGATTCATCCTCATTCTAAGTAACTAGATGATAGAAATGACCATTAAAAATTCTTTATTTTAATAAATAATATGTAATTTCAATTCAAGATATTTACAACCATTCCACATTAACTCCATTACTTAAAAACAAGTGAACATATTATGAAGATCAAGAAAACAAACACCCTGGAACAATAAAATTCGATAATATAACTTATCAATAAGGACATAAATTACCAAAAAATAATTATGATAAAATAAATAATTTCCTAATAGGTTATTAATTAATTTATTAATGTGTATAATTTCATATTCCTGGACCTTATGTTCAATAGGGGAACACATTCGGACTTAAGGTAAGGGTTTTCTAACAGCAACCTCCAATTTCATTCGAGTTAATTTTATTGTCTAATTACCTAAATGAAATTATTTTATAATGTTATGTAATCATCATAGAATCTGTTTGAGTGTTATATATATGTCAACCAACCAAAACCCTTCATCAGTTTATGGATAGTTACACATTATAAAAGAAACATTCAAAACTGTTTCCAAAATACAATCCCAATTCAATGGAATATCTCAAATTTTTTTCTATTTTCAAGGGAACTCTATATTCTATTTTTGGAAATAATTATCATTCTAAAATCAATAATTTTATTATGAAAATACTATCTTACTTTAGTCCTGGATTCATTCAAAGACTTTTCCAAAATAACTCTTCTTTTCAGAATGGAAGAGTATGTTTCTCAAGAATTACTTAATGGTTTTATAAGAGTATTTTCGTCTGTTTCAAAACCCTTGTTGATTATTATGTATTATTGGGTTTAATAATTTATGAATTTATACACCATATTTGATTAAATTTTTTATGAATAATTTTATTTGGTAATATCTTTCCCAAAACTATTCACTATATTACTCATAATGGTTAGTGTTTTATGATTGGGGAAAGTTAGTTACATTTCATATGATAGTTTCAATGTGAATGTATGTGTTGTTTATGTTTATCCCCACTCATATGAGGAATTAATTAGACTTATTATGTGATGGGTGGGGCCCGATATATCCCCTTGATGAATCGGTAGGTCTCATGAGACAAATAGGCATGGAATTCTCCGAGGCCTTTCCAAATGTGATATATGGATTTGGCCAAGGCCTAAATCATTTTTCTATGTCTTGGAAGAGGCCTTGAAAAAAAATTTCAGAATGTCCAGAATATGCACCTCCCCCATTATGAATCTATTAATTAAAATTTCATGTGGTTATTCGACTAGTAGAATACCTATGATTATGTTTTTATTATGGAATTATTTACTTATCTCATATTCCATCCATAAGATGTTAATTTTTATATTTTTTAAAGGCTTGGGTTTTAAATTATCCACCATGTCTAATGTTTACGTTATCTTTTTCGGTATTTCTTACTCTTACTGAGTGTTTGAGGTCACCCATTTATTATGTTTCATTCTCTCAGGATATGAATAAGTAAATTTGAAATGACTTTCAAGCATAATCTAGGAGGCATGGATATTTATAATTGAACAAATTAGTGTTATTTTCCTTTAAATATGTAATGTTGAACTTATTTATGTATATGTTTTCCAAAATATACTAAACTACATGGTTCTTCATGGTGTATATTCCTTTTTTATAAGCCACTGTAATAAAATAAGGCACTAACTCTGGGAAACTGGGGCCGGGTCCTTACAGGTAAGGCTACATATTAACATCGTGTGTTGAGGATGATATACAAGTAATTTAACATCATATGGTAAGGATTTGTATCATACTATTTAATATCTTGTGGTTAGGATGAGTAATGGCGGTCATTTAGGGTCACATAGAATTGGATAGGGTATCTATAGTCTTAGGTCGCATAGCTTTTACCATGGTTTCTTTAGTTTTAGGTTACATATCTTTGACCAAAATGTTGTAACTTATTTCATAATGTGACCAAGATTTTGTTCTATAGTTTAACTTCAAGAGACCAAAACAATGGTTGTTATGCAGTTTAACCTCATACAACTAGGATGTGCAACTGCAAGGACAGTATTGGCGGATGGATGGCCATATCTTCCCCATTGTGAGTGCATGGGGTCCTTGAGGATCAGGGGTAATCCTTATGATGTAATTACCATAAAATGTTCACAGCATACATATGGATGGAGCATAGAAGGTGTGGAATCCTGGAGCATCAGTACGATGAGGAAATGGATTCTAGAAGTAACGCAAGCCTGTATCATTGGTACGATGGGGCAATGTGTCCCAGAAGGCATGGAAGACTACAGAATCAATATGATGGGGTGACAGATCCCATAAGGCATGGAATCTGTAGAGTTTCTATGACAAGTAATTGGATCCCAGAAGGTGTGGAATCTCGGAGCGTCGGTACGATGGGGCATGGGGTCCCGGAAGGCGTGTAATCCTAGAGCATCAGTATAATGGGGAGAGGGATCCTGGAAGGTGTGGAAGAAAAGAGCATCAATGTGATGGGGAAAGGGATCCTTTAAGGCATGGAATCCTGGAGTGACATCTCAAAATGTAGAGTAACCAGAGCAAGAATATGATCGACTTTCACCTATTTTTGGTTCTTTAGGGAAAGGCATATTCTTGGAATTTGGAGGATCTCTATATCATCTTTTAGTAGTGCGGGGAGGACCTCTACACTAGTTGATAGTGTCACAGGGATTTCCTCCATGCAATTTGATGGAAGTTTGGGAGGACCTCTCCGATAGTTGTTGATGGGGATGGGGGGGATCTTTGTATCGTATGAGTATAGTGTAGGGAGGACCACTACATTGGATGATGATGGAGATGGGGAGGGCCTCTATGTCAGATGATAGTAGTGTATGGATGACCTCTGTAATGTCTTATGATGGTAATGGAGAGGACCTCTATGCCTGGTGAATATTGGTATGGGTAAGACCTATATAATGAATGATTATGGGGATAGGGAGGTCCTCTATTACTGGTGATAGAGGTGCGGGGTGGGGGGGACCTTCACACTGGTTGATGATAGAAACGGGGAGGACCTCTGTGCCTATTGAATAGTAGATCTAGGAGGACATTTTAAATGATTGATGATTTTTATGGGGAGGAGCTATGTTCCTAGTGATAGCGGTGCAGGGGAGGACCGCTACACTGGATGATGGTAGGGATGAGGAGGACATTCACACTGGGTGATTTCATTGTGGGGATTAACTACGCAATGGATGATGGTGGTGTTGGGGAGGATGTACATGCTTGGTTATAGTTGTGCGGGGGGGACTTTATACAATATGATGGTGGATATGAGGAGGACCTATGTTCTTATTGATAGTTGTGTGGGGATGACCTCCACACTAGCAACTTATGGTGTTGGGGAGGACCATCATTCCTACTGATAGTTTCTTCTTGATAACTTCCACAATGGTTGTGGATAGAGACAGAGAGGACCATCATTCCTAGTGATATTTGTGTGGGAATGACCTATGTAGTGGATGCTGATGATGATGGGGAAACCCTTTGTTCCTATATATAGATATGTTGGGGCCTTTACACTGGTTGTTGATGGCGACGGGGAGGACCTATGTGCTTTCTGATAGTTGTGTAGGGAGGACCTCCACAATGTATGTTGATGATGATGGGGAGGACCTCTATATTTGGTGATAGTTGTGTGGGGAGTACCTACACACTAAATACTATTGGAGACGGGGAGTACCTTCATGATTGGTGAGGAAAATGTGGGGAGGACCTCTGCAATAGCTGATGATATAGGCTTGTAGGATCTCCATGCTTAGTGATTGCGGTGTGGGGAGGACCTTTGCACTTTCTGATGGTGGTGACAGGTAGGACCTCCATTCCTAGAGATTTCATTGTAGGGAGGACCTCCATAATGGATTATGTTGGCAACAAGGAGGATCTATGTTCTGGTTTATTGTAGTGTGGAGAGGACCTCCACAATGTATGATGTTAGAAATGGGGAGGACCTCTTTACCGGTTGATGGTAGTGTGAGGAGGAAATTCGAAATGAATTCTACTGGTGATTGGGATGACCTTTGTTCCAGTTGATGGAAATTCAAGAAGGACCTTCATAATAAATCATTATGGTGATGGGGAGGATCTTAGTTCCTAGTCATTGCAGTATGGGACGGACCTATGTATTCACTGATGATGGCTATGGGGAGGACCTCTATTCCTGGTGATTGCAATGTGGGGAGGAACTCCACAATGGATGATGTTGGTGACAGGGAAGACCTTTGTGCTGGTTGATTGCAGTACGGGGAGGACCTCTGCAATGGATGATATTGGAAATAGGGAGGACCTATGTGTTGGTTGATTTTAGTGCCGGGAGTACCTCTGCAATGTCTAATGATGGTGATAGGGAGGACCTCTGTTCTGGTTGATTCTAATGTGGTGAGGACCTCTGCAATGACATCTAGTGATGTTGGTGATGCGTCCTTGGGTTGGGGATGGATTCCAATTGTGTGTCCCATGAGGGACATGGTGTCAGAGAGGATCCAACATTGTCGGTGGGGGTTTCCCCCTGTGTGTCCCAGAAGGGAAGTGATGTCGGTTAGGAGCTGATGGAGTTGGGGGTGGTTTCCCCTTTCATGGACCATGCGGGAAGTGGTTTCAGCAAGGAACTGATAGATTCTGGGGTTGTTTCCCCCTGTGTGGACCGTGAGGAAGGTGATGTCGGTGAGGATCCAATGGGGTCGAGGGTGGTTTCCCAACATGTGGCCCATGATGGAGGTAGTGTTAGTGAGGAGATGATGAAGATGGGGGTGGTTACCACTTGCGAGGCACATGAGGGTGTCAGTGTCGGTGAGGGGATAATGGAATCAGGGGTGGTTTTCCCCTACACAAACCATGAGGGTAGCGATGTCAGTGAGGATATGATGGATTTGGGGGCGGTTTCCACCTACGCAGAACCTGAGGGTGGCAGTGTTAGTAAAGATCCATTTGCGTTTGGGTGGTTTCCCCTTCATTCCCCCTAAGGGTGGTGGTTTTGGAGAGTAGCTAAGGGAGTCAGGGGTGGTTTCCCCAATTTCCCCCCCCCCCTAAGGGTGACAATGTTAGTAAGGAGATGATAGAGTTAGGGGTGGTTTCCCCCTGTGTGGCCCATGAGGGTAACACCCCTTGTGCAGCCCCTGAGTGTGGTGGTGTCGGCGAGGAGATGATATGGTCGGGGTGGTTTCCACCTGTGCAGCCTGTGAGGGTGGCTGTGTTGGTGTGGATCCAATGTATTTGGGGGTGGTTTCCCCCTATGCACCCTGCAGGCGGTGGTTTCAGAGAGGAGTTAATGTAGTCAGCAGGTGGTTTCCCCTTACATGCCCCTTGGGGGCGGCGGTGCTAGAGAGGATCCGATGTAGTTGGGGGTGGTTTCCCCCAACGCGGCCCAGGAGGGTGGAAGTATCATCAAGGAGATGATGGATTCTAGAGTGGTTTCACCATGTGAATCCCCTAAGGGTGGCATTGTTGGTGAGGATATGATGGATTCAATAGTTGTCGCACCCCCCTTATGTGATCCATGAGGGCGGTGATTTTTGCATGGATCTGATTGTGTATGTGGTGGTTTCCCCCTGCACGGCCTAGGAAGGTGGTGGTGTCGGTGAGGATCTGATGACCCCTGGTCTTCATGCACCCAATGTTACTCATCCTACCACACCTGAAAGAGTTGGTATTCACAGGGGTGATGCCTTAATCATTTCTATTGGTGGAATGACACTTACAATATCTATAAAAAATCCTTGATCTGATGACCAACTAGGTAAATCCTTATGGTTGAAGGGGAAAAGATTGGTGTTAGGTTCAAAATTTTTATTTCTGACACTTTCATCAGGGTGTGTCCACCTCACATGTTATTATCTGATGGTGTCTCATTATTTCCCGACATTACCACTTTCCAAATATGGGTGGCATTCATCACTTTCACGGTGATGTTTGATCCTCGATTGAAATGGTATGATGGGATGTTGGTTCCTCCTTTCATGGATTCCTCATAGAAATTCATTACCTAGTCTGGGTCTCACATATAGATTAAAAAGTGTTCATGAAGTTTTTTATCAGTTTCATCACTTTGTTGATTCCGGTGAATTATTATCCTTATGTCTGGACATTCCAATGGTTCTTGATAAGGCTACAACATTCAATCAGGAGAGTAGTTATTTGGGGCATTGCTAACATGTCTAGATACTAGAACATTGGTCACCTATATTCTTCCTTGTTGGAGATCTTCTAAAACGAGTTGAACCTGAGGCATCCCATTTTTATCATGAGTTATATTATTCTATAGGAATACCTTATAAGGTTTTCCTCGGGCATCCCATTATCCACATGAGTAGGTCGTGAGTATAACATCTTGTAGAGATGAAATTTGGATGATCTGGACACCACTGAGGGAGGATCACCCCCAGGAGGGGTAAGTAAGTTTTACTGTTGATTGGGATCAGAACGTCCAATGAGGATGGATCCAAGAGGTGTGTCCCATAAAAGAAACATGTCACACCATGGATGTTTATATGGAAACCGTTGGAGGTGTATCGTGGAGGTGTTCCCCAAAGAGATGGGCACCAAGGTTTACCATTGGCAGGGATAAAAATAGCCAATGAGGATGGATATAAGAGGTGTGTCTCATAAAGGGAATATGTCACACATTGAAGGTTGATCTTGACACCACTGGGTGTGGATCATGGAGGTTCTACCCAAGGTAGGATCACCATGTTTTACCATGTTTTGGGATTATAATGCCTAATGAGGATGAATTCTGGAGGTGTGTCGCATAAAGGGAAGATGTCACACTGTGATGGTTGATCTGGGCACTGCTAGAGGTGAATCAGGGAGGTTCTCCCAAAGGAGGGGGGCACCAAGGTTTACCATTGGTTGGGATTGAACCTCATGGAGGCATCCTACTTACCCTGTTTAGATTATAGGGATCAAAACCCACACATTTTGAGAGGGTATGGTGTGGGGATTACAAATGGTTAGCTTCCCCTTTGCAAAAGGATTGATCTTGGTCAGATGATGGATGGGGTCTGTGGGTATTAAACTTGGTTATCTACCAAGATGTTCTTAGGGGTAGTGATGTGGATGAGGATTACATATAGGAATGTCCCAGAAGGATGGAATGAGTTTACCGATATATGGCGTCCTATATAAAGTCAGGATGGATTGTGGATAGATTGGATGGAGTGGATGGATTGTTAGGGGTGAAGGTATTGAACATCAAGGAGGATTCCTATGTATCCCTGTTCTTTGGGAATAAAATTACACAAAGTTATAAAACCTCATTCTGTTAACTATAGGCGGTGAGGATAAGAGTGAACCGGTGTGAAAAGGGATGGAATAGATGAGATAGATGGTGTGTAATGCATGAACCTCAAGGTGGTTTCCTAAATATTAGAATTAGGTAGGAATCAATGTCCATGAAGTTTTAGATGGGGAATTGGGTATTACATGTAGAAGCATCCGATATACATGTGGTTGGAGCTTACATGTAGGAATAACCCATAGGGATCTAAAGGAGATGTGACCTTGGGGGTAAGGGGCATGATATTACCAGGGATATGACCTAGAGGATATCTGAATGGATATGGATAATGGGAAGACACTAGGATCCAAGAGGTGCACCCCTATGAGGAAGGCATTGGGGCTTACCATCGGTCAGGATTGAACCTCACGGTGACATCCTATATCCCCTATTTAGAATATAGGGATTAAAACATTTGTAGTTTGGAATAGGGATGGGGATTACTCGTGGTTAGAGGCCCAAATATGGAGTGAATTTCAAGATCACTAATAACCTCTAATACCACATGAGTCATTTTCATTGTTAAAAAAGAGGAAGTAGTAGACTTGACGCCCATGTCGCTGAATGTTTACACATGGGAGGTGATGTGGGGCTTAATCATAGATGATTCACATGTTCTTCTAGGAGTGGATGGTATGTGGTTGGGGCTTATGCAGAAAAGATTCCTGGGTGACTCTATGGAGATGCAATGGTGTGGACGAGTCTTACTCGTGCGAGCATCCTAGGTGCATATATGGAGCGTAAATGGTGTGCATGGGGATTACACGTGGGAGTTTCCCAGATGCTGTTGTAGAGTTGCAGTGGTTTGAATGGGGATTACGCGTGGGAGCTACCTATGATGTCTTCCTTGTGTTAGGACAAGAGGGAATACCATGTCTATAGAAATGGGTAGGGATTCAATTTAACATCAGGTCAGTGGATGATATTTTTAGGGATTATACATTGATCTACCATTCATGAATTCCTCATGTCAGGTCCTGAGGGCATCTCGACTTTCTGATTGGTTGAGGGAATACAGTTTGGGGCGTACACCTCAGGAGGAGGCCCATAGATATTTTTTTATATTTGTCTCATCACGAGGAATATTATTCTTGATGCATAAGGCATCCTATTAATTATTGATAGGGTATGATACAGTTTAAAGTCATGTAGTGGGGACTATTAGCATTCTATAATTTATGAATAAGGAATCACTTGTTCAGAACAAGAGATATCCTATGATTTTTATATAGGGTATAAAATAGTTTATAGTCATGTAGTAAGGTCTATTATGTAGATAATATGTAGAAATGGATTGTGTGGGACCTATGTAAGAACATCCTTTTCTGGTTTAACCTGGAATTGGAGCAAGGTGATGAGGTTTGAGGATATTCTTGAGGAATGTATCAAATCAGGTTACTTGAGGAATCCAAGATGAGGATCTCAAATCACAACATGGGAAAGGGACCAAGAGGAGTATGTTAACTCATGGTGTTTCAAGGAGTGTGGAGGAGTATCTCAAATCATGGTTTTCCTAGGTTGGAAGCTGGGGATGCATATGGGTGCAATATAAAATGTGTTTAAACCAACCCGAGATGTTTTTGGTGTGACTCTCCATCTTTCATAGGGGTCAGTGATGGTAAAGATAGGACCAGGCTGGAGTCCCAAGACCTCAACCCAGTAATGATCCCGAGTGGGGCTGTGGGGGTGCATCCCCCGCTGTATGGACCAGTGGTCATGGAGGTAGGATCTTTGTGAAGTATATGGTTTCACGGAGGTAGGATCTTTTTTAGTTATAGGGCTTCACAAATCTATAAGTCTGACAAATTCTAGCTTCATGGATTAGGGTTTCCCTTCCTTGGAGTGAAGTCTTGATTTCTAAGGGGAGTGCTTCACGAATGTTGAATGCGTCATGAATCCTCAAGTTCCTCATAGGGAATTCTTCTTCTACAAATGGAATAGACCTTCGTGAAGGGAATCATTTCTTGTGGAAAAGGATCTCAAGAACACAAGGGAAGAGGTGTTTCAAAGCCTGAGGGCTCTTCAGAAGAGGGTCTTCACAAAGAACATGAGCTCTACGAATTGAGATCTCGAGGGTGGAACCCAATGGTGTATCCTCTTAAAATGAAGGAATAAAGAGTTTATTTATAGGCATTGGGGTTTGGGGATGCTCAAAAGACTTTAGTTAATAAAAAAGGGGACCATAAAGGATCATGGATTCATTGGACTCACAGAGTCATCCATCAATGACATTAACCCGGTCAAAGAGGGAGCTCTACAAACCAGAGCTCTTTCAATGTTCTCTGTGAACGGGGCTCCAAAAACCATTTTTTCATCCTAAAGTATAATGGACATAACATCTAATTTGTAACTCTATTTGGTCTCTATGACTAGTCAAATCGAATCCTATGGAATGGGATATTCTCATGGATCTTGTTTTTCAGCATTCAGTTCATTATTTGGATGCGCTTTCGGATGCCGAAAAATTATTATAGCCTTTTTTATACATATTTCCTATGCACTATGATTTTTTACAGTTATGTATTTCCATTGTAAATTTCTACTATTTACTTACTCAAATACAATGTAATACCCTCCCCTTGTACACATTCATGTTATTCCTTTGGAATCATGTTATTTTTTGGTTCGAATGTATATTCTCTTATTGATATTTTTATCTCTCCCATTTTTTATGTATACCCCATGTTATCCTATACTATTTTAATAGAACAAATGGATTTAGGAGCTCATTATGGTGGTTAAAGTAAAGATTTTTTATTTTACTTTCTTCTTCATTATTTATGTACCTAGTCACCCAAATAAATTAGGAATCATTAGCATGTGGTTGTATTAGGTGGATATTTATGTTAAAAATCGTGTAATAATATGTGTAAAATGATCAGGTCATTTTATTAAGCATCAAATTAAAAGAGAGATCACTACTCTAAATCCCTTAAAGAGCATACTACTCTAAGAGTGATCTATTTTTATTTCATGAAATGGAAATATTATTTCACCTATGATGGGGTTGAGATTTAATTCACCATGTTCCTCTTAAATAAATTCATTATATTTCAAATTATATGATATACTATAACTCCTTCATCCTTATGATTTCTTTTGGTTATTTTTCTAGGAATAATTTTTGCCTCTTTCTCCATTTTCCAGTACCTATTCTAGAATATCCCTACCACTTCTTCCTTCTCACTTTTTCTTTTGTTATATGATGTAGCATCCTCTGTCTTTCTCAAGGATGTTATTCCATATATTTTAAAAACATTTATATCCTTATTTTTATCAAAAAAAAATTTGTGTTCCTTTTAATAATATTCATTTTAAATATGTTAAGTCAACGCACTCTTTTCTATACTGTATAAATCAATCCATCAAATCTGAAAATTTTCCTTTTCTTGACATGATAGATCCCTCTATAGAGTAGCCATTATCCAGACACCATATCCAAAATATCCACTTTATATCTCATTTTTCATTCCTATTAATTTGTAGAGTAAATTTAGAAATATAAATAGATTATTAAACTAGTCATAGTGTGAGGATCTCTTGGATAGAACCACCAAAATCCTCCCATAAACTATCATGGCTTGGCCCCTTTCTTCACAATGAGAGAATAACTAGATGGTACCACTGAAATCTTCCTAGATCCAATTTCATCACAGTATCCTTTTTTATGGTGAGAGACTCGATTCAGATGGGCCACTAAAAATTTCCTCAATTTCTTTATGGCACGAACTAATTCCCACAACGCGGGACATTTCTTCATAGAACTACTGAATTATACTCAAAACCCATCACAGTTCACATCGCCCTTCATGAACAAAATGATTTTCCTAAAATTAGAAATGTATGAAATGATAAACACTTATTAGGAACCTTATTATGTTCCCAACTATCAAACTAAATTAAGACATTACTAAATTTTAGCTCCTTACCACTATCGTAGTGCGGTGTCATCCTTCACATTGTGACTTTTTTCATCATAATAAAATTTTTATTAAGATAAATACTATCCTAACTATGTTCAAAGAAGTATAAAATGATCAAACCTGAAGGCATAATATTTTACAATATTTTCATAATCAAGGGGTAAATACCCAATATAAGGATATAAAAAAAATTCCCCTCATCTCCCTTTTTTGTGAGTCTATCATCTACCTTATTTCCCTCCCACAAAGTGTGAGAGATGGACCCATATAGACTGAGAAGCTTCTTGAAAGATCTATTCTAATAGTATATGGATTGTTGGCCTGAAAAATGACCCAGAAGAGATTTTTTCAGCAACATAGTATCCATTTCTACTTTCTCCATCCATATGTTGTAAATCTTATATAGTGAGTGTCTCATGAGAATGGATTTGGCTATGAATGTCAAAGAATTTTCGAGCCTCTAGTATGTACTAAAATATATCTCCATTGAACACTTTTTTTCAATAATAATTACACCACATCTCATTAATCCTTTATTGTAAATGTCCATGGTGTTAAGTTTTAGACAATCTCGAGGGGCTCTCCAAAAAACCGAGTAACCCAATCCATTTTGGTTTTCACTCTCTAACCCCTGTAATGCCTATGGAAAAATATTATTGAACATTTAAAACATTCCCCTTAATTTGAATAATACTTCAATATATAAAATTTGGCACCAAACTTTGACATTTTGGTAAGTAATGGAAAATAATCATCCATTTCTTCTAGACTCTTTACATGGTAATGCTTCTTCCTATCAAAATGGTAAGCTATACAAAACCATACAATGTCCCCTTAAGTATTTTTATTAATTTAGAATTTTTTTATTTTAAAAATTATAAAATTTTCATTATTTGACTTACTCATTCAAAGAATGACTAATTATTCAAACCAGGTTTTAGAAAAGGTAAATATTTTATGTATTATCCTCACAACATTAATTTAGTTATCATAGTGTGGCCATATCATACAACGATCACATGAAAAATTTAATCACTAAGGGTTTTTTTAAAATTTACATCTGAAAAACTCTTCCTAGAATAAACCATGTTATCAGGATGAGACATTTATAACAACTTTTTTCAATCCCTTTAGGACAATTTTAAACTCCCAAACTATCCTTATGAAGTATCTATTTTCTATTATTTGTAATCCCCCATCAAATCACAACTTAGTGTGACATGGGGAAACTTTTATCCCATATAAATAAATCCTCCCACTATATATAAATCCTTTTAGTCCTTCTTCATTACCTTATATGCATATTTGGAAGTTACTTATTCTTTATTTTTAATAAGAACAACCCAAAAACAACCTCAAGATATTCTTTTTATAACAAATCCATTATCACATAATTATTGTAGTTTTATCTTCATCTATACTATTTATACTATGTTCATTCTCTAGGGAGGATTATATATAATTTTTTCATTAGGGATGAGTTCATTATAAAACTAAACTTCATGCCTATGAGGATGTCCATGTTATTCCTTGGGATATATATCTATGTATTCTTATTCAATAGATACATATTATATTCTAATAATACCCTTACCATAAAAATATTTGGTTTTTTCTTATTATACTCCCATAATTTCATTAATGTGATCTACTAGAAGTAGTAAATTAAAATACTAAAATATTATTGTCTCTCCTATAAAGATAATGGATTTTATGATTCCCTGATAAAATTTAATCCCCTTCTCTCAACAGTAAGTTCATTCAAGGTACATTGAGATCCAATCCATCTCGAGGATTATATCAAAGTTAACTATACTTATTACAACCAATTTTGAAATTAGATAACTTCTATAAATTTTATTAGAAACTTCTCAATATATCCCCATTGTGACAATATTTTAACTATGTGTTTTGATTAACATCCCCTTTCTTAATGTTTCAGATGATGATTAAATGTTATTAGAAAAAATAAAAGATATAAAATAGTGAATAAATACTGAATAAAATAACATGCTATATAACATTGTGTTTATGATCAAATTTCTTGTTAACACATAATTCAAAACTAAAATTTCTACTATCATGATTGAATAATACTCACCTTGCTCTCTTAGCCTCTTCTATGGTAGAATTTATTGATGATTAAGAAATTTATTTGAATTTTGTCCCATATCCTTAAGGTTGAATCATAGAAACTTAGTGGATTCCGTCTTAAATTTTCATCCTTGACCTTGATGACCTTTATCACTATAATTGAATAAAAATCTCATCCCTTATAGTAATTCATAGGTTGTTTCTTTTTATCACTATTTCATATTTTAAATTATACCTTTCCCTTATCTCTTTTTCTATATTTATCTCTATAAGGTTATCATACATCGTCTTATTATCTTGATTTAATTTGAAAATATAAGACCTAGATAACTATCTATCGATATTGTTAGAACTTTTCACTCTCTACTCATATAAAGAAAATTTTTGAGACACCAATACCCTTCAATGTCTTGGATTTAGTCTACCAAATAAGTGATTGATATCGATTTATAGATTATGTACATAACACCTAAAATGTATCAAAATACATGTAAATTTATATTCAATATCAATAACACTTCAAACTTAATTTCATCTTAAATTATGAAATTATCATCCCATGTTATCACTTTTCTCTTGAGGAAAATGATTTTTAAGGATCATCACCTTAAAATTTTTACTTTCCATGACTGCTATTTCTTTCTCCTTAGTGTATTCAATTAAAAATTCGCATTAATAAATATCTCCCCCTAGTTTATATACTACCATGATAACCCTTTCTCTTTTAATATAACCTAAAATAAGGAATATACTTTTAGGGTATTGATTATTTAGTTACTAATGAATTAGTGGTCCTATTGAAGGTTATAGGTTTATGTCATATAAAGTAAACCAAAATTGATACACCAATTACGGATTAATTGGTTGTACTATAACAAAATGTTCACTATACTAATATAATGATATTCTAATAAAATTTAATAATATCTTAATTTCCTATATCAGGAGATAAATTATTATATTTGTTAAGAGTATTTACATGGTTTCCATTCATTCCATTATGGACCATTTCTAAAAAATGTAATACATAATTAGTTAATGAATAAAACTATGGATATTGAATAAAATTATACAACACATGTGTATTTATTATAAATTGAGGGTAATTATTAGAAACAATTATAGAATATCCTAAGGTTTTATCATAAAGATGTGTTGTCTAACCATGTTCTTATAAATATAGTTCCCAAGGTTTCTATTAAACTTGTACTAATACAAAATATAAAAACCTTGGATCTAGTAACATGAATTTGGGGGATATTTTAATTCATTAGTAAAGAATAGAATATATCACATTACATAGGATCTAACATCTTATATGTTATAGGGTAATGGATACATACATGATCCTTAAATTTCATTTTTATACTTAAAATGCATCATAAATTCAATAACTATTTATAATTCCTCTATTAATATCCTTATATCATTAATAGTACTCTTTCTATTTAAATGGGGAAATTAAATCAAAAGAAATAGGTAACCTTAAATTCTTAGTAAGGAGTAAAATATAGCATAAGATAACAAGTCATCATTAATATTGATGGAATAAATAATAAAATGAATTCAAGATGAGTATAATATATCCATAAATAATATAATAATAAATAATTTCTTGTATAAATATAAATGATTTCATAGTGATGGGATGTATAATGTTGAACATCTTAGTAAAACCATCATATCCAATTCCATGATATTATATCCATATGATCATGTACTTTTGTCGAGATATTGTAAATAATAGGGTAGGCCTGCATCCATACCCCAAACGATTTGTCCTTATGAAACCTTTTGATTCATCGATGGGTTATATAATTTTGGTCCCCACCATTCACATAATAAGATCAATTAATACAAAATATTAATGATCTTATATAATAATACATTTCATAATTATCCACAAGGAAACACGTACTTACACATGATCCTTTTACATATATAAATTATGGCTATACAGATTGTCAATGTTTTCACAATCAATTTAATTATATATATTATCTTGATGAACATCCATAAATACTAAATGAATTATTATATATTCACAGTACAATGGAAAGTAACCTTTATGATGTTGTAGAATAGTGGGATACTTTCATAGTATGTGGTTTTTAATTGGAATCAGTCAATGAATATAACGGTTGGAGACCAAATAAATGATATAAAAATACTCTATTTGAAAAATTATAATTATAGAAATATAATGTCATATTAGGGTGGTATAATAATAGGGATAGTTATTTTATTATTTACAATACAATCATGGATTTGTAATAACGAAACATAACATCATTATAAATAGAAATGTAAAGGAATTCAAATTAATTTTGAAAGATAAATGAGGATAATTGTATGGAAACCCATAAATTTCTATTTCCCTTCCCGAATCCTGATATTGAACTCCTTATATTCTTAAGAGTTTGGGTTCTCAAAGATAAATGTTGATAATGATTTGGGAATCCTTACATCACAATGTCTCTTGATAAAAACTCTTAAGAGCAGCTTCGAGAGAGAAATAGAGATAAAGTATGAAACCCGTATATACCAAAGACTCTTCTTAATGTTTCTTGAGAGGGAAAATGAGAGAATATAATTTTTCAATGGTTTTGGAGTTTATACAAATAGGAGAATTAGTGGATATTTATAGAAACTTTAGGATAATTTTTTATTAATTTCTAAACAAAGGCCTTGGACTTTAGGTTTTGTAAAAAAAGAAAATCTTTAACTTTCATTTGGTTTTAAATCATGGTATTTGATATTCAAGACCAGTTTTATGAATTTTATAATTTTAAGAATTTAACTACCTTAAATTATATTATTTTACATAGGGAAGAGTTATTTATTCCGAAAAAAGTTTATTTTTAAAATCTTAAAATTTGTTTTAGGCTTTAGAAACATCTTTATAATCTTAAAAAAATAATATTTACATTAAAATGAATTATTTTAATGTATAAAAATATTTTCTATATAGAAAACATTTATATTTTTAAATGAATAATTTTTATATAACAATGAATTCATAATTCATTACTTTACACATATTGTATATTACTATTTACTAAAAAATTTGATTGTCTTAGAAAAATCTTAAAAAGTCACCATTGGACAGTTTCAATATGATAATTATAAATTTAAATCCATTTTTATGAAAATAATTTCCTATATTTTAGAAATTTAATTATTAAATTAAACTCTATATATATTAAAAAATAATGTATGTGGAACTAGAATTTAAAATTTCTTTTTTTTAATAAATATGGTTTTTCTAAGTCATATGTGGGTATTTATATTACTATTAATTGGTCAATATAAATTATTAATTATATTTTTAATATATGATTTTATGTATTTTAATAGAAACTTTAATGTATAATAGTTATGTTACTATTACAATGGTCAGATTCCCAATAGTCAGACCCCAATGGTCATTGTGTCCTTCCAACAGGCATATTAACACTTATATATACACTTTATTCTAGCATATAAAATCCTTCACACCACTATCTTAGTTATTATTTCATTTATATTACACTTCTTATTATTTTCTTCATTATATAAATTAATCTTATATATATGTCATTAATTTTATAGTATAATCCTTCAATGTTCAAGATTATAGTGTTGGACTCTATTGTCACACGTTTTGTAGCACAGTTTATGGACTATATTGTTAGTGTAATTAACTAGTGTGTATTGTATAGTGATTATATAATAAAAGGAATTTTGAATTCAATAAAATGTGTTTTTAATATGGTAATATTTTATGTATTAAATAGGATATTTTCCTTGGTAACTGAGTAGTGTATGTGATAACCACAGATTTGTATATGAATTTCTATGAGTCATAAATTATGAAAAAAATATCAATGCCCATGGTATCGTTTGGTGACTAAGACTCCTAGATATTGTGGAGTAGTTGTGATGAAAAACAATGGGAAGTCAGCTTTATCAGCTATGAGAGAGATCAATTATATGTTATGATCACATCAAAAGCTATGAAAACTGATATCAGATCCCACTTATGATGCTTTCTTTTGAGAGGATCAATCTATCTCATTGGATACAACTAGTATTTTTTAAATATCGTACTTTTAAACTCTTATAAAGGTAGTATGAAACAATAATACTAATGGTTAAATGAAAAGGAAATTTGACTATCATTTCCTATTATTACTCATGTTACCATTGGAAAACCAATCACCAACTATGACAAGAGTGACATAATAAAAACTCATATTTCCAACTCTGATATCACTACATTATAATTGATAATATCCTAGTTGAAAAATGAAAGATATATATCATTATTAAATATTCATATATCATAACCCATTAAGGATTAAATTATAACACAATATACCTATTATTATCTATAGAAAAAATATTCCTAAAGAATTAATATATATTTTATAAGAGTGAAGAAGTTTAGAGAAGAGGAGGTTGAGCTATATAAAATTCTGTTAGTCATTAATCGAGAAAGGAGGACACATGAACCATAGTAATATGATGAAGGAGGAGAAAGGAATCCTCATAGATACTGTGTAACCAAATTAGGTATAACATTGATAAGAAGATCATATATAGATCAATCATGGAGAGGGGAAGAATGAAGGAAATTTAGGGTTCAAAATTAAATTCCATGTTACCACAGGTAATGAACATTTATTTTTACATTTTATCTTAGCAATGATCTCATGAATGGACTATACCATATATAAATTGATACATGTTGTCTTCTATAAATTAATAGTGTTTAATATCATTATTATAAAAGAAAAATAACTTTGGGAGATAAGTTATTCTCATGAGATAGTTCTTATAGAATGAGGTTCAGAAGTATATAAGGGAAGTGAATAGTATATCTAAAATATGGAGGAGGTTATAGGGAGTTAGCTAATTTTATAGGAGGAAATACATAATTGGGAATATTTGGATAGAAATATTTAAAAGGATTTACTGAACCATTATCTTACTTATTCAACATTTAATTAGGTATTTTAGTCTCATTTATTTATAAAATATGGTATTTTTAAAATTTCCTAAATTTTAATTTTTAGTTGTAGTACTTTTTCATAACAATATGGTTCAATTGAACGTAATTCTCACTCACCTTCCCATTCAGTGGATGATATTGAGACCATATTGATATAGTGAAATTGGAAGCTATGTTCAGGCAATAGGAACATCGGACACTCCCACCTAAAGAAGAAATGTTATTAAGGGTTTTAGTGGAAACCTAATCAAATACATGGAATTATTAACTTATCTTAAGGGAATACTACTACCTTATGGGACTCCTAACCTTAAGAATAAGTACATGGGAAGAATGAATGGGAAAATTAAGGAATTTATTCGTGTTTCTTACATCCTTACACAAATATTTGATATTTTTAGGTGGTTTTGTTATATTAATTCCACTTTCAGGTAAAATACAGTCCTATATAGGTAAGTTTATAGTAATTGAATTGTATCTGGACTCTAAATCTTCACTATTTTTATTATATCAATGTTTGGATTTAACACATACACTATATCAATTTCATTCATTAATTGAATTCAACTGAACTCAATTATAAACTGAAACCTATCCTTGTGGAGTGTACCTAGTTCGGACCATCTTATATATTTTTAATTGATATTATACACCATTTGGGTATGATTTACATCAAATAAAAATTTATACATATTACACCTTTAATTATTATTTGATCAACATGATAGATTTTCATTACTATGTTACACCTTTCATAGCCATAGCTTTAACACTAAAGGGGGACTAGATTCTTATTTCATTGATGTTGTCTACACAAGTGGGAGCTCATTATAGGATAGTGGAGGTATTTTAGGAGGTAATCTGGCATTTGGGAAATCATAGTTGGTTAGAAAGTTCTTCTTATTATAGATATAACTATACAATTTCATTATTATCATGGATTTGTTTCATTTTTTATAATTCATCATTGATTTCTATATATGATGACTAAATTTATTTAGAATTTCATGTTATTATTATTCATTAATTTGATAAAGATTTAATTGGATGGATAAAAAATGTTTGGATCCCCTTTTTATAGTTATAAGTATTGATACTATGCTTAGTAGATAAGTTTACAAATTAATTTTCATGAATTATGGATAATTTCATTGATGTTTCCCAAAAGTGGTTTTGATATTACCCTCCTTGTGTGAAATAGATCTTATATGATATGTATTACCTGATTCCTCTTGGATTTCCATGTGTCCTTCTAGGATAGAATATTTTGAGCTATAGAATTTATATTTTTAGATATATGCACTATTTAAAAATGGATTTATCCAACCTAGCATGTCGCTTTAGGGATCTCAAGTGCTGTTTGAAAATAATATAGATGAAATTTCTTATTTTCATGGAATGTGGTAGCTAAAATAAGTAATGGTGAAGAACCAGTATCCAATCTTGAAGATTCACAACATGTTTGATCAATTAAAGGGATCTATCTAGTTCTTGAAGATTGATTTATGGTCATGGTATCATCATATTTGGGTTAAGGAGAAATATATTCAAAAGAATGATTCCAATTGTCATTATATGAGTTTTGAGTTCATGGTGATTTCTGTTAGGGTTAAAAATTCTACAGTAATCATTTTTCAATTTATTATCTCAGTGTTTGATGATATTGTTAATCATTTTATTATTTTATTTATTGATATAATTCTATTGTTCTTAAGTACAAGGGATCATGAAGAGTATTTGATGAATTTCTTAGAGACCTTTCAATGACATTAGTTATATGGAGAGTTTTTCTTTTTTAAGTTATGCATGAATAAGGTGAATATCGTTTGAATGATATAACTCAATAGGTAATAGTAATTTATCCATTAATGATTGATGTAGAATTTTAATATAATTACTAGATGATGTTGTAAATTTAAAAAAAAAATCTTAGTCTTGAAGGTTTCTTTAGGATTTTTGTGAGTGGTTTCCCCATTAATCTAGTTTATTTCACTTTTATGACCATGAAGTATTGAGAAATCATGTGAATGGAATATTTTTAGATAGTATTAGGATATTTAAATGATAAATTGATTAGTTATCCTATCCACTAATTTTATGAGGATGTATTAATGTTTATAATTTTTTGGTTTTCTTCTTGCCTTATCCTTTGTTTAATGTTGCTGATAGAAAGGGAAATGGTCTCTTATATGTCTACATAATTATATCTTCATAACTATAATGATACCACCCATGATCTTATGCCACTAAAAATAGTGTTTTATTTAAATATATGATAAAATTACCTTATATTATAGCATAATAAAGCCTCCCAAAACCATTAGAGTGTATATAATTTTCTTTCATAACAAGGAGTACATTTGAGTTAGCTAATATTTTTGGAGTTATTATAGGATTATGACTTTGATATCTCTTATATTTTTTAAAAATTTAATGATGAATCTAATTTTATTATAAGGAAGATGTATGATGATGTTTTTCATGAGGCTATAGAAGATTAGAAGATGTTGGAGTAGTTTCCTACTATGCATTTAAATGTGGAGAAGATTAGGAAAGGAGTATATTTATATCTGATAATGATGCACACTCATTTGTTTTGAAAATATTAGGAATCTCAACTGGTAGATCTTGAATTAAATGTATGAATATATCATATTGTTTATGGTTATTCCTTATAGGTATGGATATAGGATGGTTAAAATTGGGTGTTATTTCAAGAAATCTATTTTTCTATTGGATTTGTGAAAGGATGTTTTTATTGATTTCTATAATTAAAATTTTTCAGGCTATTCAAGTGTTTCCAAGATGTATCATACTTTTAAGGATAACATTGGGTGGTCATGTATAAATAATACAATGGTGATGTTTATATCTTAATTTCTTTTATTTCAACAGGTTAAATTCAAACATGGAGTTCCAAATGGTATGTTACAGTCTTTCAATGTTCTTAAATGGAAATGATAGGATGTATTCATGGATCTTATAATGGATTTTCTTAAATATTCATGTGAATATAGAAACATATATGTATTTTTCCTAAGAGAGATAGTGATTCTCTTTGAAAATTCGAGGATGGTCATCTTAGATTTAGATCTGTGCTTTAATTTAAGAGTATAGAATATATTATAGCCTGTTTTTAGCTCTTGATTGTACCGTAAAACTATATTTTATCCTCAAATAGATGAGTGGACAAATTATATGATTAAAACATTAAATTTCTTGTTTCATACAAGTGTCATTAATTTATTGGGTTTTTCGGGGGAGTATTTGACCTTGGTTGAGTTTTCGTTTAAAAATTTCTATCACTAATTAATTTGAATGAAACTATTTTATTCTTTGTATGATAGTTCATTTAGATCACCCTTGTGATGGAATGTGGTTGGGTATTTATTTATCATCAAAAATATTTTGGTATAGAGTCAAACAAAGGAGGTTTAGGATGTTCAAAACCATATAAGAGATAAATATGATCCTCATAAATATTATATAGATTAGAGGAGGAGACCTTTGGAGCTTGATATTGGTGATAATTTTTTTCTAAAGGTTTCTCCTCATCATATGTAGTTGAGGTTTGATAAAGGTAGTAATTATTCTATATGGTTTTTCAAATCTTTCATTGTATTGAATCTGATTTTCAAGGAGGCATACAAGTTGCATTTACACACTACATAGATTGAATTTATGATTTTATACACATATCATGACATTATAGATATATTTATGGAAACTTAAATGCCATTAATTTAGTGGTTTGAGTACAAAGGGGGATGTGATATCCAAGTAGTGACCTATAGAGATTCAATACCATAAGAATATAGTGTTATATGTATAATAGATTCCTTTAGTGAATGTTTTTTAGAGACACTACGGTTTAGAGAATTGTATGTGGGAGTCAGAATCACATATGTGGGTTCCATACCTAGATTTATTTTTGTCTTAGTTATTATGATGATTTTTTACCTTATATTGAATTTATTCATGATATTTATTTTATTTTTAGGATACAATGTTATTTATATTTTTTATATAGATATATTCACATCTAATATCTATATAATGTGGTGATTTAATTTTAGAGTATTTTATTAATAAAAGTTATGTTTAGACTCTAAAATATGATAATAAATTGAGTGTTCCTTGATGGGAAGGATAAAATTTTCAATGGATTACGTTTTTGATATGTTTATCTGTTTTGGGGCTGTTAAAGAAATAGAAAGTGAGATTCTAAGAGAATTGTGAGAGTTGAGCTGAATATTTTGTTTTGAGATAAACCATGTTATGGTTCATTCCTCACTATGACAATGTTTTCTTTTTTTATCTTATTTTAAGGATACAATAATGTTTTGGGTTCATGGTTTGAAGGTGTATATTGGGGTAGGTAGTAATCACTGTGAGTTATAATTACATCATGTTTGTTTATTATTGTTAAAAAATGATACATTTTAAGGAGCATCCACCTTGACTTCATATTGTGGATTTAATAAGAATAAAGAAAGGCATGAAGTGGTTTATTTTTTAAGTTTTTAGTTTTATTCAAATACGTGATTTTATAAGTAAAAGGGTCAATAAATTTTTAGGAATTAAATTTTTATGACTTTTCAGTTTTTGGATAATATTTTATTAAATAAAATCCAATTGTGGCTTCTGGAAACACTCTATGGTTTGATATATATTCATTTAGTTTTAAATTTAACATCTCACCTTTCTATAATTAAATTATTCATTCTCCTTGATAACCCTTGTAAGCCTATATTTCCCACTAATAGTTTATTGAAATCCTTTAGTATATTTTTAAGCTCATTTCAACAAGATATAGATTCAAAATGAGTTAACGTATCTTTCCTCTCAATAACTTCTATGTTTTTCTATTCTTCTATCTCAGTTTGGTAAATGGAAAATAGATGGTCTATTTTTCTAGATGAGAATTTATGTGATCTTAGTGGATTAAAATATGTTAGTTGATATCCATGATGATGTTGGAGTTTGAGAGTCAAGTTTCATCAGTCATCAATATGTTGAATCAAACATCAGTTTGAGGTAGTCAATTTGAGAATTCTATTTTTATTTACCTTTTTTAATATAGAATTAGAATACTTAAGATTCATTTTGTAAGTATATTATATTGGTTTAATTATATAAAAATAATTGAATCTTCGGAGTGCGGTGAGACTTGTACAATAAATAATACTTCTTGTTGATATTAACCTATTTATTATTATTATTATTATTTTTATTATTATGTGTTAATATGATGTATTGAAGTAAACTTTAGTGGGTTTTTTTATGGTATTATTGAGATAATAATGTATAGAGACTGGTGGGGTTTAATTAATTAGGTTAGTTTTGCTATAGATGTTTATTTGTAATGAAAGAACAAATAAACTTCTAATAAGAAATGAGATGGGATATATGTGTTAAACAATAAAATGAAATAAGGTGAAGTGAATAAATAAACTATCAAAAATAACTATTTAATATGGTAATTGGAGAAATAAATATGTAACATAAGGAATGATGTGCTTAATTGTTAACTAGATTGTCTACATGTTTTGTTACATTCTACTCTTGTGTGAATGATTTATCCTAAAAAATAAATAATACATGAGAACACCAACTTGGAAGTTCAGAATGACCCTCCCATACTTTGTAGTAGTTGCACTCAAGGAATAATTCCCTAAAAAATAAAAGATAAACCAAAAAGAGAATCGGAAAAGAAATCATCTCACACAATAATAAAATAACACCAAATACATTCCCAACATTAAAGAAATATAAAAAAAGGATCAAGACCAAAACAAAATTAATAGCTAAAGTAATAATAATTAGATGTTTCCATACATAATAAAACCACATAAAATTGAAAATGAAAAACATCAACCAACAATCTCTATATGAAAATCCCATGACTTCATTACTTCCCACTTTCACAATACCGAAACCATAATCTGAGGGCCAATGGTTTAACCAAGTTAATCCCTAATAGACCTATAATATGACAGGCATGATAAAAACTTGATCATTTGGTATCCTCCCCTCACCCCATGATTAACCTTCATAAATAAAAACTTTTTATAATAGGTTAAAATATATTTATAAAATAAATACCACATTTATTTTTAAATTAAATACCAAATCAATTTAATTTGAAAATCATTAAATTGTACCAAAATATAGATGTTTTTCTAATTAAAATAATCTTTTTAAAACCATTTTAAGGAATATAAAACTTATTAAGAGGAATTAAAGTGGTTATCATCTAATTTATAATATTAATTTAAGTAATGATTATTGAAAACACATTCCTTGTAACATTTAATAAAACAAAATATTACTATAACACATTATTACAATAAAAAATATATAAGAAGAAAATATAAAGCATCAGGGGAACCAAGGAGATCTAGCTATGAACTATAAAAATGCTAACTCAATCATTGTATAGAAATACATGGGTTATATATCCACAACCTACCCTAACTCTAAGTTTTATCATTTTGGTAAAACATATTTCCCAGTTAAGTCAAAATATTTTTGGATTCATTTTTTTATTGAAAAATTATATTGTAAAGGTTAGGTGTAAATTCTAGTTTGATTACTAACAAGATAAGTTAACAAAACTATGAGACAAAGGTATGGAATCTGTGTAAGTGGTATCGAAATATCCGTATACAAGGTGGACTTGTTTCTCATTTTTTTCAAAACTTTTTGCGTCTAAAATTTGGAGGAATGAAAGAGTTTCATGAATGTTGAATTTTTATATCTTCCTTATAAAAATATGAAAAATTAACGAAATTTTTTAAATATAGTTTTTCCTCAAAATATAGGTGACTCATGAAATAAAGTTTCATGAAAGATGTTATGTTTTACGACTATGAAAATTCTTTTGAGAGTTTCACGAAGGCGGTGAGTTTTGAAAACATATTAAAGAGTATCATGAAAAGGTTGTGGAAAGTGAGAAAGTTTCAAAAAGGATCAAAAAAAATTTAAATAGGTTAATACCCCCTCATTTAAAGATATAATGCCTTAATGGACATCCAAAGGCTCCAAATTTGTGAAATAGTTTTGTGAAGGATTTTCAAGTATAAAGGTTTCATTTTAAAATTATTTATAAAAAGAAACATTTTGTTTCCATATAACCAATTTATTATCATGAAATTTTATATTTCTTGAAAAGAAATTTTTTGCTTCAAAAAGTTTGAATTTTCATGAAAGTTTTTGGGTTTCTTGAAAGAGAGAAGTTTATTGAATATGGGAATAGTGTTTCGTGAAAGTGAATCTTATAAAAATAAGAACTATTTTACCACAAATTATGTGGTACAAAGGTATTAATCAAGTCGATGAAAATGTAGATTCATGTCACACTAAATGATGTGTGAAAATATTGATGCAATTAATCAATAAAATAATATTTTGATGGAGCAATGAGTATACTTTGGCAGAGAAAGTATTGAGATTTCAATTTTTGATTGCATGTGAACCAGGAGGGATTGTGATACTGCTCGGGACGTTTTAATATAAGTGTGAATTTTGTGAATTTGTAGTCTATACACATTGCCTATATCCCAATGTAGGTGAACCAAGTAAAATTTATGAATACCATGCATGTTTTCATTTCTTCCCATTAAATTCTATGGGAAAGGGAGAGAAGGGTGTTTTTTAAGGAAGAAAAATATCCAAAGGGGAATTTGTTTTAATATGTCATAGCCAAATTCATCCCCACCTCTTAGGGGATTTTACCTAGTTGAGTAAACATATCTGACATGGCCTAACTGATGGGTAAATCCCTAAATAGATAAACTCTCAACATTGGGCCACTAGCTATATCAATGATAATATACTAGAGCATCAACAATTTTTATGTCTTCTTTCTATTCACTCATGTATTACCATGAAAAATAAAAGGATGTATCCCCAACAATAACCATATAAAATATAAAAATATCAATAAAAAATAAGCCTTTACATTACCTCCAAACTCTATTTAGAAAAACATCCCATTACCATTAATAATAAATAATCAAAAATTATTTATCTACGTCTATTGGGAAAACACAACACATTGCTTCTACATATAAATTTTAATAAACCTTTTACATTACCATAGGGGTCCCGTTTCAGGGGTTTCTCCTTAAGAACCCATTTTATAAGGTTTCAGGTTCCCCTTAATAAATTATTTAAAAATAAGTGTTAATAAAAATAATTTGAATATTAAATATTATAGTCATCATATAATATCAAACATTTTAAATAAACTAAACACCCTTTAAGGAACCAAACAAAAATTTAATATTCACGTAGACCATTACATAAATTTTTTTAAAGACTTAAACATTTCCTTATATAAAATAATACATTAAGAAAATCCAAATTGTAATTAAATCATATTGGAGGAAATATTAGTATTATAAAATGGTTTTAGAACTAGGTAACTCTAAATAAAACTCTTTATATTTTTTAAATCTCTGGATAATTGAACTTAATTTGATATAAATAACTAATTATAAGTGGAATCACACATAAAATAACTTAAAACATATATTTAAAATCATAATCGATCATAATTTAGATTTATAGAGTAATTAATGGGGTAACCTACCTCAAATACATCACTTCCACTTATAATGGTGATAAACCACCTCAATATGGTCTCCAAATCCCTAAAAGACCAAAGGAAACAATAAAAAAGGAAAAAAATACACTCAATACAATAGGAACCTAGGTCGTCATGACCTCTCTAGGGAAAAGGATAATATAAATATAATAGAATAGGGAGAGGAAGGAAATAGAAATAGATAATCTTGAACAATCATCCTTAAAATTAAAACAAATACCTAATAAATTATCATTGGAGAATATGGATAATGAGATGGATTAACACTAGGTTCATAAGAGTGAAATGGGAGGAAGGATAATCCCCAATGTGGTTTAATATGAGCTGGTGAAAAGGTAATATCCTGTTTTTAATGACATAAACTTGTTTCATGGTTTGGCTATATGATTTTAAAAATCATGCGCTAACAATGACAGCAAGACTGGATGACCTCAGTGGTGTAACATGATTTTTTATATATGCTTTTACAAATCATTCACCAATTGTGTAAGAGCCATTTAAATATGTTACTAGATTTTCACAGGAAGGATGTAGAGTTTTTAATAGTTGTGTGTCATCCTTGTGTCTAGCATTGTAACCTTAACTTTTAAAAACATCAATGGAATTTTGATCAAAACCCAAAGACAAAAATAATAATCAAAAAATAAAAAATTATAAAAAAAAAATTAAGTTCATAGTGTGTTAAAACACTATAACACATGTTGTACATATAAATTTATACAATAATTTGTTGATCAAAACAATGGTTAATGGTTTAGTTTTCTATCCAATTTAGGGTTTAAGAAATGTAAGGGAGAAGTAATTATCGTTACCATCAAAAAACTACCACATAACCATCAAGAAGAAAAATTATTATTCCACTTAAATAAAAATTTATAATATTAAATTCAACCAAAATTACTGGAGGTGAGGAAATATAAGGACTTGAAGTTGAAAGGCCAATGATTTATCAAACAATAACATGAACTATTTTAAATATGATCTCAAAAGTAATGAATCAACTTACTAGAACACAAACAATAAAACAATTAACCTATTGAGGCTAACTAAACATCCTTATGGGAATATATAACATAATATATTATCAAAATCCAAATAAACTCCCTAGTGTGGGGTTGGGAGAGAGAAGAAAAAGGATTATCCTAGTAACTACACACCCCAGCTTTGAGGATGATGAAAACGAGGAATACACAAGGATAAGAAAACCAAAATTAATGTTACTTTAGCATATTATAAATAAATATTGAATCAGTTTTGATTAATATTAAATAAATTTCATAATAATAAATTCTTCATAACTATAAATTTTGGGTGACTTTAAAGACAAAATTCATAATCAACTTATTTCATGAAATATCTTCAACATCTTCTTTAAATTTATTCTGTCATAGAATCTTTATTAATCATAACCTATATAAAAATATTCTTCATAACATGGGGGTAAATGAAACATAAGAAATGGTGATCTAAGATATTCAGTAAGAGTAAACATGGGAGTTATCAATCATTTAGAATATTCTTGTATACGATAAGAATAAGGGTATGATATTTTGGTCATAACATCTAAAGTTCAAACCTAATCATATGTAGATCCTAAATCATGAGTCATGACATAAATTTTTATCCTTTCAAAATACTTGATTCATAATAGTTATGAATCATCATTAACCAATCATGATCCTTTAGGGTAGATCATAAGCATAAGAAATTGTCCTGGTAATTCTGAAATAATAATAATCATAGAAATTCTTTTCATTATTCAAGGTTAACTTCCAATACTGTCATCACATGGTGTAAACAATTCCATGATACATCATAGTTTCTCTTTAACCTCTTATAATTATTTTAATGGGTATAATCCCCATCCACTTTTATATTATTAAATGATATATCATTCATTAAAAAAATTAATTATAGAGATATTTAATTCCGGTCCCACCCATCACATTATGTATATCATACATTTTTGTTCCATAATTTCCCATAGACATAAATCATTTAATCATATCATAATTTACCCATCAGAAGGGAATAAATTTCATGAAACTATTCTTAAAACTATCATCATCATAATCCATACAACGAAATAAATTTGATGGTATCATAAGATAATATCCTTCATGAATTATACATAAAAATATGTTGGCATAAATGAAAAAACCTTTAAATAAAATTTTCAAATTTCTTTGAAACTATGATAAAAATATCATTTTATTTTGATAAAATTTTAAATAAAAAATCTAAAAATATTGAAAATTTATTTAATTTTAAAGTAACCATGAAAATTTTAAAATTGAGATTAAAATCAATGAATGATCATGACGTTGGGAAAATCTATTGATGTATTAAATGCTAAAACAAATATTCCTTTTAATCTTTTTATAAAATTTCATAAATAAAATGTTTAGAAAACATTTTAAAATTTTATTTTTAAACATTTTAAAAGAAGGTAAAATAAGGTTGAAAATGACCTTAAATAATTATTTGGTCAAAGAAAATAACAATCTTGAAAATATTTTAAATAACATGATCATGGAATATAAATTTCACCAGCCCAAGAGAAAGTAAAGTCTAATTTTCTAAAAAATAGTATTTTCTGGATCATTTTAAGTACAAAAAAGAGAAGAATTAAAGGAAAATATGACAACCCAAAACAATTAACCATATTATTAGAAAAATATGTGCTTTAATATATAAGTAACATGTAATTTCCCACAATTTAAATATAATATAGACAATCCCAAAAAATGATATTGTAACATAAACCCTTACCTTAAGTAATGACATTCATTGTATGTGATCCTATGATCTGGTATAATAAATTAATGTTTAGTATTAATATATTATAGATTCATACTCATAATTATATTACAATATATTATTCCCTTGTAATTTATAATCACGCATTTATAAGAAATTCTTCATTAAAATCAACATTGTGGGTGTTAACTGTTCTGTTTTTCATGCATGCCTCAGTTTGGAAGTTCTTATCATTTCACATAGTTCATGGATTCATAATCTAGAAAATAATAATCATGTTATAATTAAAATATTTATTCATTTCATACACTTTTATAACCATTCATATAATGTGGTGATGAAAAATTAATTATATCACTTCATAAAGATGGCAGTCTGAACTCATGCAAGACTAATGTTTTCATTTTCCAACGAATGGAAAGATAGGAAGGTAAAAAATAATATATAATTACAAAATATTAATTATCATATATATTCATTTAATTTATCCATATGATAATACATTTATGTAGTACATAAAAAATCACATTCCTTCGCGGAGGGGGTAGTCCTCACGTATGCATGATCGATATTATCATTTATTGTATGATAGGAAGAAGGTAGAAAATTGATGTAACATTAATATTAGAATATTTCAATATAGTAATAAAACTTATTTAATCATTTTAATATAGTTATATAAAATTTAGATTAATTAAAAGAAGAAATAAATTTAAAATGATTTATTAAAGATGATTACCTCTTCTTTGAGAAACCTTTTTTGAATCTCTTATTAAGGGCCCTTGTGTTGAACTTTTAATATAACCACCACCACAATAATGTATATAGGTAACTTTATAATATATTTATCTAGGTTTAGGTCTATATAAGTGTCTCGTGATGGTGTGAATAAGAGATGATATGGGGTTTACTTTTATAAGTGTGGGAGTGGCACATTTTTAATTATTCTAAATAGTAAAATAATATAAGGTTACTTTAATGGAATAGTGGATAAAAATTAGATAACTATTGAATATGGAGAGATATATGGTTGAAATTAATTCATAAAATTGTATTTTGACATGTTTTAAGGTTATTTTAATTCTTATCTTTTTAGTTTAACCCCATTTTGACCTTTTTATCCTTTACCATAGTAATGAATTTTTACCTCGGTTAGTATTCATTACGAACAAAAAAGAAGTTGAAATATTTGAAAATTTTATATATAATGATTCAAAATATTTAAATAATTATATAAAATGCCATTATTCTAATTGGTATGAATTCATTTTAAAATAAGAGCACAAAACACAATGAAATATGTCCTTATAAAAATCATTTTTACGAATAACAATAAATTTATTCCTATTACTTACCTACTAAAAAACTTATATCAATGTTAACATATTTGATTAAATATATTATCTTAAAATTTCATTTAAATTATTTATCAATATTTGTTCATTTAATTGGTTTTGTTAAAAACACATTGTGATTATAAAAGTAGTATTTTAGAAATATATCTCTTTTTATATTGAAATGCTTTAATTTTCATTTGTAATCCATTTATAACTAATGGATTTATTTTATAAATGTGTACAAAAACAATTATCATAAATTTAATACTCTTAATTAACTTTTTATCAAACATATATGAAAAAAAAGATCATAGGAAAAATATTTCAAAATAGTTCTTTAGAATCAATAGTATATCCTTACTAAATTAGAAATTATGTTCTATATTTGTATTTCATCTCAATACTAAATAATGTTAATAATTTTATAATTAATTATAATTATTCATATAATTTCAGTCTTTTGTGCTTCACAAGTTATCGAACGTATTCATCAAAGATAAATATATTCTAATATCGGGGTGTTACATTCTAACCCCCTTATTGTAATTTTTCCCTCAAAATTATTTTACTCTAATTCAAAAAAATGAGGATACCTATACCTAACCACATAAAAGGGTTCCCATATTTCTTCTTTGAATTTATGATCTCTAAATATAACATTATCTAAATGAGTATTCTAATTTAGTATCTCTTTATGTCTAAGATTAAATATTTCTACTGGTTGTTCTATATAATAAATATCTTGCTCCCAAAGTATGACCTCTAAGTTAAATAAATATAAAATAGCACATATGTACCTCCTCAAAGGAGATACATTGAATACATCATAAACCTGGGAGAGCTATGTAGGAATGGCTATGTGATAATACAATATCTAAATGTGATAAAGAATCGCATAGGGACTGATATACGTAGGGATCAGACTCCATTTCCTTCCAAATCACATATCCTTCTTCCAAGTAGATATTTGTTGGAACACCTTATCACAAAAATTGAACAAAAAATATAACTAATGATTTCTATTAAATTTTTCTATCAACTCCAATCTACCCACATGGGTTGCTGAATGGTTCTAACTTTCAATTACATTTCCTTAACGAGCTTAGGTCCCAATAGATTTTTTTTCAAATCATCATGTTTTTTTAGCCTTGTACTTATTTCCATATATGGCTATATAATTATTTGTATGAATAATCAAGTGAAATATATTTTTTTAATAAAATTTTACCAAACGAAGCGGTTGATACCAACCGCCTTTGAAATCCATAGAGCAATATCTTAACATATCTTCTAGGGTTCAAATGTCCTCTTAGACTGACCATATATCTAAGGATGATATAAAATTATAAAGATCAAATACATATTAAAATAATACAGAATAATTATCTATAAATTAAGTGTAAATATTAAATCCCTATTTAAAACAATAGAATGTGGTACTCTATGAAACCTTACCACTTTCTTAATTTATATCCAGATGAATTCATCAAGAGATAAATCTTCTCAAATATTAATGAAATTTTTTGGATTCATAAGGTGATCAACTACCACCCAAATATCATTATTCCCTTTAGATTTCTTAGGGAGCCCCATAAAAAATTCATGGGGATGTTAACACATTTATACTCAAATATGGGTAATGGTTTTAACATATCCATAGACTTTTGTCTCTCAACCTTATCTTTTTATCATATCAAGAACCAAGAAACACAATCTGTAATATTTATCTTCATTTTATAGCACCGTAAATTCTCTTTAATATCTCTTTAAATCTGCATACTTCCTAGATGAATAGAGAATGATGAACTATGAGATTTATATAATAGCTTCATAAATTAGGGAATTGATGATACACATACTTTTTTTAAAATATAAGCATTCAATTATGGTCAAGGTTTAACATAGGAACACTTCTTACCTTCCATTTCAGCTCCACATATTACTTGGGTAACTATTTAATCTTCACATGAATAGATGGTTGATCATTTTTCTGAAAAAGATTACATCTTACTATAATGGCCCATGATTTTATAAATTAAATTCCTTTCTAGATGAATGAATTCCTTATTATGTAATGTAGTTATTGGAAACACATTCACTATATTTCTTTTGTTATTTTGGACTATTATAAAATATAGACAGAATTAGCCTATAAGACATAAAATACTATTAAGAATCATAATCATTTCAAATATAGTGATTCTACAGTGCCCACTAAGATTATTATATATTAGAGTTTTTGAAAATACCTAATTGACATATAAATATTAAGTGACAACTTTTACTAGTAGGTTTGTACCACATCACGCCTATTTAATAGTGCTTTTGTGGGAGACAGAATCACTGGTCCCTAACCTTGACCAATCCCAATCAGAGATTCAAAATTTAAAACTTGAGTGTAAATATTTGCAAGATAATTTCAAGCTTATCTAGATCAATTCCTAAACCATGTTTTTTAAACCACCCCAATAAAGTACAACAATTGTACACCATACCTATCAGGCGTAAACTGGTGTAATAATGGGTTATGTATATAGACCCTTGTAGTATGAATTAATATGTTTTATTTTAAATAAAATAATTATTATATTTATCACTTTTCATTAGTACTTTATATATGTGTGTGATTATATATGAGTTGTTGAAATTTTCATTTTGATAAAAGAAAACAATATTGATTTTTTTGGAAAAATATATCGTTTCAATTAAAACACTCTTTTTGATAAATTCAATAATTTTTTAATAAATTTTATTTGAATATAATATTTTTATTAAACGTTATTTATTCATATATAAATGATAATAAAATTTAATAAAGTCAAATGTATTTTTTATATGGGGCAGAGAGTTTTTATTGTCCTAAAAACTAGAATTTTTCAATAAATTTGAATTTTTATTTAAATGTATAAATTATCATAATTAATATATAATTTTAGTAAAATAAATATTATTTATCAAATTATAATATCAAAATTATTCAATGGTTTATTTTTCATAATTTTTTATGATATTTATAAATTTTGGTAAAAGATTAATATAGAATAAATCTACAATATGTATTCTGGAATCATAATACCCTAAATGTTATGTAAAAAATTCTATAAAGATAATACAAAAAAAATAAATTCCCCATTTAATATAATACATTTTTTAATTTATTTGATTAATTTCTCAAACCATTAAGGAATACCCCAAAACAAATATTTTATTTTAAGGTTTAAAAAATATTTCATTATAAACATGACCACTTCCACATCATGAATGATATTATTTTATGGATTTAGGTTATTATCTTAGTAAAGTATTTAAAACCACTCTTATTTGGTCTAAAACATGGGAAACCCCATGGAAATTTTTATTCTTTTTCTTATTTTATCATTTAGAGTCCAAACTCTATGTTTAGAAATTATTATAGAATTACCCTCTATTTTACTATAAATATCCACGCAACCTCCCATTACTATTAACTATAAAACTCGTTAAACATGAATTTAATCTCTATATAACTCTCTAAATTATTACCAAGGTGTTTCAAATCACTTAATAAAATCCTCCCAAGATTTTAGAATCACCCTCTCGAGGTAAGGGATTCTCTCCTCTTCCTTTTTATTCAAGTAATTTCTTTATACTGAGCCTTTTCATTTCAAATTGTTCACTTTGTAATATTTTTTACACATACTTTTATTGTACTTATTATTCTTATGTAATGATATACCACCTTTCACTTTCATCAAACCCTTCTATGAACATTTGTGTACACCTATTATGCTTATAAAATTATTCTGTGATTTTCCATGCTAAACTTTTGGGTTGTGAATACCCATTTCCATTTTCACTCAAGGGCATTAACCTATATGTATCTATCCTTAATTGATTGGGCACTTCTAATTATTTCACTCGCACTCCTTAATTTTTTGATTAGAAGTGATGAAATATATTCCTATATTGTATGATCTACGTGGCATGCAATTTCATGTACATGTTATGAATACAATGGGTGGGATTGGAATTATATAGCTCTCCAATTAATTGGTTAATTGTTTTATCTCATGAGATATTCTGTATAGTGAATTTTAGGTTATCCTAAGAACAATATGTTATTATTTATCGATGGATATCCTTAATTTATGCTTATGATTTCATTTTTTATGTTATTTCCACATTCCAATGTTTCTTTGATGTCATCATCTCATATCATGCTTTGATGTGCATGTTGATGATTTTTATCCTTTTATGTCTCCTTAATATGCCTCTTCATTCACATGTATTACTTTCATCATGTTTTTCTTTTATTATTTCCTTATTGGGATCTATATCTCACCCATTTTATATATACATCCCCATATTATCTTGTTTGGTATTATAAGATAAATGGAATATAAGGTAATGTTATGGAGTTTTTAAATAATGTTTTTCTTAACCTATTTCTAGTTATTTTGATGTGTATCTAATTACCCAAATACACTATGCCTCTCGATATTTTGGAAATGATTTATTTGTGTCCTAATGTAATAGATCATGAAATAAAGTGTATAAAAGATATGGGTTTTTGTAGTTTGTATCAAATATTTTTTGAGTTATTTTTGGAGATTGGGAATAAAAAACCACATTAAAACGTTAGGGATAAAACTAATCATAGGAAAAATTCCATAATTTTTATTAAGTATAGAGTGATTTTATTCTAATATAAAATATCCCTTACTATGTCCTAGAAAGAGTATACAACTATGGAACATATATACCTAGGGGAAATAACCCCAAAAAGGGTGGATTGGGTATTTACTTTATTTTCACATAGTGTGTGAAAAAGAGTCCTAAGATAGTACACCTATCTAGACACTCCCAGTTGATATGATTTGGTTAATCACTTTATTTTTTACAACCCATTATGAAGGGAATAAAAATTACCATGAAATTTAATTTCAAGAAAAAAGTTATAGATAACCCAGTTTGAAACCTATAAATTCATAAGTTAAGGAATACGAGTCATTTATGGTTTATACGATCAATGTACATAGTTTACCTTTTATATTTTTAATAGTTTTAAAATTCCCATCCATGATTATCCTTTTTTTAGTCAATGACTTGAATTGGAAGGCACTAATTCAACAACCAATGTGATGGGACACAAATGAGATTTCCAATACTATAATAGTAGAAGTCTGTAAATTTATAACAATACTCTATCAATTAATCATATTTTAAATAGAAACATAAATAAGGAGGAAGACCTATATCCCCCTAAGAATGAAAAAAAATTCAGTAGATAACTTTATATGACAAAGGCCTATAAATTTTAGTGGAACTTTTAATCCCTTAATCATAGGTAAATGGATCGACTCAATTGAAAATATATTCTATTTTATTCATTTATCTGAGCAAGATAATTTCATATTGGATGTTTATGAAATGGATATTGAATCAGATCGATATTGTACATTGATCAAGAATATGATGTCTAAGGAAACATCAAATCCATGGAGTGGAAATAATCCAAGAAAATATTTTTGATAAATGTTTTCCTTGAACTATCTAAATTAAAATGGAGAGGGATTTCCCTTACGTTAATAAAATTAAAGATGAATCCATCGGGGTGTATGGGGAAAGCATTACAAGACTTTCACAATACACCTCTATATTTTTTCTTGAACCTTAATGTAATGTTGACCACTTCTTGAGTGGGATAAAGATGAATATATGAAAATATTTGGTGATTCAAGACTTTTGACAACTATGAAGAAATTATTTGATGTGGTATCAATGTTGAAATGGAGATTTTTGAATATTAATGTTCTCATAGGACTTTAGATAATAAATGTATATTGGTGTTTAATTTAGGCTGTGTGATGGAGAAATATCACAGGGGTAAGAAAGTAAAATATCCCACTTGTAAGAAGTGTAGTTGGAAGAATCCTAGAAATTTATTAAAGGGTATAATGAAATTATTTAGGTGTTGGAAGGAAGGCTACTTATCTAGCGAATAATGACAGTAGAAACCCACCAATGTGATAAAACTAAGGAATTCTCTAGTCAATCCAAAAAAAACTGTCCAATATTTCAACAATAATAAAAAGTATACTATGCTAACCAAGGCACTGAGACAAAGGTTTTTTAAGATAACTAAAAACAAAAGAAACTAATTCCTATAGAGAAAGGGTGATCATATAACATCACAAATGCTGTGGTGGATCTTGACAATGAAGTATTTAATGTTATTCTAGTTATTCATTCATGAATTGAAAATGTATTATTTTATTTTGGTTATATGAATTATTTTATATCAAATAATTTTAATAGAACTATTCAAACACCACCTTAAAACATGGAAGTCGCGTTATCAATAAAAATTGAAAGTGGGGAAATTATTTCATCCTGCGTATATAACTTCTCCTCTGTCAATATTTTTAGGATTAATTTCCCAGAAAACCTTGTGATATTCCATTTAGTAGAATGTTATTCTATTCTAGTTGTGGATTTTATTTCCATGTATAAAGCCAATATGAAAATTAGAGAAGGAAATAACCCTATTTATTTCAAATATCTCTCTGATTATATACAAGTGTATGAAATAGGATGGATCTACTTTGGATTCATCCACTAAATCATGGATATTATTACCCTATGATGAAAATATCACACTCAAATGATTGATAATAAGGAAAATATCAACCTTGATAAAAATCCCATTGTAAAATAATATGATGATTTGTTCCCTATAGAATCTGTTAGTCTTCCTTATAGCTGATAGGTTGAATTCTCGATCAAAAATATACCCAAATTTTTTCTAATATACAACACTCCATATAGAATGGAGACTATATAAATTTAAGCGTGAAATAAGAATCTATAAGAGATTATGATTAAAGTTTTTATAAACCCAAGTGCTTCACGGTTGGGTGTATCGACACTTTTCATCAGAAAAAATGATTGTTCAATGCACCACTATATTTACTATCATGTTCACAACAAGATAATAATAAATAAAAGGTACCATATATCATTGAATAATGACTTATTTGATTTTCTACTTATAGCCTAGTACTTATATTAGGTGAATATTTCGTTGTGATATTATAAATTAAAGGTGAAGAAAGGGGATATTTTCAAGATTGATTTTTATAAATGGTAGAGGCACTGTAAGTTCATATTGATTCCATTTAGACTCACAAATTCTCCAAATATCTTCATGGACTAAATTAATAGACACTCTAAGGATTACCTAGATAAATTTTTGAGTCTTTATAAATGATATTATTGTCTATTAGAAAATCTATGTGGAACATAAAGAGTATTTGGATGTTTTACTAAATACTTTATAAAAAAAATAGTTATATGGGAATTATAGTAAAAGATAATTTTTTATTGATCAAGTAACATTCATGGGGTATGTTATCACCCACAAAGGAATGTATATAGAAACTTTAAATATTGGGGCAATTGATGGATGGAATAGACCGACATCTATGGAAGTGATCTGCAGTTTTCTTAGATTAGATGGGTACTATCATAAATGTTTTAGAAACATATCATGATTTTCAATCCCATTAATTAAGCTAACTCAGATGGGATTGAATTTTTTATAGAAATATGAATTCAAGGAGAGTTTTAAAGATTTAAATAAGATTCTAATAACTACACATGTGCTCATATTACCCACCAGTGGGTAAGGTTTTGTGATCTATCAAAATCCCCCCCAAAAGTCTTAAGTTGTGTACTCATTCAAAATAAAAAATGATTTCTTACACCTTTTTCCAATAAAATATTCATAAGATAAACTACCCAACACATTATCTATAATTAGATAGAGTGATATTCACATTAAATATTTGAAGACATTATCTCTATAGGGAGAAGTGTAATATATATACGAATCATAAAATCCTCAAGTATATAATCATAAAAAATTTATCTTAATATGAACCAATGAATATGGTTAGTTCTAATCAAGGATTATGATTTTTCAATCCATTTCCATCTAGGGAAGGTGAATAAAGTGACAGATTCTTTTAGAAGAAGGAAATATATAACCCTGTCTATGATAAGGATCGAAAGGGGTCTAATATTTATATACATGAAAAGGATTAGCATGGGAATCATAGAAGGAATGTTATCCTATAATTCTCTAATAAATTCTCAACAATCAATTCTTGATAGTATTTAGGTGGACCAAAAGGAAAATAATGGTCTATAGAAAATGGTAGAAAATATTCCGGAGCTCAACTTTTATAATGACGAATTTATAAGGTTTAAAACATATATATATATCCCATACAAACTAAAATTGAAGAGGGAACTTCTGGATGATTTATATATATCATCTTTATGTATTAATCTAGGAATCACTATGATTTATATAGATCTAAATAAAACATTCAGGTGGGATAGAATATAGAGAGATATTGCAGAATTTATATCTAGATGCTTGACATGCCAAAAAGTAAAGGTTGAATGACAGAAGTCCAAGGGAATGATAAAAATATTACTCACACTAGTGTGGAATTTTGAAAACATAAACATGGATGTTATCTAATGACTCCCAAATACATCTAAAATAAATAACATTAGATGGGTGGTAGTCGATTTCCATACAATTTCATCTCATTTCATTTCTATCAATGAAAATTTTTCTCTTTCCTAACTCACCACGATATACATAAGATAAGTGGTAATACTATATAGAGTACCACTATTTATTGTATCTAATTGAGATTATAGGATTACCTAAATGTTCTATAGAATCATTCTTCAAGCATTAGATATAGATATATGTTTCAGTACAACTTATCATCCTTGGAAGGATTTTATTTCTAAGAGAATAATTCAAACTCTATAGGATCTGTTGAGATCAAGGTAGATGAATTTATAAGGATGTTGGGATCAGTACATCCCCTTAATAGAGTTCTCATATGACAAAAATTATAATCCTATCATTCAGATGGAACCTTATGAGGCGCTTTATGGGAAGAGGTGTCAAAATACATAATGATGGGATGAAGTTGGAGAGTGGAAGCTAATGGGGACTGATATTATCTATGATATGACAAAGAATGTTATAACCATTCATCATTATATTAAATAATCAAAAAAATTATAGAAAATATAGGAATACAATAGTTGATTATATTTAGAGTTTGAGGTTAAAGATAAGGCGTTCCTTTATATATCACAATGGAAGAAAGTCACATAGTTTGGGAAGAAGGGAAATATTTGAGATCCTTGATCACATTGAATTTGTGTCCTATCGACTAGAACTCTCACCTAACTAATCTCAATTACATTATGTGTCCCATGTGTCCGTCTTAAGTAATTATATACCAGACACCTCACTTGTACTAAATATAGAGGTAGTACATTTGTAGAATGATATTTCATACAAGGAGTATTCAATGAATTTCTTAGATTTTAGATACAAAGTTTAATGGAACTGGATAACACACCTCATCAAAGTATGATGGTCAAACCATAAGTTTTAGAAGGTAACATGGTAACTATGAGGGGTGATGAAACAAAATTACACTATCTATTTTAGTGTGCAAAATAAAATTTCTATGGTGATATTTCTAAGGGTGGGAAGAATATAATAACCCAAATATTTATAAATGAAATTACATTCTAAATGGATAAATTACTTATTAAATAATGTGGTTAAAAACATTTGCACTATATTTATTTTGTTAATTTGGACTTTAATAAAAATATATCAATAAATAGTCTATCAAACTTAAAATAACATTAAGAATCATAACTATTGATTATATTGTTATTATAAAGTGACTATTAATATTATTATATATTAGGGGTTATAATAATAACAAATTGAAATATGAGAAAGAAGAAATGGCCTTGTCCAGTTGGATCGTACCCTTTGAATTGCATTTATCATAGCTTCAGAGAGAGATGGAATCAATGGGTTATTTCCTTGATAAACCCCAATAAGAGATTCAATAATTGAAACTTAACTATTTATGGGATAAGTTCAATCTTATCAAAATCAATTCCCAAACCATGTTCTTCAAACAACCCCAAGAATGAACCACCATCCTATACCTTACACTTAAGGAATACACCAGTTTAATAAGGGGTTGCAGTCTAGACACCAATAGTTTAAATTTTTATGTTTTACTTATAATAAAATAATGATTAACTTTAACCCTTTTCATTATTCATTAATTTATATATGATCACAAGTGAGTTAATGAAAATTATTCTTTTTTATGGAGAAACTAAAATTATATTTTTCTAAAATATAGAGTTTCAATTAAAACACACTTTTTGATAAATTTAAGAATTTTGAAAAAAATTTAATTTTTATATAATATTCTTGTCAAATAATATTTATTTAAATGATAATATAATTTAATGAATTCCAACGTGATTTTTATAGGGGTTAAAAAAATTTATAGTCGTAAAAACCTATATTTTTTTAATAAATAGGGTTTTTTATTTTAAATTTTAATTTCTCATTTGTATAATATTTTTTCCATAAAATATATATTATTTTTTAAATCATAACGTTGAATATATCATATTTTTAATTTTTCATAATTTACTAATATAACTATTTTTTTTGTAAAAATTCAACACAACATAAATATATGGTACGTATTATGACATCATAATAGATCAAAAGTGATATAATAAATATTATAAAGGAAAACCCAAAATTATTTTTTCCTTTAAAATGATTTATTTTTGAAATTATTTTATACATTTTACAAACCATTAATGAATCCTCGAAAACCTATATTATATTTTAAGGTTTGAAAAATAATTCTCTATAAAAAATAAATGCATTCACATCATGAATGTTATTATGTTAAGGATTTAGGTTATTATCCTAATAAAATATTTAAAATCATTACTATATTTAATTACTTGTATGAATAAATCCTGGTAAGGTTTTTTGTTTTAATTATTTTATCACTCAGAGTCCAAAACCCAAGATTAGTAATTAATAAAGAATTCCCCTCCATTTTTCTATAAATACAAAACCAAACTACCACTCCTTTTCACTAAAAACCTATTAATTAAGAATTTACACTCCATTTCCCTCTCTAAATCCATTTCAAGTAATTCTCACGATCTTAAGAAGCTCCTCTCAAGATTTTGGAAACACCTACTCAAAGTAAGGGATTCCCCCCTCTTCCTTTTTTATTCAAGTACATTCTTTTTCCTAAGAGTTTTGATTTCCAATTTTTAATATTGTAATGTGATTCTACACATAATTTACAATCCTTATTATTCCTAAGTACTGAGAGACCACATTTCACTCCCATTAAATCTTTCCACAATCCTTTATGTATACCCATTATGTTTTTTAAATTATGTTATGATTTTACATGCCAAACATTTGGGGTGTTAAAACCCATCCCCATTTCTAATCATGGTAATTAACCTATATGTACCTATCTTTCATTGATTTGGTATTGTTATATATTTCACCCACACTCCATAATCATGGGATTAAAAGTCATGAAATATGTTCTTATGTTTTATGATCTACGTGGCACACAAATTCATTAACATGATATGAATGTGGTGGGTGGGCCCAGAACTATATATCCCTCCAACACATTGGGTAAGGATTTTATCTCATGAGATATCATGTATGGTTAATAGTCTATTATCCAAATCACACTATGTTAATAGGATTCAGAAATTTTCATTGACTTATGTTTATAATGTCGTGTTTTTTAAGGTTTCCACATTCCTATATTTCCTTGATATTATCATCTTATATCACGCTTAGATGTTCATGTTTAGGATTACCCCCCTTTTATGTCAACTTTATATGCCTCTTGGATCATGTGTATTACTTTTATCATGTTATTATTTGATTATTTTCTTATTGGGATGTATAGATCACACTTTTATTATATACGTCCCTAGGTCAACCCGTGTAGTATTATAATATCAATGAAATATAATGCAATGTTATAGAGTTTTTAAATAATTTTTTTTATCCCTATTTTAAGTTATTTTTATATGTATCAAATTACCTAAAGACATTATTCCTCTTGATATTTTTGGATTTTGTTATTTGTATCCTAATGTAATAGATCATGAAATAAATTTTATAAAAGATATGGTTTTGAATAATTGTTGGTGTCCTTGTGATTTCAAGGTCCATATTTTAAAAATATGTAAGTATTAGATATCTTTAAATCCCCGTAATGGAAAAACTAGCATGCCCCTTTTGACTTGAATCATCAACCAAATTGAGTTCCTTTCCAGTGTGGTAATTTATAAAGAAATCATAATGAGGCAACCCAAATAATAGAAACATAAATATTAATTTTTATCATATTAATATTAATTATATATCATTACAATCCATGGTAGAACTATAAAGTTTTAGTGACTTTGGAAACTTTTATATATAACCAAGAATTACATAAAAGATCTACATCATATGATACCATGTTTTTATAAGTATCACCCTTCTTAGACAAATCATACTTAAAATATTTCATCATATCCTAGGGAAAGGAAAACATAATAAAGGGTGAGCTCGGATTCTCTGTATTTGTAAAATAGGTTGATATCAATAAATGACCACTTTTAAGAATAACATGAACATAAGTGTATGGGAACATGATTTTATCATTTGAAAATAATAATTATAAATTAAAATATCATAATCATGATTCATCGAATATATATTTTCATTTAATAGAACATGAATCGTAAAGGAATCCAAGAACAAGAGCCCTGAGAGAATAACATTATCATAATAACATGTAATAAATTATTAGAATATAGTGTGTAATATTAATAATCATTTAAATATTATATAAATAATACCCACCAATTTCTTCTTCTCATGTCAAGCTTGGGATAACCCCATGTATACCTCTTTTAGGATTGTGATAACCTCAAGTGTATCCGTTGATCTCATAAAACATTAATCTTTACTGATTACATTATTGGGATATAATGAACCCACAAATTACATAATCATAATCCATTAATAATTATGAAACCATATCAAATAAACTTTTATCATTTCACCATGTTTTACCCAAGGTAAAAAAGGTTCCATCATTATTTCATCAACAAAATCCCAAACTATCCTAAAAAATAATAAGGACGGTATCATATGATCATATACCCTAGAGAAGAATTAATAACATTAAATGATGTTAAAATTGATTTAAAACTACTTTAAATTATCATTGTAATATTTCTTGATGAAATTACCAATTTCTTTTTGGGAAAAAAAATTAATATCAAAAAAATTCAGAATATTAGTAAAACATTATCATTAAAAGGAACAATGGAAAACTGTAATGGAATCATCAAAGAAAAGAGTATTCATAAAGTCAGGAAAAGTAATTTTTATGGTGTATGTTAAACTAAATATTTCATCAACACCTTTGGTAAGAATTATCTCGTTTTGAAAATGACAAGAATATTCCTTTTAAACATTTTTTATAGAACGTCAAACATTGGTAAAAATGACTCCAAATAAACATAGTATAACAGTAAAAATATTCTAGAAAACATTTAAATAAAATATGAATATGGAAGGAAAATATCCCTCACTGAATAGGAAAACAAATTTTTATTTCCTTAAAAATATTCGTTTGGATTTTTGAGTACATAGAGTGCAAAAAATTCAAGGAAAAATTGCAATTTCCTAAAATAGAAATGGGAGAAGAATTGCTTCATGGAACCCTTACCTAAAGTAATAATTTCTTCAAAATCATGCTAAATTCCTATATAATAAATTTAAATTTATTATAACTATATAATAATACCATATTCATTCTTATTATACCACAAATGGTTTACTTATAACATCATATCACTTGTTCATTAACAATTATCTATTAAAATAAATTTTTTCTTATAACAGCTTCGTTTTTTATGTATATTTTAGTTCAGTAGTTATGGTTCTTATAATTTTATCATAGTTATATTAAATAAATAATTTTAATTATAATATAAATATAATATATATTCACTGTATGCATATTTATAACATTCTATAAAAGTTAGATATTGAAATATTAATTATAAAATTCATGGAGATGGTAGTTCGTATGTATGCATGAACATTGTTTTTATTTTATAATGAAAATATGGAAAGAAAATAAAATAATATTTTATTATTAAAAAATAATTATTATGTTTTAAATATAATAAATATTTATTAAATTCTTCAATATATCCATAAATGTGAGGTGGTGATGGAAAATTAATAATATCACTACGTGGAGGCAGTAGTCCACACGTATGCACGAATGATAATTTCATTTCCCATTGGATGGAAAGAAAGATAGAAATGGTTTTTACATCATCATAATAACATATAATTATATTAATTATAATGTATTAATAATTTTATTATGTATATAATTAATTTATATAAGGTTTAAGATGACATTAAATCGAATGTACTCAGTTAAGATGTATACCACTTATTTGAGAGACCTTCTTTTCCTTACACCTTAAGCCTTGAAATATTTGTCTTAAGAGAAGAAAAAAGGATTGATGAAGATGGTGGGGAAGCTATTAATTAATTAGGAAATGTAATTTATAATATATAAGGCTTAAATTTTTTGAATAATTGATGGAGAGGAGGTTCCTTTTTATAAGTGATGAGGGGACACACTTGGAATTACTTGAACGATTTAAATATAATTATTATATTTCTCAAGTATAATGATTCTGAATTCCCAAGTAATATAAGGTAAGAAAAAATAGGGTTAAAAAATATATATAAAATAATAATTATACAATTTTATGTGGAATTATTACCCTTATCTCTTAGTTTAACCCTTCACCCCCTGTAAACTTGTTGTAACCTTAACTGTTGTAACAAATTTTTACTATTTTTACGATTCATTATGGCCAAAAATGAAAGTTTTATCAATACCAAATTTAGTAATTATGATTAAAAATATGGAATAAAATTTATTATATTAAATTTCTATAATTGGTATAAAATAATTTTAAAATAAATATACAAAACACAAGGAAACCCCATTTTAATAAATATTCATTTTTAGGCATAAAACTGAATTTACATTCATTCCTTGCCTACTAAAAAATATATAATGAATATTAATATGTTTTATATATTATATAATAAATATTTTTCATTAAAACAATTAATAAATATTTATTTATTTAAATTATCGTTCTAAAAATACATTGTTTAATGAAATACAATTTTATTAAAAATAACTCTTTTTAATTTTATAATATTTTATCTTCATTCTTAACCATTGGATAACTAATGTGTGGAATGTTATTAAATTATTCATATAAATTATCAAGATATTTTATTGAAATAATTTCTCAATAGTGATCTATATACTTTTCCCAGATAAAAACACATAGCATGTAGAAAATATATATTTCTTCAAAAATATTGGTTTTTTAATCATTAAATGATTTTATTAAAATTGATGGATTATTAGTATATTTTTATCATACCATGAAATTATAAATATATTTAATAATTTGATTAATCCTATTTATACCATCTAGTATGATGTATTTTTTGTAATGTTATATTATATCATCGGTTCGTTAAGACTTGTGGTTGCATGTAAAGCAAGCTATCGAATACATCAAATTTATTTCCAATGAATATGTAGAAAATATTGTTTTGTTTCATTATAACCCCATTAAAATGAATTTTTAAATTGAAATTTCATCACTTAAATAGAAAAAAATGAAGATATATCTACATCATTATATCCTTAGGATCCCATTTAGCTTCCTTGAATTTTTTATTCATCTAGAGAACTTTTTCAAGGTGTGTAGTCTCATTTTTCAACACTTAATCTCTATGATACAATATTTATACCAATTTTTATTCATAAGAATGATATTTATATAGGTTAAAACCTCTGATTTTAGTACATTTGATGGATCAAGAATGAACTTCCTCAAAAGTAATACATAAAACATGTCATGAACATGAGAGAGGTTTAGTGAAAGTGCCAAGCAATAAAAAACTATCCCGATCCAATCAATGATATCAAAAGGGATCCTATATATAGGGGTAAACATTCCCTTATATCCAGAAATCATACATTTATTCCCTAGAGAAATTAATAAGAAGACCTTCTCACCATCTTCAAATTTCAGATTTGACTTATGATTATCAGTACAATTCTTCTCTCAACTCTGAGTTGTTATAATGTGTTTCTAAATAGCTCTAAACTTCTCTACCAATTCCTAAATTGTCATCAGTTAAAATAACTTTCATTATCTAACTTCATCCTAACACATTGGATTTATGTGCTTCCTTCCATGGAGGGATTCATAAGGATCCATCAGAATTCTCGTGTGAAATCTATTATTGTAAGAGAATTTGACAAGAGGATGTTGTTTATCCCAAATACCTTTGAAATATAAAGAATATGATTTTAGTATACTCTATAAGGTTTGAATTTTCCTATCATACTAAACATATATCGGATAATTATAAGTAGTATTGAATTATATATCTATATCTAGATCTTGTTGAATACTTTTTTGAACTTTATGGTAAACCTCATATATTGATTAAATATAATTGTATTTGGTACTCCATTCAAAATTAACACTTCTGTAATGTATATAATGGAAAGTTAATGAAGCGATAAGTATTATTTTATATCAATGTTATGTGCTAAATTCTTAAGGAAATCAACTACAACTGAGGTATTATTATTGAATATAGGTACTTTGGGGAGTCCAATGATGAAATCCATGGTGAAATTTTCTTATTTCCATAATGGAATGTGTAATGGTTGTAACATCCCCATATAATCATATCTATGAACCTTAACTTTCAAACAAACAAATAACCAAGATACATACTTCTAAATACCTCCCTTCATGTCATTCCATTAGAAATAATATTTTAGATATCAATATATCTTTTTACTTTAAGATTGAATAAAGAGTGATGTGATATGAGCTTCTTCCAATATATCCTTCTTTAAATTTGATATTGGAGGGATACATATTTGGTACCTAAAACTTATCATTTTATCACAATCAATGATGAATTCAATAATATTTCTCACCATATTTTTCCGATTTACATCTTACTTTTTCACCTCTTTAATATTAACAGGGATAAATTTTTGAACACACATTTGAGAAAGATAATATTTATCCCATTATTTTGAGATTTCAAGGTCCTTCCTTTAAAAGTCCCAAAATATTGGATCTTTTGTGATCCTTGTCACTTATAAGCTAGCATGATCCTTTTAACTCAAATTATCATCAACCATGTTTGCTTTCCTAGGGTGATAATGTATTGACTAGTAATAATCTTTAATCATCTCCAACAATATTCTCTACATCATATTCAACACTTTATGGTTGAATATATACTTAAAAATTTTCTGATCATTATATATGTCACATATGTCTCCATAAATATAATACCTTCATATATTTATTGAAAATATTATTGTTTCTTACTCTAGTTCATGGGTCAGGAAATTATGTTCATGAACCATTAATTGAAAATAGGCATAATAAATCACCATATGATTCTACATATGAATATATCCTAGCCCCTTCTTTAATGCATATCTATAAATCATAAATCTTTCTATATTGTAGGGTAGTGTGAGTATTGGTTCACTAACTAACATTCTTTCTATATCCTTGAAATTTTCATCTCATTCATCTTTTCAATGGAACTTGAATCCTTTATCAGTTAAATTGTTGAGTGGATTAAATTTTTGTGTTAACTTTTCCAAAAAATAATTGATAATGTTAATACAATCTAAGAAAAATATGGATCTCAGTTATACTAGTTTGCCTTAGAAAGTTAAATAACATCCATATTTGATGGATCCACTGATATAGCCTCTCTTGATATTATATAAACCAAAAATGAAACTTTCTAAAGCCAAATTTCACACTTGTTAAATTTTTCATACTAATTCACCTTTCTTAGGGTCTTAATTACAATACTAAATTAATCTTCATGATCTTCTTTTATATTGGAATCTTTAATAATTTTTTATATAAAGGATACCACAAAATGATAATGGTAATATCTAAATACTATAATAATTAAATCCATAAAGACAATGGGGTTATTTTTAAGAAAAAATAGAATGACTATAAATTCATAGTTTCCATACATTGTACAGAAGATTTGATTGGGTATGTATTCACATTTTAAACGCAATTGATAGTATTTATATAGAATATCAATCATGGAAAAATATTTATCTCCTCATAATTGATCATTAAAATAATCTATATAATGCAGTGGATAGTTATTATTGATAATGATCTTGTTAATTTACCAATAATCGTTTCCGATAAACATTGATCCATATTAATTCTTAAAAAATAATAGGTTCACCCCATTGTTATGCACTTGGTAAGATGAATCCCTTATAAATATTCCCTTGGAGTTTTTTCATTAATTATTGTAAATTAATCGGGGAATTTATTCCTAGGAAAACTATGAAACTATTTTGTAAATAAATCAACAAAATTCTAAATAATAGAAATATATTTGATATTGAGTTTCTCCCTAACCATATAAAATAAATTCCCCACTTTGAATATGAATATTGACCCATAAAATGGATTTAATTCCCATATTAAGGTCATATTTATCCTCAAAAAAATAAATAATCCAATTTTGGTTCATAATATCAAAGGTGACTTCCCTTCCTCAAAAATTAATATAGGATCTATATAAATTAAATCTATTACAAAAATAACATCAAATTAAAATAGTGGGAGAAAAACAAGGTTAACATGAATCATATTCCCGTAAATTTTAATTAGAGAAGAGTCATCAACTTGAGATGAGATCATCATACCATTAAAAATTTTCAATTCTAATTAAACATTTAATTATTTATGTGGTAATGTGATAACCTTAGAAAATTCTTCAGCTAAAAAAGAGTGGGAAGATCCAGAATCAAATATGACATTAAAAGTTCTAGATTGGATGAAAATTATAACTTTCACAAATTAATCTTCATATTACACATTGCTAATAGGGATTTCATGTTATTTTCCTTTATCTCTATGATTAATAGGTTTTGGACATCAATTGTCCCATTAAACCTCATATTCAAGCACTAGTTATCATAATTCCTGTAATTGCTTCATTAGAAAAACTAGTGTATGGGTGGTGAATTCTATAGAAGTTTATCTTTATTCTCATTATTGGATAACTTATTCCCATAACATTGGTATTTGATTTCATGATTATATTCTGTTACACACTAAAAAAATTTACAAAAAAAATCCTCCAGGTTTATTTCCACACTCTCAGAGTAAAGGAAGACTCATCTTCTTCCCTCTATGGTTTTTATTATTATAAATTCCTATTAATTCCATATTTTTAATCTTATCAAAAACATGATATTGATGGATGAATCTGATATCATTTTTTACCTTGAAATCACAATGAACAATTTTATCATGGCCATTGAAATATCTTATGGATAACACCCATCGGGTATAACAACCCTACTCTTTATTACACACTTAAACTTGATTTATTACATAACAATTCACTTAATACAACTATGAGGATTGATATATCTAGTGTCTTGTGAAAATAGAAACATTACATAAAAACTTAGAACATAAAACCCAACATCTTTGTTGAAAACTTATTTTACATGACCACAACATTCCTTCATACTTAGCATTGCATAGGATAACCTGAGGACATGAATAAGAAATGGGTGAACTATAAATCCCAGTAAGTGAGTAAATATGGAATAACATGAATAATATATTACATGTTAGGCAATAGTCATATTAATGGATCACAAGAGAAACATGAACATAAACACATTTTATTGCATGATTATCATAACATGGAAATGTGGTAACAACATTTAACATGATATTAGCCTGATCCAAGGTTCATTGCACATGGATCAAGAGTAAACCCTTATTGAACTAGAATTATAATTAGTAAACCATAATTGTACTTGATATATCATGATACTAATCTTTACCCAATGCATTGGAGCTCTATCTGGGCCCACCCTTCTTAATCATTTCATTTCATGCATAAGTGTGCCACATGGATCATACAATATGGAATCATTAAACATAATCATTTATTACAAGATAAAGGAATTTTTAATACATACACAAAACAATAAAATCGATAAATAAATGTTCATAAAGGTGAATACCCTTGATAGATAAATGGGAATGGTATTCACTATAAAATAACTTTGTCTTAGAAAATAATGGTGCAAATTCGGCAGCATAACGATGTGACATAAGAATTCATAAAAATGATTGATAAGATAGAAAGGGGTGTCTCATCATATTTACATGAAATATACATTAATGGGGTCATATAGATATATGTTCTAGTAATTTAGATGCATAATGTAATAGAAGTTCATGAATGTAAATGAAGACAGAGAAATCCCTTATGGAATTTTGGTATGGTAACGGGTGTACATGGGAAACATTAATGAGAGAAAAAGGGATATCTCATCAGTCAAATATAATGAGGTCAGTATAGGGTAGTTTATAAATCATACCCCAACATTTTTAATTTAAAATAAAATATCATAACAAAATAAATAAATTTGGACAAAATGAGAAAGGAATAAATCCATTACGGAATTTCGGCATGGTGACAGGTGTACATGGGAGGCATTAATGAGGGAGAAGGGGGTATATCATCAATTAAACATAATAAGGTAAGTATATGGGAGGTGTAAAATCATACCCAAAGAATTTTAATTTAAACTAAAAGGACATAACAATATAAGGAAACTTGGACATAAATAAGGAAGGAAAGAAAGTGAGGATCCCTTACTTTGAAGTGTAACGACCCAAAGTATTTCAATAGAAAATTGCCTTCTTATATCTATGTCATAAAAACACAAAATAATGAACTACTATGTGATAATTGACCTTTAAACATAATTTTGTCACCCCTATGTTTGGAATTTTAAAAATCCGACATACACCGTTGTGCTCAAGATAGTTTTTGGTGTCTAATGAAACAACAATAATTTTTGGTGAATAGTAACCTACCCTTATGAATAGTAACCTAACCTTATGAATAGTAATATGACCCTTATGAATAGTAAATAAGAGTAACATTACCTATGAATAATAAAATAAAATTTAGACATCATAGAAAGTGATAATTTGACCTTAGTAAACGTTTTTGGTATTTTATAAGTCATACATAATTAATTATAATTAATTAATTAATTTAAAAGAATATTTATTCCCCTGGAATGTATTCATATAGTATTGAATCAATGTCTAATAGTTTTTAGATAATTTTATAATACCCTACGTAATTTTTGAAAGAACTATAAAATCAGTTTTAATCTTAAAAACTGTTTTTTAAGTAAATTATGATTTTATTTAAATATTAAATTTATAATATTTAGAAAATTATTTTTGAAAAATGGACTTCATTTTTGGATTCTACATGTCGAAAAATGGTTGGGGTAAATTTTTGGGATTTTTCTGAGGTACTTGAATTTTTGATGAATAGTGGAATCCGATAATTCACAATAAAAGCTAAATAATGTATTAATTGAGTCATTGCTGAGGTTATGCTGATGTAAGCTCACTTGGTTCGGGATTACATTATAAAATTACTATTATTGGTCATCCAAGACTCACTATTCCTTGTATTTGGTGGAATTAATAAACTAATCAATTTTATATTAAGGAAACCCCTCTCCCCTCCACTATAAAAGCCACCCTTCACTCCCTCTTTTCCTCACACCTCTCAAGCTCCAAGACTTCTCTAAATTCTGCCCAAAAACCTTCCCTAGCTCATCCACCACGTCCAAAAGCTTCTGGTCTCACCAAAAGATCAAGCCTAGCTTCCTTAAAGAGGATCTCAAGAGAAGGATTCTAAAGGTAATTTCTCTCTCTCTTCTCCTTTAATTTCCTTTCAAGTTCAAGTTCCTTTCTTGATCTCTCCCTACCTATATTCATCCAAATTGTTCTGTAAATCCAGTATTATATATATACTGTAATATTATGATTCTAATGTTATATTATATCACCCCACACCCTTTCCCTCTTCCTTTTATTTTATTAAAGAGAACGTTGTTCATGAGGTGTTAAATTTATCACCTTCAAAAACGACATGTTCTCTTCTTCCATTTCTACATTCAATCTGGTAATGAAACCATTTTATGGTTGAACCAGAATATTTTATATTTATTATGTTCTATTTTATGTTCTAGAAATAACCTATGGCCTTATTACTAAGTTAAATGTTAAAACAAGATCGTTGTGATCCAAAAACCGCTCAAATTAACCCAAATAACCATCATTAATTTTTTTTATCTAATGATTCGTCCACTTGGATCTAATATAATTCACTATAAAATTATTAAAGCTACTTTAATATCATTAATAACATGTAGTATCAGTTCTGGTTGTTTACCCATGATCTACCCAAACATCAATTTAAGAATACAAGTGGACCGCTCAAGAAAACCATAAAAACGAACATCCCCGAACAAAGTTTTTAAACTCTATAAGTCATCCAAAGGAACATAATATGAAATAATGAAACCAGAATGAACCCTATTAATGTATAAAAGGTTCTGGAATTTCTAATTAATGAATATAATGTCATTATACAGGACATTAAAGAGAAGGAGGCATTCGAGTTCAAGGTAAGGGGAAATCTTGAACCCAATTTTCTTCCTTCGGGTTCTCCCTCTTTCACTCCATTTTTGATATGGTTACTCCTAAAAGATCATTTTTTCATCATTTCCTTTACTTTTCTGGGATTTACATGTTTGTCACTGGTTTTTATGTCCATCAAAATGTTTTCCAAAAGAACTCTTCTTTCAAGACCTCACATTTTACCTCTCATTCAAGGTTGATGGTTCTTGTATCAAGTATGTTGTTCCCTATTTATATTGGGAACCCAATGTTTATGAATGTGTTATTATGAGATGAAACCCATTCCTTTGCATGGGTTATTTATGTACATATTTGATATGTGTTCTATGTGGCAATCATGATAATGATAATGTTATGATGTGACGGGTGCGCCCGGAATTATATAGCGCAATATGAATGTTTAAATGTGACGGGTGCGCCCGGAATTATATAGCACTCCAATGCATTGGGTAAAGTGATAAATCTCATCAGTAAATGTGAAATTATGTGTGAACATGATGCTAGATTTGTTCACAATTATGTGTGGTAGTTAACCACTAAGGCATAATGTTTCATCTTTATGCATTGCCACATTTCAAGTTTATCGTTTATGCTCCTCTCATGTTCATGATCTTTTTTCTATGTCATGATTATGCTCACTCCATGATGTATTGTTCTTATCTATCCTCTTACTAGGCTTTTAGATCACCCCTTTGATGTATATCCTCAGGTGGATACATGTACTAAGGAGAGGACAAGTTCCACTAAGAAGTTATAGAAGAAGAAATTAAATAAATGTTTATGGTTGATGTTGTATTTGTTATGTATGGTCCTAGTTTTCCCAAGACACTAAGCCTCTGGATCCTCCATGTGTAATACTATTGTGTTGTTTATCTTTAAAATGATGTAATAGTAATGTAATAAAAGGATGGGTCGCTATAGTTGGTATCAGTGGAAAGGTTTAGTTAATTTGGGAATTAGGATTAGTAAACCCTAAAGAAAACCTCTAGCATGAGATTAAGTACAAATATGCACACAAGGATATTTACCTAGGGATCCCATATGTTATGTTTTTGGTATAATTGTTTAAATGGATAAGTTATTCATGAATTGTTTACTTTTGTTTTGTTCTAACCTTTTCTATCTTATAAAATGGTGGGAACCAGGAGAAATCAGGCCAACAACTCTTGCGAAGGCCAATCTAATGATTGTCCGAACAACATCCCCAATGATTTGGGAGGTGGAGTTCAAAAATTCATGGCGATGCTTACCCAATTATCTCATGTTATGAATAATAACCATAATAATGGGGAACATCCTCCTTCACCAAATAAGGAGAAACTAGCTATCGAATGTTTTATGCGACAACGACCACCGACGTTTTGTGGATCTTCCGATCCACTAGTTGCAGAACAATGGGTCAACTCCATGGAGAAGATCTTTTCTATTATTCATTGTTCCGAGACGGAGAAGGTGACTCTAGCCGTTTATCGTCTAGATGGAGAAGCCGATCAATAGTGGGCTTTGATTAAGAACACCAAGCCAAGGGAGGAAATTGAAGAGATGGAATGGGAAGACTTTAAGATAATGTTTCTTAATAAGTACTTCCCAAGAACTCTTCACACGAAGATGGAGAGAGAATTCATAGAGCTCAAGAAAAAAGAAGGAGAATCTGTCACAACCTATGAAGCAAATTTCACAAAGCTCTCAAGGTATTCTTCGGGTTTTGTTATCAACAATGATAGCAAAATTGATAGATTCTTTAGTGGATAAAAACCACATCTTCGAAAGGCTCTTGCAATTCGAGACTTTGGGAGTTATGAAGAAGTTGTTCGGTGTGCTCTCAAAGTGGAGATGGATTATGGAGAATGGTCCCATGGCTATGGTGATAAGAAAAGAAAGATGGAGTTTCAAGCTGATGGATCTAGTGATAAAGATGGGAAGAAAACACAACGACCCACATGCCCAAAATGTGGGAAGTTTCACAATGGGAACTGCCTCAAAGGGATGGGGAAATGCTTCAAGTGTGGGAAAGAAGGACACCTTGCTCACGAGTGTCGAAAAGACATAAAAATGAAGGATAATGTAGCCGATTAAAGGAGAGAACCACTCGTGGTTCAATGCTACAACTGTATGGAGCTAGGGAACTATTCAAACCAGTGCACTAAACCTCGAGCTCTCGAGGGTAATCAGCGCCAAAAACCACCAAAGCCAAAGGAACAAGGGAAGTCTTATGCCATCACTACTGAAGAGGTGGAACAAGATAATGAAGTCGTACAAGGTTCAATTCATATTTACTCAAGAATGGCAAAAGGCTTATTTGATTATGGTTCTACGCCTTCCTTTATATCTTGCCAGTTTGCTAGAACAATAGAATCGAAGCCCTGAAACCTTGAAGTAGAGATATCTGTAAAAACACCAAGTGGTGCAATCATTGCAACCCAAGTGTTTGAATCTTCTCCTGTTGACGTATGTGGAAAGATTCTTCCGGAAAAACTCGTAATACTTCCCTTGGTGGAATTCGACGCTATAATGGGAATGGATTGGCTCTCTTTATATAGAGCGCATATCAACTGTCGGGAAAAGGAAATATATTTTCATATTTCGAACCATCCCATGCTCCTCTACAAATGCAAGGAAGATCATGAATATCCTTTGAAAAATCCTTCAATAGTGTGGGTGATGATTCCCAAGGAAGAAGCATACCTCGCCCAAATGTTTGAGTCAGAGGAAAGTTCCAAACATGAGGAAATGCCCATCGTACAGGAATACGGCGATGTATTTCCCGAAGAGTTACACGGAATTCCCCCGGATCGTGAGGTAGAGTTCTCAATTGAACTCATACTCAGAGCTACTCCTATCACGAAGTGCCCCTATAGGATGGCTCCTATAGAATTGGAGGAGTTAAAGAAGAAGTTGCAAGAGCATCTGTACAAAGGGTTCATATGCCCTAGTGCATCACCTTGGGGTGCGCCAGTGCTCTTTGTAAAGAAGAAGGATGGAACCATGCGGCTGTGTATCGATTATCGGGAACTCAACAAGATCACCATAAAGAACAAGTATCCTCTCCCAAGGATTGATGACTTGTTCGATCATTTAAGAGGAGCTCAATACTTCTCAAAGGTGGATGTTCGTTTTGGATATCATCATGTAAGGGTGAAGATGGAAGATATTCAAAAGACTGCCTTCCGTACAAGGTATGGGCACTATGAGTTTTTGGTGATGCCCTTCGGACTTACTAATGCCCCTGCAATCTTCATGGATTTTATGAATAGAGTCTTTAGACATTACCTTGACAAATTTGTGGTAGTGTTTATCGATGATATTCTCATCTACTCCAAGAGCAAGGAGGAACATGAAGAACATATAATACTTGTGTTGGCGACATTGAGAAAGGAGAAGTTGTACACCAAGTTCAGCAAGTGTGACTTTTGGATGAATCAAGTCACGTTCTTGGAACATGTGATCACAAGTGAGGGAATTTTTGTGGACCCTTCAAAGACAAAGGCGATTGAAGAATGGCCCATGCCCTCTAGTATCACATAAATCCGTAGTTTTCTTGGATTAGCTGGGTACTATCGACGTTTTGTGAGAAACATATCACGATTGTCAAGCCCGCTAACTAAGTTAACAAGGAAATGGGTAAAGTATGTCTGGACGGATGAATGTGAGGGAAGCTTCAAGGAGCTAAAGAGAAGGCTGATCACTGCACCTGTACTCACACTATCGAAAAGTGGAGAAAGTTTTGTGATATACAGCGATGATTCAAAGAAAGGCTTGGGTTGTGTACTCATGCAAAATGATAATGTGATAGCCTACGCCTCACGACAGTTGAAGATCCATGAGCAGAACTACCTGACGCATGATCTAGAGCTGGCAGCCATGATTTTTGCCTTGAAAATCTGGCGGCACTACCTTTATGGTGAGAAGTGTGACATATACACCAACCATAAGAGCCTAAAGTATATATTCACACAAAAGGATCTCAACATGCGTCAAAGAAGATGGTTAGATCTAATCAAGGATTGCGATTGCTCTATTTACTATCATCCTGGGAAGGCGAACAAGGTAGCTGATGCTCTAAGTAGGAAAGAACCTGCTAATCTATCCATGTTGAGGATTGAGAAAGACCCTATCTTCTTGGATATGCAAAGGATGGATTTGGGAATCGTAAGGGCAGGGGATACATCCTACCTTGCCCAAATGATTGCGCAACCATCCATCCAACAAAAGATTAAGGAAGCACAAATGGATGATATGGAGATACAAAAGAGGGTGAATACGGTAAAGGAATGGAAGATGCAAGAGTTCAATATCGACGATGATGATGTGATTCAGTTTGGAATGTGGCTTTGTGTGCCTTCATCACCCGGAATAAAGATGGAGCTATTGGATAATGGACATAGCTCAACTTTCTCTATTCATCCTGGAAGTACCAAGATGTATCGTGATCTCCGAGAACACTTGTGGTGGGATAACATGAAGAAGGAGATTGCGCAATATATATCAAGGTGCTTGGTATGTCAGAAAGTTAAAGATGAGCAGAAAAAGTCCAAAGGTATGATGCAGCCATTGCATATACCCATGTGGAAATGGGAAAATGTTACTATGGACTTTGTCACGGGTCTCCTGAAAACGTCAAGAGGAAATAATGCGATATGGGTTGTGGTTGACCGACTCACCAAGACTGCCCATTTTATCACTATTTGGGAAGACCTCTCACTTGAACAGCTTGTAAGGATATATGTGAAGGAAGTAGTGAGATTGCATGGTGTTCCACTCTCGATTGTCTCTGACCATGATCCAAGATTCACATCTAAATTCTAGAGGAGCCTTCAACATGCTTTGAGTACTGAATTAAATTTCAGCACGTCCTATCACCCCCAAACCGATGACCAGTCTGAAAGGACTATTTAGACGCTCGAAGATATGCTAAGAGCATGCTCTCTAGAATTCAAAGGTGGATGGGATCAGAACCTCCCATTGGTTGAGTTCTCATACAACAATAGCTTCGACTCGAGTATTCAGATGGCTCCGTATGAAGCTCTTTATGGGAAGCGATGTAGAACTCCAACCTGTTGGGATGAAGTTGGAGAAAGAAAGCTACTTGGACCCGATCTTGTGCAGGAGATGACCGAGAAGGTTCAAGTCATCCAAAAACACATCAAAGCTGCTCAAAGTCGGAAAAAGAGCTATGTTGACAATCGTCGAAGGGACTTGGAGTTCGACGTTGGAGATAAAGTCTTCCTTTGAATATCTCCATGGAAGAGAGTCATGAGATTTGGGAAGAAAGGGAAGCTAAGCCCAAGGTACATTGGCCCCTTTGAGATCCTTGACCGTATAGGATCTATGTCCTATCGTCTGGAACTTCCACCGAATATGGCTCAAGTTCATGATGTGTTTCATGTATCACTACTGAGGAAGTACATACCAGACCCCTCACATATACTAAACTCAGAGGTGGTATAGCTAGATGATGATCTCTCCTATGAGGAGCAGCCGGTAAAAATTTTGGATCGAAGTGATAAGGTTCTATGCAACAAGACAACCCGCCTTTTCAAAGTGTTTTGGAGGAACCATAAGTTTGAGGAAGCAACTTGGGAACCAGAAGAGGCAATGAAGGAGAAGTACCCTCACCTGTTTGTGTAAAGTAAAATTTCGGGGGCGAAATTTCTTAAGGGGGGAAGAATGTAACGACCCAAAGTATTTCAATAGAAAATTCCCTTCTTATATCTATGTCATAAAAACACAAAATAATGAACTACTAAGTGATAAGTGACCTTTAAACCTAATTTTGTCACCCCTATGTTTGGAATTTTAAAAATCCGACATACACGGTTGTGCTCAAGATAGTTTTTGGTGTCTAATGAAACAAAAATAATTTCTGGTGAATAGTAACCTACCCTTATGAATAGTAACCTACCCTTATAAATAGTAATATGACCCTTATGAATAGTAAATAATAGTAACATTACCTATGAATAATAAAATAAAATTTAGACATCATAGAAAGTGATAATTTGACCTTAGTAAATGTTTTTGGTATTTTATAAGTCATAAATAATTAATTATAATTAATTAATTAATTTAAAAGAATATTTATTCCCTTGGAATTTATTCATATAGTATTTAATCAATGTCTAATAGTTTTTAGATAATTTTATAAGACCCTACGTAATTTTGAAAGAACTATAAAATCAGTTTTAATCTTAAAAACTGTTTTTTTAAGTAAATTATGATTTTATTTAAATATTAAATTAATAATATTTATGAAATTATTTTTGAAAAATGGACTTCATTTTTTGATTCTACACATCGAAAAATGGTTGGGGTAAAATTTTGGGATTTTTCTGAGGTACTTGAATTTTTTATGAATAGTGGAATCTGATAATTCACAATAAAAGCTAAATAATGTATTAATTGAGTCATTGATGATGTTCTGCTGATGTAAGCCCACTTGGTTCTATATTACATTATAAAATTACTATTATTGGTCATCCAAGACTCACTATTCCTTGTCTTTGGTGGAATTAATAAACTAATCAATTTTATATTAAGGAAACCCATCTCCCCTCCACTATAAAAGCCACCCTTCACTCCCCCTTTTCCTCACACCTCTCAAGCTCCAATAATTCTCTAAATTCTGCCCAAACACCTTACCTAGCTCATCCCCCACGTCCAAAATCTGCTGGTCTCATCAAAAGACCAAGCCTAGCTTCCTTAAAGAGGATCTCAAGAGAAGGATTCTAAAGGTAATTTCTCTCTCTCTTCTCCTTTAATTTCCTTTCAAGTTCAAGTTCTTTTCTTGATCTATCCCTACCTATATTCATCCAAATTGTTCTGTAAATCCAGTATTATATATATAATGTAATATTATGATTCTAATGTTATATTATATCACCCCACACCCATTCCCTCTTCCTTTTATTTTATTAAAGAGAACGTTGTTCATGAGGTGTTAAATTTATCACCTTCAAAAATGACATGTTCTCTTCTTCCATTTCTACGTTAAATCTGGTCATGAAACCATTTTATGGTTGAACCAGAATATTTTATATGTATTATGTTCTATTTTATGTTCTGGAAATAACCTATGGCCTTATTACTAAGTTAAATGTTAAAACAAGATCGTTGTGATCCAAAAACCTCTCAAATTAACCCAAATAACCATCATTAATTTTTTTATCTAATGATTCATCCACTTGGATCTAATATAATTCACTATAAAATTATTAAAGATACTTTAATATCATTAATAACATGTAGTATCAGTTCTGGTTGTTTACCCATTATCTACCCAAACATCAATTTAAGAATACAAGTGGACCGCTCAAGAAAACCATAAAAACGAACATCCCCGAACAAAGTTTTTAAACTCTATAAGTCATCCAAAGGAACTTAATATGAAATAATGAAACCAGAATGAACCCTATTAATGTATAAAAGGTTTTTGAATTTCTAATTAATGAATATAATGTCATTATATAGGACATTAAAGAGAAGGAGGCATTCGAGTTCAAGGTAAGGGGAAATCTCGAACCCAATTTTCTTCCTTCGGGTTCTCCCTCTTTCACTCCATTTTTGATATGGTTACTCCTCAAAGATCATTTATTCATCATTTCCTTTACTTTTCTGGGATGCACATGTTTGTCACTGGTTTTTATGTCCATCAAAATGTTTTCCAAAAGAACTCTTCTTTCAAGACCTCACATTTTACCTCTCATTCAAGGTTGATGGTTCTTGTATCAAGTATGTTGTTCCCTCTTTATTTTGGGAACCCAAAGCTTATGAATGTGTTATTATGAGATGAAACCCATTCCTTTCCATGGGTTATTTATTTACTTGTTTGATATGTGTTCTATGTGGAAATCATGATAATGATAATGTTATGATGTGACGGGTGCGCCCGGAATTATATAGCGCAATATGAATGTTTAAATGTGACGGGTGTGCCCGGAATTATATAGAACCCCAATGCATTGTGTAAAGTGATGAATCTCATGAGTAAATTTGAAATTATGTGTGAACATGATGCTAGCTTTGTTCACAAGTATGTGTGTTAGTTAACCACTAAGACATGATGTTTCATTTTTATGCATTCCCACATTTCATGTTTATCGTTTATGCTCCTCTCATGTTCATTATCTTTTTCCTATGTCATGATTATGCTCACCCCATGATGTATTATTCTTATCTATCCTCTTACTGGGCTTTTAGCTCACCCCTTTGATGTATATCCTTAGGTGGCTACACGTACCAAGGAGAGGACAAGTTCCACTAAGAAGCTATAGAAGAAGAAATTAAATAAATGTTTATGGTTGATGTTGTATTTGTTATGTATGGTCCTAGTTTTCCCAAGACACTAAGCCTCTGGATCCTCCATGTGTAATACTATTGTGTTGTTTATCTTTAAAATGATGTAATAGTAATGTATGAAAAGGTCGGGTCGCTATATGAAGTGTGATCCCAAAGGCTTGGGAGAGGCTTGAGAGAGGCTTGTTGGGAGATTGGGGTTCCTTGGGAAGATTATAGAGAGAGTAAGTCTGGTTTTGGTTGAGATACAAATGGTTTTATTGGAGAGAAATGGGATATTGAGTGGGTATATATATGAAAGGAGAGTGAATTCTTTATTATTTAGGTTTTGAACACCACACATTAAACTAATCAAAACCACAAATCATACCATGGTTTTTTCCAATGGTTTTTTCCAAAGTGGGGTGTAAAAAATTATTCTATAAATATAATGGCCAATATTATTAAAATAATAGGCTTGCTTATGTGGAGGTGAGTCACACTATCAAGGAAATCATTTTAAAATGTTAAAATGTTTTTACGTCTTGGAGAGTCCACTAAGGCTTTGTAAAAAAAATAAAACGAACCTAAAATCACATTATTTTAAATTTAAAACATATATTGGCTGGAAACCCCATTTATATTATTTTATTATATCACTATTGGGTCATTATGATGTCATAAATCACATTATATATTTAAACGGTACTTAATTTTTACCCAAAAATTCGACTATCTCAGAAAATTATTAAAAATTCACCCTTGGATAACTTCAATGTCCTGATTCCAAAAATAATATTCATTTTATTGAAATAATTTTCTAAATATTTTAATTTTTACTTTGAATATAAAAAACCGACATTTATCGAAAATTCATGGGTTTTGACAAAAATAGCTTTCAAACCTTAATAAAAATTAAAATAGTATTCATAAAAAATTATACAATAATTTATATTTAATTAAAATTAATTTAGTAATAATATTTTATTAAAATATCATTTAATTTTAAAAATCAATTAATTCATCAAAATTGATTTTTTTAATTGAATATTAACTAAAAATATTTTTTGTGCTTCAAAAATAACTTACAAAGTAACATTAATAAAATGAATGTATATTCTTTATAAAAAAATAATGAACATAATCATAGTGTTGGGGTCTTGTTACATAACCCTTCTAACACCCGCATAAGACCTAAGGGTATGGTGTGCAATGGTGACAGACTCTTGTGGTCGCTTGGATAACATCACTCGGGTGGTAATTTCTATTAAATTCAACTTCTCCTGTAGGTGGATCCATTCAAGCTTAATGTTTTGAAGTTCGTCTTGGGATTGTTTAAGAGATAGTCCTAGTGACACTACCTTCTTTATGAGTGTCAAAAAATGGGCTTTGTATAGAGAAATTCTACTAGATGAGGCCATCTCTTCGTTTATCTGAGTAAATTGGATTTGTTAAAGCCCTGTATTTATATTAATCATGTGATCACTATTCAACAGAAATATTAAAAACTATAACAATAATTAATGATATTTAAAAATACAAAAACATAAAACCAATGAAGTTCATATGTTTTATATAACCATTTTACATTATAATACATTTAATTAGACCAAGAATAATTTTCATTAGAAAGAATTTTGGTCGTTACAATCTTCTCCACCTTAAGAAATTTTTCCCTAAAAATTTCATTTTCCCACTCTAAAATAGATGAGGGTAACTATGCTATACCACTAGCTTCGATTCCCATGTTTATTCTTTAAACTTGTGGTTTCGCAACAACACCGTGATGAGGGGCATTGTCTTATTTCGTATAAATGTTTCTCAATGATCTAAGATCTTCACCAGCTTCTCATCATAGGAGAGTTCATTATCCAAAGTTTCCACATTTGTATTGAGTACATAGTATGGGTCAAGTATGAACTTTCTCAAGAGTGATACATGGAATACATCATTAACTTGAGATAGGTTCGGTTGGAGTGCTAGTTGATAGGCCACTACTTCAATGCGGTCAAGGATCTAAAAAGAGATGATGTACCTTAGACTAAGCTTTACCTTCTTCCCAAATCTCATAACTCTATTCCATGATGATATGCGGAGGAATACCATGTCTCCAACGTCAAACTCTAGGTCTCGTCGACAATTATCAGTATACCTCTTTTGTCGACTCTGAGTAGCTTTAATGTGTTGCTGGATGGTCTTAACCTTCTCAGTCATTTCTTCGACCATTTATGGACCTAGGAGTTTTCTCTCCCCAACTTCATCCCAACATGATGGTTTTCTGCACCTCTTCCCATAAAGGGCTTCATAAGGAGTCATTTGGATGCTTGAGTGGAAAATGTTACTATAATAGAACTCAACCATAGGAAGATGTTGATCCCATCCTCATTTGAAGTCCATTAAGCATTCTCTCAACATGTCCTTATGTGTTTGGATAGTCTACTCCGATTGGACATTAGTTTGAGGATGAAAATCCATACTGAAGTTTATCTCGATGTTCATATAATGTTGAGGACTCCTCTTGAACTTAGAGGTTAATCTTGGATCTCAATTGGACACAATAGATAGTGTTACTCCAAGAAGCTTTACCACTTCTCTCATATATACCCATTCTATTTGATCTAATGAGAAATCCTCTCGAATTGCAATGATGTGTTTCGTCTTTGTATGATGGTCCACAACAACCCAGATAGCATTGTTTCCTTTGGATGTCTTCGAAAGTCTAGTGACAATGTCCATGGTGATGTTCTCCCATTTCCATGTTGGTATGGGTAATGGTTGCATCATCCTCTTAGACTTCTCCCTATCGACATTCACATGCCGACACACCAGGAACTTTGATGTATAGTCAAAAATCTTTTTCTTCATGTTATCCCCCCAATAATACTCTTAGAGATCTTGATACATCTTTGGGTTTCCTTGTTGAATGGAGAAATTCAAACTATGTGCATCATCCAAAAGTTCATTCTTTAACTCCGGGTTTGATGGAACACATAGTATTGACCCAAATCTCACAATTACTACTTCATTAACATTGAACTCCAAGGATTTATATTTTTTGATATCTTCCAATTTCATCTTAATTCCCACATTATCCTTTTGATCATCCTTTAACCTTTCCAAAATAGATGGTGGAGAAATCATTTGTGAACGGATTGATGTCGTTCCCTTACTTATGATTCCCATGTTCATCTTCATCAAATCTAAGAAGATTCAATCCTTTTAATTTCTCATCAATGAAAGAATCATTGTGTCATTTCTTCTTAAATAATTTTCCACCTTGTTCACTTTCCCAAGGTGTTAATGGATTGAGTAGCTATAGTCTTTGATCAGCTCTAACCATCTTTGTTGGTTCTTGTTGAACTCTTTCTGTGTGAATATATAATTGAGAATTTTGTGATTCGTATATATTTTACACCTCTCCCCAAAGAGGTAATGTCACAAAATTTTTAAAGAGAATATTACTGCAGCTAACTCTGGATCCTGTCTTGGATAGATTTTTTCAGGAACATTCAATTTTCCTAAAGTATAAGCATTTACTTTTTCATTTTTCATCAACACACTGTTCGGGACCTTCTTCGAAGAATCACTAAATACCATAAACATTTCTCCACTTGTGGGCAGTGTGAGAATGGGTGTAGTGATGAGACTCCTTTTTAACTCATTCAAGCTATCTTCGCACTCATCACTCAAAGAAAACAATACTCCCTCCCGGGTTAGCCTAGTAAGAGGGTTGGATAATCATGACAAATTTCTCACAAATCAGCAATAATATCCATCTAACCCTAGGAAGAAATGAATATCTATCACCGATGTTGGCCTCATTAATCCCTCAATTGCAGTCGGCACGCATGGATCAATAGATAATACATTACTTGAGATGATATGACCTAAGAATGAGTCTTCCTTCACCCAAAACTCACACTTTTGGTACTTTTCATAGAGTGTCTCCTTTCACAATGTCTCTAGTAAAGTACTTAGATGCTCCTCATTCTCCTCCTTGGTTTTGGAGTATATTAGAATATCATCTATAAACACTAATAAATTTTTTTTGAGGTAATCTCTAAAGACTCTATTCATCAAGTCTATGAAGATTACTAGAGCATTGGTGAGACCGAAAGGCATTACTATGAATTCATAGTGCATGTACCTTGTACGAAAAGAAGTCTTGGGGATATCCTCCTTCATCACCCTTATATGGTAATATCACGATCGCAAATCCACCTTGTAGAATTATTGTTCTCCACTTAGATGACCGAACAATTCATCAATTCTAGGTAGATGGTACTTATTCTTTATCATGATTTTGTTTAGCTCACGATAATCAATGCAAAGGCACATTGACCCATCATTCGTATTGATGAAGATGACTGGTGCACCCCATGGTGAAGCACTTGGAAATATAAACTCTTTATATAGATTATCATGTAGTTATTTCCTTATCTCCTCAAGCTCCAAAAAATCCATTATATATTGGTTCTTGGATATTGGAAACATTCGAGGTATAAGATCAATCAAGAATTCAACATATCTTTTAGGAGGAAGTTCAGGTAATTCCTTTGTAAACACTTCTAGTAATTCCATCACAATAGGCATGTCTTCAAGTATTGTTTCTTCCTTAGACTGAATCATCCAATCAATATACACGTTCTCATAGGTAAATAATATCCATGCTTGAGATGATGGTGCTAAACAAGATTCATCTACCTCCTCGTAATTGTATAGAATCTGGGGTCAATTCTTCATATGGAGAGTGATTTCCCTCTTACAGCAATTTATGTTGGCTCCATATATAGAAAGCCAATCCATGCCAATAATTTCATCCAATTACACTAGAGGGAGTATGATGAGGTTTTCCAGGAAGTTCAAACCAAAAATTGTGACAAGGGAGGTGTTATATTCATGGGATGAAATGATATCCCCATTTTCGATTCTCACCAACATATTTACTTCCATGATTTGTGGTGGTGTTACGATTGTTCTACAAAACATTAGGGATATAAAAGAATGTGTAGAACTATAATCAAAATGTACTTTCTCTATTCTTGAATGAATAACTAGTGTACCTATCACCACTTCATTTTTTGGGGTTCTCTTTGGTGGTAGTGATGGAAAAATACCCCTTTCAACCTTGGAGGTTATTGGTTGCCACCGAAAACCCTTGGCTTAGGGAACTGGTTTGATAAGTTCCCTAGTTCATTTTAGTTGAATTAGTGAACAATGCATTGATGGTCAAATAGAGTGTTTCTCTCCTCTATCGCAGTAGTGGGTTTTTCTGGTCGGTAGTTAATAGCCAGGTTCCCTTCTCTTCCACACCTAAAGAATTCCCCCATATCCTTCAGGTAATTTCTAGGGTGCTTTTTTAGGCACCTTTGTAAAGTGGGGTGCTGGAATTTCTTAACACCATTGTATTTATCCATCAAACTTTCAGAATTAAAGTCCACCTTACTCTTCTTATCCCCATGACACACCTGAGATTCTATAATCTCCATTTCAACTTTGATGGCACATCAAGCAATTTCCTCATATCTATCGAAGTCATGGATCTCTATGTATTTATGTAGGCTGGTTTTTACCCTACCAAAGAAGTGATCAACCTTGAATTTCGGGGTAATGACAAAGTCAGAGGCATATTGTGCAAGACTTGTGAAGTTTTCCACATAAAATCCAATTGATTCTTCGTCTTTTTGATTGAGGGTAAGGAAGTCCGTTTCCATCTTATGTCTAAGGGTGCGAGGAAAATATTTATCAAATTTTTTCCTAGAAATCCTTTCATTCCAACACCACGATCTCCTCCTCAGGCTTCATATTTTGGATCAATGTCCACTATTGATCAGCTTCACCCTCCATAAGATAAGCATCCAGAAGTACCTTCTCTTGTTATGAACATTGAAGGATGGTGAAGATCTTCTTAATTAAGTTGATCCATTGTTCGGCGATTGAGGGATCAGATGATCCATTAAAAGTAGTGGACTTTGTCTCATGAAGTTCTCAATTGCAGCTTGTTCTTTCTTTGGGGGGTTACCTTTACTCTTGACCCATGTTTCTATTCAAAATGTTTGTTAACTAAGAGATTATCGTGATAATGTTAGTGATTCCCACTCCCATTGGATTGGGAATCTCATTAGAATAGTCATCATATTGATCTTCACATCGGTTTGTTAGCCCGAGTCCTCCTATTACCATCCATTGGGTGGAATAAAAGAAAAATTATGGGAAACACATAACGGGATATCCAATGAAAAAAAAGGATAACTTATAAATTACATTTATTTCCTTAACTTATCTATGTTATCCATGATCTACTTACCAAAATATATTCTTAGGGGCTTTTTTAGTTCAATTAATAATGGTTCATACTATGCTTATGAATTTACCAAATCATGTCCCCTAGAAGTGTCCTAACCAATAGTGCAGTAAGGCTCTTTGTCGTGCATCGGTTCCTGTTTGAGTCTAGCTCAAAGCATTGTTTTCTGGTTTTACCCCTAGATACATATATACCAGAGCCACCTTTACTTGTTCGTATCCAGATAGGGATGTATTTTCTTGATAAACAACATAATCTATACTCACAAACCTTTAGGGATATTTTAATTATACTTATTCTTATCCTTAAGTCTTTCACTGGTGTTTTCTAATCAAAATCCCAAAAAAATAATTAAACCTATCCTTTGATACCAACTATAAAAATCATGCCCTTTATTACACACTTAAACATGATTTATTAAAAAACATGCACTTAATAAAACTCTGAGGATTGAGAGTTCTTGTGTATTGGGAATTTAGGAACATTACATAACAATATAGAAGATAAAACCCAACATCTTTATTGAAAACTTCTTTTACATGACCACAACATTCCTTTGGAATTGGCATTTAATGGGATTACCTGAGGACATGCATAAGAAAAGGGTGAGATATAAAGCCCAGTAAGGGAGTAAAAAAGGAATAACATGAAGAATATAGTATATGTTATGCAATAGGAATATCAATGGATCACAAGAGAAACACGATCATAAAGGCATGATATAGCATCATTATCATTACAGGGAAATGTGACAATAACTTTTAACATGATATTAGAATGATCCAAGACTCATTACATATAGAGAATGAGTAAAACCACGTTTCAATTGAATTAGAATTATTAAACCCTCATTGCACTTGACATATCATGATACTAATCTTTACCCAATACATTGGAGTTCTATCAGGGCGAACCCTTCTTAATCATTTCCTTTCATGCATAAGTGTGCCACATGGATCATACATCATAGAATCATTAAAAATCATCATTTATTAAATGATAAAGGAATGTGGAATACATAAATGAATCTATATAATCGATAATTAAATGTCCATAAAGTTGAAAAATACTTATAGAGAAATGGGAAAAGAATTCACTACATAATGACTTTGTCTTGGAAAATCGTTGTGCAAATTGGGTAGCATAACAACGTGACATAAGAATTCATAAAAATGGTTTATGAGAGAGAAAAAGGTATCTCATCATATGTACATTAAATTTAAATTAATTGGTTCATATAGATTCATTTCCCAAAATATGTAATGGAATTTAGATATATAATATAAAATAATTTATTGAATGTAAATGAAAAAAGAGAAATCTCTTACGGAATTTTGACATGGTAACGGGGGTACATGGAAGGCATTAACGAGAGAGAAAGGGTTATATCATCATTAAAACATAAGTATGGTAGTATAGGGAGGTTTTAAATCATTCTCCAACATTTTTAATTGAAAATAAAATTTCATAACCACATAAATAAATTTGGACAAAAATGAAAATGGAAAAACTCTCTCACAGAATTTTGGCAAGTTAATGGGTGTACATGGGAGGAATTAATGAGAGAGAAAAAGGTATATCATCCTTAAAATGTGAGGAGGGAAGTATAGGGTAGGTGATAAATTGTACCACCAAAATGTTTAATTGAAAATTAATGGAAATAACAATATATGGAAACTTCAACGTTAATAAGAAAGGAAGGAAAGTGAGGATCCCTTACTTGGAAGTGTGATCTCAAAGGCTTGGGAGAGGCTTGAGAGAGGCTTATTAGGATATTGGGGTGCCTTGGGAGGATTATAGAGATGGGATTTAATGGGTTGATTTATCACCAAATGGTTTTAGTGAAGATGAATGGGATATTGATTGTTTTTATATAGGAAATGAGGGTAAATTATTTATTGTTTAGGTTTTGGACACAACACATTAGACTAATCAAAACCACAAACCATACCATGGTTTTTTGTCTATATTTTTTGACAATTTGTATTGGAAATAATTATTTTATAAGTCCAATGGCCGAACATATTAAAATATTAGTTTTGATAATGTGGATGTAAGTCACACTCTAAAGGAAATAATTTTAAAATGTTAAAATGTGTTATAAGTCTTGGAGGCTCCATGAAGGATTTGTAAAATAAATAAAACAAACCTAAAATCACATTATTTAAAGGTAAGACATATATTTCTGGAATATCATATTTATAGTATTTTATTACTTCACTATTGGGTCATTATGATGTCATAATTCACATTATATTTTTAAACGGTACTTAATGTTTACCCAAAAATTTGATTGTCTTAGAAAATTATGAAAAAATTACTGTCAGATAATTTTGACAGCCTAATTTAAAAAAAATTAACTTTATCAAAATAATTTTATAAATATATGAATATTTACTTTTAAAATAAAAAAACAACATTTATCGAAAATTCATGGGTTTTGATAAAAACCACTTTCAAACCTTAATAAAATTTACAATTGTATTCATAAAAAAATTATACGATCATTTATATTTAATAAAAGTAAATTAATAATAATATTTTACTAAAATATTATTTAAATTAAAAAATAGATTAATTAATCAAAATAGATTTCTTAATTGAATATTAACTAAAAATACTATTTGTGATTGAAAAATCACTTATAAAGTAACAATAATTAAATGAATGTATATTCTTTTTTTAAAAAAATAATTCACATGATCATAGTGTTATGGTCTTGTTACATAACCTCTTATAACACCTGCATATGGCCTAATGGTATGCTGTGTGATGGTTGCAGACTCTTGGGGTGGCTCGGATAACATCGCTTGGGTGGTAATGTCTATTAACTTCCACTTATCCCGTAGGCGGTTCTGTTCAAGATTAACATGTTAATGATCGACTTGGGCTTGGTCAAGATCTAAGCATACTGAATCTACCTCCTTTCCGATATCTAAAAAATGGACTTCATGTGGAGAAATTATAATGGAAGAGTCTATCGCTTCCTTTGTCTAAGTAAATTGGATTTTTTAAAGCCTTATATTTATATTAATCATGTGATCACTGTTCAACATCTATATTTGAAATGGTAATAATTCATAACGCTATTTTAAAATCCAAAAACATAAAACAAAATATGTGTATATACTTTATATAACCATTTTACATAATAATATATTTAATCAGATCAAGAGGAATTTTCATTCGGAAAAGTTTGGGTTGTTACATAGGCGACTTTGTTTTAATCCACCAAAGAGTTGATTAATATTTATATTATGTATTATGATATTACTAGAAGTTTACTTCACATGTCTAAGAAAATTTTCAACACAGTTACTTATGGATTATTTATCCTTATTCTTTAGCTCAATGAATTCTATCTCTATTTTCATATGACGAATATAAGGAAAGTAATTCTTGAAAAATAAATTTATAAATTCATAACACTCTATATATTAAATCTATTACTATTTCCTTATGTTTTTATAAGATTACACCATTTATATGCTTCACCTTCAAAATAATAAACAGCCAAAATAACTTTTGATTATCTAAAAATAGGAGAAAAAATTTATATTTTAGCAGTACTGATCCATTACTTAGGAATTATTGTGTCAATATACCCACTAAAATAAGGTGTATATTTCCTCATAAAGTACTCAAGATAATTTTTTTCCTACTTTTCTCATTTTTAAGATCATCATGATTCTTGGATTGAGAAATTAGAATAATAATAATAGTGATATTTTCATTCAAGATCCCACAACATTCAGTTTATAGGGAGAAAAATCATTTAATTTTCTTTCACATTAAGCATTAACATGGTTATTTTGGATTCCAAAAATTGACTAAAACCAAAAGTCATAGTTTGAGAAATAATAATAATAGTGAGAAACCATATAATCATGAAATTTATTTTTAGGATTTCTACATCATGAAACCTTCTCTTCAATATATAATACATTAGGTTTAACCTAGGTCATCCATGATAATCATCTAAACAAATCCATCAATAAGGTTCATATATAAAATTTAAATTAACCCAATCATATATCCCCTAAGAGTTTCTATCCATGTGTGTAGTCTTAGGCCCACTCATCATACACCAATGACGATGGAGTTAATACCCAATATGACCCTTACAAATTTGTTACCCCTATGAGCATTTAGTCCACAACAACATCAACTTTCTAGTACCCATATGGGGATATGTTTTCTAGAAAAATCCTTTATTTATCATAACATATGGTATTATACTATACTTAGGATTATCATAATGTTATCATTGTTTTTCCGCATCATAGTTTCTAAAAAAAACTAAACTATACTTTGATTCTGAATGAGGTTTCCCAAGCATTTTAAAAATAAATATTACATCTTATTGGATGAATATTCAATAAATATCATTACAATCCAAGCCAAAAGATTAAATTATTTCTTTATTTATAAACATGGATATATAAAAATCTAGAATATAGATGTTCTACATCATCTCCCACTAAATTATTCACTACTAGAAGCCTTATTAGACATATCATACATAAAATATTTATTCATTTTCTAGGGAAAAGAAAACAAAATGAGGTGTGAGCTCATATTTTTATTAAGGGTAAATGTGGGAGATATTAATCAATTATCATTTTTAAGAATAATATGAGTGTAAGTGTATCATAAAATGATCTTAACATTTTAAAATCATGTTCATTAATTTATATATCATAATCATGATTTGTGGAATAAATATTAATAGTTCATAATACATGAATTGTAAATGAATATAAGAAAATGATTCAGATATCATAACATTATAATTAGTTTATATTATAAATTAGTAGAATAAATTATGATATAATCATAATGATATAAATCTTATGTCACAGCTACCCACCAAGAAATTCATCACATATTCATATTTTTCTAACCACCATTGTATATGTTCAGGTATTTAGAGAACCTCTCATATACCATCTTTTGGGATTAGGAAAACCTCCTATATACACTTTGATATTATAAAATGTTTATCATTACCAAATTCATTGGATAGATTTAGCTTACCCACCAATTACATAATCAAAATTGATTCATTTGTATACACAAAGATCATCAAAACATTTGTCATTTCATTGTAACTTACACTGTGTAAAATAAAAATGGATTCATCAATATTTCATCACCATAATTATTAATCATCCAGAGAAAATAATTGGGATGGTATCTGAAACACCCCAATATTTTGTGAATTTTTTTAATTAATTTAATCTTTCTAATGTTTTATATTTCAGGGAACACTTAAAATAGTTTATTTTATTTTAGTGCACTATGTTTGGATTAAGTTCACTACATGAAACATTGATTTTATCTTTATCTACATTGAACATTGAGATTAGCTTCTGCTACATGCAATAATGACTTCTCTCGATGTCTTGTGTAACATGCCTGATTGAGGTTTACCGAAAGATAATATATTATTAAAAATATGATTATTTAATATTATAAGATACAACATAAATTTTAAATTATAGGTTATGAATATTTTCAATTAAATTATAAAAAATATATGGTTTACAAATATATAATATTAATTCATAGGTTACCAATTAATTAAATTAAAAAATATAATAAACAATTGAATATAAAAGATATATTTTATTTTTATTCTCCCAAAGGTGTTTTGCCTTAATAAATTAAATTAATTAAAATTAATAAGTTCTATTATAGTAATTTATATGTTATATATTCAATAAAATATTTTTTTTATTCATCCAAAATATTTGATATGCATAAGATAATAACAAACCCAATTTTACACAAAAACCCGATATTTTTATTATAGAAATTTTATCATATTTTAATAGAGAACCCATTTTAAATAAAAAATTTATAGATTTAATTTTTAAAAATAAACTTCATATTTTTAAGATAAATATAAAAATTATGAATGGATAATTTTTTTTATTTTTCTGTAAGGTTTAATTTTTTAATGAATAGTAAAATATTGTATTTTAATTCAAAACTATTTTTTAAAATAATATATTTATAAGATTAAATTATATTTTAAATTTGTTTAGAAGTTTAATTAGATAATATTTTTATAAATTAAACCAATTTATTTCATTATAATCAATTTCACTTTTAAATTGAATATAAAATCATATCAAACTTTTGGACATTTTTACTTTAAAAACACGCATTGTCGACCGAACTGAGGGATTAAATTTAAATTAATTTTTGACACTTATGTGTTTGTAATTTAGAAAAATGGATTCAATATTTTTAATAATAATAATTTATAATTTATAATAAGATAAAATTATTTTTTACCAAAACTACTAGTGAAATTAATTTAAATTAATTACAGCGATTTAGGTTATATTAAGCTTAATAAGGGGATAAACCATAACCTTAAGAACCCAAACGACCTATAAAATTTTCAAAATTAAATTATTTGGATATATTTATACCTATACTACCATTTATAGATTTTGAACTATTAATATATCCACATTATATAAATAAACATGGGTGGGGTTTTTCTTTTCCAAAATATTACAAGAGTGTCACTCCACCTCCATTATAACAGGACTCCTCTCCTCCCACTTCCTCACTACTATCAAGAAACATATGTTAAAAACATATACCCAAATAAATCCCCATAATAACTAAATTTATCCTTGTATCCTTCATTTGGTAATAAAGCCTCCAAAGGTATCCCTTTAGTGAAAACCAAAAGAAGTTACTCGATTAAGAGGTAACACCCTTCCTTAAACTCCTTTCTTTTACTTTCTTTCTCCAATACCTAAAATATTCTTATTAAATGCTTGTATAACAACAACAGTATCCTAAAAAACTATTGTGTTATTACAATATGGTTTATACCTACACTTACATACACTTTTATTAAATGGGTAGTGAACATACTGTTTTCATGTAGGGCGAACTACCACCTCACTAAACGATAATTGTTCATCTTTTCTTTACCACGTCTCATGGTGCAAATTATTATGGAAAAAATGTTTATATATGTTATATATTATAATTATTAAGTCTTTATGATTCTTTAATTCTTTTACAACACATATCATTATACTCCCTATTTTGTGTTAATACGATAATTTCGTTTTATGAAGTGTGGACTACCGCCCCATCAAAGTGATGTGGTTCATTCATACACAACATGGAATGTATTAAGGATGTATTTTTTGAATATATATGATATATATGATATAATAAATATACTTTAATAACAATATATACACATATATGACTTTTATTTCTTTCTTTCAAAATGACAATTAAACAGAAATAACTTTCATATGTATGTATTACTTACCATCTCTATTAATGGTGTATTGTGTTTCATAATTATATATTATATGGATTTTTATAATAAAATATACAGAATATAAATTATATTTAAATAATGGTTAATATTCTGAATATCATGATATAAATATAAGGACCAAAGTTATAACAAATTAAGAAACATGAGAAAAATAATGCGGATAATACCTGAAGTGAAACCTTAGCATAAAATTGTTAACAACAGGATAATATAAATACATAATCAAAACATATATGGTATTATAAGTATGAAAATTTTTCTATTATAGATTTATAATAAATTTATATTTATTATATAGGAGGTTTGATTGAGTATGAAGAAATTCAATCCAAAAGGTAATAGAACTTCATCTCACTCTTTATTTCCATGAGATACATGCCTTATTCACCAATTAATTATTTTGGTAGGTGTATATAATGACCATGAATTAATTATATTACACTTATAATTAAATCTATTTGTATTTACATAAACATTTTATGATATTTCTTTCATGGGGTTTAAGTTTCAAAAGTTACCAAATTGGTAAAGTAATTTTCCCTCAATTTTCCTTCTTTGAGACACATGCCATGTTATACACCTATATTTTTATATGAGGTGTAGAAAAAAAACTTGGACATTTTATAGTATTAACCTCATTATTTTAATGATATTTTAAAACTCCATGTAATTTTATTTTCCTACATGGTGATTATGATTCAAAGCTATCAAGTGGTAGGAGTTTTTTGAAACAATTTCATCGATTTTCAAGAGTGTTTATGTTTATTCTTCCTTTATGAAATATTATGATCCATATATCAATAACATTCATTAATTTTATTATTATATGGTTATTCATGATATGTTCATTTATTGGTTCTATTTTTCCAGTATTTTTTACTTAATATAGTAAAAAATGTGTTTTTATGTATGCTCAAATTTACACTCTCTTCAGTCTGAAATATGTGTTCCTTCAAAACCTTGTTTTATAAAAGGTTTCCAATAATATTTTTGTATTTTTTTATAATCATTAAAATATATTTTTACCCTATTTTTTGTTTACCAATTTTTTCAAATGAATCTTCTTATTGCTTTTCGAGCAAGTATTTTTCTATCTTTTTTACCATGAAAAAGTAATGTTCTTTTTACCTCATACAGCATGTATAGATTTACCCATTGTCATTTCTTTGAAGCTTCCTTTGGATGTTTAAATTGTTATATTTTAAGAATATATTTTAAAAAGTTGTTTTTAATGAAATTTTTTTCAAAATGTTTTCATTCTGATTTTATACGTTTTCAAGGAAAAATGGTTTTCAAATGTTTTTCAAGATCCTCTATAAGTTTTCAATGCAAAAAAGGAATTAAGAATGTTTTTAATAATTTATTTATAAGTTTAAAAATTTATTTCATGAAATTAGTTTTGAAACCGATTCAAATTTTAAGAATCATTTTTCAAAGGATAAAGGATAATTTTCTCATGAAGTGTGTTTAAAAGATCATTCAAAATTATTTCCCAAATAAGATAACATACATTACTATTATTCATTCCCTTATGAGGAAATTATTCAATGATTCCATTTATATTGTTTATCTGAATTATATACATTGTATGGTATGATGTTTGCAAAATGAATTTCTCTTTCCATTGGTTATAAACTTCTAAAACCTACTTCTTTTCAGAGGTTTTGATTTTGATGAAATGATTACAAAATCTGTCTCTTTTACATAGGTTAGGATATGATTACATGTTTATGATACCCAATTAATTTCATGGGTTATGATATGATTGTTTATGATCTTGTGGTACATGTACATATAATTTCATTATGAGATTGGTGGGTCCCGTATATCTCTCTAATACATTTTGTAGAGAATTATATCTCATGTGATTGACATGGTTGTAATGAGGAGTGAAATCATTTCAGTATTAGTGGGATGAAACACAGAGTGAACCTGGTTTAGTAATATAGGGTTGGAATGTGAAGTGAACCTGATTCAGTAAATATTTTTTCCCTAATATAGTATTGGAAGCGATTCGTTGTCTAATATGGAAATAATATTATATGATTATGTATCAGCCACAATTCCATGATTTATTACTATGTCATTCAATCATGGAATATATTATTTATTTCCTTATGATTCATGTCTTATGAATTTTTAAGATTTATTCCATGATTCATGTTTATGATGTTTGATAAAAAATTTATGATTTTCAAAGGTTTTTATAACATTATCGTGCCCTTTTGATCAAGTTTATACTTACATGATTCCCTTGTTTACCCTTAATGAGCATCTGAGCTAACCCCTGTTTTGGTTTCCTTCCCCATGTTATGAAGATATATATTAAGTATGATGTTTCTAAAGAGGGTGGTGGTGATTTTCATGAAGAACCTAGAGGGATATAATGTAGTTCATTTTGGTACCAGTGTTCATGTTACTATGACTCCAAGGGCACTATAGTAGTATGGTCTTCGGGTGTCAGTTTGTATAATTTTTTAAGTATTTCACAAAAGTGATGTAATGTTAATGTAGGTCAAGAATGGTTCATTATAGTTTTTAAATGAGTGATGGTTTAGATAACATTTGGAAAATAGGATGAGAAAAGTTTACTAAGATCCCTTGGTATATTTCTAAGGATATATCTAGGGATGTCCCTAAGGATAAGTATAAGGATCAGTTAACATTTAGAAAAAATGTATTGGAATTTTGTTAAAGGATAAATTGAGTGGTTTCCTAGTAATACATCCATTACTAGATACTAAAAGTTATTGTGGCTCTAGTACATATGTACCTAGGAGTAACAAATCTAACAAGATGTTATAGGCCTAACTCGGGGTAATCTAGTATAGGAAAACTACCCTTACAGCATAACTTCTTTGACACTCCCGAGGTATATTATTTGGAAATTCACATTCTCTTAACAAACCATTATAAATTATTTGAATTGAATATGACTATTAATAACCTATTATAAACCTTAGGTGACATAGATTAAAGATGGTGTCATAAGTTAGACATCCTATTAGTGACTTCTCATGATTATGTGATTCCTCACTATGATAATCATTTCTTACACTATTCTTCCTAGTTTTAGTCAATGGGTGGAATAAAATATAACTATATTAATGTTGAATATGATGGAAAATCATTGGATGAGAAATAAAACTAGATGATGAAAAGTTTTAAGGATAGTGTGATTGTGCCTAATCAATTTTCAAGAAACATGATCAGCAACGTATACCTTAACTAACTCTCAGACTCACCAAGGAAGATAAGAAAGGATTATATTGGGATTTAAGGTAATAGAGACCATGGAGGAAATAATATCTAGTTTTCTTTGTGCCAATAATTTCCAAAGAATAACCTAAGTAAATGTATTAGAGTAAAAATAATGTGTTTTGACTATGGAAAATAAGGACACAAAGAAAGTAAAAACAAAGGGAAATGAAGGGTTTAACTAATGAGATCAATGGGAATATTCACCTCCCTAAGACATCTTTAAAGGTAAAATGATTTAATTGTGGAATGAATGGTCATTATTAAATTCTTGGTCTTAAGGGAAAAACTCTTGAAGATAATCGGAAAGGTGGTATAAGTAATGGTTATATTTCTGATGATTGTGTGACAAAATATGAAAAGTTAAAGGAAAGATGTATTAAAGAAAATGATAAGTTAGCCTTATTATGGAATATGGATGAAGTTTAATAATATATGTTTTTATGTATTTTGATTCAAAATTTATGTTATATGATTGGATAAATATAAAATGATTTTTTCACTATGTATTTACAGGTTTATATTGATTTTTTTATGGAATAAAAAAGTAATTTAATGACAAGGTGATATTTTGACTAAGGTAATATGACCCTTAATATGTTCCTCATGTTAGGATAATTTTTTTATTAAGATATGTTGGATATGAACAAGTAAATTGGATGGAATTAATTACCTCAGAACTAATAAAGGATCTGTTGAAAAAGTATTCTATGTTAACATGGATGAAGTTTGCAACTTCTTTTATTTAAGGAATATATCCAGTAACCTTTGTAATAAGGGGTCATCCATGTTTTCCAAAAATGTTTATGGTAATTCAGATTAGTACTATGTTTCTATAGAATATATGATAAGGTTATTCTCTTATTTGGAATGTGACAACAAAGAGATATTTTTTGATACATGGGGGGTCAATGTTAAGATAATTTTGTGACCTTATTTGTGATGTTTTAGATTTTTTATCTTTCATAAGGGTTATAATTTTAACCATTCATGAAAAGTTTAAGTTAAAATTCAGATAAAGTATTTATGTATTAAGGTTTCACTGAAAACCTTAGTTAAAAGAATATTTAATGATTAATTTTATTTCAATTATATCAATCAGAATTTTGGAAATTAAATTAGTATGTTTTTAGAAAATTAAATCATGTATGTTGGGTGACAACCAATCAAGTTTGGCAAGGTCATTGGTTTTGAACCCATGATCAAAGGATGATAAGGGTTTCAGGCCTACCACTAGCCTATGTGATTTCATGGTTAATATATAATTATTTTTTATGAATATATATTGATGATAAATCAGTAGTGTTACTTTTTATGTTTATAGATTAATTCATATTGATTTTAAAGAGACAAATAGTTATATTTTTCATTCTTTTATGTGAATTAAGATCCATTAAATGTGTATTTGAGTTCTTTATGCGTCAAAGTTAATTTCTTTCCATTCATTACTTAAGGTGATAGATGTATTTAAAATTGAAAAAATAACAAACACATAATAAAGTTTTTTTCCTTATATTCTTGGTCAATAAAAGAATTACTAAAATTTTGGAAAATGATCAAAAAAAATAATTTAGTATTAATGCCTTAAATTTTGTTGAACCGATGGCCTTTGAAATAATCACTAATTTATGAATTTGAGGCCCTAAAATTTTCTTTGATCATTCTATTTTTTGTGATTTATGACCTCAATCACTCCCTATAAATATTTGTGTTCTTCCTCCATGTCAAATATTCACTAACAACCTATTTTCTCTTATCTGGAAACCTAGTAATATGTTACATTAGGTAACCATAATGGTTCCAACTTTAACTTTTTAAGGGAAGTTTTATTATTCATTTTTACGTTGTGGGTTTATATGAATGAAAAATTCAGGTATTAAACCTTTTATAACGTAGATTAATTTCTAGGGAGAAATTCATTTTAAGGGGGGTAGAATGTAACACCCTGATATTTTCTGAATTATTTTCTTTCTAATTAATTTAATCTTTCTAATATTTTTCATTTCATAGAACTCTGAAAATAGTTTATTTTATATTAAAAAATTGTTTTTGGTTTACATGAACTACACACAATGTAAATTTCATCTTTATCTACATATAAAACTGATGTTATCTTTCATTACACAAAACAATGACTTTCCTTGATGGCTTGCATAACAACCATGACTGAGATTTACTAAACAATAATTTATAATTAAACTTATGATTATTTAATATAATAAGATATAACCTATATTTTAAATAAGATTTTATCAATATTATAAACTAAATTATGAAAAAATATATGGTTAATGCTGAAATAAGAATAATTCATAGGTTACCAATTAATTAGAATGAAAATACAAGAAACAATTGATATATAAAGGATATATTTTATTTGTATTCTCCCAAAAGATTTTTGGTATTAATAAATTAAATTAATTTAAATTATTAAGTGGTAATATTTTAATATATATGTTATATATTCAATAAAATATTTTTCATATTCATAAAATAGATTGTATAGGCATATGATAAGAACAAACCCAATTTTACACATAAAAATATGTATTTTTATTATTGTATTTTTAACAACATTTTAATGAATAACCCATTTTAAATCCATTTTTTGGATATTTTATAGATTTAATATGTCAAAATAAACTTATTAATTGGAATATATACATCATAATTATGTTAGTATAAATATTTTTTGTAGGGTTTTATTTTTTTAATGAATAGCTAAAAATATTGGATTTTATTTCAAAAAAATTTTTTCATCTAATTAATTTTTAAGCATTAATTATATTTTAAATTGTTCTAAAAGTTAAATTATATGATATTCTAATCAATTAATCTTATTTTTGTCATTATAATCAATTTCAATTCAAAATTCAATATAAAAACATAACAAACATTTGATAGTTTTTACTTTAACAACTCGCATTGTCGACCCGACTCCGGGATTAATTTTAAATTAATTTCTACCACTTATGTGTTTTTAATTTGGAAAAATAGATTCAAAATTTGGAATCCTAAAACATTAAAAGTTATAATAAGTTCAATTTAGTTTTTAAAAAAGATATTAGTAAATGTAATTAAAATTAAATACTACGATTAAGGTAAAATTAAGCTTAATAAGGGACTAAACCATAACCTTAATGCCCAAAACGACCAATACAATTGTCCAAAATCCATTTTATGGACATATTTCTACCTTGTACAACCTTTTATTGAGTTTGTACTATTATTGGATCCACCTTCAATAAAAACAATGGGTGGGGTTTCCCTTTTCCAAAATATTACAAGAGTGCCACTCCTCCTCCAATATAAAAAGCAACCTCTTCTCCCACTTCCCCACACATATAAAGCCAATTAAATTTTAAAACCTAAACCCAAATAGCTACCCAAAATACCTATATTACTCCTTAAATCCTAACTTTTGTAATAAATCTTTCCAAGGAATCCCTTTGGTGCAAACCCAAAGGAGTTATGTGCTTTAGAGTTAACATGTCCCTCAAACTCCTTTATTTTATTTTCTTGATCCACTACCTAAAATATTTTTATTAATTTATTTTATAGTAACAATAGTATCCCCCATATACTAGGATGTTTAAATTAAAAACTTTATATCTACACTTACACACACTTCCATCTAATAGGTAATGAACATATTGTTTTCATGTACGACGAATTGCCACCTCACTAAATGAAGATTGTTCATTTTTTCATTACCGAATCTCATGGTGAACATTATTATGGACAATATTTTTATATATATTATATATTATATTTATTATTTCTTTAATACTAGATAATTATTTTACAAAAAATAACTTTATACTTTCCATTTTGTGTTAATGTGATAATTTTGTTAGAGGAAGTGTGGACTACAGCCCCTAAAAGCGATGTGATTAATTCATAAAATACATGGAATATATTAAGGATGTATTTAGTCAATATATATGATATATATGATATAATAAATCTAATTTAATAATTATATATATGTATTTTACTTTCTTTCTTTCAACACGAAAAGAAAACGGAAATAGCGTTAATGAGTACGTACGGATTACCGTCTCCATGAATTTTGTATTCCATTTCATAATTATATATTATATAGATTATTATAATAAAAATATATTAAATTAAAATTAAATTTAAATAATATTTTACATTTTAGAAATAATGATATAAATATAAGGACTAAATTTATAACAAATTAAGATACATGAGAAAAATAAATTGGATAATACCTGAAGTGAAACCTTAACATAGAGTTGTTAAAAAGAAAGTAATATAGAGCCATAATAAAACCATATTATGGAATTATAAGTAATAATGTGGTTATGTGATAGATGTGTAATAAATATATATTTATTATACATGAGGTTTTAATGAGTATAATTAAAGTCAAGACACAAGGTAAGGGAATTTCGTCTCACTCTTTATTTTCGTGAGATACATTCCTTATTCACTGATCACTTATTTTATGTGGTGTATATAAATATAATTAATGTATTCTATTCCTATTATAACTAAATCTGTGGGTATTTTCATAGACATTTTATGATATTTCTGTTATGGAATTTAAGTTTCAAAAGTTACCAAATTGGTAAAGTAATTTTGTCTCAATTTGCCTTCTCTAAGACGCATGTCATGTTATAAACCTATATTTTTATATGTGGTGTATAAACTACCTTTTACATGTTATAAAATGAATCTAATTATTTTAATGATATTTTAAAACTCCATGTAATTTCATTTTCCTACATTGGCTGTATGAATCAAAGCTACCAAGTGGTAAGGGTTTATTGAAGCAATCTCATCGCTTTTTGAGATTGTTTATGTTTATGATTACTTGATGAAATATTGTGATTCATATCTCAAGAATATTCAGGAAATTTATTATCATATGTTTATTCATTATATATTCATGTATTCGTACCATTTTTACTCTTTGGTACATAAGATAGTTAAGAATCTATTTTTAAGAAAGCTCGATTTTACCCTCTCCTCTTTTAGAAATATGTGTTTCTTTAAAACCATGTTTGATAAAAGGTTTCTAAGAATATTATACTATTCTCCTATAATAGTTAAAATAAATTTTTACCCTTTTGTATTTTACAAATTCTTTCAAATGAATCTTCTTATTTCTTTTCAAACAAGCCTTTTTATATCCTTTTTACCATGGAAAAGGAATTTTCTTTTTACCTCGTACGATATGTACAGATTTATCGTTCGTTATTTCTTTGAATCTTATATTGGATGTTTAAAAGATTAATTTTTAATTATTTTTTTTAAATCGATATTCAAATAAATGGTTTTTGAAAAACATCATGCTTATTTTATAATTTTTTAAGGAAAATGGTTTTCAAAAGGTTTTCAAGCTCCTCGATAATTTTTCAAAGGAAAAAATGCTTAAAATGATTTTAATACTTCCATTATAATTTTTCAAGTTTATTTTCATAAAAATGGTTTTCAAAATATTTAATTTTTTAAGAATTATTTTTCAAAGGAGAAATTATAATTTCATTATGATGTTTTTTTAAAATATATTACAAAATTATTTTCCATCTAATATAACATCCATTGGTGTTACTCATGCCATTTTGTAGAAATGATTCAATTTTTTCATTCATATTATTTCTATGAATGGTTTAAATTTTATGGAATGATGTTTATGAAATATGTTTCTATTTTCAAGGGTTATATATGTCTAAAACCCACTTATTTTCTTGGGTTATGATTTTGATGAAATGATTATTAAACATATCTACTTTCAACATGTTAAGATATGATTACATGTTTATGACACCCATTTCATTTAATGGGTTATGATATTATTGTTTATGATCTTGTATCACATGTACAAATTATTTTACTATGATATGTTTGAGACCTATATCTCCATCTAATGCATTCGATAAATATTTATATCTCATTAGATAGACATGGCTAGACCAAGGAGTGAAATCAGTTTAGTATTATAGGGCTGGAATGAGGAGTGAACTCGATTCAGAAATATAGTTTTGGAATTGGGAGTGAACAAAATTCAGTAAAGGAATTTTTCCACTAATATGGTCCTGCAGCGATGCCTTAGTTACTATGGAAATCAACTTATATGCTTATTTGTCTCCCATAATTCCATGTTTTAATCCTATTTTATGCTTCCATTGAATATGTTCTTTATTTACTTAGGATTCATGTCTTACGAACTATCATGATTTATTCCATGATTAATGTTTATGATCTTTGATAACCAGGGTATGATATTAAATTCTTTTATCACATTATCATACTCCATTGCACATGTTTATTCTCACATGTATTCATTGTTTACCCTTACAGAGTATCTGATCTCACCCCTTTTTTCTATTTTCTTACCCACATTATGGAGATAATTATTAAGTATGATGTTTATAATAAGGATTCTAGTTATTAAGAACATAGTCGGAGATAATTTAGTTCATTTATGTATGATGTTCATGTTTCTATATTTCTAAAGGCACTACACTAGTACATTCTTTGGGTTCCCATTTGTATAATTGTTTAGGTATTTAGAAAAAGTGATTTAATGTTAATATATGTCAAGAATGGGTAATTATAGTATCATTGGATCATATTCCCAATTAAGAATAAGTAACATCAAAGTATGGTGTCATAGATGAAAAATTACTTTAAAAGATCACTAAAATATATCCTGAGTAAAATACACTTTTCATTTTAAAAACAATTTCTTAAAATATAAATATTTCCATAATATAAGAATAAAATCATTAAATATAACCATGAAATAATTTAAAGAAATATTTAAATCAAATATTATTTATGATGTCTGGAAAATCTATTTGTGTGGTGTACATTAAAGCAAAGATTTTGTTTACACCTTTGGTGAGAAATACATCATTTGGAAAATGTTAAGAAGTTACCTTTTAAAAATTCTTATAGAAATGAAAAAATGGGTAAAATGAAATTAAAAAATTATAATATAATAGTAAAAACATTGTTTAAAACATTTTAAATAAAAAATATACATGGAAGAAAAATATTCTTGGTCGATTAGAAAAGAAAAGTTAGTTTTCCCTAAAAACATCCATCTAGATATTTGATACATTGGGAGAGAAAAATGAAAGAAAAAATTTTTATTTCTAGAAATAATAATAGGATATTAAATTAAATTATATTTTTTATAGATTTGTCATAAAATTTTATTATTGTAAATTCTAGTATAAATAATCCCAATAAAAATGAGACTACATCGTTAAAAACATACCTTAAGTTTGACTTTCTCTATAAGTAATCTAACCACATATATAACAAATTAAAATATATTATAATTGTATAAAAAACCATATTATAACTTATAATACATCACATTTTTTTACTTATTACATTTTATCACCCGTTTGTTAAAAATTATTAATTAAAATCACTTTTTTAAGGATAACTATTTTTTTCATGTATGTTTCCGTTCGGAAGTTCTGGTGACTGTACTTTGTACAACGTTCCATAAACTCAAAAATTTTAATAATAATATAAATAAAATATATATTAATTATATTCATATTTATATCCATCCATAAAATGTAGATATATAAAAATTAATTACACCATTCATGGAGATTTGTATTCTATACATAGGAAAGAACATTGTTTTCATGGTCTAATAAAAAGATTAAAAGAGAGATAAATAATATTTTATCATTATAGAATATAAATTATATCATTAATATAATATATATTTATTAAATAGTTCATTATATCTATAAATGTGAGTTGGTAATGGAAAATTAATCATATCTTTATATGGAGGCGGTAGTACACACATATGTATGGGCAATAATTTCATTTCCCGTTTTTTAGAAAGTGGGTGGGAATTTGTTATTAAATTATCATAATAACATCTTAGTATTTTTATGATAATGGATACATTATGTTATAATTGATACAATAGGTTTATATAAGTTCCAAGAAGAAATAAAATTGAAAGAGCTTAGTTAATATTTATACCTCTATATTGAAAGACCTCATTTGGATGACAACATAAGACTTGAAATATTAGTCTTAAGAGAAGAACAGGGGCTCTAGATAAAATTGAAGGGAGATACTATGTTATTAGATTTGTGATTTTATTATCTTTAAGTCTCAAACATTGTAAATAAGGAATAAAGGAGGTTCTATTTTATAAATGAGGAGATAAAACATTTGTAATTAATTAAAATACTTTTATATAATTAATGTCATGGACACACACCGTTCATGAGATGTGGCATAAAAAATTAAATCCTCTTAAGGGTGTAGTGTGAGTGGAAACAAAAAATTTATCTCCAAAGAGCAATGTTTCAATCTATCTTTTAATTAAAATAAAATTATTGAAGGATTTAAGAAAACAAGATATTTCATTGAATTTTGGTGAATTTCAAATGAGAGAGAATTGATTAGATTTTGGTTAGGTTTTCCATTTCATGATGCAATCATAGTTTCAGAGAAAAAATGAATCATATTGTTTTTTAAAGAATAATTTAATGAATTGAGTAATAATTGTTTCTTTAATTCACCATTGATTTAATTATTTATCAAAGTGTGAAAATTTTAATGAATTGAATTTTAATTTATCAAGAAATACCAAATCTACTATTAATTTTCCCTAAATAATTAAATTAGTCTATCTTAATTTCTTCTCTTGTTTTAGTAATCACTAAACCACTCCCTTTCTTGATTTTCATTAAAAAATAACTAATTGGTGTAAAAATAAAAAAATAAAGTATGGGTAAAATAATATTTAAAACAATGAAATTTAATATTTAATAATAAAATAAAATACCATATTATTTAATTTCAATTCAAATTTTATTAAATTGTAAACCATTAACTTAAAAAAAAAATTATTTTGATTGAAAGTTTTCAAAACTCAAAACATTAGATAATGGGATCCCCCTTCCCTTCACCAAGTCACTAATGATTATACCCCTTAATGCGTGAAGGGGTAATAGAATAATATGAAGATTTAAGTATGGTTATAAAATAAATAGAAAAAGAAAGGGGGAGGGTTGTGGCTTCCTCATTGTTTAGTGTGCCTTCTTCCTCCTTAGGAAGTGTCCCCTTCTCTCCCAAGATCTTGATGGTGTGAGTTCTTTCCACCAAATGGTATTAACTAAAAGGAGGTCATCACCTCCCTTTATAAGTGATGAAGTAGGAGTTATCTTAACTTTTATATCTAGGTAAAATGCGGTTTGGGATTTTTAAATTTACCCCACCCTCAACGTCTTTACGTCCTTTGAGTAGCGAACACTTGCATGGATTCTATCCATGTGGGGTGGAGGCTCTTCATGGAGGGTTGGTCGGGGTGGAATCATCCTTTTACTCTGGCTATCAAAGTGTATAAAGGAGGCCTGAATAAAGATCAGGGTCTTGAGCTCAGGGTGGTGAAAAGTGGTCGGCCAAGAGCCTAAATGGGATGGACAGTAGAAAACCACCACCTTCCTCTGACCTTTATAATGGCTGGAGGTTCTTCGGTGAGGTTGTGACAGCATACAAGCGGCCTTCGGTGGTGGAAGAGATGACAGTTGCTCGGTGGTTCAAAGTGAATTCGAGGAAGCATATCCAATAGCCTCCTCCTCTCCTATGGCCTTCATAATGGCTGGTGGAGGCTCACACAGAGCCCCAGAGGGCTTCAAAGGAGGTTACCGATTGATGGATGTGGTTGGATAATCCATGATAGCATGTAAGGATGACGGTGGTGATTTTGGTGATCAGTTGTTCTTGGAAGAGGTAGAGAGCGGAGGTGGAGGCAGTAGTAGATGGTGGTTTGGTTACAGGGGAGGTTGGGTGATGAAGGTGATGGCAGGTGGAGCGAGGGGACCTAGGGTGAAGGTAGAGAGGTGTAATAGTAGCAGACCATGGCAGTTTATGAAGGAGTGTGGAAGACCTCCCATCCCACATCAAAATGATGGGATGGTATGTGTGGATTAATAATCCTTGACGCAGGGTCAACCAACATGCCCACTCTGAGATGGTCTCCTAGTACACTTGCACACACTCATGCGGCGCACGACACATGTGGCCTGTGTGGGTCTTCAACCAAGAAATGGAATACCAGGGTAAACTACCCATGGCCCACCTATACAGGGAATAATCACCCGTGCACCTTGATGACTCATCTGGACCTCCTTGTGGGTTGGGTGGCTAGTTGGACAACTCAAGCTGGCTTAGTAAAGCGCACCCATGGGATGAATTTTTGCTAGTTTTGGCCTATTTTTTAAAAAACAAAAAGAAAATATTTATAAAAATTCCATAACTTTTCATTAAAATTGATCAATGTGGGATCAACCAACGTGCCCACTATGAGTTGGGCTCCTAGTACACTTGCACACACTCGTGCAGCTCACGACACATGTTTCCCGTGTGGGTCTTGAACCAAGAAATGGCATACCGGGGTAAACCACCCATGGCCCACCTACACAGGGAATAATCACCCATTCACCATGATGAATCATCTCGACCTCCCTGTGGGATGGGTGTCCTGTTGTCCAACTCAAGTTGGCTTAGTAAAGTGCACCCATGGGATGAATTTTAGCTAGTTTTGGCCTATTTTGTCAAAAACAAAAAGAAATATTTATAAAAATTCCATAAATGTTCATCAAAATTCTTCAACGCGGGATCAACCAACATTCCCACTCTGAGCTGGGCTCCTAGTACACTTGCACACACTAATGCGGCTCACGACACATGTGGCCCGTGTGGGTCTTAAACCAAGAAATGACATACTGAGTTAAACCACCCATGGCCCACCTACATAGGGAATAATCACTCGTGCACCTTGATCTCTCATCTGGACCTCCCTGTGGGCTGGGTGGCCAGTTTTCCAACTCAAGATGTCTTAGTAAAGCACGCCCATGGGATGAATTTTTGCTAGTTTTGGCCTATTTTTTCTAAAAAAAGAAAATATTTATAAAAATTCCATAAATGTTCCTCAAAATTCTTCAAGTAATTTTCAAACATAAAGACTACGTTCTTATACTCGTTTAAATCAATTTCAATTACTCATTCCAAACTACCCAAAATTTACTAAATCATTGAAAATCAAGGGTTCTTACATTAAAACATATGAATAAATCATCAAAATTTGATCAAAAATGTGTAAAAAAGTGTTCCCTTTAAAATACCTCCACACATAAACCATACATATCCTTAAGAAGAAAATCTCATAATGGAGTTAAAGAGGGTACCAATGTTATCAATATTCAAATTTCAAAGCAATATAATCAATTTCAATTCCTTATACCAAACTACCCAGAATGTACGAAATCATCGAAAATCAAGGGTTCTTACATTAAAAAGTTTGAATAAATCATCAAAATTTGAACAAATATGTGTAAAAAATTATACACATTAAAATACCTCCACACATAAACCATACATATCCTTAAAAAGAAAATATCATAATGGAGTTAAAGAGGGAACCAATGTTATCAATATTCTAATTTCAAAGCAATATAATCAATTTCAATTCCTTATTTCAAACTAGCCAAAATGTACTAAATCATTGAAAATAAAGGGTTCTTACATTAAAAAGTATGAATAAATCGTCAAAATTTGATCAAAAATGTGTAAATAATTGTACCCTTTAAAATACCTCCACACATAAACCATACATATCTGTAAGAATAAAATATGATAATGGAGTTAAAGAGGGCACCAATGTTATCAATATTATAATTTCAAAGCAATATAATCAAACAATCACTAGTGCCAAAATTATTTTTCACGACATTTTTTTTTATTTTTAATGTTGGATAATAGTCATTGTTATTAAAGGAGATGTGTTAAATATTGTCTTTAACACCGGTTAATAAAATAAAAATTTTAAATCTATAACGGAATAGATTTTTTACATCATCTATTTAATAACCTATATAAAAATCATATATTACAACGGTTTTTTATATAAGCTGTGTGGAAAAGTATTAGGGATGAAGGGTTTTTATGTCATTTATTAAATAACTAACATAAAACATTATATACCACATCAGTTTTTATATGAATGACATGGATAAAAGACAATCCCAAAGCCTTTTTTTATGTCAATTAATTATTAAATGATATAAAAGCACTATTCCACATCATTTATTTTGAAATCGATGTCAAAAGCCTTGGTGATGAAGATTTTTTACATAAATTATTTTATAACCTATATAAAAAACCCTATACCACTTCAGTTTTATAAAACTGATATAAAAAATCAACAAAGGCTATTTTTAACCTAAGTTATAAAATAATTGATGTGAAAACTTTGATTTCTTCAGAAAATTATTTCATTATACCCTTACTCTCCACTGAAAACCCGACTAGAAAAATAAATAAACAAGCATTAACAAGTAGAAATAGAAAAAATTATAAAAATTAAACATTCAAAATTACAACATTAAAAAATTAAAATATTAACTAAAAATAATCCTAAATAAAAAAACAGTTGTCAACTACACATTTACAATTACAACATTCAAAAATAAAATATTCACTAAGAAAAATAAAATCCAACCAAACATGTAAAATGATTTTCTTATACCACTTATAAGTGTTTGATCTCTTGTTCAATATAATGGAGATATTCCTTAAGAAGATAAAAATTAATAGGAAAGTAGTTAACATGTATAATTAATAAAACAAATGAAATATTAAGGAATAGTTTATAAGGAAATTTCACCTAGTTGAACTTCATAATTGTTCCAGTTATAATTATTTCATACCTAAAACTTAACATATACCATCCATATTCTTTGACACATTTTTGTTTATTAAAATTCAGTTTAAATTATTTTTTCAATTCAAAATTTTATTTTTCGTTAATATATTTAAAACGTACTAATTATAAATTGACATTCACCTTTACTTTTACATTTTTGATCTTAGCGTTCCTTTTTTATGGTTTTTCAAAAGAAATCCCATCCCCTATTAGAAAATAATATTAATGAAATAAATTTAAAATTCATTATAATATAAAAACTATTAATAAATTAAAACTTGCTTTTCTAATAGGTTCTTAAAATTTGCTCTCACATTCCCATGGATAGAGCATATCAAATAAAGTGTCTTACCTCTTGAAAAAAACACAAAACATCCATTATTTTCTTACCTCTTGTAATTATCTTCACAAATTTTATAAAGATACCTAATAAAAAATATACATAAATATAAATTTTTAATAAATTTAATGCAGGGAAAGATTTATGTGAAGAAGTACATGGGAAAAAACTTGAATCACATTGATGCCTAATTTATCTCCAGTTACAATCTCCATGAGATCATTTTTCAAAATCCCCACATTTATTTCATGCCTACTTACATGAGATTCCATTGGAAATATATAAACACCCACAAAAAATGGAATATCTTGACAGTCTTTCAAGGTTACTAGAATCTGTATTTGAAGTCATTTCCATTTAAATTGAAATTCACCTACTTTGACATTTTTGATCTTAGCGTTCCTTTTTTATGGTTTTTCAAAAGAAATATCATCCCCTATTAGAAAATAATATTAATGCAATAAATTTAAAATTCATTATAATATAAAAACTATTAAAAAATTAAAACTTAATTTTCCAATAGGTTCTTAAAATTTCCTCTCACATTGCCATGGATAGAGCATATCAAATAAAGTGTCTTACCTCTTGAAAAAACACCAAACATCCATTGGTCCTTGATATAAAAGAAAATTTAATGTTAGTGGTTATTATGTTAAAATATAAATAACACTTTGTGAGATATATGTTTTAAACCTCTCAATATAAGGAAACATTCAGCACTGCGTAATTATATTATGTTCAAATATTTTAGCAAAATAAACTATTATTCTTTATTTAGTCAATGTTCATGATTCAGGTGAAATAAACTATTGGTACATTAATCCATATACCTCTCTCTTGTAATTATCTTCACACATTTTATAAAGATACCTAATAAAAATATACATAAATATAAATTTTTAATAAATTTAATGCAGGGAAAGATTTATGTGAAGAAGTACATGGGAAAAAACTTGAATCACATTGATGCCTAATTTATCTTCAGTTACAATCTCCATGATATCATTTTTCAAAATCCTCACATTTATTTCATGCCTACTTACATGAGATTCCATTGGAAATATATAAACACCCACAAAAAAATTGAATATCTTAACAGTCTTTCAAGGTTACTAGAATCTGTATTTGAAGTCATTTACATTTATATTTTTTGTTGGATATAAGATATTTGTTTACCTTTAACGTATTCATATAAATAAATAGACAAATATATTAACTTTTAGATATTAAAAAAATTTCATACAAAAATAAAATAAAAGATTAAATATACACATACCTTTGTGGTAATATGTCACATAAGTCTAGATGGCCAAACTAAGAAGTGGACAATACTTTTTCCAAATGTCCCCACCTTATATGTAGGTAATTGTACTCCAGCTGATATATCTATAATATCTTATACAGTGACCCTATGTTTCTTTTTCTCTAACTATTGATGATTAAGTGCATCTCCTATATAATATATCAGCCTATATGAAACTATATGATAGTGAGGATCATCAACATATAACTTGTGGTAACTACGAAGCTCTGGAGGAGGGGTGTTGGAGTAGGATAAAAAATGGGGTTTATAGGTGGAGGTGGAAGAGTGGGTGTATAAGTGGGATAAAAATGGGGTCTGCATGTGGAGGTGGAGGATAAATAATGGGGTCTACAGGTGGAGGTGGGGATTGGTAGCTGCTGGAGGAGGTGGAGGAGTGGGAGATGCAGTCTGAAATTGTATTTGCATGTTTGCAAACATGGACTGTACTAATGATCTGGTATTTTCCTCCATCGTTACATTAATATTTTGAACATTAGCCTCCAAATATTCTATTTTTTTATAAAAAATCTCCATTGAAGACTATTAAGAATGCGATAATACTTTTCTCCCTGATACACCCTCTGGGTATCCACATACATAACATGGGTGTTTGGGCTTTCCCAATGTTGTAGATAAAATATCTTGCCTCCCCTCAACTATAAATACCCCCTTTGTTCTCTACTCCTCAAGAGAATCTTGAATTAATTTTTTTGAGAAATTCTATAATGATTCAAAAAATATAATTAATTGATGTAATTTAAAAAAATAAATAAAATACAGATCTTATAATCCTCTCAGCTACAACCCTTGATTATTTTGTAAGATATTTCCCATTTTTCTCATCTGATACCTCTTCCATTTTTCATGTCTAGTCAGGGGTGGAGGGCAATATCTCCCGAGCTTGAAGTCTCAGCTCTCAGTTTTTGTAATTTTTCATCCATCATTTGTTCTTCCAATAAAGTATACCCTCCCCAAGATAAATTATGAGGGTATACATTTCTAGATTGGATCTCTCTTTGAGACCTCTTCAATTTCTATAAATTTTGAATAAGAAATCCTTAAGAAATCATTAATAAGATAATTAATAATGAAAAATTCTAAAAGTTTACATTGAACTTGCCAAAAAAAATTCTTGCCTTCTACCTTCAAAAAAAATCCACGTGTATTCATCTATGAAAGGATATATATGACATAAATTTTCATGTATCATATTCCCAATAATGAAATCAAAATGGGAGTTGATTTAAAATCCCTCCATCTCTTAACATCCATTGATAAACATTTCCTCTTAACTTATCTAGTGCCAGATATATCAAATGTCATATGATAAGAATGGGGAAAACATTTTATACTATAAAAATTTCATGATTAGTAAAACAATAACAAGTGAGATTACCTAAATGGTCTCTCGGAACTAGGATATTATTGTTTTTAAACCCTTATCCAATCATTAAAAAAAATACTGAATTTACTTTTCCCTTGAATGGATACAAAACTCTTGATTTTTTTCATTATGACCTCTTGGAATATCATTCTCATCAAATTACAGCACAATCCTCTGGTTCTAGGTACGATCAATTGATAATTTTGATAGTTTTGTTTTTTCACGTTTACCAACCCTCAAACTCTTATTTAGATCTGTGGGAGTATTTGAAGGTTAGGGATGATCAAGGGGAGCATGTGCGTGTTCATCCCCAGAGGTATGATTAAGACGCTCGTCTCCATAAGTATGTGTTTGATAATCTAATTGATCTATCATTATCCTTCAAATAAAAGAGATAAAAAATTAATACACAAATATACAAAGTCAACTGTTACAATACTAATGTAAATTAAAAATTAAAAATTATTAAACAAAAAAGTAAACTAAAACTTAACACATGATTTTCAAATTTTTTATAGTTAACTAAAATTCTAAAAACAGTAATGATATATGAATTTTCATGTAAATGAATGAAAAAAATCCAAATTTGGTGTAGGAATATTAAAAATGGTATAACCTAATAAATTATTTTTTACACAAAAAAAGAATACTTTTTCAATATACGGTTATAAAATATTTTTTTATATAACATATTAGATTTAAAAAAAATTATTTCAACAAAATCGATATGTATATAATTTATATAATGGTAAACATGGTAAACTAAACAAAACTAAACTAATATAAATAATTTTTTTTAATTTTTTGATTTAATACATATTTTAATAAATAAAAAATTAAAATATCTAACATTTTATGAAATTAATAAAAGAAAACGAGAAATAAACATATGTTACCTATAATATTAGGAATGTACTAATGGATTGTTTTCCCAAATTCCATTATCATGATCATTACTTATGTAAAAAACCATGTCTACGATGTTATAATCATTATTATCTGTTAAATTTTTCATGGAAGTAGGGGACTCACATAAATCAAAATCTTCATCAAGTTGATCATCACCAACATATCATTTTTTCCTTGTAAAACAATAGAACACTGCATATCAGATTGATTAAGAACATAGAATATTTTTTTGCTTGTGTTTCTATTATAAAATAATCATTTGTGTTTTCCAATCAATTTAGATTAACAACTGTAATTCCTAATTCATCATTTCTGAGACTATTTTTACAAATAAACCATTTTTAATTAAACACTAGAAATTTAAATTTAATGTAATCAAACTCCCATATTTCTTAAATGAATCTATAATATTCACTTTATGTACAAATTGGATTTTTGACTTTAGAACTCAAAAAATTTATTTATTCTACGAAAACCAATACACCATTATTCTGAATTTCACTTCTCTTATCCTAATATTTCATATGAAATGTATAGACATTAATGTCATACCCAGATCATGTTATCACATTTAAACATAGACCACCCACTAAACATCTTAATGTATTTAATGAATCTAATCTACCAATCATGTTATTTTTAAACCATGTAAAAAAATTATGCTCATTCAAAATTCACATTTCTTTATTCTTTAGACAACAGTGTTTCAACTCATTAATATGAAATGCTATATTTTTTTAGAATCTTGTACATTATTCAAGATGTATAAATGTTCCTTCTTTATTTTTTCACCTGAAAAAGATTTGACTTTCAATACATGAATCCCATTTCCCCCATAATTAACTCGTTCATTGAGAGATGGATGCAAACCAATGTGCTCCACCACAAACAAGTAGATCATAAAAAACTTTGAAAACACCTTAGAAATATTCTTTTCAATAATAGTGTCTTCATTTCAATATGAATTCTTAACATAACCCTTCAATATATTCATATACCTTTCAAAAGGATACATCCAACGTAGATATATAAGTCCAAAAGCATCATTTCTTGAACCAAACAAACCATTAAATTCACCATTATATCGAAAAAAAAAATGAAGGAAAATACATTTCCAATTGACAAAGTATAGAAATTGCTTCATTTTCTAAATTTTTCAAAGCATCTAGATCAATCGCCTTATTACAAATTGAATTGAAAAAATAACACACCTTTATGATAGTCTTTTTGACATGGATAGGTGATATTCCATGCAATGAAACCGGTAGAAGTTTTTGCATCATAACAGTCCTAAGATTTAATACCAATAAACTTCAAATCCTTCATATAGACAAAAAAATCACATTTGCAGAATAAAAATGTGGCATATTCATATCATGAAGACATTGAAAAAAGATAATTTTCTCCCTCCTGGATAATTTATGACAAGTCAGGGGAAGAAGTGTTTAACTTACATCAGGAGTGAGAGAAAACTCCATACATATTCACATTGATAGTAAGTCTAATCATACATTCATCCCACCTTTAGTATTTCCTTTAATATCTAACAATGTTCTAATCAAGTTTTCAAAAATATTCTTCTCCACATACATTAAATCATTGTTATGTTTCACTTCATGATATCTCAAATATAGTAGCTCAAAAAATATTGACCATTTATTCCAAATATTTATATCATTATTAGATTTATGTGTCTTTACAAATTTCAGATTAAAGTTTTTAACCCTCTCAAAATACTCATTAGTGGATATAGGTATTGGAGAAACATCAAATTCTTGTGAGCCATTGAATTCTGATTTTAATCTTCAATAAGAGTGATCGATTGGAAAAAACGTTATATGACCCATGTAAACTATTTTCATCCCAAGACTCAATTGAAAATATGAATTTTGTTGTTCTCAATTGGAAACACTTTATTCCCCATAACACTTTATCTAGACAAATTTCCAAATTCTAGGAAGTCTTTTATAGGGAACATAATTATTTCTTGTAGTTGAAAATATTCCACTATATAAAAATCATACACCCTTATACCATCCTCCCATAAGATTTTAAAATCATCAATTAATAGTGACCAGAAAAAATAAATATCATTTCTGGGTGGCTTTCCTCTAGATATCATTAAACACAACATGAAAAATTTTCACTGCATTCAAAATTCAGAAGATAGGTTGTAGATTACCAATAAAAATTCCATGAACTATGTGTGATACTAAGGTTTCAATATAGATTCATTCCATCCATGCATAGCCCAAGACTAATATTTCTAACATTATTTCCAAATGTAGAAAACCGATAATAAGTTTTCTTCCACTATGGACAATTAGTAGGATGACATATTTTCCTATCACATATCTACTTATCAATATGTTATCTTAACCTTTTTCCATCATGTGAATTTTAAAATAAACGTTTCAAATGAAGAAATATAAGAAGATATTAAAATACCTTTGTAGGGTTATATATAACCTCTAAATTATCCTGTGATTTTTCTATCAATGTATACTGTGATGTCCCACATTTAAGACACTATGGAAGAAATTCATTTTCATTCCTATATATAACATAGTCATTATGGCAGGCATGTGATTTCTTATACCCCAATCTCATCGAGAATAATATTTTCTTGGCCTTATAATGTGAATCTTGAAGATCCTTGTCTTTAGGAGGAATTGTTTTAACAATTGTAGTAGCTATATAAAACTCTTGTCACTCCATCCATGTTTTTCCTTCAGGTTAATCAATCTCAACACTGGTGATAAAGCCGTAATTTCCATACAACTAGGATAAAATGGTTTTTCAGAATCACTATATAGATGCTCAATTCTCGGTTATTTCTCAATTTTCTCTACTTTAATATCATGAATCATTTCTTAAATTTCATTAGAGTTACCATCTTTCAAATAATCATCATCAGTAGATCTAAAATTCTGCACAATTTTACCATGCCAAATCCAAGGGTTGTAACTCAGAATAAAATTGTGGCAAATTAAATGATCCTTTATCTATTTACTTTTAAACTTCTTCATATTTAACTATTTCAGGCATGGAATGAAAAACCTGTTGTTGTTTAGATCATTTAATTTAGAAAATTCAAAAAAAATCATAAAACCCTTCCTTATATTCATCACTCTTTCGATGTTTTTAATCCAGTTTTGACTCATTATTACCTATGATAAATATCAAAATTATATATCTTGTAAAGATAAGAAAATTTTATATTTATATGAAATATGTCATAATTTGAAACTAATACAATTTTTATATATATAAAAAATAGGCATATTCAACAAATATAATTACAAATTCTAATTAACAATGGAAGATAAGTTTAAATATAAATGGTAAATCATAAAAAGATATGAATGGAAATAATTTAAAAAGGGAAATATAGTTAGATAAGACAACTTTTTATTTATATCAAATATTTCATAATTTGAAAGTAAAATAATTTTGAAATATAAAAATAAAAATATTTGTATTTGGAAATTATAATAATATTGTATTTGAACAATAAGATAGAAAAAAACTATGTAAAAATAAATCACAATCTACTAGTGTGATGTATTATTTACCTATCATTATTTTTTGTGTCAATGTAACTCATGGAAAAATCAACACATAAGAATAAAACACTTGAAGTCAAATAATAATTCACTCACATTTTCTGTCACACTATAGTTTAACATATTTCTATGAGATGTGGTATATGAATAATGTAAAAGGGTTGCATCATTTTATGGTAAGATTTCTATAGTAAAAATATTCCTCTTTATAGAATTCCCCCAACTGTAGAAATAAATAGTTATCTAGAACTTTAAGGGGAACAAATATCGTCATTACTCCTGTGACCATTATAGAAAATGAGATAACTCTATTGAGTTACTCAATCCCTATAATGGATTTCATTGCATTCTTTTATGAATGATATAATATATTAAAATAATTCATTCTAACACAAGATTATTGTATGATGGTGTTTGGATGTTCATGGAGTTAATTTTTTATTACTGCAACATAGATTCAACCCATGGATCCTTTGTCTAAACAATAGTTTAACCAACATAGTTATCTAAATAGTCCATGAATTAGTGACGAATTCTTGATAAACCATCAATAGGATCTATTTTCTTGGAAAGGTAACATTGATACATGACTTCGACTTAATAAGTCTATTTCTTGTATAAATATTTTTATCCCCTAGATGAGAAAAAAAATAATGGAATATCATTTGGTGGAATTGTAGGTAGTTTCACAACCTATTTACCAGCTATATGCAACAGGGTTTTAGGGGTTTTATGTTGTATAAAAAGTTTACATGATTTTCAACCTCACACGAGCTTACCTTACAGAAAACAAAGAATCTATTTGTTCTTAAAAATGAGGAATAAATATAATAAAAACAAAAAAAATTATTAAATTCAGGAAACATGGAATTATAGTGAATACATTGTGTGTAATTGGAATACAAACCATTTCCTACATAAATTCTCACATTGATTGGAAACTTACTTCCTTTATAGCTACGAATGAAATGTGATAACATGAGGAAATTAAACAATATATTACAATATTTTAGTAACCAAATTTTCCAAACATATATTTAGGGTATCCATGAAATAGAATGATAGAAATTGTGGCTTGTGAGGCTTAAATTAGAGTTACAATTTGATCAAAGAGATGTGACGATGAAAAATATGATGAATAAAGATGGAAAATGAGTTTGGAGGCCATAGGATCAAAGAATCAATTCTAGGGTTTTCGTGCGAGAAATAATTGAGTCACTATTACCCAAATGAAAAACACCATAATAACCCAAAATAGGGCTTCATAAAATTTTTAAATTATCTATCACATTGATTATTTAGTAACCGACATGTTAAAGAGTTTATTATGACATTTATCACATCATTTGTTATATAACTCTCGTGATAAAATTAGTTATAATGTCGGTTATATAATAACCAATGTTATAAAGCAATGAAGTTTTCTTTATCACATAAGTTATTCTATAACTAACGTAAAAAAATTGGATTTATCAATTTGGTTATAGAATAACTAATGTGATAAATCTAGATAATTCATTTTTAATGTCCGTTATATTATAACTGACGTGATAAATCAATTTTCATAGCCTTTCACGTCAGTTATAAATAACTGACATTAAAGTGATGATGTGATAAATACTTTTTGTACTTGTGAAATATCAATTTTAAATCAATTTTTTTAATTCAAAATAAAATATCAATTCATTTTCACATTTTCCAATGAAGAAACCAATCTATGTATTTTACTTTTCCCCTTGGAATAATGATGGAACTTCTCATATCATTCCTTAAACTTCATCAATTAATTATTATTAAACATGCCAAATCATGATCAACCACACAATGTATTCTTTTATCTCATCACTCATGACAAAATATAAGTATATTTATTCCCATATCATGAATATAAGATCCTTATCCATAGTCTTGTAAAGTAACTACTTTACCCACTTTGTAAATATAAAAAGAGCATAAAATCACGAGGACTTGAAATAAAGGATCAAATGAATCTAAGACTTAAGGTTGATAGGATTTGATGTTTTAAAAATTAATTCTCATGGATGAGGTTTATCTCTTAATTATAATGCATGATATATAAAGTAAAAAAAATTACATTCCCCCCTTCCAAATGTAACAACTCCCAATTTCCTCTAAACTCAAAGCAATGGTCATGATCAGTTTAAGAATAATGAATGATTTATTCCCTCTCTTAAATATTTTTTATACCACTCCTTTTCTATTTTCTTTTTTAGTTAACATTATAATTTTTTTATTCTTAAAAAGTTATGCTTTAGAACAAACATCACATCCACCACCAACGTATGATAGAAATCATAGGTCTACTAATGGATTTTTTTTAAACTACAACCCATTTTTATCACTGTTTTTTTATTTTTATCATTTTCATGTTTTTTAAATTAAATAGGGGAAAATAATACATTATAATTAATAATTTCATAGCCTTTTACAATTCCTAAAATAATCACCCACACACTTCTTCCTTACACTATGAATCATCCCATTTATCCTGATTCACTCACCCCCCACATTTCAACTATAAAATATCATGAAAATACTAAGATGAGGGAATGGGTGGTTACAAATTAGCTTAAAACATGGCTCATACCTCTAAAGTTCATTCATAGTCTCTGTAGGATAAAGCTAAGTGGTTATCAAAAGATTCCATAATAATTTCAAATGTATTTTTTCATAGTCACAGTTTTGAAATTTTTAAAGACATGTTCTGGCAGGTGGCGTGTCCCAAGATCACTCAAGAAATATTCCAAAGAAAAAATATGAATTATTTGGTCTAGAAATCTTCTTTGAAATGGGATATATGATTTGGGAATGTCACTCGAGGCATGATTAATAATTAAAAAATAATTCACATAAATTTCAGAAATTAAAGTAATAAAAAATGGTGGGAAAATTTCATTTATATGAATAAATTAATTCCTACAAATCATGAGACCTCATTTTAATATCCATGATTTACTTTAATCATTTAATTTCAAATTTTACATATTTAATTTTGTTTACATTGAAATCTATAACAAGGAATCATTGGATTCTTAAGAAACTCATGTATCCGAGATAGGTCAAGTAAAACATGAATTCAAGTGTTTGTATACAATTTTACTTTAAAAATAAAAAAAATTCTATTGGTAAAACAATGTTAGAAGACTTAAAAGATAAATATAAGAGTGAAATCCCCTATGAAATAAAGATTTTAGTCCTCTTCCTCTACTTATGGGGGATACCTTGTGGTTTCCTTTTTTGATGGTCCTTGAAAATCATAATCATTCATACCAGTGTAAGAACCATTACATTAAATCTTAAAGGGGTGATGTAAGGGGTAACTTAGTCCTAAATCCTAAGAAAATAGTGAAACATAGGTTTCCTCCCCGAATAAACTTTGGTAATTATCATTAACTTGACCTCACCTCATGAGAAGAAATTAGTAGATATGTTGCAGAAGTATAAGATCCTCCGCTTATTATCGAGGTAAAATTCCATGGAACTTTTTAAGCCTTTTTCCATTTACAGTGAGTGGGTTTCCTACTTATTCTTTATCAATATTAATGGTACGAAAAAATATAATTTAGTAATAAAGAAAGGAACTTCCCATATGGAACTAATATTAGCAGGAATTAACTTTATTCTTGAATTATAGAGCATAACATTGTCTCTAGGTTGAAATGTATTTGGTTGAATAAACTCTACATGTTCCACCCTATTTCTTACTTTTTAAATTCTTGAATTTTTAAAATATTCTCTCTGTATTTCTTCCATCTTCTATAACTAAAGTATTCTATTTTTTCTATCACTTTCCAAATCCAAAATTATCTTTTTCATAGCCCATTATGCTTGGCTCTCCAATTCCACCAGTAGATGATAGCTTTTTTCATAAATAAACTGATACTAGTTCATACCTATAGGTGTCTTGTATGTTTTATAATATTCCTATAAAATGTATTCAAGCGTTTGGATCCAATATTTTCGGTTTGGCTTGACTATTTTCTCCAAAATACTGTTAATCACCTGGTTGGACACTTCATCTTGTCTATTTTGTTGGGGATGGTAAGGTGTAGATATTCTTTGGTGTACCAAATAATTTTTCAGCATAGACTCTATTCTTCTATTTCAAAAATGTGTTCCTTGGTCACTGATGATGGATCTTGGAATTCGAAACCCATAAAAATGTTGACCCTGATAAAATCACACAAAAATTTGACTTCATCAGTTTTGGTGGATTTCACATCTACCCATTTAGAGATATAGTCAAATGAAAAAAATATATAATATTTACCAAAAAAACATAGGAAAGGGTCCCACAAAATCAATTCCCCAAAATTCAAATATTTCACAAAAAATGATGGGTTTTGGGGGAATCTCATGTCTCTTTGAATGTTTTCTATAAAATTGAAACTTTCAACAGTTTTTTCAATAATAATGTGCATATTTAAATAAGGTAGGTCAATATATTCCATATTCGAAAACTTTTATAGTCATTATTTGAGGTCCAAAGTGGCCTCAAGAAGTTATTGTATAAAAAAATTAAATAACGGATTTTATTTCACTTTCATGTAATCATCTTCTTATGACGTGGTCATTGAAAATTTTCAAATGAAAGGGTCATCATATATATAAATCTAGATTAAAATTTTATTTTATGCTTCTAATGGGAGTTAATGGAAGAAGGTACCTGAGATGTGGCTGAATAATTTACTATGTCATCATACCATGGAACTTCATCCCTAATAGAAATTTAAGCAATAGCCACAGACCTATATCCACTGTTTTATAGTTCGGTGGATATAAGTTTTTTATAGCCACAATTTAATTACCCATATGTGGATAAACATCTCAGTTCTTTTGTGATCCACGTCAGTCTCTCCTCTCTTCTTTTTTTTTTGCGATTTTCATCGGGCTCTCCTCTCCTACTCCCATGATGTATTGCGACCCTCCTCTCATCTCCATATACATCTCTCACCATGACTCCCTCCTCCCAACGTTTCCTATAAATTCCCTTTACGTTGTCTTCGACCTCTCACATCAAGACCCTCCTCTCCAAACCATCGACCTCCCACGCTGTTCACGGTGGAATCCTCACCACGGCGTCCTCCCCCGACTCTGCCACCCCGTAGACACTGCCTCGAAATAGCCGCCCCACCTCCTCCTATGTCGCGCCTCCAACATGGCTAACCCACCTATGAATATCATCCTCCTCCTCGGCTGGTTAGACCTCCTGATTACCCACCAAAGGTATTTTGGGTTTTATCCCCTCATATTTCACTCATGTGTATTTTCTTTAATGGTTGGATATTAGTATGTACACTAGTTGTATGAATCAAAAACACCTGTATGGTGGAAAGCCAATATACCAAGGGTTTTGTTTTCAATTATATATTTACACTGTTATCATTAAGATATTTATTCAAGTATTATTTTTGGGTGGAGATTGTTATTTTTTGTTTGACTCATAGCATGGGGTGAAAATAGAATCTGAGTTCAGGAATCGTACTTGAAATAAAGGGATTTTTTTACATGTTCATGTATACTTGTCTATGAAAAATAGTTTTTTAAAACGGAAAGCCTATTTAGAAAGTGGGTTTGAGAAATTAATATTTGTGGTCAAGCTTTAAGAAAATTAATTTGAAAGTGGTTTTGATTAATTAAAACATCAATAATATATGAATTGGTGTTTTCTAGAATAACATATTGACAGTGTATTAATTAATAGAATATAAAATATTGGTTTTAAAATGTTTTTTTTTTGATTTATGATATCTTAATCATGTTTATATGGTAGATGAAAACCTTTAGTTGGATTGTTAGGATATTAGATTCTTGAAAGTTTGGAGTATGATATCTATGTATTGGGTATGGTTTGGATTTGTCTTTTTAGGTTTGGGTTGGTGGTAATCCTTCATGTTGGTGGATCTTTTTGGGTTTTTTCTTGATGTTTTGATGTAAAAATCTCGATATAGGGAATTTTAGTGATTTCTGGGTGATTTGATTGTGTATTTTTATTTGGAAGTTACTTATTATATCATTTAAGGGGTTTCTTGTTTCTTATTATCAGGGGTGAATGTGTGGGGTTTGGTTGTTATACTTGGTGAGTAGGAAAGTAACCCTTATATTATTATGATAAACCTTAGGGTTTGGTGTTTTAGAAATGATATTTTGTTATAAAGTTTGGATGAAAGGAAGTTTTGTGATTTTGTGGTAATAATGTATGCTTAGGATTGTGGCGCGATGGGTTTCTAATTAGTAATGTTGTTATTACCGGATGATGTTGAGTCAAAATTCATCAACAAAGCATATAATTAGGATTTTATTGTGTTCTCATGGGAAATATGATCAAGTGGTTGTTTCCCTCAGATTATGTTACAACTACTTTGATCCATTGACCAAGGCCTTCTAAAAGGAAAAATAATGGTTTTCTAAGTTATCCATGAGTTCTAGGAGAAGTAGTATCTAATTTTCAGTAGTGACATGGGATCGTAGGATGTTTAGAATATGTTGAAGAAATTTTAGTTCCTATTTGAACGAATTGGAACTCTAGAGGATATATGGGTGAACCTAGAAGTTTCTAAATTCAAAGTAGATTAATCAGAATGGATAAATACATTTGATCATAAAATAATGAATGAAGAGGTTTTATGGATAGAGTTTCATTCCCTATTCTATGAGAGGCTATGGTAGATTTACACAATAAGAGCATGTTTTGGGAATTCATGGATCTATATCTTTATGGGAATCAATAATGGACTATGCCACTAAATATTAAAGGTTTATTCATTTCATTACATCCTTCAAATGAAATTTAATCATAAAGGAATTCTATTTTTTAAATGGTCTTATATACTCATTATGGGAATGAGTATCTTCCTTTCATCTAGATACCTACTTGGAGATATTCAAGAAATATAGAGCTATCTATGTAGATACATCCATTGCATAGGAAGGTTCAAGGATAAGGATGGAAACCAAGTAGGAATGAATGTTGGTTGGTAAGCCTCACTATGAGGGTGATAGATTAAATTGAAGGAGTGATATCTCATCTCAATATTAGAAAAATAAATGAAACCTGACCTATTTATCATGTATCAAGAATGTGTGTTCATTCCCTTAGTATTGGGATGGGGAAAATAGGTTTCATGTATGTGCTAGGATGTGGGTTTCTATAGAGATTATTCTATTGGGATATTCCATCCTATGTGAAGGGGATTTTAGTACCATACTTTTGGAGGTATTCCTAAAGTTAATTTTTTTTTATAATTTGGATTTATCTATATAATATCATTTAATTTATTATTATTTTTGGATAAAATGTGTGTTTGAAATATGATTGTTTTTAAATGAAGAACGGTTGTTGAGATTATTGGGCCAGTATCTTCTATAGTGATCATAATGTGATATAAGGCACTAGACATGTGTATGTAGGATTGATGATGGTATCCATAATACTATAGTGGAGAGATTCATACTCGTCTTTTTTGAGTGAAATACATATCAAGGAATGGTGATCATTATCAAGGTTTTGAAATGTATGAACTTATATAGTAAATGGATGAATTTAGTGTCTGGAGATGGATGTTGGATGAACCATTTTTGGTTCCAAGACTGCACCAAAATTAATGATTTACTTATAGTGGTTGGTATAGTCAGTGTGTTCAGTTAATTATGAGGAGTTTATATTGGTAAATAGGCTATTTAGAGCTTATTTATTTCTAAGATGTCATTCAGATAAATGTGTTGGGTTAAGTATCAATATTTGATATTGTAGTGGTCTAGTGCATGACAACTCTAGTGTGGAGTTTGAAAGGGATCCTAAAAAGGGTACTCTAAAGGCAGTTGAAAGTGTGTGTGGAAGGGAAACCAAGTAGTCCAAATTGTTAAGAATTTATGACATAGATTCCATAATAATAATAATTGTTGAAAAATAAAAGAAAATAACCAATTATCACATGTTTGAAAATAGTTTCTACATAGAAGGAATATACAATCAAGAAGAAGAAAGATCATGCACCAAAATATTTTCTAATCATTTTAGTAAACTGATTTGAAAAATCCAATCAGATTGAGAAATAATAAAAGAAATAAAATTATATACTTTATAAAATTTATAAACCTATATAAACTAAGAATAAATGTGAATTATAGAAAAATAAAATGCTAAAAATAATTTTTCAATCTATAAATTTAAGAAGGATATAGGCATGAAGAGTTTTAGGTATTTTATACATTCAAGGAATGGATTTTCTAGGTTAAGAACAACGTCTAATCCCTATTTCTCACTTTTAAATACCAATGGAAGTTTACTTTATTCCAATAATTTGGTGATTTTTTCTTTTTGAAATGGAAATTGAAGGTGATGTTTGAAAAATAAAGAGCTTTATTAATGCTCATGTTATTTAGTATTGGGATGTACATATCAATCTGAATATTATTTGTTCATTGTTGGTTATGGATTCATGTATCATTTATCATGTACAGTTGACACACTGATCACATATATATAATAATTCGTTATATCTCATTTCTTTTTCAACTATTTTCTTATAGGTGGTTTCTTATGATGAGGCTGGTTCTATCCACCTCCATTGAAGACAGTGAGTTCAACATCAGATTTGGTTAAGTTTTATTGTGTTTTTATTCTTTTGACCAATTTTAATTCAAGGAATTTTTGATTTTTGGGTTCCTTATATTTTTGTACTGTGTTTTGGATTTCGTTGAGGTGGATTCGAGTTTCTGTTGACAAAGGCTTATATGTGTACGCATAGGTAGGCATATGCATATATAAGTTACCCCTTCATGTATATTCACTCATGGAAGTATGAATATATGTATTGGGGCTAGGTGTCCTTATATATAGATATGAAAAATGAATACATGTGTAAGTGTAAATGGGTATATTCAAGTATAAATATATATCTAAGGACCCCCTTGTGAATATTTGGCCATGAAAATATGTACATAGGGGCTAGGTGTCCTTATATATATGTGAATTTTCATATGAGTACATGCGGAAAAAAATATTCGAGTTGTCATAGTCAGAAGAAACGCATCATGAGGTTGAGGTAGGTTCCCTCTACCTAAACCTTTAATTTTAATTATATAATTGCCTGATTGTTTAAAAAACTTGTTTCCATAATTTCATTATTGTTTTAAAAAATGGTTTTATAAAAAACAATAACTTTTTCAAAGAAGAATATGAATATAGCCCTTGAACTTATTTATAGACCTCGTTGAAAGAGGTTAACAAATGCTAATAGTTTCTAGATACTAGAACAAGAGATATAAAAACCATACATTGATTACCCTTAGAGAAATTCATGCTCCCATTCAACTTTCCATTAAATTCATCATAAAAGACCACTACTTAATTTAAGGATCTATTAGTTCCAATACCAAGATTCCTTACATCTTCTCTGGTATCATGGAACTCACCCACAATATTCTTCTTGAAATCTAGCATAATGAATGGTGTGAACATATCACACTATAGGGACTTAATTTATAAGGATACCTAATTCAATTTTGAGCCACTTCTTCTCAACTAACTAGCTTCATGGAATTTGAGTTGGTATCTTAGAAGTACCCAATGGTCTTCAAAATAATTTCAGATAGGGTATTACTCTTATGGAATCTCACTACCTCTCCCTCATTCAAATCAACTTCCAACTTCATTAAAACTAGTGAAATTAGCCTACTATAAGGATAGTAATTCATATTAGCTTTCCCTTTTCAGCAGTGATCCATGAAATAAATCATTTACCTTGGTAGGTTGACCATCATATTATTAATTAGAATATATAACACATACATATCCTGAAAAGGACTTTATCCATCTCTCATACTCTTTTGTCTATCCTAGTTTGAAAAAACTTGTAGAGAACCTTCCACTTAGGTTCTAAGTCCTTCCCTGGTGAGCTAGCTTCCTTTGCAAGGGAATGGGGAGGGTTCCCTCTTTTTATTAAAACATTTGTTGGAACCAAAACACCCTTTATGTGCCATTGGAATTTTAAGATGGAATTTCCCAAGTAGGAAAGTGTTGTAATGACCAAGTCTCCAATAAATGAATATCATGATTTGGATGGAATGACTTTTCATAGTGTAAATCCTTTCCTTGAGTGTTTAAATTGAGAGGACCTTGTTAGAATAAAAATGAATAGTTATGCTTGTATTAGGTGATATGTTTCTGAGTGTTTTTTTTTGTGCTTTTCCTTGAATTAAGTGGTTGAAGTGAAATTTACATGGGGTGGGTAAGGGGTTGTGGGGTGGGCGGGGGAGGTGGGCAAGGGGTGGGCAGGGGAGGTGGGTAGGAGGGTGTGCAGGGGGCAGGGGGGTGTGCAGGGGCTGTGGGGTGTGCAGGGGGTAGGGGGTGTGCAGGGGTGTGCAGGGGGGTGTGCAGGGGCTACATGGGGTGGGCAAGGGGTGGTAGGGAAGTGTGAAATGGCTATTCCTATATTATTAGAGATTTACAATATGTATGCACCATGTTATTTTTCAAAATAGAATTACCAATGAGGCATATTCTATTTGGAATTTCTTAGCTTTCTTGCAAGCTCTGTGGTTTTGAACAGTGGTTTCCCAAAGCTAGAAAACTAGACTGGCCTGTTCTGAATCAATTCCCTTAACAACCTTATGTTTAGAAAGGATATTCACTTTCTTGTATTTATTGTTTAAATCGCCACTACAATCAAAAAAAAATTATATCTGGATTCTCAGATTAGTTACTACCACACCACCACACCTCCAAATCTCTTAATCGACACTACTATGAAGTGAATCCAGGTAGGCCCATTCTTCATCAGTTCAAAAAAGAAATAACAAACCCAATGAATTCCATGGATAATTAATTATTCCATCAATAAAATCATCATTTATTGTGTTTTTCAGTTTGATAAATTTTTATATGTTCTTCCAATCAAGTGTAACCACACACCAGACACCTTTTTGAATGGATTGTCGATTTCATCTGTTGTGTGAGTAGACAACTACTCCAACTATTGTGGACATTATACCACTGTTAATTCTCCTCTAACATTATATGGATGAGATCCTGAATATACTAGGGGAGGGGTTCTATCCAAGGTGAGGGTGGTCTATCCAGGATGGGGGGTGTGCACTGGGGGTGTCCAATAGGGTTGGTGCAAGGGGGTCCAGTAGGGGTGGTGCAAGGGGGTGTGCAAGGGGACAGGGGTGTGCAGTGGGGGTGTCCAACTGGGGGGTGCAGGGGTGTGTGTGCAAGGGGATAGGGAGGGGGTGCAAGGGATGTTTAAGGGGGGTTGTGTAGGGGGGGTCCAGCAGGGGTGGTGAAAGGGGAGTCTAGCAGGGGTGGTGCAAGGGGGTTCAGTAGGGGGTTTCTAGTAGGGGTGGTGCAAGGGGGTCTAAGAGGGGTGTGCAAGTGTGCAGGGGGTGTCCAGTAGGGGTGGTTCAAGGGGGTACAGGAGGGGTGTGCAGGTGTGCAGGGGTGTGTGTGCAAGAGGACAGTGGGTGCAAGGGGGTTGTGCAGGGGGTCCAGCAGGGGTGGTGAAAGGGGTGTCCAGCAAAGGTGGTGCAAGGGGGTCCAGCAGGGGTGGTGCAGGGGGTGTCCAGCAGGGGGGGTTAATAAGGGGTGTGCAGGGGTGTGTGTACAAGGGGACAGGGGGTGCAAGGGGGCTGTTTAGGGGGGGTGTCTGTCCAGGGGGGTGTCTGTCTAGGGGTGGGGGTGGGGGCTGTTGTCTAGGAGCATGGGGGTGCTGTCTGGGGGGTCCATTTGGGGTGGTGCATGGGTGTCCAGCAGGGGGAAAGGGGTGTTCAAGGGGACCGGGGGGTATGTAGGGGGGGTAAGGGATGCATATGGGGGATGCAAGGGGGGCAGTGCAGGGGTGGGGGTGTCTGTTTGGGGGGGATGATGTCCGGGGGTGTGTTTGTCCCTGTGGGGCTGTTGTCCAGGGCATGGGGGTGATGTATGGGGGGGTTGTTTAGCAGGGGAGGTGCAAGGGGGACCAGTAGGGGAAAGGGGTGTTGAAGGGGACCGGGGGGTGTTCAGGGGGTGAAAGGGATGTGTAGGGGGTTCAAGGGGGGCTGTGCAGGGGGTGGGGGATGTCTAACCAGGGGGTGGGGTGGGGGATTAGTCTAGGGGAATGGGGGTGATGTCCAGGAGGGGGTACAGTGGGGGTGTCCAGCAGGTTTGGTGAAAGGGGGTCTAGTTGGGGGTGGTTCAAGGGGGTGTGTAAGGGGAGAGGGGAGTGCAGTGGGGGTGTCCAGCAGGTGGGGTGTAGGGGTGTGTGTGCAAGGGGATGGGGAGGGGTGAAAAGGATGTTTAGGGGGGTTGTGCGGGGGGGGGGGGCTATGTAGGGGGTGTCCAGTAGGGGTAGTATCTAGTAGGGGTGGTGAAATGGGTGTTCAGTAGGGGTGGTGCAAGGGGGTCCAGCCAAGGGGGGGTGTCCAGCAGGGGTGGTACAAGGGGGGGCAACAGGGGTGTGTAGGTGTGCAGGGGGAGTGCAAGGGGACAGGGCAGTGGAAGGGGGATATGTAGGGGGGTCCATTAGGGGTGGTTCAAGGGGGGTCCATAAGGGGTGGTGGAGGGGGGGTCTCCAGCATGGGTTGTGCAAGGTGGTGTCCAGCAGGGGTGTGTAGGTGTGTAGGGGTGTGTGTGCAAGGGGGCTTTGCAGGGGGTGTCCAGTAGGGCTGATGCAGGGGGGTCCAGTAGAGGTTTCCAACAGGGGTGGTGGAAGGGGTGTCCATCAGGGGTGTATAGGGGTGCAGGGGTGTGTGTGCAAGGGGATAGGGGGTGTAAGGGGGGTTTTGTAGGGGGTGTCTATCCAGGGGGTGGGGGATACTATCCAGTGGCATGGGGGTGATGTTTGGGGGTGTCTAGCAGGGGTGGTTCAAGGGGGGTCCAACAGGGGGGAAAGGGGTGTACAGGGGGACTGGGGGTGTTTAGGGGGTGGAAGGGATGCATGGGGGGTGAAAGGGGGCTCTGTAGGGGGGTCGGGGGTGTCTTTCCAGGGGTTGGGGGCTACTGTCCAGGGGAATGGGGGTGATGTTGAAGGGGGTGTCTACTAGGGGGGAAAGGGGTGTGTAGTGGGGTGTGCAAGGGGATCGGGGGGTATGAAAGGTGGTGCAAGGGATGCGTAAGGGGGTGTGCAAGGGGACTGTGCGGGGGGGGGGGCTGCTGTCCATGGGGTGTCTGTCCTGAGGGGGGGTTTGTCCAGGAGGGGGGGTTGTCCAAGAGGGTGCTATTGTCTAGGGGGTGACTGTCTAGGGGGTGGGGGTCTGTCCAGGGGGGTGTCCAGGAGTGTCGGTGGGGGGTGTCTAGCAGGGGTGGTACAAGGGGGTCCAACAGGGGGGCAAGTGGTGTGCAAGGGGATCAGGGGTGTGCAGGGGGGTGCAAGGGGCTAGCCCTAGTTGATTGGTTTTGGGTCTTTTTAAGAGATGTGAAGTCTTATAGCCATAGTTTTAAATCGTGGTTAGAGGTCTATATACTTTGTTTTAAACCGTAGCTATATGTCTTTAGCCACGATTTAAACCGCTTTTATAGATGATGACTGATTTTATCCTCTACCACAGTTTTGAACCGTGGCTATAAGGTTTTAGCCATGATTCAAACCGTGGCTATACGTCTATAGCCACAGTTCAAACCATGGGTATAGGATTTACCCTATAGCCACACCAATACTAGAAATGGTTGAGTAAATTGTTGTCATAACCTATAGCCATAGTTTTCGGGCTTATAGCCACGGTTTAAAACCATGGATATAGCCTTATTTTCTAGTAGTGCATCCTCTATGATGTAGATCTATTCTCTGAGTATGTGATCATTAAGTGGGATTATCTCTAGAATTTCTATTACACTAGTGTTGGTTAACCTACAGAGGAAATATTATACTTGTTTTTCATCTCCCTTTTGTCTTTATTTTCAATATTAAACTCATTTAATAGTATTATCTATCTTACCAACCTCATATTGTAATTGGCCTTCTTCATCAAGTACATGAGCATTGCATGATCATAAAATACCACTAATTTAGTCTCAGGTAAATATGACCTAAATTTATCTAATCTAAAGATAACCACAATAAAATCCTCTTTAGTGGTTGTGTATTTTACTTGAGTGGAATATAGGGTTCTTGAATCATAGGTTAGGACTTTGGGTTTTCTATTAATTCTTTGGGAAATAACCCATCCTACAGCTTGGTTTGATTCATCGCAAAGTAATTCGAATGGATGTTCCCAATTTGTTGGATTCATTATTAGTGGGGTAATCAACTTCTGTTTTAGATCATCAAATTATTTTCTACAATTTTCATTAAAAACACATTCTTCCTCTCTTAAGAGTAATCTATGAAGTGGAAGATAAAAATTATTAAAATCCATGATGAGTCTTCTATAAAATCCTACAATCCCTATAAATTATATGATTTTCCTCACATAGTTTGGGTATGGTAAAGAATTGATCACTTAAATTTTATATTTATCCATATCAATGTCCTTTTTTGAAATGATATGCCATAATACTATTGTTTTTTCAACCATGAAGTGAAATTGTTCGATGTTTAAAACCAATTTTTTGTTCATGTTTGTTTTCAAAACCTTCTCAATATTTCCCAATCAATGATCAATGGAATTTCCAAAAATAGTAAATTCATCAAGAAATACCTCTAATCAGTCTTCAATTTGATGAAAGAAAATTCTAACCATACATCGATGAAATGTACCTTGGGAATTGCACAGTCTAAAAGGAATCCTCTTGTAATAAAAGTTCCTAAAATAATAGGTGGAGGTTATCTTATCTTAGTCTTCTAGAGAAATGGGTACCTGAAAATAACCATAAAATCCATACAAAAAGCATTAATGTGTCGTACCTTCTAACATTTATATTAATTGATCAATGAATGGGGTTGAAAAATGATCTTTGTTGGTGACTTGGTTCATAATTATATAATCAATTCATATCCTCCATCTATTTTGGACACTCATGGGGATTAATTCATTATTTCTATTTTTCACAATGGTCAAGCCTATTTTCTTTGAAACTGTATGAATGGGGTGGACCCATTTATAGTTAAAATTTGGGTAAATGATGTCAACTGCCAGCAATTTTCCAATTTCATTCTTTAGAACTTCCATGATGGTGGGGTTCAATCTCCTATGAGGATACCTAATAAGCCCATACCCTCTTCTAAAAAAAATTTATGTGAGTATACCTTGGTTTTGATTTCAGGTATATCTCCTAGACTCCATCCTATGGCTCATGAATTTCTTCTTAAAAGGTCAATTAGTGTTTGCAATTGGGTCTAAGATAGATTATTGGAAATGATCACTTGAAACTTTTCTCCTTCCAATAGGTACATGTATTTTAAATTAATTTCTCAGGGTTTTAATTCAAGAGATAGGGTTTGTTTTATGGATGATAACGAGATCACATTTCCCATTTCATAAACCTCATTTTCCTTGACAAATGTTATCATATCAGTTTATTGTAGTAAATTATCAGAGAATTTAGATTTTATTTATGTTAGAGCTAAAAATGTGGAATTTACTGATATTTTTATGCTCTCTCCTTCCATGGTGTGATCTTATAATGCTAATACTTCTCTAATAATACCTGAATATTTGATAAAATTAACTTCTTTGTGGAAAATTAAAAATAGGGAATGATTATTTGAAGGGTTTCTTTTTTATTCAAGTATACTGAAGTTCACCTTCCTATATACTAGATCCATAGTAAATGTTATTTTAATAATATTGGTGATTGTTTGGATATATTTAGGAATGGTATTCCCAACATAATGGGTGAATTCCCAGGTCTATTGTCTTTCTCCATGGTGATTGCATAAAAGTATGTTGGAAAGATGAGTCCTTCAACTCCTACTTGAACATCATCCATGACTATGGCTAGAAAAATAGTGGATTGGTTTTCTATTTTATTAATAACTCTTATGGGATTTATTTCACCTATTTTCAAATATGGAAAGATATATTTAGGCATAAAACTGTTGGAATCACCATGATCACACAAAGAATCATAAAATTTCAAAGTACCCATAGTATATGGAATAGAAAATGTCCTTAGATCATGACATTTTTTGGGTAATTATGGGGTGATCATGTCTATGACACTCCTTCCAAATATGATTCTTTCATTTCCATTATTCGTATTTCACATGGTGAATATTGCTTTGAGAAACTTTACATATTTTTTGATTTCACAGATTAACTCTAGGAAAGGAATGTTGATCTCATCTTTCTGGATGGTTCCCTAGATTTATCTTTGGAGTTGTTATTCTTCAACTTTTGATGATCAAGTGAATAAAGAGGGGAATGGTACCTTGTTGTATTTTTTCTCCCTTTTTTGTATTTTTACATCTGTCTATATCTTCTTCTTTGGGTGGATGATTTTTTTCTTCAAGTTTTTTATTGGAATCATCAAACTTAATTGGATCATGTAGTGGGATATCCTTCCCGCTTTGTGTTGTGATTTCACTGACATTATCCTTTAGAGTTGTAATTTTCTGTGCTATTAGTTTTCCTCGATTTCTGGTTAGAACATCCATAAGTCTTAAAAATTGATCAGTTAGCTTATCAATTTTATCTTCTATTCCTACAAATTTGGCCTTCAACTGCATCTCTTCAGTTGTTGGTACACTTATATAAGGTTCCTCACAGTTTTTCCATTGGAAAGGTGGTAGGTTAAAAAAAATTTCTATAAGGGATTCTTGTAAGATTTGTAGAATGGTGTCTAATTCGGATATTTCTATTGAAAAGGCGGCCTGGATTGGTTCTATTAACCTCTGAATACATATTAGTATTTCACTTATCTCCACTGTTGATTCTGTTGGATTTTTCATTATTGAAATGTAGTCGTACAACTTTCCATACCCTCTACCTCAACATGTTTATTAGTGTATTGATTGATTGGGTGATGAACATAATCCACAAACCAATTATGGATATAGTTTTCTAACTCACTTTCTTGAAACCTATTAGTCATAATAGGATTTTAAATTCTAAAATTTGGGTTCTAAGGAGATGTGATGATTCAAAATTCCTTACCTCGTGTATACCTCTTATACCAGTACCTCTTGTTCCAAATTTTGGTGAATTATGAGTTATATTCTCAATGATATTTTGGGATAATGATTTTTATTTTTCAATTAAATCTCCCCTATAGGATTCATTCAAAAGGTTCCTATCATTGTTTAGAAATCCATGGTAGAAAAGGACTAGGATGTGGTGCTCTCTAACTGTTTGATGTGGGCAGCTTCCACAAAATTTCATGAATCATTCCCAGTACCTGTAAAGAGTCTCACCAATAGCTTATCGAATAGAATATATATCCTTCATAATTTTTTTCTATGATAGTTTGGGAATAAATATTTCTTGAATCTTTATTGGAGATCATCGCAGTCCTCGATCTCTTCAGGTTGTAAGGTATAAAACCACTCCTTAGCAGCTCCCTCAACTAAAAAGGGGAATGTCTTCCACTTGAATTTCTCCTTAGCTACTCCTCTTGGTGTGAAACATAAAAAATAAATATACTAACTACTGAATATGTAAATTGGGATCTTCACCTATAGGGCCATGAAATTTAGGTATCATAGTAATCATATTAAGTCATAACTCAAAATCATTTTGTTGTATTTGAATGGTCAAACAATTTTGTTGGTTGGAAAATTATTGGGTGAAAAGGTCCCTTATGGTTTTTGGTGGGTCTTTTCCCATTATGGGTGGTCTTGAATGCATAGTTTATTATTCTAAATTAATTTATTCAAAAATATTTGGTTTAAAATTCCTAACCATATTTAACAATATTCTTTCTATTTCATGTTCAAAATTGAAAAGTTCCTTGTTAGAGGACCTATCCATATAAATTTATATTTATACTTGCTCCATGGTAGTAGTGCCATTTTTGACACACACGTGTCATGGGGTGTGGAAAACCATTAAATAAACCTAAGGATGTAGTATGAGTTGTAACTAAAAAGTCATCTCCAAAGAGAAGTGTTTTAATCTATGTGTCAATTAAATTAAAAAGATTTAAGGATTTAAGAAAACAAGATATTCATTTGAATTTTGGTGAATTTAAATTGAGATAAGAGTTATTTTATTTATGTTAGGTTTTCCCTTTCATGATTTCATCATCACATTTGAGAAAAAATGAATATTTTGGTTTTATGAAAAATAATTAAATGAATTGAGTAAAAATTGTTTCATCAAATCACTTATGATTTAATTATTTATGAAAGTGTAGAAATCTCTATGAACTAAATTTTAATTACACAAACAATACCAAATCTAGTGTGTATTTTCCCTAAATAACTAAATTAGTATATATTAATTTCTTCATCTATTTTAGTAGTCACTAAACTACTCCCTTACATGATTTCCTTTAAAAATAGCTAATTGGTGTAAAAAAATAAATAAATCATGTAAGGGTAGAATAATATATAATTCAAATCAATTTAATATTTAAAAATGAATTAAAATAAAATAATATATAAATTAAATTTAAAAATTCATTAAATTGAAAACCATTAACTTAAAAGAAAATAATTAAATTGATTAGAATTTTAAAAAACTCAAAACTTCACAAAATGCAATCCCCCTTCCCTTCACCCAATCATTAAAGATTATACCCCTTAATACAAGAAGGGGTCATAGAATAATATGAATATTGATGAATGGTAAAGAAATAAATAGAAAATAAATGGGGAGGGTTGTGGTCTCCTCCATGTGTAGTGCAGATTCTTCTTCCTTAGGTAGTGGATTCTTTTCTCCATGGTGCATGATGGTGTGAGTTATTGAAACCTTATGGAATAAATTGAAAGGATGTGCTCACCTCCTTTTATTGATCAGTAGGGAGGAGTTATCCTCTCTTTTCCATCAATGAAACTTTGGATAGGGGTTTTTAAATTTAACCCCCCCCCCCCCTGCATCCCACCAGGGGGAAACACCCATGGGTGTGGGTGTTAAGGAACCACATGAATGAAACCCATGTGGGGAAGAGGAACTGTATGGCGGAGGCACTGCATGATGGGATGACCATGGTGGAATCCTCCTCCTCCTTCGAACATCGAAGTGGATGAAAGAGGCTCAAATAGTGATAAGATGATGTATCTCTAGAGAGTGGAAAAGTAAAAGGATGAGTGACTTCAAGGGATTATTGGTGGGTGATCTCCTCTTTACTCTAGCCTTAATAATGGGAAGAGTGGATTTGTTGAGGTATTGAAGGTAGATAGGAGGTCTCTTGTTTTAGCGGCAAGGATGGTGGCTCGGTGGTTTGGAGCGAAGTTGAGTCAATAGATTAGGTGGCCTCCTCCTCTCCTATGACCTTCAAAGTGGGCGACGGGGGCTTTAACACAGCCTTAGTGGGCTTATAGGGTAGTTAATGATCAATGGTAGTGGGTGGTGATGCCAAGTAGTGAATCATTGGCACTGTGAGAGGATGACGGCAGCCATGGCGGTCACGGGAGGTTCAGTGATAAGGCAATGAGTGAAATGTCCATAGAAGTAGGTGGTGATATGGTGAAAAGGAAGGGTCGGCAGTGGAGGATGATAGAATGAAGAGGTAGGGGCCTGGAGTGAAGGTGGAGAGGTGGGGCAGGAGCAGACCGCGAAAGATCTCCCATCCCACATCGAAGCAATGGGATAGGGTGTGAGGCTTAATAATCCTTGAAATACGTGCATATGACATGCCTGCTCCAGAATGAGCTCTCGGTACACATTTAAAAACTCATGAGGGTTGAGAGACATGCATCTCGTGTGGGCCTTGAACCAAGCTATGACACAATGGGGTTCACCACATGCGGCCCACCTGCACATGGATTAACCAGTCGTGCACCTTATCAGCTCAACTGGCCCTCCCTGTGGGGTGGGTGTCCCACCAGCTCACTCGAGTTGGCTTAGTGGAGCACGCACATGGGTTGAAGTTTGGCTAGGTTTTGTCAAATTTTTACATTAACAAAGAGAAAATATTTAAAACAATTCCACAAATATTCATCAAAATTCCTCATGTAAATTCCTAACATAAACAACACATTATTATA